>CM042954.1:12134197-13384197 GCA_023678885.1 Pogostemon cablin
AAAAACTGTAGAAAGGAAGCAGTCAAGAACCAGAAAGCAATTGAAAATAAAAGGCTGCTTCTCCTCTGGGCAGTTTGGTTTCACTTACCCTCACAAACTCAAGTTTGTGATAAGGAAGGTAGATGCAAGATCCAGTCAAACAAGTAGTTTATACAGGTATTTTATTCATTAGTTTCCCAAATCCTGCTATGACCGCCCACCTTGTAGGATCTTAGAAGTGACCTTTGAGCCTATTTTTGTTTATATATAATATACTGTCCTCACAATGACTTGCAATATCTGTTTAATACCATTTGGATATTGATATAATATACTGACTAGAAAAATATGACTAAATTATAAGAGATTGAATAAAGCTAGAGTTGCAATCTTCTCTTTAAGACGAAATTGTCTCGCTTTGGTGATTACAGTTTTGTTGCAATCATCTTTTAAGATACAATGATTCACATATTGTGTTTGTAGCACTAAACATCATAGGAAACATCATATCAAAATGTATTTTGAACTCACTCTAGGACTAAAACAATTAAGAAATAACACGGTGAATTGCGTAAGACAACTGGACTTCACTTGATTTTACATACAAAACTTGTGACTTAAGTTGCGTTTTCACTTGTATGTTGAATTGTAGAAAGAGATGCTCTATTTATATACTTTAACATGTCTCTTTGAGACCCTAACCTATATTCTAGCTTGTTTCAGTTTCATTCTTTACCTTGATCAATAAGACATCTTATTTATTTTGTACTGTTGTAGGAATTCTAGTGTTTATTGCAAGGCAACCGAGTCTGGAGATTTATCCAGCAGTGCTCCTGGTCAAATGAGCCAATATGAGAGAATAATTGAAACATTGACAACTCTGTTTCCTGTATGGGTAAGTCTACACCATCTTGCTGCACCAGGAACTTCATCGTAACTTCATATTTGTTATGTTCCTAGAAGATGAATTTGTTTCAAGAATTTTTTCTCATATTAATTGCTTAACTCGTTACAGGTAATTTTGGGCACTATTATTGGCATTTACAAGCCCTCAATGGTAAGTTTTCTCATTTTCAGGTTGAACATGGAAACATACTTATATTGTTGACTTTTCAATCTCTTCTAGGTAACATGGTTGGAAACAGACCTATTTACCGTGGGTTTGGGTTTCCTCATGCTTTCAATGGGATTGACATTGACATTTGAGGACTTCAGACGATGCTTGCACAATCCATGGACTGTAAGTCGAATGATTTTCCCAAGTATACAATGTCATTACTTCTTTTATCTTTTTAATTGGAAACATTGCTCCCTTTTCAGGTAGGTGTAGGATTTCTGGCTCAATACCTCATCAAGCCAATGCTGGGCTTTTTAATTGCAATGGTATGTGTTATTGCTTCTAGAGTTGCCCATGGTTAAATAATGATTGGTTGCTATGTTAAAGTGTAGTTCTGTGGTTTTTTGAGGTTTTACAAGTTACGATAAAACTTTGTGGAGCTGTTTGAGTGTGGATTAATGTTTTTCCTATATCAAATAATTAATGATGAACCACTTTTACAATGTCTGCAGACTCTCAACTTGTCTGCTCCGCTGGCAACTGGACTTATTCTTGTTTCGTGCTGTCCTGGAGGCCAGGCATCAAATGTTGCAACGTATATATCTAAGGGAAATGTTGCACTTTCGGTTCTCATGACAACGTAAGCTTGAGTTGTGCACTTAGTAGCTTTAGTGTGCACTTTCAGTGATTCTTATGAAATGGCATATTCTGCGAGCTCCTTGGGCTTTCCTATAACTAATTATTTGGTTGTTTTTAATATCATCAGTGTTATTTATGTGTTAGTTCATGGGAAAGGCTTTTTCACATTGTAGGTTGTTAATGTTGAAGTTATATATGTATCGGTTTTTGCAGTTGTTCAACCATTGGTGCTATTGTTATGACGCCGCTCCTGACTAAACTTTTGGCTGGTCAACTTGTGCCAGTTGATGCGGCTGTTAGTTTCTCTCTTGTTCTCCATCCATTATTACAACTGTAGTTGACTGAATGAATGTAAGTTATGATCTAGTGTTGTCGTTTCAGGGCCTAGCTCTCAGTACATTTCAGGTTGTTCTGGTGCCAACAATTATTGGGGGTAAACTGCAATATTGAAACCACCCTGCATTATACTGTACATGTAGTTTCTATATTCTTGGTTATTTTTTAATCCAGAGGTAGATAATGGTCATGTTCATTCTCTGGTTGCAGTTCTCTCGAATGAGTTTTTTCCAAAGTTCACCTCTAAAATAGTCACAGTTACTCCTTTAATTGGAGTTATCCTGACTACACTTCTCTGTGCAAGTCCAGTAAGTTCACAACTTCCAAATTGTAGAAAGAATTCTCTAATCTTCATGATGAACCTAGCTATTTGTATTTCTTTTTTACAGATTGGGCAAGTTTCAGATATCCTTAAGACTCAGGGAACACAGTTATTGTTCCCGGTGGCCCTCTTACATGCAGCTGCATTTTTTCTTGGTTACGTGCTATCCAAAATATCATTTGGTGAATCAACATCCAGAACCATATCCATAGAATGTGGAATGCAGGTATTCATCTCATTCAATTCCTATGTTTACCACAATCATAAATAATCATTTTCAATACCTTCACATCTTCCTCAAAATGGATGCTTGTTGCTTTCTCAATAAGAGAAGTGGATCATGCGCCTTTTTTAACTAACTGATAAACCACTTGGCAGCATGTTAGTCTCTCGAATTTCATGGTATCAGTTGATTAGAAAAAGAAGCTAGAACGGAAGCCCAATGTATGAATATTTAACCAGATCCTTCTATAACTTATTTTTTATCCTGCAGAGTTCTGCACTCGGGTTTCTGCTCGCCCAGAAGCATTTCACCAATCCCCTGGTAGCAGTACCTTCAGCAGTGAGTGTTGTCTGCATGGCGGTATGTCCTCCTTTGAGTTTTCTACAAATTTGTTCTGTGTTTCTGGACGAAACGGGGTGAATGTTGGGTATTGCATTTGCAGCTAGGTGGAAGTGCCCTTGCAGTCTACTGGAGGAACCAGCCAATTCCGGTCGACGACAAGGACGACTTCAAGGAATAGGTATGGGATGATCATACTGTTGTGATCACCAATTTCTCTCCCTCCCTCTCTTTTGTAATATGATTTTTGTAAACCTTACATTTAGTGATGTTTTTGTAACATGACATTGTAGACCTTACTCTCATTGATATTCATTAGGGTTGTTTGTGTATAAATATAGGGTTGGGTGGATGTATAATGCTTCTATATTTCGCTTTTGAATAGTGAATTTGCATTAAATTGAGCTCATTTTTGCTTACACCGGATCACACGCGGGCACATGTCTTCCTTAAGGCCGTGTTTGGATGGAAGGATTTGAGAAGGGATTTATAAATCATTCCATTAAATTCCTTCATCATGTTTGGATAACACTTCAAATCAATGGATTTACAAATCCAAGATTTTAAATCAATGGATTTCAAATCATGAATTTGATTTTGAATATTTTTAATTGTTTTTGAATGGATTTCAAATCTTCATTGAAATCGTGTCATTTGAAATCCTTCCGTTGTGTAATTAATATATTAATATATAAAAATAATATATGAAATAATATATATTTATGTTTTAAACTCTATCACTCAGCCTAACCCAATCCACATTCACCAAAAATTTTTTTTTTTAAAAAAATTAGATTTTAATATTTAAAAAATAAAATTTAAAATTTTATTTTTAATTTTTTTTGGGTAGGGTAGGGTAGGGTGGGGTGGGGTGGGGTGGGGGTGTGGAGGGGTTTAGGTTGGGTGTATTGGGTAGGGTAGTAATAATTTTATTATTTAAATATTAAAATTTTAAATTTTAAAAAAATTGGGGGTGGGGATAGGTTGGATGGTAATATTTTTATTATTTAAATATTAAAAACTAAAATTTTATAAAAAAATATTTTTTTTGGTGGGGGTGGGTGGGTAGGAGGTAGGGTTGGGTGGTAATATTTTTATTATTCAAATATTAAAATTTTAAAATTTTATAAAAATTTTTTTTTTGGGGTTGGGGTGGGGGTTGGGTAGGAAGAAGAGTTTAAAATATAAAATATGACAATAACTAGAATGAACCGTTCTAAATTTCTAACTCTGTAGGACCGGATCTTATAAGGTCAAAGCGCAAACCCGTTTCCTTCTGCAAATCCCATTCCCTCACAAAACTAATGCCACATCACAATCTATCGAAATCCAAAACTAATGCCACGTTACAATCTACCTCTTTTGCCGTCCCGAAAACTTTTTCTGCGGCAACCTCTTCCACGAAGGAGTCATTATCTCCGGCGTCAACGCACGTGGAGTTTTCGGAATCGATATCAGCTTTGTTTAGAGCCATCGGAATTCGGCGTTGTCGCCGGCCTGATTCCTGATGGGGTTGCCGACGGTTTGGAATTGGGAAGTGGAGAGGAAGGTGGGGAGAATGTGGAACTGCACAAAGGGAAACCTTCTGTTGATCCGAGAAGGGGTTTAGGGTTCCGGCGGGGAGGGCGGCGAAGGCGTTGTCGGTGGGGGCGAAGATGGTGAGTCCCTAGTTGGAGTTGTTGAGCTGAGTGTTGATCTGATCTCCCACTTGGAGGATTTTGTAGAGGCAGATGAGGGTGGTGAAATGCCCGACTTTTTCGATGATCTTCGTGATGTTTGTCGGCCCAGCCAGAGCCGGGCCGGAGTTTGGGTCAGGGTGGTGGCGCAGTGGAGGATGAGGGGGATTAGTGTAGAGAAAAGGGATTGATGATCCATATGATTTTATTGATTAATTAGTAATTAAAGGTTAATTAGAGAAAGTTAAGAGTATGGGAAATGTTGCAACAGGAAGAGTGATGGATTGTGGGATTTTATTAGAGGAGAAATTGGTTGGTGGGGTGGTGTTTTTGTAGTTTAAAATATAAATGTGATTTTTGTTCAATTTGATGAGAGATTGCAATTTGAGTGTTAAAAGGAGAAAGACTGTTTTGAATCATAATTTCACGAATCTCCGCATTGAGCCATAATTTCACGAATCGCCATGTGGACTGAAGGGCAAGGATAAGAGATACTATTGAAATTTTTCACTCCATGTGCAGTGATGTTGACCAATTTTCTGCAAAGTTTCATCTTAATTTATATTGAACAAATATATTTATAAAAGAAAAGATGAAATAGTCACCAAATTTTAAACACATTATGAAACGTTAAAACACACATTTTAATAAGTATATCCAACCCCATTTATTATTTGATCAACTCCCCCATTTAATAATTGGGATACTCTTTATTTTCATATTCAGATTTCAGAAAATAAAATATCATTTTATTTAATTAACATATTTTAGGTTAATCTTTTCTATCAATTGAGTTACTCTTTTGAATAATATGGGTTACTCTTTATTTTCATATTCGGATTTCAAAAAATAAAATATTCTTCTGTTTGGTTAACATCTATTAGATTACCATTTTCTATTAATTGAGTTACTCTTTTTAATAATTTGGTTACTCTTTACTTTCATATTTGGATTTCAGAAAATAAAATTTTGGGTCCATTACTTATAGGTACAATATACATATATATATTACTAGTAGATACATTATCCAATTTAAAATACAATTCAATACAAATTGAACCCATTTAATACCCATTTTAACCTTTATTGTATTTAGAAAGTAAAATACGTTTAATTACCATAAAACTAGAAAATTGGTTGTGAGTAGTCATTCCACTAACATAGAATTGCAGGCACACGATATTCACATTTAGGTTGTATTCAATTTAAATCGAAACATCGAAACTTCCGGCAATATTGGGGGCTCCCATTAACCTCAAACTTGCAAGAGCCGTGTTTTATTTTATTTCGATGTAAACAATTTCAGAATTAAAACTTTCAAAATAGAGTAACTAATAAAGAGTGTTTAGCTAATTGTTAATATCACATCCAAAAACGAATATATTATTTTTCATAATTAAAGTTTGACACATTTCCTTCCAATTGTTGAATTACCTCTCGCTTAATGCCAGGATTGAAATAAATAGGCATATCTAATGTCTGCTATAGATTAAAGATAACTACGCTGATATTTCTGTCTGGATGATTTTGTACACTAACATAAATTATTTTTTAATTGGAGATTTTATTACTAATTTACCAATATTACTATTAGATACATAAGGAAAAAATATTACTAATCAATATAAAATAAATATGTGAAATACCTCTATTATTCTCTTTTAATTGTGTTCAAAATTAATTTAAAAAATATGATGTGTAATTTAATAATAAAAAAGATAAAGATTCCCACTAATTTCTCCACAAAAATTGGTGAATATTACTCCAATCCCTCCATGATCCCTAAAAAACGCACATAATTGATCAACTTAATATTTCGAAACTTGTTGACAGTGCATGTTTAAATATTTCTGAAAATTTCTGAATACATAATGTTAATCTCATAAACTTGTTTATATGTATTCTGAATACATTATTGAAAATTTCTGAATACACATGATAATAGTGATAATCTTATAAACTTTATTGAAAATTTTTGAATACATGTTTATATGTATTCTGAATACATTATTGAAAATTTCTGAATACACATGATAATAGTGATAATCTTATAAACTTGTTTGATGCAGGAATCTCATCCACAAATATTGAAACTGTAATGAAGTTATTTCTGCATACATATAAAAAACACATATATTTACATTTTTGAATGCATATCACATTTTTGAATACATATCACAAATACATATATTTACATTTCTAATCACTCATCCATGACTAATGGTATCCCGTTTCTTCTTGGATTCTAGATCAGAATCCATAACCTTTTTTAATGTGGTGGCAAAGCCGTGTGAGGTGTGGCATGTGTGGTTGTATCGGAGTTCAATGAAGATTTTGGATTTTTTGGTGTTCAATCTACGAAGCCCGTACGTAGCATGTTAAGGTTCATACGGGTATAAAATAATCATACGGGTGTAAAATAAATTCCGTTATCCAAAATTCAACCTAATTTTTGACTAATCGTAATAGAGTATTCAGGAACCAAAATTGAGTTGTTCGTATTAAGGATTCAAAACATGCTGAGTATTCTGAATTTAATTAACCTCAAAGTCATCATCTTCTCACTTGTTTCCATTTTCTGCAGCATTCACTGCTTGTGAATCCGACTCCGACATAATCGCTAACATAACGTCGTTGTGATGCGGCTGCTCGCTTCCAGCACCAGTTTCTTGTATGAATTCGAGAACGTGAATGAACGATTAATTCTTCATAGCACATAAGATCTTCGATTCCATGGTAGAAAGAGCGAGAAGATTGATTTCTGTGGTGGAGAGAGAATTTAGATGTGTGCAATAATTTGAATATGGAAAGAGAGAGAATTATAATGTAGGACATGATTTTATCGTTTCAAAGTAAATTTCTATCTATTTTATCTAGATGTATTCAAGGGGTAATTGAGACTTTTTATAAAATAATTTTGTAGTAATTAATAATAAATGATATAGTTTGTGTCTACTAGTAATATAGTAGTATATCTTTTAGTAGTTAGTAATAAATCTTAAAATTTTGTTCTATTTGGTTAACATCTTTTAGGTTAATATTTTCTTATTAACTGTGTTACTCTTTTTAATAATTTGGGTTACTCTTTAATAATATGTAAGTTGATAGATCACTCTATAAAGTTAATTAGATTATTCTTTAGACTTAATTAGGTTACTCTTTTAAATTAATTATGTTACTCTTTATAATAAATTAGATTACTCTATTATTTGAAAATTCTGATTTTCCAATATTATGCTACGTGTTGTGAAAAATTAAATTGAATAAAATCTCTAAGTTAATGGAAAGATAAAGCATTTCCTTGTTAGTCTACAAAAGAACTTCATATGATATATTTCCCAAATCGAATCAGCAGCTACTCTCATCTTTTCCATTTTTTTTAATTTAAAAATGACTCTTCTTCATTGTTTTTTTTTTTATTTAAAAGTGACTCTATGAGGCATATAAGAAATTTGACACTATTCTTCCTAGATAAGAATCAGCCCTAAACCTTATATAGAGGTTCTCAGTCAGCACATTGATGATTTTATACATAACAAATTTATTCTTTTGGAAAGACGAACACCGTTAACTCATAACACTCAATCCACTTAGAAGAAACAGTAATTATATACAAAATTAACTTCAATCCTACTAATTTAATCCTATAAATTTTACATATGCAAAAACAAATAACAACTACGAGAAATCCACTTAAAAGAAGAAAAAGAAAAAAGAAACAAAAAATAATTTCAAGAAGATGAGAAAAAGTTCATCTGTAATCACAAGAATTAGTTCATTCACTAAATATCTCTCCAACCTATCCATCCACAAGTTATTCAAACCACAAAATTAACCCAAACCTTAAACAATGCCTAAAAGCTGAATCTTACAAAGCCAAGTTGAACTCCATCTGGCTTAATTGTAGGTCTGCTCCACTTCTTCCTTTAGGTTGGAGAAGGAACACATGGGGCTTGGGTGTTAAAAAATCACGTGATACGAGAAGCAAAAATATGGATGGCGGGCAGCAGCGGAGCGATTGGCGGAAGGGAGGGAGGGGCTGGAGGAGATCGTAGACGGCTTCAATTTCGGCGTTCCACAACTCATACCGATGGCAAACCCATCCAGAATCGACTCTATACACATCATTAAGAGACGAACCTGACACGATAGGGGACAGCGAACCAGGTGGCAAGATAGCGTCGGACTTGTACGGTGTGCGATGGACGGAGACGCGCAGTAGAGAGATGGCAAAGTGAAACGGGGGAGCGGCGGCAGATCGAATGACTGAGCTGACGAGATCGGCGGCTGGACTACTAAATCAGGGTGGCGAGTGGGACAGCAGCGCCATGAACTCAGAGTGGAAATGTCTGATTGAAAACATATGGGAATGCGTGATTGAAAAGAGATGGGTGGAGGCCAACTGGAAAAAGGGATCCGGTTCCACCAAAATTTCATAGGACCGGTTCCATCCTAGTCACTCTCATAAAATATATATATATACTCCCTTCGTCCCACGGTAAGGGTAGTTTTTACTTTTTGGCACGTGGATTAAGGAGTATTATTATTTAATGTGTAGTGGGTAGTTGTATTAGTGGGAGTATGGGCCCCATATTTTAATTGTATTAGAGGGGATGAGTGGGTCTCATGTGTGTAAAAAAATGAAAGAGGACCCTTTGGGTGGTACGGCCAAAATGGAAAAAAAAAAGACCCTTCCTGTGGGATGGAGGGAGTATATATAAATATATTTTTTAATTAATTTATTAATTTTATATATTATTTTTATATATTAATATATCAATTACACAAAAAGGGAAGAATTTCAAATGACACACTTTCAGTGAGGATTTGAAATCCATTCAAAAACAACTAAAAAAATTCAAAATCAAATCCATGATTTGAAATTCATTGATTTAAAATCTTGGATTTGTAAATCCATTGATTTCAAGTGTTATCCAAACATGGGGCTGAAAAAAAAATTGTAAACCTCAAAAATCGATCGAATTACATTGTACTGTACCGTGATATATAATTATTTAAATAAACCGCAATTTCATATTTTAAACAAAACCGCACTGTGCTATGCGGTGCAATTTAAATTTTTTAATGAAAATCGCATCGATCGCACCGTATATATATTATCTATAGATATAGCACTATACTCCCTCTGTCCCAACTTAAGAGTCTCATTTGCTTTTGGGCACGTGGATTAAAAAGTATTATTATTTAATGTGTAGTGGATAGTTGTATTAATGGGTGTAGGGTCCGTCCCATGTGTCCATAAAATGAATGAGACTCTTTAGGTAAGACGACCAAAATGGTAAAATGACCCTCTTAGCCTAGGACGAAGAGAGTATATAATTACTCCGCATATTATATATCACATATGTTAGATTATTGTTATAGCACTATATATAATTATATCATACTATTATATATTTTAGACTATTGTTAGTACTGCATAGAACATTAGAATTACTTAACTCCTATTAAAGTTGAAATAAAGAAATTTTATACCAAATATCAATTTCGCTCTTCTGTAAGCACCGTTTCCTTTCTTCTTATTTTTCTTTCTATTTCTTCTTATTGTTCGGACTTATTGGAGTACATGTTATTATTTGAACTTTTTAGTTAGTGCATGTTATTTTATGTGGACTATTTTTATTAGACATTACTGTTTAGACTCCACGTTATTAATTAATAATATATATATATATATATATATATATATATATTATGATGTTAATCTAAAAGTGAAGCCGTCAAACCGTAAAAAATCAATCGAAACCGTTTAAAACCGCATAATTAGTATTATTTGAATAACCGCGGTTTACACTTCATTATGAAACCAAACCGTATGTAACAATGCAATTTAAATTATGTAAAAAAACCGTAAAACCGCACCGTGCACACCCCTATCCAAACATGAGAAAAGGATTTATAAATCTCTCCTCAAATCCTTCAATCCAAATACAACCTAAGGGTAAATCGAAATTTTACCCTTTTTGATATATTAAATTTACCTAAACCCAAAACAAACACTAACATCTCCATTAACTAAAGTCCTGATTTGTTTAATTTCCAACCCTGAATAAAAATAAATCTCCCGCGCAGCACCTTAAGAACTTGCAACAATTAATGTAATTTTACAAATAACAACCGTATATGTAAACAACATCAAATTAAGTGGAAAAAGATACAAAACAGTACTATTTCGTTGATATTACGAGGTCGCTGTACAATCCTTGGCACCAGTAAAAAGAACTGCAACATGGAACCACCTTTGAAAAAGAAGTTACCTGATCAGAACATCAAGCTGCACAGCAGGTAAGTAGTGTGGATTAAATATTAGTAATTTGAAATAATTTCCACAAGAATGTAATTGCAGAGTCCAAAAGGCTGAATCCAAACTTTTTCACTTAATAGATTGATAATATTTGATCACATTGCCCTCATCTACTTCGCGAAGAAAGCAATCCATTAAGAAACACACTAGCCTAGAACTTAACAGCACAGAGTCTTGCACAGCAGCAATATGATCATGTCATATTCTGAAAGCAGCTAACGGAAAAGATAAAACTAAATAATTGGAGTAGGAAATTAGTTAATCAATATATACTTGCATACATTAGGGAATCTAAAATTCAACAAGCAACTACACAATTCAGTTTGGATAAGGCTTGGTAACTCTAATCAAGGCTTAATGATATATTTACTGTTTCTTCATTCGATTTTCTGTCTTCAAAATGTCAGGATATAAATTGTCTTACTGAAACATGCAGGTAGAAGCAAAAGTTCTCCACTCATCGTTGAGAATATGTTTTGCGATTGTGATGACATGAGAGAAATTTATTAACCATTCTAGGCTTTTTATCCATACATGGCAAAAATGGCTGGACTACTTCATCCTTGGTTATATATTATCACTTTAGTTTTAATATTTCAAAATTCAAAGCATCAAGTTGCGTGTTCATTGCAGCCATGCAATGAATTATTAAATAGAATAATAATAAAATTTTCAAGGTTACGTGCAAGTCTTTGGTAAATAATATTATTAAACTCACCAGCATGCATACGGCGATGAACATTAGAGTTTAAGCTCATGGATTTATCAGCACTTGTATTCCCAACGCCTTTTTTTCTCTTTTCAGGAGAGACTAGAGGACATTCAACTGGAGGTAGAGAGAGACATTGGGGCACTGTCAGGCTTCAGCGAGAAATTAATAGCATATATGCAACATACGCAAATTGTTCAAAATTTCAAAATATTTTTTCTACATTATTATATACTTATTTACTAATAGACACACCATATGAAGGAAAAAAAATCATATATTCAGTAGAAAATTATCTACATCTTGGTTTCCTATTCATATATGTTCCGTTATCACTATTTCAACCTACATACAACCATAATTGAAGCCTTATCATTCACAACATGTACTGATATCATTGAAACTGCTAAGAAGATGTTATAAAAATATTAATTGAGATCCACATTCTGGTAGACACTGGTGGAATATATAGCAACATAAGTACTTCAAAGTGATCTAACTAACTAACTATGGTAAAATCAGGTGATGTCTTATCACTCAATCCTAATGCAACAATTCATGGAAGCAGCACACAAAAGTAAGCTATGGTGAAATATATATGAAAGTATCAAACTCAAATTATTTTTTTGATCTGATTTCACTTATTTTGTGCTTTATTTAATGTATCAAGGAATTAATTATGTTCTGATTGCTCATGATCATCACAAATATACAACTAATTTCAAACCTCATATCAAAATAAAGTCTTATCATAGCTACAACTACTTTGTATGGAATTCTTTGAATCATGCACTACAATGGAGACTGCTCAAAAGATTGATCAAGCACAGTTATGAACATTATCTAAGATATTGTTGTACCTTGCCACTCCCACACAACCTTAGATTCACCCTTAACTAACTTTGGGTACTGATCTACACGAGAATCTTCTTGAATCAACTCCTCAACCTACAGAAAAACAAAAAATTAAAGGATGAAAAAGAGACTTCTATGAGATTGAGGTGATTTTTAGATAAAAGCAATATTTATGAACCTTGCTGTGCAGGAGGGTAATGAAAAAGGTGACAGCAAAACAGGTTCAATAAAAACAAATAAAATAGGAATAAAGGGCACAGAGGAAGTCACTATGGCCAGTCATATTACTCTAGTTGCCCCAAAATTTAGTTTCCACTTTGTCTTACTTTAAGTTTTTGTTCAAACTTGAAAAGTATAAACTCTTAAGTAAACATTAGTATTGAAGAAATTGTTTATATTGATCCGACCTTTACACATCTATAACTATTTTCTTCTCATAGGGCAACTTCAAGCACAAAGTCAGGAAAACACATAGTACCTAGCTCACACCTTGCACACTATGCTAGGTTTACAGTGGATAGAAGATCAACCAAGGTTAATGTACCTTTCTTAGTGGGGACCTAGTAACATGGAGTAAGAAACCAGATGTAGTTGTGCAAGTTACTTTGGTTGAAGATCACAGAATTGAATTTACTGGGATGATCCAATGAGACCAGATTAAAAGACGATCTCTACAGACACATTGACGCTATAATCCATGAAAACTTGAATGCTAATAACATGACCAGATTAAGAGATGATCTCTACAGACACATTGAAGCTATAATCCATGAAAACTTGAATGTTTATAATGTTTTGTTTCAATTATTTAACTTGGGCCATAAGGTAATAATGTTTTGTTTATCCGAATAAGCAAGCCCATGGGCTTTTCCACTTGGCCGGCCATTAGTTTAGCGAGTCGTATTTAAATGAATGTTATCGTTATTAGTCATAATCAGAATTTTGTAGAGTTTTTGGCAGATTTACTGGGCAGGATTCGTTCTGATAAAGATATTGTAATTTATTCTTTGTGCTAATTTGTATTTAAACTCTTGAATCCAGTCATTCGAGGCACATCTTCCAGGGGGCTCCAAGTAAAGAGCTTTTTTATACCGAGGCAGGCACTGTTTTGGAAGTATGTGCCTTGGGCGCGCCTCCATCAAGGCATCAACAGTCTAGTTGCCTTCCAAACACATTTTTATTAAAATTTTACAATGCGTTTTGTCTTCTATTTTCTAAAACACAAAAATAAATCCACAACCTAGAGTTTCTATTATTCTCATAAAATTAAGAGAAAAAATATTGCATCTCCATTCTTCCACAACAGATACCGGGAGTATTAGATTATCACGAGTATTAGCGAAAAGTTTGCTACTTTGCTAGTCATGATGGGCTTTGTGTCACTGTCTTAGAAATTTAAAACATAAGGTAGATATGTCAATTTCTCTAGGATGGAGGGAGTATTTGTTTTTAATTAGTATTTACATTATGTGATCATGTTCAATTTGTTATTTATGATTTATCAAGTAATATTATGTGTTGATATATGGTTCTTAACTTTATTTGGTAAGGCAATTAAGTTCCATGTAACATCTACTTATGCACAAAATTTGTAAAAAAAATTAGGGCAGGTGTACAAGAGATGCGCGCCCTACAGGCTCTAATAAGGTCCTAGCCCTACTCAAATAAATATGCTTGACTCTGTCAAAGTTCTTGAAACATAACATCAGGAATGGCTACAATCTTGCAAAGAAAACCTTTCTTAAAAGGATAAATAAGGTAGCAAGATGAACATGAGAGACACATAATATAAACTTTATAGGAAACCCTTCAGTATTTGAGTGTAGATTTTTCACAAATAATTAATCCTATAGAAGCAGAGACAAGACTAAATGGTTTATGCATAGAACAACATTAAAACTCACAAGATTTTTCTAGAGAATTACTTTCATGGTACAAGAATTGCAATTGGAAAATTATAAATCCTCTTTGAGAGTAGAAAGAAGACTGGAAGATTATGAGAAGTGTTCTGTGAAATTATTTTTTGCTTTGGATTTATCGATCCTTGGATAAGCAGAAATTAATTTCAAAATTATAATAAGACATAGTTTAACTATTCCACAAGAGAAAGGAATATCATCAATGGATAGACTGCTTTCTTTTATTAAACAAGCGTCACCCCAAAGGATGGGGTATTGAGCCCAAATCCACTACCTATTCTTGACATTAGTCAAGAAAACTTCTATGAAGTTTATAAAAATTTTGAGCAAACCCATGCTTGGACATAACCTGCTCCTCACACCAAGAATTAAAAGGAAATTATGTTTGAAGAGCATTATAAATTCGGTTACATGGGTTGTAGATCCATAATGGAGGTATAGCGTCGAAGACATACCACGTATAAGCAAACATTTCTATTAAATAACATGTTTTACTGTTTAAAAAAGTGGCCACAGTTTATGAGATGTACCTTTTTCCAAAGAATTGAATCCTTTCTTTCCTTGGGGGACAGAAGATGATCTCTCAACCAGGATGCAACCACCCAGGGTTCACCTTCACCACCTACACTCTTAGACAACAATGGTTTTTCTTCAAGTATATCACAGACCTAACAAATTATCAGCTCAATCAATATCACATCTTGGTGTATATCAAAGCCAAACAGCCAGTGAGAAGGCTCAGACAGATTAAACTTAGAAGGATTTAGCATATTTTCACATTATGATGCAAAAAACTATGAACATTAAAAACCCATTTTCAATTAATAGAATAACTACACCATCCATTACCTAGAGAAATATTATGTCACCCATATCAATTCCAGAAAACTATAACAGGAATAACTTCAACATGCATTTAAACGGACACCGACCCTGGGGCCCGGACACCAATATTTCCTCAAAACTATCTTCAGATCCTGATTTATTGGAATATGATTAAAGGATACAATCCAGATTCTTAAATTAATCTTAACTATTGTGACAGAAAGATATTATGTTTATCATTCGACATAGACTAACCTGTACAGTGTTGCATGAAGTATTATGAGTAAATAACAGCTATTCGAAATAACAAACAACACAGACAAAAATTTAGACCAAACTTCAAAATAAGAACGTGATGTAGATTTAATTCCAAGGGTAATTCTTGATCTTTCTGAATTCAAATGCAGATTCTTTTAACCCAATTAAATATAATAGATGTCATGTACCATATGCCTTTTAAAATCTGTCTTCTGCGTCCTGAGTTCATTTCCAGAAATAAAACTTATACTACCTCCATTTATGCAATGTACTAATATACCAAGAGACACAACTACATTAAAGAAGTGATATGACTTAGTTATTAGAGGCTACAAAAGATTCCAGAACATGCGAACAAAAGATTACTAGTACAATAATGCAAGAACAGAGTTGTTACACCTTCTTGGTAATCGATCAGTGGACCTGATGTCAATGAACATAAGAATTGGATTCACAAAATTCAACTAAAATTCACATCCAATGAAGCAATGAAGTATAATACCTCATGATAAAGCTCCTCAGCTCTGACAGACAACCTATGTCTGTGATAGGCCCTAGATGATATCAGCATGCATCCAATAAACTGAAACAACGTACTAAACAAGGTTAAAATGTAGATAGTATATACTGTAAAATAATCTTGTATAAATCCAATGCATAGCGAAATACCAATGCACAAGCTGGCACCACAAGTAAAGCATGCTCGATAATCCACTTTCTGATGACACAGTTCAGTGTTTTATAATTGTTTACGAGCAACTCTGGGCACTTGATTTCTTCAACACTTAAAGCAACATATCATAAAATTAAACTAGAAATCTTAAGTAACATCAATTTTGAAAAAACATTGCCACATTTCACTAATTAAAAACTTATTGTAGTTTACCCTTGACTATCTCTTCTTGTATCCATTCCATTACGGATGGCAACCATGGCCTTATGTTTTGCAGCCATGAAAATGGTCTCATCCAAGTTACTGTTATCATTCAGTTTGTATTCATCCAAATTATTCAACAGCTCATCCTCCGAAATCTAGAAGATATGAATTAAATTAACTATAATTCATACAGCTCTATAATATCTTGCAGTTATTATTATTTTTTCCCTTGCAGACATAAATTCTGAAATAAAACAAAAATATGAATCTTAAGCGTCACAAACCCAACATTTTCCACTTCCACTGCAAAAGAGTTGAGCACATGATTCACATAGTCGAACTTCTACCCATTTTGACTGCAATATCATCGGCAATAAAGAGTTATTAGATTTCACTAGATCAAAAAATGAGTACATGTGTGTCTATTTATAAAACAAAAAAAGAGATGGCAGATATCATAATACCATATACCAGTTTTTTAGCTGCTTTACTAATATCCCCATCTTCAACACAGAGCTTCCCATGCTTTCTATAGCCATGACCACAATACAAATTGCCATCATAACACACTCCATTTGTTGGACATGGTTCACAATACTCTGAAACAAAACATACAATCAAGGAAATGCTTCAAAGAAAGTGCTTAAATAAAAATGCTTAAATGTGACTACTCCTAATCAAGGATAATTTACTAAAACCAAGGAAATGCTTCAAAGAAAGTGCACATATCAAATCCCCTCAGCCTTCTGCAGTACTTCATTTGCAAACATTAAGAGATGGTAAGGCTAATCATGTGTTGAGGATTGGAAATTTCACAAAATTAAGGGGCTGGTTGGTAGCAAGTGGAATGGGATGGAACTATAGTTGAAAAGAATGATGTTGATTCCTCCAATTGGAAGAGGCAAATGACTCATTCATCTGAAGTGATGTGTGATTCAATTCCTTCCTAAATACCTGGCTCATACTTTAATCATCAGTACCATTCCCCATAGCCCCATTAAACCAAACAACCCCTTACTTTCTAAGTTTCTAATTAGCAAGATTTAGTCAATTATACAGTACCTAAAGATTATGCAACCTCTGACTCCAGGTCAAAGTTAAGTTTTATCTGCATTCATTAAGTTTACAATTAATTAGTGGAAATCTCTAGAATTGTGTAATTTGACAACTAGGATTTCAAACATATTTAGACTTTATAAGACGCCCATAGTATAATTGGATAAGCGTCGAGGTTATTCACATTGAATTTCTTAGTCCTTTATTCTTGTAGAAGAAGATTACCCCAACCTTAGCCGCACAGAAGTGCATAAGGCTCTTTGGGCACCAAGACACACCTGAAGAGTAGGAATATAAGAAAAAAAAAAAAAAAACTATAAATGTATGTTTTTCATATATTGATAGTAATCTATCAATTCGATTCAGTGTACTTATAAATTTCATCATGCAAAAAATGTATTACATACAAATAAATTGGTTAAAAGGTATAAGCTGTGTGATATGTTGGGAATTACTAATGGAAAGTAGTTTGCACATTTAGTTTAAGGGAGGGTTTGTTGGAGTAAATTAGTACCATCTGTATGTTATTATTATTCTACTAATATTATAAGTTAGTTATTGGAGTGCTGTCTACAGGTAGTTATGTATATACATATACACACACACACACACACACATATAAGCAAAGATTTTAATGAAAAGCTAAAAAGAACTTAAAAACATGCTTTAGGGATGGGGAGTGTTCACAAGATGTGGCAAGGAGCACGCCACTGTAACAACTCAACTCTCTTTCTTTTAGAGGAATCTTTGCACCCATACCTGTAGAAGTGCTGACAATCGCGCGCTAGCACCCAAGGCGCACCTCTATTAGTTATAATTATATCCTAGTGCATTACCATAAAGAAGAAATAACTTTCTTTCCAGTGGCTCAATTACAGACAGAGAATGTTTTTCTCCTTTCCAATTAAGGTAAATAAGATAAAACTGAAGAACCTCTGAAACCAATTGGAACCACACTCACCTAACTGCTTGCCAAATTGCTACTTAAACAGAGGGTCATCAAAACCACACTTCTCTTACGTGTTGTGATAGCAATGATAAACCACATTGCACCACCTACATATAAAATTAAACCTAAATTTAGTTTATAAAGAATAATTAATGTTAACTTTTAGGAGCCGCTTGGTTCAAATTCCGGAATGTTAATGGTAACGGAAATCATTAATGACGGTAATGGTAATGGGAATAAAATTGATTGAAGGGGCGGGGTTAGTGATTGAATCAATGGGAATGATTGATGATTTCGGATTCCCGTTACCTCTAACCAAGCATGAGGAATGAGAATCAATACCTTTCATTCCCATTACCCTCCTTCATTAACTCTTACCAAGCGTCCCCTTAATGAATTATTTGTTTAGGTATTACGTAGATAATGAGTTTAAAACTCACTAAATTACCCAGCCTTTCGATTAAACACTCAGACAAAAAGCATATAGGGTACCTTCAATTATAACAAATCAAGAGACATCTTGTCACCGTTTCTGTTAATTTCTTATAGAAACACTCTATGTTATACAGACTGCATCTACTTATCAGGATTAGTACATTAACATATCCACAAACAAAAATTAATGATAGGAAAATGAATTACAGACATCTTTCACAAATAATGAATGATTCGCTGCAACAACCCCAATCATCTTTAATACATTTTTAAATTCCCAACTCGATTCATCCTATAAAGGCTATAAAAAATAAGCATTGAGTTGAATCATACAGGCTAAAACTACTAAAATAGCCTTTCCCGAGGGAAAGATACTTATATACAGAACATCGGTAGGGTATAAATTGCAATAGTTAATTACTCCCGGAAAATATTAGAAAATTTTTAATTTCCACAAAGGAAGTTCTACCTTTTTGACTTGTATTGGGACTATAGGATGAAATCGTATATCAACAAGAACAGCGCCAGTAGAAATTTCGTCGTGCATAAACGCATACAATGTAAACAAGCTTGAGTTTCACAATAAATACATGTTATCTACACTATATTAAATCATATAAATAAATGAAAATAAAATAAAAAAATACAAGAAAAAATATATACCAGAGAAGGAATCATCGGAATTGGAATCGCAGAAGGGTTTGGGCGGTTGATTGAGAGAAGTGGCTATGAAATTACAAGCGACTGCGACCGCAGTGGCGACGGAAACAACCGCGACCAACCGGAAAAAGTCCGATTTCGAGGATGGCAGAGAATTAAAGGATGGTTCAGCGGAAAACAGCGCATGGGTGGATGAAGGTTTAGGCATTTTTCTTTTCTTGGTGTCAGAAGCGGGAGCCATTCAAAATCTCGATTTAGGGGATGGAATTTAGTCATGTGAAGTTACCCACCAGGCCACCATCTACGCTTCTCAAAAATTACTCCTTTTATACCGTTCGCATTTGTCCTTTACTTACATGCAATTCATAAATGAATCATGCTTGCGTGCGCTCGGTGTAAGCTTTTAGAATTTAATATTTTAAGGGTATATTATTTTATTATAAGGGTATATATTTTAATTAATAAGGGTACATTATTTTGTTCTAAAGGGTAAAAAGGTGCACATATTTATACTAAATGGTATATAATTTAACACAAAATTTTAAATGTGCGCACGGGTGTACACAAGTGTTGTGATACTTTCTTGTTGTATTGATCTTCAAACAATACACTTGATCACACACATGAACTCCTCAGTCGTTTCTTGTTGTTAGAGAATTGATTCAAAACACACACTCACTCAATGAATAAAAACAGCAAGAAAGTTCTAAAAACAAGAAGGATGAATAGAAAGATTGCACAAGAGAATTACAGTGGTTCGATCTTCATGATCTACATCCACTCGGAGGAAAAGATAGCTTTGTTATTGATTGAAGTAATACATGAAGAAGTTGACAGCAATTCAATCAAGCTCTAAACACACAGCTAGGCTTGCTGATAAAACACAAAATGATGCAGCTTGAATGATCTAGTTTGCTGTGATGTTGTTTAGTGTATTTATGCACCTTCTTCACCAATAACTGATTGCCACTTGCACCAATAGAATGATCACATCACATGTGCTTAATAACTAACCAACTGAAGAGCACATGATCACTAACAACCTTCACTAACTGATCAACAAACAGCTACAAAACTGATCCTCACACCATGTGATCATAACTGCCACATGCAAGTGTTTGCAGCTGAAACTTAAGTCAATGCAATGTGTATAACTCATGCATTACGTCCATTGCAATCTCTTCTTCCTTAGCTTCACATCAACACCTTGTATTCACATGATAAATCAGGATTTACACACCATTCTTCAACATACTCCACCTTAAATCAAGTATCCATCTTCAACCAAAACTGTTACCTTTCCTCCTATTTGCTGCTCATATTGAGCAGCACTTCAGTCTTCATTACACATACCAACTAAGCCTAAGCTTAGTTCAAACTTAGAACTAGGCAAGGCCTTAGTTAGACAATCAGCAGGATTGACAGAGGTGTCAATCTTACAAACCTTGACAGCACCACTTTCAATAAGATCTCTCACAAAATACATCTTGACATCAATGTGCTTTGTTCTCTCATGATAGCCCTGGTGTTTTGCTAAATGAATAGCACTCTGATTATCACAGAATACCTTCACTGCTTCTTGCTTCACACCAAGCTCTTTAAGCAAACCACTGATCCAAATTCCTTCCTTAATAGCTTCAGTTAATGCCACAAACTCAGCTTCAGTTGTGGACAAAGCTATTATGGATTGATGACTAGCCTTCCAACTTATAGCAGTTCCATAAAAGTAAAGATATATCCTGTTAAAGACTTCCTAGTATCCATGTTAGCAGCAAAATCTGCATCAACATATCAACACAAAACTTCACTGTCTTGACTGAATTTCTGAAACTTCAATCCTTTACAGATAGTGCCTTTTATATATTTCATAGCCCACTTTGCTGCTTCCCAAAGTAGTTTACCAGGTGATCCCATGAACCTACTTAAAACACTAAGTGTAAAAGCCATGTCTGGCCTGCAGCAGACCATACAATACATTAGACTTCCTACTGCACTAGCATAAGGAGCCTTGTTCATATTCATAACTTCTGTTTGAGACTTAGGTCCCTGCTATAGAGTCAACTTTACACCTTGCTTGAATGGAGTGGAGACTGTCTTACATTCATCCATATTATATCTTTTGATAACCTTTAACATATAAGCTTCCTGATTTTGCATCAAAGAACCACTGATCCTGTTTCTGCTAATTGACATTCCTAGTATCATCTTGGCCTCTCCAAGATCCTTCATGTCAAATTCAGCTTCTAACATCCTTTTTACTTTCAGAATACCAACCATTGTATGACTGGCCAACAGCATATCATCAATATATAATAATAGATATGTGAACAAACCACTTTCCTCCATGAAGTATACACAACTATCATGAAGACTTCTTTGAAATCCACACTTAACTATGTACTCATCAAACCTCAAGTACCATTGCCTAGGACTTTGCTTAAGACCATAAAGAGAACTTTTAAGCAAACAAGCTTTTGAACTTGAGTTTTGAAGTTCAACACCTTCTGGTATGGCCATGTATATCTGCTCCTCTAACTCTCTATGTAGAAAAGCTGTGGTAACATCCATCTGATGAAGCTCAAGATTCCATTGAGTAACCAATGAAAGAATGATCCTTATAGAACAATGTTTAACTACAGGTGAGAATATCTCATTGTAGTCAATGTCTTCTTTCTGTGAAAAACCCCTTGCAACTAATCTTGCCTTGAATCTAGGATTTCCACCTTCAACTGTAGAAGGTTTCTTTCTGAAAATCCATTTACAACTTATCAACTTCTGATGTCTTGGCTTCTCCACTACATCCCATGTGTGATTCTTATCCAAAGATAAGAGCTCTTCCTGTATAGCCATTATCCACTGATCACTATCAGCACTACTTATAGCTTCCTTGTAATTTCCAGGTTCAAGTGATTCAATTTCAGAAGCAGTATACAAAGCATAAGAAACAAGGTCAGCTTGAATGTATCTTGCAGGTAATAAAATTTCTCTTCTTTGTCTATCTCTAGCAAGATGATAGGTGTTTTGACCTTCCAAAATGCTGTCACCACCACTATCTATCTTGCCAGACTCCACCTGAGACTCAACATCATTATCAGAACTAGTAGTAGTTTTCATCTTTTCAATCAGTGGCATTTTCCCTTCATCAAAGGAAACATCCCTACTGATCAGAATCTTCTGTTTGTCTGGACACCACAATTTATACCCCTTTACTCCAGATGGATAGCCAACTAGCACACACTTCAGAGCTCTTGGCTCTAACTTTCCTTGCTTTATATGAGCATAGGCAAGACATCCTATTACTTTCAAACTACTGTAGTCTGCAGGTTTGCCATTCCACATCTCCTCTGGAGTTTTAAAATTTAGTGGTGATGATGGACATCTGTTTATAAGAAAAGCAGCAGTAGTAGCTAATTCCCCCCAAAAACTCTTAGGAAAACCTCCACTGCTCATCATACATCTAATTCTTTCAAGAATGGTCTGATTCATCCTTTCTGTTGTTCCATTTTGTTGTGGAGTTAATGGAACAGTCTTATGCCTTTTAACTCCTTTATCCTTACAGAACTGGTTGAACTCATCTGACAGATATTCCAACCCATTATCATTCCTTAAACACTTCAACTTCTTGTCAGTTTGATTTTCAACCTCAACTAACCACTCTTTGAACTTGGTGAAGGCTTCATCCTTGGATTTCAATATATATATCCATACCTTCCTTGAATAATCATCTATGAAGGAGATGAAATATTTTCCACCCCCCTTAGTGATGTTCTTAGCAGGTCCCCATAAATCAGAATGAACATAATCCAACACAGATGAAGAGTTATGTTCACCAACACCAAATTTTAATCTCTTTGCCTTACCCATCACACAATGTTCACACTGACTTAAAGTAATTGAAGTGTGACCACATAATAGCTCTTGTTTAGCTAATTCTTGCAGACCTTTCTCACTTATATGACCTAATCTTCCATGCCATAGTATAGAATTGTCTATTTTACTTGTGCTACAAGCTTGAGCAGTGACAGCATTTCCACACAAGAAATACAGGTCATGTTTCCTGATACCCTTCAAGAATACATCATTCCCTTTTGTGACAGTCAAACAACCATCAGTTGACTGAAAACTATATCCCATGGAATCAAGATTTCCAAGTGAAATTAGATTTCTTCTTAGATCAGGAACATACCTTACATCATGAAGCATTCTTGCTGTACCATCAGTCATTTCAAGCTTTACAGACCCTCTTCCCATGATCTTACATGTTTGATTGTTTCCAAGAAGTACAGAGCCTTCATTCTGATGTTTAAATCCTATCAACCAATGTTTGATTGGTGTCATATGGAAGGTACAACCAGAATCTATCACCCATTCAGTGGAGACTTCAGATGCAGTGACTGTCAACACTTCAACAAACTTTGTAGTGTCTTCTTGTGCAGGAGCAGTTTGATTTACTTGGTTTTGTTGATCAATTTCTTTCCCCTTATCAATACCTTTTCCTTTGATAGCTTTCCACTTGTAGCAATTTCTTCTCATATGGCCAGGTTGATTACAATGATAGCATTTCCTTACTTCACTTTCTTTGGCATGATCTTCATCCTTTCTAACTTGTTTGTTTCCATCAGACCCCCTCTTCTTCTTGTTATTCCTTTTAGCTTGATTGTTCTTCTTGACAATCAAACCTTCTCCTCCAGAACTCTGAGTACTATCAGTTACTAATTGTAGTTCTCTAGACTTGAGTGCTAGTAACACATTATCAAACTTGATGGAACTCTGATTTCCATATAACAAAGTATCTTTGAAACTTTGAAAAGATCTTGGAAGAGTTGTCATCAACATGAGAACTTTCTCTTCCTCTGATATCTTTGAGTCAACAGTTTCAAAATCATCCATGATCTTTACAAACTCATCAACTTGATCCAATATAGGCTTTTCATCAGTCATTTTGTATGCATTTAGTTTCTGCCTAATGTGAAGTCGATTTGCTAATGTCTTGATCATAAACATGGATTCCAATCTTTCCCAGACTCCAATTGCAGTAGACTCCCTAGCTACTTCCCTTAGTGCCTTATCCCCCAAACATAGAATAATAGTAGAATGAGCTTTTCTAAGTACCTCATCATCTACTTGCATTCTTGGAGGTCCAGCTGCTGATGGATCTTTTATTATCTCTGTCTTGACAGGTGGAGGTGGCTTCAATGCATCAATGAGCCCTTGCTGTGTCAAGATCGCCTTCATCTTGAGTTTCCAGAGACTGAAATCAGTTTTTTCAGTGAGCTTCTCAATATCAAACCGTGTGGTGTTCATCTTCTCAGAATTCAGCAGCTGTTTGATGGTTTGCTTCCCACAGATGGCGCCACTTGTTGTGATACTTTCTTGTTGTATTGATCTTCAAACAATACACTTGATCACACACACGAACTCCTCAGTCGTTTCTTGTTGTTAGAGAATTGATTCAAAACACACACTCACTCAATGAATAAAAACAGCAAGAAAGTTCTAAAAACAAGAAGGATGAATAGAAAGATTGCACAAGAGAATTATAGTGGTTCGATCTTCATGATCTACATCCACTCGGAGGAAAAGATAGCTTTGTTGTTGATTGAAGTAATACATGAAGAAGTTGATAGCAATTCAATCAAGCTCTAAACACACAGCTAGGCTTGCTGATAAAACACAAAATGATGCAGCTTGAATGATCTAGTTTGCTGTGATGTTGTTTAGTGTATTTATGCACCTTCTTCACCAATAACCGATTGCCACTTGCACCAATAGAATGATCACATCACATGTGCTTAATAACTAACCAACTGAAGAGCACATGATCACTAACAACCTTCACTAACTGATCAACAAACAGCTACAAAACTAATCCTCACACCATGTGATCATAACTGCCACATGCAAGTGTTTGCAGCTGAAACTTAAGTCTAATGCAATGTGTATAACTCATGCATTACGTCCATTGCATTCTCTTCTTCCTTAGCTTCACATCAACACCTTGTATTCACATGATGGATCAAGATTTACACACCATTCTTCAACAACAAGTTTTTGCCTTCATAAATTCTACTCCCTTTAATCATAATATAAAAACATAAAAATAAAATGAGTTTTTGTTGTAATCAAACCAAGCAATACCATATAACGAAATTAAATAAAAAGTACATGACACAGACCGAAAATGATGAGAAATAAAAGAGAACATGCGAGGAATCCTGTTACTTAATAGACTAAGGAACAGGCAAGGGATCCTATTACCCAATATACAAGACTCAATCTATAAAGATGAAACCTAAACCTATAAAGCCAGATACACGGCTGGAAATGAAACCTATAAAAGATGAGCCGGTCAAGTGACCGTCGACCTCCTCGGACCTCACTAAAAACCTCTATATGGAAAAATCCAATGAAAAAAACCCATATAGAGGAAAAGAGCACCCTCCAGAAAAGGAGGTAAAAAAACCCACCATCTACCCTAGAACTATCAGCAATCCAGGAAATGAAGGAGGGCCAAATCCACCAATGCAGGCTCCAGTAATTGTCCAACAATGTAAAGAGCATCACAATCTTAATAGATAAAAAGAGTGACCCAAGAAAAAAATGAGCATTATCATCTGGGGTATCCGGCGACTTCGCTACCGGGGAGATAAAATCTCCGTCACTCATAGCCGCTCCAGTATAAAGAGTGATACCAAGCTTAATTCTCAGAGTGATCATTTGATTCTGAAGTATTCCTGATCATATACGTATATAAATGACGGAGAACAGTCGGAGGAACAACATCATGCCAAGTAAGATCATCCCCAATAGACGAAATATTATCAGCAACCGCATTTCCCTCCCTATATATATGAGAAACCCTGAAAGCCTTATTCTGAATAATATCCTTCCCCTTCCTCCAGTGAGCCATAAGTCTCCAAGGAATTTCAGGGTAATTCTAAGTAAGAGCATGAACCACATAAGTGGAATCGGACTCCAGCCACAAAGAAGTTCAACCTTTATCAAAGGCTATTTCAATAGCCAACAAAGCAGAGACAAGATCCTCCTCAAAAGCAAATCATGTCCTATAGCCAACAGTGAAACAACCAAAAGGAAACCACGACAATTTCTATAAATCCCTGCACCTGCTATAGTACCTGGAGCAGCTTCCGCATGCCCATCTGTGTTAACCTTTATCCATCCTGGAGCATGAGGACACCACCTTAGCGGAGTGATGATATGAGCCTTTCTAGGGCGTCCCTTAACTTTGAAGTGATAAAGGGTCACAAGATCTTCAGGAGTGTTATGCATCATACCTACCTCATGTTGGATTTATACTAAAAGCTTAGCTTTAGTATGAACAATGTTATAACAATATTTGAAATAAGAATCATTGATCAAATGATTGCATCTTATAATTTATTTATATGTCGATGCAATAGTCTATTTACTTTATATTATAGATAATATAGTATGTGGCATCACACGGAAGATCATATTATCAGCTCCTTATAAAGTATAAACAGTTGCTAACAACTGAGATAGACGGGGACAATCTATCGGGATGATTGTAGTGTGATTTGGTATTAGTTTGTCTTGACTATAAAATTACACTGGTGCACTTTGTGTGTATTGAGTAGGACTACTTGAAGTTGTTCAATTTATACTGACTATATAAAAGAACAAGACCTCTGTTGTTATGGAAGTCTGTGCTCTTAATCCCTATACAATAACTTCGACACGTAATTCAGTATTTATTTCTTTGATTCATCAACGGGTGAGATTTAATTGTAAATTAATATGCTCGATGAGTTGGGAGATGGAATTGTCTCTATGGTGTGTTGTTGATTATAGAAGGAATCTGTGTCCTAATAAATTAGGTTGATGATGTCCCCTTTGGGAGCTCATAAGGATTATCATGTAAACCCTGCATGTGGATTTATTCCAGCATGATAATGAGGTTGAGTGGTACTACTCTTGGATAAGAGATTAATTAATTGAGTTGTCAGTAACTCATTTAATTAATGGGCATTGTATATCTTAAACACAGGGAGTTATACGGGCTCATAATAAGAAGGAGTCCATAACGTAATTTGGGATTAGGGTGGCAGTGCAATAATAATTCTTTAGTAGACTGAATTAATTATTATTGGGCTTAAGTATAAGTTTTGGGCTAACTTGGATGCTTAAACCTAATGGGATGCCCAACTCTAATTTCTCCTCCTGGTCCCTACTGTAGCTTATAAATAAGCCAACTCAGTAGTCAAGTCACTCAATTTTACACGCCTAATCATACGTTTAGATGAGAAATCGGATTTCTCATCAGATTAAAAAGATAGAATGTGAGATATGATGAAGATTGCGGATTGGGATCGCCTAGAGGATCGTCGCCCACACGACCGTCGCCCACACGACGTCTAGACAAAGCATAGGAATATCGTAAAAGATCAAGATGTCATTTCTACAAATTTAGACTTCTCCCCCAGTCTTCGGTGAAAGGTAAACTTTCTGTTATTCTGCTGCGTTAGATGTGCATGGAACCCGAACGGATAAACATAGACCATAAGATCCGATCACCATCAATTGGTATCAGAGCGAGGTTTTTTGGTTCTGTATGAAACATTTGACTAGGGTTTATGTGTTATATGTGATATATTATTCGAATAGAATCACATGTGTGAATTAGGGTTTTGGTGTAATTTGATTGTACCTGGATAATTCCTTGTATCGTTGATGGTCGTGTGGGAGAATTGGCGAAATGTGTTTGTCAAATTCACTCCTGGAGGAGATGACAATGGATGCTTTGTCGAATGCTATGCTCATTGACGAGCGCGGTGATGGTGATCAGATCTTATGGTCCACATAATTCGTTCGGGTTCCATGTAATTCTATTGCAGCAGAAACGAATAGAATGATTTACCTTTCACCGTGGATTGCGTGTGTAGAGATCGAATAACAGTAGTAAATGACCTTCTGGACTTCTGTTGTATTCTTATGCCTAGTCTTGACGTTGTGTGGGCAACGATCTTCAAGACAGTCTCAATCTACAATCTCGCTTCTGCTTCTCATGATTTTGGTGTGTTCAACAAGTGACTGGACTGTTGAGATGACTTATATATAGGCTAGAGCAGGGACCAGGAGGAGAAATTAGGGTTGGGCCTCCCATTGGGCTTAAGTAACCAAGTTTAGCCCAAAACTTATACTTGAGCCCAATAATAATTAATTCAGTCTACCAAATGATTATTATTGCACTGCCACCTTAATCTCAAATTACGTTATGGTCTCCTTATTATGAGCCCGTTAAACTTTCAGTATTTAAGATATACAATGCCCACTAATTAAACGAGTTACTGACAACTCAATTAATTAATCTTTTATCCAAGAGTAGTACCACTCAACCTCATTATCATGTCGGAATAAATCCACCTGCAGGGTTTACATGATAATCCTTATGAGCTCCTCAAGGGGACATAATCAACCTAATTTATTAGGACACAGATTCCTTCAATAATCAACAACACACTATAGAGACAACATTATCTCCCAACTCACCGAGTATATTGATTTAATGAATAAATCTCACCCATTGATGAATCAAAGAAATAAATACTGAATTACGTGTCAAGGTTATTATATAGGGATTAAGAGTACGAACATCTATAATAACTGAGGTCTAGTTCTCTTATATAGTCAGTATAAATCGAACAACGTCATGCGGTCCTGCTCAATAAACACAAAGTGCACTAGTGTAATTTTATAGTCAAGACAAAGTAATACCAAATCACACTACAACCATCTCGATAGATTATCCCCGTCTATCTCGGTTGTGAGCATTTGTTTATACTTTATAAGGAGGCTAGATCTTTCATGCAACGCCGCACACCATATTATCTATAGTATAAAGTAAATAGACTATAGTATCGACATGTAATTATTTGATCAATAATTCTCGTTTCAAATATTGTTATATAACAGTGTTCATACAAAAGCTAGGCTTTTAGTATACAATCCAATACACAGAACCGGGCAGATCATCGAGTGGTGAAGCCCATCAGCGAGCAAACTGACTTATGTGTGGAACTCGTAACTGGATAGATTAGCGAGCAAGTCACACGGCTAGGCGCTTGGAGATCCATCAAGGGCGCACGTTCTGAGCAGCAAGGCGAGCGTGGGGCACAACTGGCGCACGTTTCGGTCAGCTTGCCAGGTATGGGCTTGTGAAATCGTACGTGTTGCAGGTGCAGGATACCGAGTGACTTGGCATTGCTGGAGGGCGAATAGTCGGGCATAGTAGCCCGTTGAAGAGTTAGGGGCGTTAGGTGTCGTGCTGTTGCTGAGCGCATGGCAGGGAGAACAGCCGGGCGCTTGAGGTGAGTTTTCGAGCGATGTGCCGGGCATGGGCGCTCGGAGATGGAGCAGGCTGCAGGGAGGGGCGCACGATGGGACTCTTGGTGGTGCACGGATGAGTCGGGCGCGCTGCTGTGATAAATCTGGAGGAAAATTCTTGAAGGTAGGCTTCAGGATTCCAATTTTAGTTTTGGTCGATCCCCGTGTGCATTGCCCACATTCGTGCTTGGTGGCGAATAATCGAATTCGCTGATATATAATTATTTATAATTGATGAAATATCTGATTATTATTATATATGTATGCATGATTCTCTGTGATTTACTGTCTTATGTGTTATAATAGGAGCATGCTAGGTTGCATATTTTATTTTGAATATTATATGCATGTAAAAACCCTCGTGTTAAATAACTAAGTGGGAGAGAGATTGGTTAATAATTCTCGCGGCCTCCATTATTGGTTTGTAATGTGATGCAAGTATACTTGCATGTTGGCTATAGTGCCTTCATCCCCATCGGATGAGTATATTTGCGGGTCACTGGTACATACTTCTTTAAATAATTATTTGTTTGTAATGTGATGCACATGAACTTGCGCATTGGCTATAGTGCCTTCCTCCCCATCAGATGAGTTTATTTGCGGATCACTAGTACAAACTTATAATGGATGATTATAGGAAGTTATTTGGGCGCTTGTGATCTTCTCCATCTGAAGGGGCATAAGCTTGGGTAATGAACTTAGTATCAAATAATGGTGTACACTTAGGTGCAAATAATATGTATCCTCCCCATCGAAGTCACTGCTATTATTTGCATGGCTAAAGAGAAACCGACTATTAATTGTTTGTCATAAGGTTAAATTGACAAACGTAATTAAAGGGTAAAACCTTATCTTGTAAATTTAGAGTTTATATACGTCCACACTATCGTGGTATGCAAATTTACGGTACTTGAGATGTCGGTGAATTTATTTTATATTGTTTTTAGGGAATCAATATATATCTTAAATTCAAAGTATTTGATCGGTGTATTTAATTACGTGATTCTCTGTATTTTTCAAATGGCTTTTATTTCACTTATTGTTAACTAAAAGAAGACATACTTACTAGTCCATAATTAGATGATTAGAAAAGAATCTTGGTTTTAATTCTTACTGCTTAGGAAAATAAAAATGTGTCCTCACTAAGGATGTCCTCTAATGCCTATTTAAGTCTCTAGTGAAGAGATGAGAGATTTATAGAAATATGATGGTCAATCTCATGCGACTCTTCAGATACTTGAGTAAGTTAGAAAGACAAGAGGGTCATGGCTGACTTGATGAATGAATTGGAAAAATATGGATAGAAATTGAAAGGGAAACCTAGGTCAATTTTATTCTCTATAAATTTGCCTAGTTGTTTTGAGCAAGTTCCACCTGAATTACAAGAGGTTGTACTTAGTGGGAAACTTCTGACAAAACATGTGGCAAAAAGGAAAGTCATTTTCATCAAGGAGTGAACAAGGTTACTATCTTATTCACTAGTTGTTGAAGCATGATTAGTGATGGCGTCTACTGACATATTGTGTATAGATACCGGAATCACTAGATGCCTGCAACTAAGTGATGATAAGATTAATGTGTACATGGGAAAGCTACGAAAGTGGCGGCTGTTGCAGTGGGAGATGTTTATCAATCTAATGATAAGGAATAAACAATTTATTTTGAGAAATTGTCTTTACCTACGTTTTCATAGAAGAATTTTATTTCAGTTTCTATGTTTTACGGATGGATACTCTATTTCATTTAAATGACATGGTCATTATATTGAAGGATAGAGTTATAATCTGTTGTGGTACGTTGGTAGATAATTTGTACACTCTTAAATCATGTTTATCCCACGAATGCAACATTAGTAATTAATAACGCGTCTTCTAATCTAAATAAGAGAAAGAAATCTTCAAAAATGAACCAAACACACCTTTGTCATCTAAGACTAGGTCATTTTTCTTGAGTAGGATTCAAAGGTTGATAGCTAATGGATCGTTGGGTTTATTAGAAGTGGAAACTATCTGACTTGTGAGTCTTACTTGGAAGTAAAAATGATTAAAGGTCTTTTAAGGCAAAAGGGGTGTAGAGTCAATGATATGTTGGAAATGATTCATTCTAATTTAAGTTGTCCTAAGATTGTCCAGGCGAGAGGTGGATGTGAATATTCTTCACTGTAATTAATTATTATTCTAGATATCGATATATTTATTTGATGCACCACATGTTTGGATACTTTGATTAATTCAAGTAGTACATGGCTGATGCGGTGAAGCGTCATGGAAAATATATCAAGTCACCGCGATTCGATTGTAGTGGCGAGTACATCTTAGGATAGTTAGGAGCTATTTATCAGAATGTTGTGGCGGATAGAAGGAATAGGACTCTTATGAAAGTTGTTAGATAGTTGATGAGTTATTTGGAATTACTAATTCATTTTGAGGTATCCCCTAGAAATAGAGACTTACAAACTTAGTAATTTCTAAATCAGTATCCTTTACTCCCAAAGAATTATGGCTAAGGTCGAAGCCTAATATTCAACAAATTTGGATTTGGGGTGCTTTGTCATGTGTGTTAGAGGAAGATACTAATAAGTTAGAATGTCTTATGGATGTTTGTCTATTTGTGGGATATCCTAGAAAAATGAAGGGTAGTTTATTTAAAAGTCCAAAAGGTCAGATTGTGATTGTTAACACGAACACTAGATTTTTGGAAAGGGACTATGTAATAAATCACAAACACATGTATAAATTGTTCTAAAGGATGTGAGAGGAAAAACACAAAAGTATATTACAAATGTACAAGATGGTATACCACAAGTGAACTGCATCGCGTGTCACATCTGATACACAATGGCCTGTAGTGTCTTATCGCAGTGGGAGGGTGTTGGCGTTCGATCATTTGGTTAACGTGAACCGTTAGGGTTCTATGTGTTTCTAAATCAGCGGAAGCAAGAAAATAGAAATGTATTACCTTTCACCGGGGTATGTTGAGGAAGAACATGAATTCTCGTCGGCAGCATGCGCAGCCTCACTATTTTGGGTATAACTTCCTCATCCAATCTCCGATTTGAGTGATCTTTATGCCAAAACGATCCTCTCTTTAGTGGCTTTCCAACGTTGTATCACACGTGTAGTTTAAAGTTCCACACGATTTTAGAAAAATTGTGGAAGTTGATGAACAGCAGCAGCAAACAATCTCTTGATCTTCTGTTGTATTCCCAAGTCCAATCTTTACGTCATGTGGGCGACGATCCTCAAGATCTTCTCAATCCGCTGTTCTCTCTACCCTACTCACGGTTAGGCATGTCTCATCTAGGGCTAGAATAGCTGAGATGACTTATATATGGGCTACAACAGGGACCAGGAGGAGAAATTAGAGTTCGGCCTCCATTGGGCTTAAGTATCCAAGTTTAACCCAAAACTTATACTTAAGTCCAATAATAATAATATATTCCACTAAAATATTATTACTGCACTGCCGCTCTAATCCCAAAATTATGTTTTGGCATCCTTCTTATTATGAGCCTGTTAGTCTCCCTATGTTTAAGATATACAATGTCCATTAATTAATTAAGTTACTGACAACTCCATTAATTAATAACTCATCCGAGAGTAGTACTACTCAACCTCATTATCATGCCAGAATAAATTCACATGCAGTGTTTACATGATAATCCTTATGAGCTCCTCAAGGGGACATCATCAACCTATTTAATAGGACACAGATTTCTTCTACAATCAAAAGCACACCATAGAGACATCACTATTTCCCAACACTGAGTTTGTTGATTTAATTACATGTAAATCTCACCCATTGATGAATCAAAGAAATACATACTGCCTTATGTGTCGAGGTTATTGTATAGGAATTAAGAGCACAAACATCCATAATAACTGAGATCAAGTTCTCCTATATAGTCAGTATAAGTCGAACGATCTCATGCGGTCCTGCTCAATACATAAAGTGCACTAATGAGATTTTATAGTCAAAACAAACTAATATCAAATCACACTACAACCATTCCGATAGAGAGTCCCGTCTATCTCGGTTGTGAGTATCTGTTTATACTTTATAAGGAAACCGATAATATAATTTTCTGCGTGTTCTCGCACAACATATTATCTACAGTATAAAGTAAGTGAACTATTGCATCGGACATATATATAAATTATAAGACGCAATCATTTGCTCATGTGATTCTCATTTCAAATTCATTGTTTAAACATTGTTCATACAAAAAGCTAGACTTTTAGTATACAATCCAACAATCTCCCACTTACACTAAAAGACTATGTTGTCAACTCCACTGCCATACATCTGATTCCCACTCATACTACACGACCATCAAAAGCTTTCGCCTTAAGATCCTAGTAAAAGAATTTTACTAGGTTATCATCCGATGCAATCTAGGCGACAACAATCTTTCCCTCATCATACGGTTTCTCGTAACAGGTGGTACTTGCGCTTAATGTGTTTAGAACTCGTGATTCCTTCAAGTTTACAACTGCGCCATTATTATTACAATAAATTGTGATAACCTTGTTGGGTTCGTTATAGCGATCCAGGTGAGCGCAACGGAATTTAAAATTTTTAAGAATTAATAAATCACATTTATTATTAGTAACATCAAATATTTCACCTGGGTACTCGGAAATGATTATCGGATCCAGTGTTAAAATATGCTGAAAGAAATCTACGTAAATGTTATTCTTACCCTTGTAGACTTTCTTCCAGTTGATGCAAGGAGTGAGGGAATCGATTCCCGGATTGTGGCTAAACCTCCATATTTCTCACTGAGGGATCCAAGTATATCCCCTCTAAAGAAAATCCACCTATTGGATTAACAACACGGAATTTACACTTCGCTAGTAGTGTAAATCTGTTGGAATCAATGTTGTCCCTAATATCAACTTGTGATAATAGGAACAAGAACGGGTTGAAGAGCAGTAATCAATTTACTGCCTCCAATAGTCAAAAGAAAAGAACATAAAACTACGGCTTTTGAAAAAAGAGAATACGAAAGGAGAAGACCTTCTTCTCTGCAGAAATCGGTAATCTTCAATTTCATTAAGGTAAGATAATCTTAATATGTAAATCTGTTGGAATCAATGTTGTCCCTAATATCAACTTGTGATAATAGGAACATGAACGGGTTGAAGAGCAGTAATCAATTTACTGCCTCCAACAGTCAAAAGAAAAGAACATAAAATTACGGCTTTTGAAAAAAGAGAATACGAAAGGAGAAGACCTTCTTCTCTGCAGAAATCGGTAATCTTCAATTTCATTAAGGTAAGATAATCTTAATATGTAATCTTATATTAACTAACTTATCTTATCTCTCTTTTCACGCAGGGGAGTGGGAAGACCAAGTCTTCACACGTTCTGTTCCAGTATTAAAGAAAACCTATGGGCTTCTTCATAAAGTCCATTGTTTATAATTGTGTTTTATAAATCTAATTTAAAATTGACCCAATTATATATTAATCAATCCAAATTGATTTGTTTCTTTTAACTTTATTAATCAAATTAATTCTTATTGTAATTAAATAATCAAATTATTCAATTATAATACATGGTTAACAATTTAACCATTGCACCAATTGACAAAAGTCGTTCATCCAAATTAAGGTGTGATCCTTTAGGTTCACTACTAACTCTAGCAGTAGGCTTACAACACTTTGTAACTTGTAATAATAATTATTATATTAATTAATCCAATTAATTAATTCACTTGAAATTAACTAATTAATTTCAAGAACCTACTAATCATGGTAACACCTAGCAAGTAGCGTGATCGTCTAGTGTTAGGTGAAATAGCGAGTAAACCTGAAAGTTAATGAGTGACATACACGTATGGTCCTTCTAACAATTAATCTCCCGATTGAGTCTAGAATAGGAATGTTAGTCGAAACTCTACTAACTCAATAAATGTGTTTCTATTTCATGTTACAATGATTCATTGTGAATCTTTATTCTTGTTGCCTTGGCCAAGGTCTTTGAATCATTAACAGTGAAATACACAGGAGATTCTCTTGTCTCTTAGACAAGTGTCAGATTCTATCTTAGCCAGATACAAGTCTCCATGTACATCAATATAATACCCAACATACCCTCTTTATGATTGCTAAACAATTAGAAGATAAATATAAGTATTACAAGATGTACACAAGACTACCGTGGTGCTTCAAGTCTAAGGACTAATCGTGTACTATCGTAATTAGAAAATTCTCATTTCGACACATCCAATAAAAATTTTCTGTGGATCATGTTCGATAAACTCATTCTCTAATAAGTATCCACATATATGAACTTGTGGCACAACACTAATATTGATGGAATGTAATATTCTCGTCCCACGAGCATTCATCATATGTACGAGTCTTTGCTGAGTTATTCTTTGTCCCATTTAGAAAAACTCTCGACTCAGAACAAAGTTTAAGATCAAAGCTCTCTATGTATAATTCCATGATCACCATCATATGCGTGACCATACATTTCAGGTTAAATTGGACTAGGGACTTTATCTAATAAGCAAATTTATAATTCACTATTTAGATAAATTAAACAACCAATAATAATATAATTTTCAATGAGATTGTTTATATTCACAATATAAAGAGTACAATCCAATCTAATTGGCGCATTGGGCACACTACTCTAACAAACCTTGGGCAAACTTGAAACCTCGTCTAAGTCCATTATGAAGTTTCTAGAGTCATATAGATACATTGGCCGCCTTAGAGGCTCCAATTCACCATCTTTCCATGGTGGAGTCTGAAATATATTTCTATACAATATTTCTGCATATTATGGCTCTACTTCCAAAATAAACACATAACCTTGAGGTGGATTTACTGTCGTCCCTATCTGATTAAAAAAAATTGAATCTATGCAACCACAAGAAATAATGAATATGTCTGGTAAGCCCACATATAATTTCTAGTCCTTTTCAGGTACATAAATATATGTCTACCACAGTTCAACATTCTTATTTCAGATTACCTTGATACCTAACGTTCATGCCTTCGGCAAAACAGATATCCATTCTCGTGCATAGCATTCCTTAGATTAAGCTTCCTTATTTGCCGAAGCATAAGGAACCGCCTTCATCACCTTTATCTTCTTTTGTGTCATAAGACACAATTTCCTTAGATAAAATCACATGCTAAAACAAGCAAGGATTGTATCATTCCTTGAAGGTTGAGATAAGCATAATATCCTATCTTGTGATCATGATCGCAAGAATATATTTTGTTTCTCTTAAGTCCTTCATTTCATACCGCTTTATCAACCATACCCATACGCCTGACAATACTCTTTCATTTTCTCCAATGAGCAAGATACCATCTACGTATAGTACAAGAAATACTACCACATTTTTGTTATTCTTTTCAATACACAAAACACATCCAAGCATTGATTAAATCCATGTTATTGGATTTCCTCATCAAAACAGATGTACCAAGATCTTGAAGCTTGCTTTAGTCTATTGATGGATACTTTTAAGCTTACTATCAAAATGCTCTTAGCTTTTTACAATGAATCACTCTAGTTGCTTCTATTTAATATTTTCCTCAAGACTTCCAATCACGAAAGCTGTCTTGACATCTATTTGCTATATCTCATAATCAATATGAGTAGCAACAGATAAAAGAATCCAGATCGACTTAAACATAGCTACCGGCAAAAAGGTTTCCTCATAATCGAACTCTTTCTTTCCGAGTATACCTTTTTACAACAAGCTTTGCTTCTAAGGTTCTGCCGTATGATCCTCTTTTATTTCGTATGACCACTTCCAATAGCTTTTACACCATTTAGTGGTCATACAAGCTCCCAGATTTGACTTAGAATCCATAGATCCTATTCCAGAAATCATTGCATCTTGCTAAGATATTGCATATTTATTTTATAGTGCTTCGTCATATCCGTGAGTCAATTCCATGTTTACTAGGGACCAAGTATCATGACTTTCCTGAAATATAAATCTATCCAAGTGTGGAACAACCCTCCCACTATGACAAGACGCTATATGTAATTGTGTATCAGATGTGACACGCGATGAGTTTACTTGTGGTATATCCTCTTGTTTATTGGTACTATACTTTGTATTTTCCTTCTCACTTCATTTAGAACAACTTATACATAGGTTTGTGATTTATTACATAGTCCTTTTCCAAAAATCTAGTGTTTATGTTAACAATCACCCTTCGATCTTTTGGACTAACAAATAAATCACCCTTCATTTTTCTAGGATTTCCCAAAATGAATTTAATAACCCATCATCTATCTAACAATTACCATAAGAGTCTTATTCCTTCTCCTGTTACACCATTCTGCTGGGGTTTGCCCGGTGTAAATAACTTGAGTTTTAATCTCATCCTCTGATTGACAGCTCCTAGACTATCCTAAGGGGTACTCACCACCAATGACCAGCTCTCGTCGGGATAGTCTTAGGACCACTTAAATCAGAATGAACTACTTCAAACATATCATTAGCTCTACTCCCTTTTGCCTTAAAAGGTCTTTAATCATTTTCACTTTCAAGTAAGACTAGCAACTCAGATTGTTTCCACTTCCAATAAATCCAACGGTCCATCGGCTATCTATCTTTGAATCCTACTCAAGTTAATATGATTTAGTCTTAGATGCCAAGAGTATGTTTAGTTCATCTCCGAAGGTTCCTTTCTCTTACTAAGATTAGAAGATGCGTTATTAATTACTATTCGTTGCGTCTGTGGTAGACATGCACCAAAAAATCGAAACTGGCGGTTCGAACCGGGAAACTGCCAGTTTTAACCGGAACCGGAACCGTTGGTTCCGGAACCGGGAAAAAAAAAACCAGAACCGGCTAAGGAAGGTTCGATTCTGGTTCTTCATATTTGGAAAAAAACTGGCAGTTTCAGTTCTGAACCGGCGGTTCCAGTTCGAACCGCCGATTTTTCAATTTTTTTTACTTTTTACGCTTAAAACCCAAAAAATTTAAAATCAGAACCGGAACCGTCGGTTCCAGAATTGAAACCTTCGTACCCCAGTTCGGTTCCGGTTCCCCATACATTGGAACAAGAACCGCCGATTTGGAACCGGAACCGGCAGTTCCAAACTGGGGTGCATGTCTAGTCTGTGGGATAAACATGATTTAAGAGTGTACAAATTATCCACTAACGTACCACAACAGGTTATAGCTCCATCCTTCATTATAATGACCATGTCATTTAAATGAAATAGAGTATCCATCCGCAAATGCATAGAAATTGAAATTAAATTCTTTTTATGAAAATGTACGTAAAGACAATTTCTCATAATCAAACGTTTATTCCTATCAGAAGATAAATAAACAACTCTCACTGCAACAGGCTCTACTCTTGTAACATTACCCATGTCCACAGTAATCTCATCATCACTTAGTTGCAGGCTTTTAGTGATTCCGATATCTACACACAACGTGTCAGTAGATGTCATTACTAATCATGCTTCAACAACTAGTGAATGAGATACAAACCTTGTTCATACCTTGATAAAAATGGATTTCCTTCGCCATTTGTTTTGTTAGAAGTTTTCCACAGAATACAACCTCTTGTAATTCAAGTAGAACTTGCCCAAAACATCTAGGCAAATTATGGAGAATAAAATTGACCTAGGTTTCCCTTTCAATTTTTATCCATGTTTTTAAATTCATTCATCAAGTCAACCATGACCTCTTACCTTTCTAACTTTCTCAAGTATCCGACGAATATCATGAGATTAACCATCATATTTCTATGAACCTCTCATATCTTCACTAGAGACTTAAATAGGCATCAGAGGACATCCTTAGTGAGAACACACTTGTTTTCCTAAGCAGTAAAATCGAAACCAAGATTCTTTTCTAATCATCTATATTATGGACCAGTAAATATATTTTCTTTTGGTCAACAATAAGTGAAATAAACCATTCGAAAATACAGAGAATCACATAAATAAATACACCGATCAAATCTTTGAATTTATCTATTTATATTGATTCCCTCAAAATAATATAAAATAAAATTCGCCAATATCTCAAGCACCGTGAGTCTGTATGCCACGTTAGGGTGGACGTATACAAACCCGAACATTTACAAGAGAATGTTTTACCCATTAATTTCGTTCGTCAACCTAACTTTATGACAAAATAATTAATAGTCGGTTCCTCTCTAGCCATACAAATAATAGCAATGACTCCGTTGGGGAGGATACTTATTATTTGCACCTAAGTGTACACCATTATTTGATCTCAAGTCCACAACCCAAGCTTGTGTGCCTTACAGTTAAAGAAGTATACACGTGCTTGGATAACTTCCTACAATCATCATAAAAAAGTGTGTACCAGTGATCCGTGAATAAACTCATCCGTTGTAGAGAAAGGCCTATTGCCAACACGCAAGTTTACTCACATCACTTACAAACCAATAATGGAGGCCGCGAGAATTAAATATCAATCCCCTCTCCTACTTAGTTATTTAACACCGAGGGTTTTTACATACATATAATATTCAACAATAAAATATGTATCCTAGCATGTTCCTATTACAGCACATAAGGAAGTAAATCTCAGATAATTATGCATAGTATATATAACAATAATTAAATAGTTAAATCAATTATAAACAGTTATATATCACAAATTAAAACGATACTAGCATGCTTCTATTTAAGGCAGTAAATCAAATAGAACATGCAATCATATATAATAATATTCAATTATGACAGTTATATATATATATACCGAATTAAATCGCCAAAAATAGGGATTCTTGTCCAACACTCCAGCGATTAAACCGATGCCTTGTGCGCTAAGTAATCGATGATGATCCACTACCGCAACTTTAGACACTGACGAACACAATTCTATTGTCGGATAAACGCCACCGGTCATGCTGGTCGCTGGCATCCGTGCGACATATCGAGTGCACCACCGGGGGCTCTGCCCGGTTTCTTGCATGCTAACACGCACACCACCGTGCGCCCCTCCGAGCAGGCCATCGAGCGCTCTGCCTAGCTTTCAGGAGCCACGCTCGATGCCATGCACGATGTCATGCACGATGCCATGAACGACACCACGCACGACGCCACACACAACTCCTGGCCATGCGTCCGCCTGCCTACTTGATTCCACGCCTGGTTTCTTATGAGATGTCCAACCTGGCAGTCTGCCCGTCTTCAACCTTACACGCTCGGCTTATCCAGCACGCCGCCCGCCTAGCAAACTAGTCGCTCGGCTTCAGGTTGCCAATGGGCGCAATGCTCGGATTATCCAGAACACTGCCCGCCTAGCAAACTATCCACCCGGCCTCATGCACGCCTGCAACTCCTCAACGTGATTCGCGCTCGGCCTGATGCTTGGTAGTTCGCACGGCACGCCCGCTTGGTACGCCACTGGGCGCCTCTATGTGCAACCAACCTTCCCACCGTACGTGCCGCCGTGTACTTTGCACAATAGTCTGTTCGAAACATGCACCCCACCATGTAGTATGCCCGGTGCTATGCTCGGCCACACACACGATTAGCCCACATGCCTTGTCTGCTTGATTCCATGACCGGCGTCACGCTGGAAATCGTGCGCCCCTCGCACGTATCGAGCTCACCATCGAGCGACACTTTCATCATCTCCAGACATGATTTCGACGAATGGGTTTCGACGTTTTACAAACAAGTTTCACATAGGGACATTCATGGATTACGCAACAAAACCAAAACCCTAATCCTCATGCAATTCTAATTGATAATTAAATCACATCATCACATAAACCCTAGCCTAACGTGTCACGCTTCACCATGAAATCTCGCTCTGATACCAATTGTTGCCGTTTGATCATTTGGTTAACGTGAACTGTTAGGGTTCTATGTATTTCTAAATCAGCGGAAGAAAGAAGATAGAAACATATTACCTTTCACCAAGGTATGTTGAGGAAGAACATGAATTCTCGCCGGTAGCATGCGCAGCCTCACCGTTTTGGGTATAACTTCCTCATCCAATCTCCAATTTGAGTGATCTTTATGCCAAAACGTTTCTCTCTTCAGTGGATTTCTAAAGGTGTATTATACGTGCAGTTTGGAGTTCCACATGATTTTAGAAAAATCATGGAAGTTGAAGAACAGTAGTAGCAAACATCCTCTTGATCTTCTGCTGTATTCCCAAATCCAATCTTTACGTCGTGTGAGAGACGATCCTCAAGATCTTCTCAATCCGCTGTTCTCTCTACCTAACTCACGGTTAGGCGTGTCTTATTTAGGGCTAGAATAACTGAGATGATATATATATATAGGCTACAACAGGGACCAGGAGTAGAAATTAGAGTCGGGCCTCCATTGGGCTTAATTATCCAAGTTTAGCCCAAAACTTATACTTAAGTCCAATAATAATAATTTATTCCACTAAAATATTATTACTGCACTGCCGCTCTAATCCTAAAATTACGTTTTGGGCTCCTTATTATGAGCTCGTTAGTCTCCCCATGTTTAAGATATACAATGCCCATTAATTAATTAAGTTACTGACAACTCCATTAATTAATAACTCATTTGAGAGTAGTATCACTCAATCTCATTATCATGCCAGAATAAATCCACCTGCAGGTTTACATGATAATCCTTATGAGCTCCTCAAGGGGACATCATCAACCTATTCAATAGGATACGGATTCCTTCTACAATCAACAGCACACCATAGAGACAACACTATTTCCCAACTCACTGAGTTTGTTGATTTAATTACATGCAAATCTCATCCATTGATGAATTAAAGAAATACATATTGCCTTACGTGTCGAGGTTATTGTATAGGGATTAAGAGCACGAACATCCATAATAACTGAGATCAAGTTCTCCTATATAGTCAGTATAACTCGAACGATCTCATGCGGTCCTGCTCAATACACAAAGTGCACTAATGTGATTTTATAGTCAAGACAAACTAATATCAAATCATACTACAACCATCCCGATAGAGAGTCCCCATCTATCTCAATTGTGAGCATCTGTTTATACTTTATAAGGAAACTGATGAGAGTAGAAATTACTAGAAAATATGGTCCATTTTTAGTTAGGAATTATATAATTAAGGTTGCTTTTAATGACTAATTTCTTTAATTCCTTAATTTTTATGGAGAATGGTACTCTTGTTGGAATTTGCAGGATTTTCAGCTTAAATGAGCTTCTATGTTCAATTACGAAGACGTGAAAAAAATGGAGCTCAATTCGAAGTTAAAATGAGAAAAATGGGCTAAAACGAAAAAGACGCGCAGCTGGAATTTTCAGCATCACTACCTGCGGCCCAAATACTTTTGATCTCATTCTTTCAAGCCCAATTGACACAATTGGAGGCTCAATTATCACACATTTTAATTGATTGATGTGGCCCGATTTAATGGAAAATGGCTGCACAATGTGGAGAAATGGTTAGCAATTGACAAATGGGGTCCACATTTCATTTGTGAAGAGAATTAAAGATGTATGGCAGCTGCTGCAAATTCAATTGATGACCCACTTATATTTGATTTATAAAAAGCCCATGGAAATTGATTAAAAAGGAGGGGATAGCCGAGCAGAATAAGGGGGGGAGGCCAATCATCATCCAACAGCAGCCGTGAGCTCTGTTCCAATTCCACAATTCATTTCTTCCATTCCCTTTTTCAATTAGCCCTCCATCAAATTCCTCCATTCATTTAATTTATTAAATTCCTCCATCATCTATTCTAAGTGATCAAAGAAGCAAAGGAGATTGAAGATTGCAAGAGAAGATAAATGCCCTAGTGAAGAAATTCAAGGGAAGTAATTATTTTTTTTTTGTAATTTTCTTAGATTTTAATCATGGGATTTTGTAGGACAATTTATTTTGTTTTGATTGATACTATGTTAGGCTAATCTCGTTTGTGAGATTAGCTCCATGATTGGTGTTGGATAATTTAATTATTATGCAATTGAATTTTAATCTTAAATGGACTTTGTGTTATTTCTATCATTGATTGTTAATTGCATGATTTATATGCTTGATTTGTGTGATTAATTGTCTTGGGCGTGTGATTAGATTGAGAAATTAATTATGTGTATAGGATAGTTCATTGGATTATTTCATTATACACTTCATGTGAATTAATTTAGAATGAGATAGAGATATCCTTCTAGATTTAGAACCCTTTGATAGAACATTTGATTAGCTTAAGCGAGAGATTAGTTGATTAGATGATGGGACCCAAACTATTAGTGAATTCATATTACCTTAAAAGGGAATATTGTCTATGATTTAGTACCTAATTAGGGAACTCGTAGAGTAATTAGTACTTAGTGGGAGGTGTTGACTTTGGTATCGATCCTATGTGCTTTTGGGATCCTTATTGATGGCCTACATCATATCCATCTCGAGAAAGAGTTTAAGTAGAATTAGTGATTGCTCCTATGCCACGTCCATGATAGATTAGAATTAATTGCATGATTACTTTATTATCTATGTCATGATTGTTGCTAATTTCAACCTTGCATCATTTGGAACTCATTCATATCTTTCCATTTATCTTATTTTCATTAGTTTTAGTGCGTTCATTTGCATGCTTATGCTCCATCCCATTTCGTCTCCTTATAAAATCACGATAAACTTGAGATCGCTTAAACTCTAGCACGTTCCTCCCTTGGGTTCGATAAATTCTTTAATTGGTCATCCCAACTATTAATGACCAACCAGAAACCGATAATATGATATTCCGTGTGTTGTCGCACAACATATTATATACAGTATAAAGTAAATGGACTATTGCATCGGACAAATAAATAAATTATAAGACACAATCATTTGATCATGTGATTCTCATTTCAAATTCATTGTTTAAACATTGTTCATACAAAAAGCTAGACTTTTAGTATACAATCCAACAGAGGGTTGTTCTACAAATGAAAAGATTTATGTTTTGGGAGAGTCGTAGGACTTTGTCCCATGTGAACATGAAATTGACCCATGGGTACGACGAAGCACTATAAGATAGAAATACGGAATCTTAGCAAGTTGCAATGATTTCTAAAATAGAATCTATGGATTCTAAATCAGATGTGGGAGCTTGTAGAACCACCAAATGGTGTAAAAGCCATTGGAAGTGACCATACAAAATAAAAAAGGATCTGACGGTAAGGTGGAAACCATTGAAATAAGACTTGTGAAAGGGTATACTCAGAAAGAAGGGTTCAATTATGAGGAAACCTATTCGTCGGTAGCTATGTTTTTGTCGATCCAGTTTCTTTTATCCGTTGCTACTCATATGGATTATGAGGTATAACAAATAGATGTCAAAACAACATTCCTGAATGGAAGTCTTGAGGAAAACATCTATGTGAAACAACTAGAGTGATTCATTACAAAGAGCTAAAAGTATTTTGAGTGTAAGCTTAAAAGTGTCCATCGATGGACTAAATCAAGCTTTAAGATTATGGAGCATCCATTTTGATGAGATAATCAAGTCATATGGTTTTATTCAATGCATGAATGTGTCTTGTGTGTTGAAAAGAGTGACGGAAACGTGGTGGTATTTCTTGTATGTACATAGATGGTATCTTACTCATTAGAAAAAGTGAAAGAGTATTGTCAGGCGTATAGGTATGGTTGATAAAGCAGTTTGAAATGAAGGACTTAAGAGAATCAAAACATGTTCTTACGATCATGGTGATAAGGATCTCAAGAAAGGATGTTGTGCTTATCTCAAGCTTTGTATATTGATACAATCCTTACTCGTTTTAGCATGCAACTCCTAGAAAGGTTTTGAACTTTTCAAAAACGGAGTAACTTTATCTAAGGAAATGTGTCCTATAACACAAAAGAAGATAAAGGAGATGAAGGTGGTTCTTTATGCTTCGACGAATAAGTAAGCATAATCTAAAGTGGGTGGTTGTGTTAGTAGTGATTGGTTAGTATGTGTGTGGCCCTTCTAAAAAGGAAAAATGGATACCTTAAGAATGGACGACAAAAATACAAAATGGATAACTTATCATCAGACAAAGGGAGTAGAATAGAATAAAGTGTATTATAATGATATAGTTGACTTCGATTGAATTATGTGTTAAAAGGAGGTGACATTTTTGTAATATTGTAGTATTGCAAGGTTATTGATATTGTATATTATTTCCATTTTTAGGGGTGCAACTATTTTTAGAACAGACCAAAATAAAAAGTGTGCAAATATTAATGGGAATGGGTGAGTATCAATTCTTGAATTCTTTATCATCAATTAATATTCTTACTTTAAGGCTCGTTTGATAGACGAGAAAAGATAAGGGAGTATTAGTAGAAATGAGAATTAAATGAAGATAAGTATCCATATTATGTAAATTGAAAATTATTTGATAGAATCAATTAAAATTGATATAATCTATATCTATCTATATATATAAATAAAAACAGAAAAGTCTGTTAAAAATGAAAAGGTATTGTTTTTCCACCCAAACTCATGCCTATTTTTAGAAATGTATTTTATAATTAAAAAATTATTGAAATAGATTGCAGTAATCAACATGCTTGATGAAAGACAAAATTTAATGAGAAGGTATTGTATGAACGCAAACACTTTTTTATGTTTTTTTAATTAAACATCACTTTTCCTTTTTCATGCAGGTGTAATTAATGATTTGAATTTAAAAATCACTTTACCCTTTTTCTGCAGGTGTAATTATGTTTGGTTGCATAATTTTAATTTTAATTTTTTTTAAATGCGAAACGTTTCAACACTATGAAGCAGAGCCTCTCCCATTAGCCAATCCGATAGACTTTGCCGCCATATACTTTTTTTTACTGTGAAATAATTTATATATTGCACTGCCCATATACACCAATTAGATGGCTGGCGTGGTGTCACTTTGGATCTGTAGCGGAGGCAGCAGTAGATCTGATGGTAGCCCGAACTATGACAAAGGGCGGCGGTAATTTCCGGTGGTTGACGGAGCTTGGTGATCGGCCGATGGTGGGACGAGGGAGACCAACGGCTGTTCGCGACTCTCTGACAGTGGCTCTCGATTTTTTCTTGTGGTGGTGTGGCTTCAATTTTGAAGAAGGGAATCCTTTCTTGGAGAGAGGAGTGCTTTCCAAATTGAAAGCAGTCACTCCCGTCCTTTCTTTCCTGGAAGGATTAATTGGTGGGTGTGATTTTATTGGGCCAATTTTGACTTCGTCAAATGGGCCTAATTATATGGAAGCACTTTTTTTGGAACCGCAATACCATCTTCCCACCTGAAGTTAACTTACATCAGGTAAGCATTCAAAGTTTTTAATAGGCATAACCCCATTTAGATGTCTTTATGATCCCGAATTTGACACGGTTAGTTCCCTGAATCAGAAGCTAAAACGGTGAGCTCGAGTCCCATTTACTCTCATAATAATAATAATAATAATAATAATAATAATTATTATTATTATTATTTTAAAGTTTATATTTTTTTCGATGGTTGTGGCTTTGATATTTACAGTAAGCTTTTGAGGTGGCTATGATTTCTGCGTTTGGTGAAAACCCTAAACCAGAGGCACAAAGTATTAAAGATTTGTATCATATTTTGGAGAGATGCTAGAATTCTATGCATTTGAATTTTCCAGTGACTCTGTATCACAAAGCAAAGTATTAAAAAATTGGATTGGACCGGCCGGTTTAACAGGTTTAACCGAAAACTAGAGCCGGAACCGATCTGGAATGACTTATAAACTGTTTTTCTAATTGAATCGGACAAAACTGGTCAGAGTCGGTAAACCGATAAGATCGGCAGAACTGGTATACCGGTAAGATTGGTAGAACCGAATAATGGCCGGTTTTATTTCCAAATTCATGTCATATCTAAAATTCAAACTTCTCAGGCACTGGAAAGTTGGAAATCACAGATCTCATATACATATATATAATTCTTCCTAAGATATACATGGTACAGAGGGATATATAATAGAAAATATGAAAAATTAATGACAATACAAACTTACTCACTCTCGCAGTTTGTGTCAATATATAAACATCAATTAGAACTGACTGAAATTTAATAAATCAAAAACACAAAGCCTTCTTCTCCAGTAGAGGGAAGAATACGTCGCCGTCTTCGCTGAAGTTACCTTAACATATTCACGTTATCTTAATGTCCGAATTGAAGAAAAAATTGAATGAAATCAAGAAAGAGAAAAGCAATGATGAACATAATTTAAAATTTGAGAAGGGAGAAATTTCAAAATCTAGAAGAAGAGAGGGGGACTGAGAAGCAGGAACCCTACTATTTTGCTTTTGATCATGGCATTTGAATTTTGATTTTATTAAATTATTGCTTTTACCTTTATCTAATAATGTTATTAAATGGGCTTTACCAACAACTCTTGGGCTTGGGCTAGTGGCTTTAATTTAAAGTTTCAAATTATAGTTCTTTCATATTTTTTATTAAATGATTTTATTTAATTATATATTTTTTAAATATAATTAAAAATAGGTAAATTTAATTTTTCCGGTTGAACCGCCAATCGAACTGGTCGGACCGGTTGAACCTCGAACCGATGAAGACACTGATTCAGCATCCGGGCCAATTTTCTAATCACTGGTTTGAGGATATGTTTAGTATAGTGCCGGAAATATTGATTGGGGTATATTGTAAACAAATAGTAACTTCTAAAAAAAATGTTTATTATAAATTTATATATAATCACAGAGATAAATTTTATTGAAATTATAATAATGAAAAGAAGAATTAGTATTGAGTGTACATTAATGAATACAGATGCAAGAATGTTTTATTCTTCTAAAATATAGAATAAAATATATATATATATATATATATATATAGAGTAAATGATAAAACGTGAATGACTTTGAGTAGATGGTTTTTAATGAGTTAAAATCATTTTTCGTCCCATAACAATATGAAATTTTTGATTCTGTCCCAAAAAAGATATCATTTTCAATTTAGTCTCAGAACTTTCTATATTGGCCAATTTTGGTCCCAAAATCACAGGAATTCAGCACGTGTGCCTCACGTGACCCCTCAATTTGGGGCTTTCCGGCGATTTGGGACAAAAATCGGCCAATATTGAGAGTTGCGGGACTAAATTGAAAATGATATCTTTTTTGGGACAAAATCCAAAATATTTATTGTTATCGGACCAAAAGTGATTTTAACTCCATTTAATTTTTTATTTAAATTCTTAGCACAATATATATATATATATATATATATATATATATATATATATATATATATATATATATATATATATATATATATATATATATATATATATATTATGACGACTTGATTTTTAGTTTATGTCTTAAAATAAGACCCAATTTTATAAATGTTTCAAATTAAGATATAAATTTAGTTTTTTTTCTCAAATTAAGGCCTGTTTTTTTTTTATATTTGTTATTTTTTTTATCATTTTAAGACTTACCATGAAATTTATATTTTCATTTCAAGTCATACAAAATAATTTAAAATATTATTATACACCTTCAAATCAAATCATAAAATTAAATAAGTTATTTTTATTAATATCTTATATTAATTTATAAAATATATTCAGTTCGGAAAAAATAAAATTACAACAGACCTTAATTTGAGGAAAAAAAAGTAAAATTGAGCTTTGAAATGAGACATTTCTTAAATGAAAACTAAAATTGAGACCTAACTTAAAAATTGGATCCTTACATGAAAATTTTCATATATATATATATAAAAACTATTCTTTAATTTTTAGTATTTAAAAAATATTCATCTCATATAATATAATCTAAATAATAATATAATACAGAAATTATGTTCTCATAGTACAAAATTCATCTCTCATATTAATTTAAGTTTAAATCTCCAATTTTAAATCTTGACATGGTCTCATAGGGTATATATCCTATATAATTTAATTTTATATATTAAAAAAATGATAAAACATCAAAAGTAATGGAATAAATAGAAGTTACTAATATTTTATAAAAAAAATCGAAGGTAGTATATTTTTAGGGTTCAACTATTAAATTAAAATAATTTTTCGTCCTATAACAATATGAAATTTTTGATTCTGTCTCTGAAAAGATATCATTTTCAATTTAGTCCCATAACTTTTTATATTGGCCAATTTTGGTCCCAAATCACTGGAAAGCCCCAAATTGAGGGGTAACGTGAGGCACGCATGCTGAATTCCGGTGATTTTGGGACCAAAATTGGCCAATATAGAAAGTTATGAGATTAAATTGAAAATGATATCTTTTTTGGGATAGAATCAAAAATTTCATATTGTTATGAGACGAAAAATAATTTTAACTCGTTTTTAATTAAGAAGTTTTTTCTAAGTTTATTATAGAAGTATCTGATAGATGTAACTTAATTTAACATCTGAATTTATATATTCTATTTACCAATTATCTAATGTTACATTAAAATAAAAAATAAAAATAGAATTTAATTCTTGCTCGAGCAAATTGCCTTAATTACTTTAACAAATTGCCAAAACTTTCAAGTTTTTTTTTTTCTAATTAATTTTATTTGTCATTAAAAATTAAAGATAAATAGTAGTATTTACTTGAGACTGTTTTATTGTAAAGTGTTTTTTTTTTTACAAAGTTATTTTTTTTATTAAAATTATTATCAATATATTCATTAAAAATAAATTCTATTTTATTTATAGAGATAAAATTATGAGTTGAAATCCGGTGCACCCGGGTGCAAACGTGCACCCGTATGTGTATAACTTTTTATTCAATATTGTATATATGTTTCTTAATAATTGTATACTTTTTTACACTCAGTTTTTTTATTAAAAAAAAAACTAGCACCATATCTTTATAACTTTTTGTTCAATAGTGTATACATGTTTCTTAATAATTGTATACTTTTTTTACACTCAATTTTTCATTAATAAAACTAACAAAACTAATAGAAAATTCGCTGACAAAGTGTATACATTTTTGTTCATATGTATATATGTTTTTATTCATAATTGTATACGTTTTTTAAAGTGAGTGCACCGTATCATGGGGTTAGGTGCATAGGAGAATTAGCCTAATATTATAGAGACAAAGATTCTAATTCAATAATCCTTTCTTCTTAAGAGTAAACAATATCCGAACTTTTTTTTAATCTCTCCCAATAAAATCTACGAGTTCCAACAACCTAAAATCATACTCCCTTCGTCCGCTCTAAAGGGTCTCATTTTTCTATTTTGGGTATTCGCCCCAATGGTCTCATTTCCTTTTTTACATATATGGGACCCACACACTCCCTCTAATACAATTAAAAAATTGGGTCCACACACCCACTAATACAACTACCCACTACACATTAAATAATAATATTCTTTAATTCACATACAAAAAATAAATGAGTCTCTTTGGATTGGACAAAATGAATATTTTTAAAATTGGTCATACTTAAAAAATATATATTAACTATTAATAAACATATTTTATTTATATAAAAATAATAATTTAACCCTTCTCACATATATTATCTCATAATTTTTTTTTGATTACATTTTATTATTATTATACAATTTTTTATACAATAATTTATGCATAATATTTTTTCACGCATCGCGCGAGTGTATTACTAGTAAATAAAAATTTAAGATTTTGTAGGAAATAAAAGAATTAATATAAATTGTGAAATTAATTTTACATTCGTTATTTATATTTTAAATTGCAATTCTTACCATTTATGATATTTATTACTGACTACAATTCCCAATCCCACATCAGCATAGAAGTAACGATGGAAAGAGAACAATTCCCAAATCCACATCAACACAGAAGTAACAATGGAATTATGAAAAGAGAAACCCTCGCAAATGAAATCTATATTGCGACGATTAGGGGTGTGCAACAGTCGGTTCGGTGACCGAACCAAACTGAATTGGAAAAATCAAAAACCAAAATTTTAATTTTTCTATAACCGAACGAAACTGAATTTAGTATAAATCGTATATAACTGAACTGAAATATTTGGTTCGGTTCGATTTTAAACCGATTTAACCGAAATTATTTGAAAATATTATTAACTAATATAAATATATTATTAATACTAAAATATTGTATAAATATAAATATTATATCTAATTTATTTGAGTAATAATTTTTTAATTTTAAATATCATTAATTAATAATTTTAATGGTATAATTAATGTATAATATAATGATTTATGAGAGAATTAACTTCAATTATTTGTATTTTAAATGCCATAAATTAATATATATTTAATACTATTATAATTAATTTAAAAACTATAATACATTGTTAATAATTATATATAAAAAAATAAAAAAATAATATATATTATCAGTTCGATTTTCGGTTATTTTGGTTTTTTATTTGAAAACAGAACCGAGAACCGAGAATCGAATACCGAAATTTTAAGAATTCTTAAATTGATAACCGAACCATGTTGAAAATAATCGATCAAAATTAATATCTTGGTTCAATTTTGATTGGTTAACCGACTTAAAACCGAATTTTGCACACCCCTAGCGCCGATTACTGCAGATTGTGAAGCTATAATGACATTCGTCCACATGAGTAACAAGGACAGTAGAAAAGAAGGCGCACAACATGTTCTTCGTTGAATTTCAATGGCATGTACATGTTTTTCCACTTTTCTGAGTTTATCCACACTTCATGCCTCTTCCAAAATTGGTATTCGCGTTTCTCTATCTATCTCTATAAATCGTTGAGATTCCAAAACTCGTAGTTAAAGCTTCTAATATATAAAACAAACCTATGATGGAGTTGGTTGTGAACGATTAATTGATGTTGTCTCAATTAATTGGTCGTTAGTCTTGTGCGTCTTCTTCGTTTACGATCTCTGTGTGGGTGAAAGAAAAGTTGCATTCATCAGCGATGTATTTGGGGAACCTAAATCGAGGTTTGCCAAATTTTCAATGGGTAATTATGTAATTTCATTGGTTATCTCAATTAACTATTCAACTCGTAAAATTAATAGATTGCTGCAGTATTGCTTATGTAAGGAGGAATAGTATTTATGAACGGGCCTCACATGTTGTATCGGGCAGCCCAATAAAAATGTATACTCTATTAAACATCATAAATTACCAAATTAAATGTCTTAAATAATACACCTTATTAAATGGTACCACACGAGGAGTAAACGGATAAGCGTATACAACATTCTTAACATAAAATGTAAATTTATAAACTCAAAATAAAGGGAGGGCACTGGCCCCCCTGAGATTTTATAAATAATTAGTATATATATGGTCCATATACAAACACTCCACTCTCCTCTTGCACGCGCACAGGTTCGACTCCTATAGTGTACATGTGTTTGTTGACCTTAAATTTTATCCCCTATAATTTTATTATATTCTTATTCTTTTACTAAATTATATTTTCTCTTCAATTATTAAATTCTTTTTAAATTTATTCATTTAAATTCTTATAAGAAATTAAAATATTTTCTCTTTAATTGACCTAATAAATTTTATAGATTTTTCTTATTCAAATTATGAGCACTCATGTATCTTAGTGCCACTATAAGATAATTAACGTAAAAAAAATAAAAACAAATGTGTACGTATTTGTGGTACGAAAAAATACTAATAAATCGGGCCCCCCTGACTCAAATTCCTGCATCCGCCGTTATATATATATATATATATATATATATATATATATATATATATATATATATATATATAATTGCATATACCTAACTTCTTTACTCCCTCTGTGTCGTTGAACTTTTTACACGGGGATTATGAAATATAGTATTTTAATGTGTATTGAGGCGAGAGAAATAATATTTTAATGTGTAGTGGGTAGTTGTATTAGTGTAGTGTTGTGGGGCTCATGAAGATATTTAAATATTGTGTGTGTGTCCTATTTACCATAAAGAGAAATGTATACCTTTCTATGGGACGCCCAAAATAAAAAATGCGTAAATATTTCTTTGGGACGGAGGAAGTATTTTTTTTAGTAATAGTTCTAATGTACATGTGTTGCAAACATACATTCATATTAACAAAATGGGATGTATATAATATAAAATGGGTTATTTGTCCTCATTCTCCCCCTGCTGGTCTTTCTGTCTCTTTCCTCAATCCACAGAACATTACCACAACTTTATTCCTGTATAATTGATTATTAGAGCGTCCGCATTGGATGTTAAATTTTGAGTTTAAACTCAAAATAATGAAACTCAAATCAATGTGGACTCATAAGTTTAATGCTAGTTCAACCCATTAAACTGAGTTCATTATATTATTTTAATAAATAAAGATAATAGTGATAGATATATGTACTTTAAAATAATTATTTAATAGTATCAAAAAGTAAAAGTATATTTTTAATAATGAGTTTAAACTAAATAATGGATGTGGATAGTAATTGAGTTTAATTGGAAAGTGTGTAAAATGAGGTGGAAGAGAGAGAATGAGTTTAAACCCACCTCACTGATGTGGATGCTCTTAAAAGTTACACACAAAGTTTAATAAGTATACATTTATTAATAAAATATTATACACTTGTTTAATAAACTTATACACTTAGTATAAAATACGAGTTAAAATTAATAATTCCTTCAACACAATTCTCATTATTAATATAGTGAAAATGTTCATCAATTGCAGACAAATCAGTCTTTGGACACCCCCAACTGTTTATTTATAAAACGTTCTACAATTGTTCAATAAAATATATACACTTTATGTTTAAAAAATATATATTAATAAAGGGAATCTGAGTGGCGCCGTTCCAGAAATAACGTCTGCCTGAATTTTCTATGTCATATTATTGACAGAAATCATGAACACCCTCTGGTTTTGCAACGTAACTTCCAGCTGAATCTCGCAAAAGTGGGGTTTGAGCAGGTAGCTAGAAAAACTAAGAATCAACTGAAAAATACCAGTCAATGCTTCTGTTGTGGTTTACCATCACTCTGGAGGTAGTATAAACAATTTTTGGAGCACTGTAAGCAGGAGTCTATTTGGTGTAGTTGATCGAAAGGCCCTCCTTATGAGGCATCCAACTATAAATGACTACGTAGTCGACATCTAAGGTCCAGGCGCAAAACATGCTTCAGGTCGGCCCGTTATCATCTTGAATCTTAACCTTATTACTACCAACATTCAGCCTGCAAAGTTAATGGAAGATTGAAGGAGTGAACATTGGGTAGAGGAGAGAGAAGAGAGAATTGGAGAGTGGACGGTAGGTTGGGAAGAGAGAAGAGAGAATTAGGGTGGAGAAAATAAAATTAGGGTTTATTTTGGGTATGATTGACCCGGTTGGTAAGGTTCAATACTTCTACACTTGTATTTGCCTATTTTTTAAGACATATATGAGACCATCTTACATGAAAACTTACATGAGACAGATAAAAAGTGATAACATTTTAATAAAATGTGATACTCGAATTAATAAAAGTAATATTGATTTAGTTGATTATTACATGAACAATTTGTAGTATAAATAAAAAATGATAACATTTTTAACAAAAAGTAATAATATCTTTAATAAAAACTGATAAATATTTATAAAACCTTAAAAGCGATTTCACACTAGACTTGTCTTTTTTTATATATAATTCAGTCCAACAATGTTTTCACATCAGAAAAAAAAGTCATCATACACAATACTTCAGCCATCTCATTTTAATATTTACATATTTTTAATTTGAGCGTCTAATTTCAATATTTATATTTCTTTTTTTCGTAGATAGACCTGTGTTCACTCTTTATGTTTTTTCACAAGAATGATTACTCTCAAGTGTAAGGGATCAGTTGTAGGACACGCGTGACCAAGTTAAATAATCGAATCCACGGGATTAGAGTTAAATAGGATACATACTAAATAATTATCACCACTAATAATTAAGATGTAATAACCTTTATGATTTGGAAATTAATAACTAATATTGCAGAAAAATAAATAGCAAATAAAATAAATAAATAAAAGCCACACTTGATCATAAGTATTTCAAGAGATAATCAACAGTTCTAAGGTATCAGGTATAGACCAACTACTTCGGATTCCTAGACTTCTAATTGTTCATTCATGCAACTTCTATTAAAATACACCACATAGCCCTGTTAACCCACCAGATATGACACGATTTTAAGCTAACTGTATGTTCTGATTTATTTCCTAAGGTGCGTGAATATTACCAAGTCTCATTCCTAGATACTAATCAAAGCAAACAACAATACATCCGGATGGTAAGTTCGACTAACAAGATATTCTCTGTAATTACTAAAAGGTTTTATCCACTTCCTACTTGAATGTCTAATTGCATTGTTACACTAAATAATTCAAGTATCTGATTTACCAGTTCATGGAATTAAAGGGTTTATAGCGGAACTACTTCAATCTCTAACAGATAGATAGACAATACCAATCATGAACACACACAAACTAACATAATAATCCAAGCATTATAGGGAAAATTTGGTCTAGGTCTCCAAATCAATTGAATCTAACATTCAAACCACAGAACTGTAATGAGAATTAGCCCATGAGGTTACAATTAACAAATATGGTAAAATTGTCCTTACTCATGAGTCTATGAATCAAAAATAGGAAATTAAATAAAGAAGAAAAACCCTTCGTCCGGCAAAATTCCCTGTCTTCTCTTTCCGTCTTAATGATCCTCCTCTGTTCTCCTTCTCAAGTTTCTCAAGTAACAAACACCGTGACTGAGTATGTAGGGATGATAGATGAAAGGCGGGTGAATGGTAGAGATGATAGGCGGAAGGCAGAAGATGGCGTGAGTGTTGACGGCATTCTGTCGTGTGTTGTTCACTGCTGTGATGTTCGCGTTCTGCTCTTTTATCATGCTGGAATGAAGTGTGATGGGCCAGGCTGATGGGCTTTTCAAGTATATATGGAATTCACGCGGTGGTGAAATTCACGTGGCATGGGCTTTCTCACTGATGATGTGGGCTGCTCATCTCAATTTCCCATAATTAATGGGTCACAAGTTAATTGCCAATTTTCTACTGGACCCCACAAGCCCATATAATTTCATCATGACTAACTTAAGCATGGTAAACAACTCTATACAATTAATATTCAATTCAATCAACATGCTTGGGCCCACATTAACTTTGCCTTCACCCATATTGTGCTACCCGTCGATAACAACACGGAGAAGATCCATTACTTCCCAATTTCTGCCAAGTAACTCACATTGGCTTATCGGTCGATCAGCAGTAACGACAGTTACATTAAATTCCTCTTATGACATTTTATCAATTTCACTTCAAAATAAGCCTAAAATCTGCAAAATCTCGACAATACCAGTGAAGTCATAAAAAATATAAAATTAAGCAATAAACTCCACAAAGAATATTAAAATAATGCAATAATTATATGAAAATGACCTATGAAAAACGCGAATTATCGTGCTAACAACCCGCACAAAACAATTAACAATTAATATATTTCCATGAAACTCACAAACAATACTAATACAACTATCCACTTTACATTAAATATTATATCTTTCAACTCACTACACATTAAAATACTATATTCCTTAATCTCTGTGCAAAAAGCAAATGTAAAGATTGAAAAGGGATGGAGGGAGTATAATCTGGCACTACACTTTTTAATTTCAAAACAAAACCTCCAACAAATACACAAGCTTTATTTATTTATTAGCTAAAAATAGCAAATCATTTTCAAACTCAATAAAACCAATAAAAAAAGAATAAAGAAGTTATAAGATCTATATCTATAGACATGCACGAAAAAATCGAAATCGGAACTGCCAGTTTATGAACCGCAAAAAATAAATCAAAATCGAATATCCACGGTTCGATTTGGGTTTCAAAACCGAAACCATCGATTCGAACCGCCGGTTCCCAGTTTTCTTCAGTTCCCTATTAACCGCCGGTTCACAGTTAAACCGCCGGTTCATGTATTTTTTTAATTTTTTAACAGTGTTGATTACTTTGTCGTTTGAGATCGACGGTCCAAAAAAATGACCGTTGGATGATCGGAACCGCGGGTTCAAAAATGGCTCCAAATTTTTTTAATTTGAAATTCAAACATGCGGTCCAGATCTGTTGATAATTAGAGATCGACGCTCGAGATCATTCCACGAACCGACGGTTCCAGCGAACCGTGGTTTTCGATTTTTTTTAAGGGCTGAGATTTTGTGATGTTTGTATTTTGAAATGGATGGATGAGATCATTTGTGCTCCTCTATAAATTAATACTCCAAGTGTGGGATCAATTTGCTCATACCACAACACATCTCAATTCTCAACTCTCGGTTCTTAAGCTCAACTATCAATCTCCCATTCTCATTTCTCTTCTCATTACTCAAATTCAATCTTCAAGCTCTCAGGTGTCAACTCTCAACTCTCAACTATTCTCAATTTCAATTCCTCAACTTTCATATCTTATTTCTCTTCCTACTTTACTATAGTGATATACTAGTGTATTTTTGTTTCTTAGTTCATTTATGTTCAGAAAATGCTTAATTGTATTGAAGAATATCATGTGCTTATATAAGCAATTACAAGAAAAGTGCGAAGGGAAATAAGAGTAAATAAGATAACAACTAATTACAATTACTAATGAGTGATTGTAGCAATAACAATCACTAATGAGTGATTGTAGCAATTATAATTGTAGCAATCACTAATGAGTGATTGTAGCAATTATACTCAATATACCCCCTCAAGATGGTGTATCTTCAGTAACACCAATCTTGATGCATAAATCAAAAAGCTTTGGCCGTGGAAGAGACTTGGTGAGAGCATCAGCAAGTTACTCGGCAGTGGGAACATGAACCACACGAAGGGCAGAAGATTGAACCAAATCACGAACAAAGTGATAATCAATTGCAAGATGCTTCATGCGAGTGTGAAAAACAGGATTGGCACACAAATAGGTGGATCCAAGATTATCAGAGTATAATATTTGAGTGGTAGTAGTGGAGACTTACAATTCCTGAAGAAGAGTTTTAATCCACTGAAGTTCAGCTGCAGCAGAAGCAATTGCACAATATTCAGTCTCGGTAGATGAACGGGCAACTGTTCATTATTTCGTGGAGCGCCATGAGATTGGATTAGCTCCAAGAAACATGATATATGCACCTGTTGATGTTCGATCATCAAGATTTCCTACCCAATCGACATTTGAGTAATCATGCAATGTGAGTGGAGTATCTGATTGAGACGTATACCAAAACTACGAGTCCCATTGAGATATCGAAGAAGACGTTTGACAGTAATCCAACGAGCCTCAGAAGGAGCATTCATGAACTGAGATAACTTGTTAACAACAAATGAAATGTCAGGTCTAGTCATTTGAAGATGTTGAAACCCGCCAAGAACTTGCCGAAAGCGTGTTGCATCAGACGGTGGGAAACCATCATGTAGACAATGCTTATTTCCATTGGTAATTGGCGTTGATACCGGTTTGGCATCCAACATGCCATACTTTTCAAGCAAATCAATGACATACTTTTGTTGCGTGAGAAGAAGACCCATTTGTATGGGTTTCACCTCAACACCACAAAAGTAAGATAGATTACCAATATCTTTTGTGGAAAAAAGGCCATTAAGCTTATGAATGATGTGTTCCACCTTGGAAGAGTTGTTTTTTGTAACAATAAGATCATCCACGTATACAAAAAAATAGATAACACAATCAAGTTGAGCAAGAATGAAGAGTGAGTTATCGGCTTTGGAGGTAACAAAACCAAGAGACACTAGAAAGCCTTTAAACTCATTATACCAAGCACGAGGGGTTTGTTTGAGACCATAAAGAGCTTTGTGAAGACGACAAACATAGTGAGGTAGATGTGAATCAACCATCCCCTTAGGTTGAGTCATATAAACTTCCTCATGAAGATGTCCGTTGAGAAATACATTATTAACATCCAGTTGGCGAACTTCCCACCTATTCTGTAGAGCTATGGACAGAACAGTCCTGATTGTAACTGGGTTAAAACCGGGCTGAAAGTTTTATGAAAATCAATACCAGGCCTTTGATGGAATCCCTTAGCAATAAGACGAGCCTTATATTTGTCAATGGTACCATCCAGGTGTCGTTTAATACGAAAGACCCATTTGTTGCCCACAAGATTTTGCATAGGATCAGGAGGGACAAGATCCCATGTCTTATTCAAAAGAAGAGCCTCAAATTCATCTTTCATGGCACGCAACCAAACTGGATTTTTAAGAGCTTGAGCAATAGTATGAGGTTCGGTATCATTAGAAATGATAGTAGAAAGAGCATATTTAGGATTCAGCTTAACAATAGAGTTTTTAAGCCGTGTTCGCATTGGATGAGTATTACCCGATTGTGGAACAATTTCAAGATGCTCATCCAAGTGAGGGGGAGCAATATTAGGGTGTTGTGGTACCATAGGGAGCTCAAGATCACCAATGGTCGGCGTAGGAGATGCAGATGAGGGCAAGATTGGTTGAGAAAGCCATGATGCAATAGTTACAGAGGAGTCTGAGGTGTGAGAATGTTGAGATTAGAGTGTTGTATAAGGGAATTCAGTTTCAACAAACTCAACATGACGAGAAACAAAAATTAGTTGTGATGACATATCAAAACATAGAAAGACACTTTGAGTGAGAGAATATCCTAAGAAAATACATGGATGAGACCGAGGAGCTAGTTTATGATTGTTATAAGAACGTAACTAAGGAAAGCAAAGACATCCAAAAACACGAAGTTTATTGGGATTCATCGATTTTTGGAAAAGCTTTTCGAATGAAGTGATAGATGAAAGGTTTTCTTTAGGCATACGGTTAATAAGATATACAGCAGTAGCAAAGGCATAAGACCAAAATTTAAGTGGGAGATGTGCACGATGAAGAAGATCTAGACCTATTTCAATAATTTGTCTATGTCGACGTTCAGAGTAGCCATTGTGTTCAGGAGTATGTGGAGGAGTGGTGAGATGTATTATGCCATTTTTGGAGAGGAGTGAACACAAAGAAACATACTCACCCCCACCATCAGTAAACAATGTTTTAATGGTGGAAGAGAAATAGTTTTCAACAAGAGACTTGAATGTCTTAAAGACAGAGATGACATCGGATTTTTTTTGTATTGGATAAAACCAAATGTATTTTGTGTAATGATATACAAATATAACATAATATTTGAACCCATCTGTAGATATTACAGGTGAAGTCCAAACATCAGAAAAGATTATTTCAAGGGGAGAATTAGAAGTAATGGAAGAGGATGAGAAAGAAAGCTTATGACTCTTATTGATATTGCAAGAAGTACAACTAAAAAGCTGAAACGAGGAATTAGAAAACATAATATTTAAGAGTGCAACATTTTCCTGAATATTTTCTCCGAAGGATGTCCCAAATGATTATGCCAAATTGAGATAGACAAAGAAAAAATGACAGATGAGAAGACTGGAATTGGTTTTGATTTGGTAGACTTTGGCCAGTAATAAACTCCATCATGGCGTAGACCCATGACCATAATTGCCCCCGTTTGCAGATCCTGCACCTGAAAGTAGTGATAAAAAAATGCAACAGAAACATGATTAGAGGCACATAATGCTGAAACTGAGATCAGGTTCATAGACATAGATGGAACATGCAAAACATTTTCTAGTTACAAAGTGTCAAAGTTCGTAGTGCCACAGTGAGCTATTGATAAGCAAGTACCGTCACCAAGAACAACACTGTCTTGACCAGAGTAGGGAAGATAAAGAGACAAATTAGCCAAATCATTTGTGACATGATGAGAGGCACCCGAATTTAGAACCAAATCAAATGATGGCACCGGAGGGCAAGAGGCAACTGTGTTGACTTGTGGCGGACGATTTGGATGAGGTGGAGGTGGAGGAACATATGCCAACGTGTTGTGGAATCTAAGAGTATTGTCGAGCCGAATGGCCAACAATTCCACATACTTGGCATTTTCCAAGATAGTCTTGGGTTGCCGAACTTGAAGAAGATGCTTGTGGTCGTGGGAAGAAGCTTGATGGGGGATGCATATGAGACTGATTGAAAGATGTATTATATGGTACCTGACGATTTTGCCTAGCATGATAACCCAACATGTTAGAACTTCTGTTGGTATGAGAATTGGTAGTAGGTAGTGCCACAAGTGGATTCAAAAGCTTCAATTGGGCTTCATAATTCAAAAGCTTTTCAAATAATTCCTCAAAATCAAAAGGTGCGTCTCGAACTTGCAGGGCATGAGAGATCTTTGAAAATGCAGGGTTCAATCCTTTGAGAATGCGAACCGAGAGATCATCAAAATCCACAACTTTGTTCATGAGTGCTAGCGCATCAATACTAGCTTTGACGTCCTGCATATAGACTATGATTGACTGAGATCCTTGTGATAGTGTATTCAATCGAGTGCGGTACTCGAGAATTCTACAACGAGATGGAGATGCGTATGTTTTCTCGAGAGTTACCCAAGCCGAGCGAGATGTTGTAGATGAAGCAATGAAGACAACCAGAATTGCAGAGACAAAACCAATTATTGCATTTAGGAATAATTGATCCTGACGGATCCAAACCGTAAAGGCAGGATTGATTGAATGAGTACCTTCAGAAGATGATGGAATAATTTTCGAGGGGCATGGAAAACTACCATCTACATATCCAAGAAGATTATATCCAATCAACAAAGAATTAAATTGAGCACGCCAAGTGGAATAATTTGAGGCTGTGAGTTTAAGAGGGGCTTGAGCTGCAACATTAATAACAACTACTAATGAAGAATCAGTAGAAGTAGAGATGGTAGTGCGAATGGTAGGATCATCGGACATGGCGCAAGACGGCAGCCGGAGAAGAAAAAAAGATGAATCCTAAGATTTGGTGTAAACCTTAGGCTCTAGATATCATGTAGAGGAAATGCTTAATTGTATTGAAGAATATCATGTGCTTATATAAGCAATTACAAGAAAAGTGCGAAGGAAAATAAGAGTAAATAAGGTAACAACTAATTACAATTTCTAATGAGTGATTGTAGCAATAGCAATCACTAATGAGTGATTGTAGCAATTATAATTGTAGCAATCACTAATGAGTGATAGTAGCAATTATACTCAATAATCTATACTTCAATACCTTTAAGTGTCCTCCACATCCGCCACGACCACTTCCCACAACTCAAGAAGATTTTGAAATATTTTCTTCGCATGAAGATATTCACCCTCATTTATATGAGTTGAATTATAAGGATATATTTAGAGATGATATCACCTCCGACCACGAGGATGATATCCAATTTGAATCACAACAAAGAGAGAGTGGAAGCCAACTGCAACCAACCTCGGGTGGAGAAGGTGGTACCGGAAGTGGAGGATCAACTCAAAGTTCCTCACAAGTGTTACATTCTGATATATTTTCCATTCACTTCAAGAAATTGGCTATTGCGATTTCAAAGAAATTCGCAACTATTGTGGTACGATTTATAAATTCAAGCATGGAGGATATGAAACTTTCATCAAACATATTAATTCAAAGTATTCAGATAAGATTGGAATCTCAACAAGTCAAACACAAATAGGAAGAGGATTCACAGGGTCTTCGGGAGGAGAAGGTTCTTCGGCTTTGGGTAACAATCTTTTTAAATTTAATGAGCCTAATTATTTGAGATTATACTTTAAACTTATATGCACCAAACATTTGCCATTTAACTTTGTCAATAATATATTTTTTTCAAGAGTGGGTCAATCTCTACTTAAATCCTCAATCCCCACCACTGTATCATAATAAAGTTAAAAGTGGTGTTGCAAAAGTCGTTGCAGAGTATAAATTGAGTTTAAAGCAAGATTTAAATTCATTACCTCATAAAGTTTTTATATGTTCGGATATTTGGAGTAATGTTTGGCAACGTGTGAATTATATGAATATTACTTGTCATTGGATTGATAATAGATGGACTATTCAAAAAAGATTAATTTCTTATAGAAACTTTGATGTTCCTCATACCGCCGTAAATATTGCTCACAAAATTAGTACCATTTTGCAAGAATATAGTTTAGTTACAAAAATTTTTACTATTTCATTTGATAATGCTAGTGCTAATATGACTAGTTTAGAAAGTCTTATTAATATTTGCAAACCCTCAATTGGTGGTAAATTTTTTCATGCTAGATGTATTTGTCATATATTGAATTTATGTGTTCAAGATGATATAAGTTCTTTGAAAGAATATATTGCTTCTATTAAAGATGCTATATGGTATATAATGAGAAATCCTTCCGTGATTAAAAGATGGAAAAAATATTGTGTATCTATTAACATTAAACCTAAAAATTTTCCTTTAGATATTTTTACTCGTTGGAATGTGACGTATAAAATGTTAAAGATTCATTTGCGTATAAAAAAACATATTTGTGCTTTTTACTCACAAGATCCCTGTGGTCATTTGTTATTTGCTAATCAATGGGAAACGTGCACTAATTTATGTGAAGTTTTGTAAATTTTTAATGAAGTTTCGGAAGGATTGTCTGGTGTTTATTATCCAACTTCAAATTTAGTTGTTGATAATTGTGTTAAAATTGCCATGATTTTTAGTGCTAATGAATCAAATCCGTTGTTGTCAAATGCTATTCTTTAGATGAAAGAAAAATGGTTAAAATATTTTTTTAATATTTCGAACTTGTGTTTAGTTGCTAAATTGTTAGACCCACGTATTAGAATAGATGGTTTGGAAGAATTGTTAAAACTTTGCTATGATTCTTTGTATGCTAATTGTGATTTAGATGTTAGACAACAAACTCCTAATCCTAAAGACATAGTGGTTAATACTTATAATCCCTTAAAAGAACTTTTTAAAGAATATCGAGAACAACATGGTATGAATGATAATCAATCTAGTGGTGATGGTTCTAAAAAATATGATGCTCTTGAAAAATTTAATAATATTTATAATGCTAGATCTAAAAAATGTGCACAGGCTCAATCTAATCCTTTTCAAGAGCTTGGTTCTTATTTTACTAACACTTTTGAGTTTGAAACAAGCGGAAGTACTTTTGATATTTTGAAGCAAAATTCTTTCCCATTTTATCATTGATTGTAAGAGAGGTCTTTGCATCTCATGCCTCTATGGTTGCCGTCAAATAAGCATTTAGCCTTGGTGGACTCACTTTAGATCCGATACGATCCAATTTAAGTGTGTCAAATTTAGAAAATCTATATTTGTTTGATGATTGGTTAAAAGTCGAAAAATGGATTCAACATGTAAATGATGAAGACGTTACGGATGATGAATTCAATAAGGAGGGAAGCAAGTAAACAAAAAAATCCATCACCATCAAGGGTCCACCTCGCCAAAGAGGTAAGTTGAGATAAGTTAAGAGAACTACGTGGGCTTTGATTCCTTTCGTGGATATGTAGTCAACTTAAATTTAAGTTCGAACTTGAAATTTAAAGTTGAACCCTAAATTTAAGTTCAAGTCCTTTTGTTTCCCTCTTTTATTTTGTTGTTTGTTATTTTGTAAAGTTTGTATATTGAAAAAAATTTAATAGTTGTACATTTGTAATATATATGTTATAAGATTGTATGATTATAAATTTGAATTTATTGTTGTGACTAATGATAAATAACAATTGACATTTGTTATCATTTATTATTTTTTTAAAATGAACATTTTTTTATCAAATTTCAAATTGCATATATCATGTATTAATAATTAAATTACACATGCTTAAATATTTAATAATAACAATAGTGAATTATAAAAAAATTGTAGCTGATTGTGTTTTTGATCTCACGAAAATCTAAAAATATTGTGAAATTTAAAAGAACAATAAAAAATTGAAAAAAGAAATTGAATCAGAACTGGCGTTTCCAAAATCGTAACCTAAACCATCTAAACCCTGGTTCATTTATGGTTCCCCCTTTCTTGGAACTGAAATCGGCGATTCCGAACCGGGGTGCATGTTGCTATCGCAAGATAAAGGTGATTTTGGTGATGAATTTCTGGAGAATTTCCTCAAGTTTCTTCTTGTGGCAGCGGCTGCATCCAATAAATCTGTAAGATTTAGGGCTTTCAAAATAGTTTCTAAGGTATTTTGGGTGCTTTTCTGTGTGCTTTCCACTGATGTGGGTGAAAGAAGTGACCAGTGTCTAGGATATCATCTTGCTGTTTAACAATGCACATGACGCTGAGATGCTTAGAAACCAGAATGATATGGATTTGAGTGACTGTACTGCTACCGATCAAACACTCATGCGTCACTAATTTTTTTTCAATTGTCTCGTTTATTATCTTCTACATGAGGTCCAAATGGTGATTGGAGATTGGGAATAATATCTCGTTTGTGGATGGCAGTGCATCGATGTAGTTTGCCTAGTGTTCTTATCACAGTTGTCATTAAGAGGGATGAATTGTTTTTAGTATTATTTTACTCAATAAAAATATAAAGCATCAAAATATATTAGAATTTGAGAAGTAATTTGTATTATTCAGAAAATTAATACATCCTAGCATTAAAAAAATAATCTTTTCAAATTCATACAGTTATTTCTCTGTAAAAAAATACATTTAAAATTTACTTATCATCCATTAAAGTATTTTATAATTAGGAAAAAAAGGAAAATATAAGGCATAATACAGTAAAATTTTACTTATTATCTGTTAAAGTATTTTATAATTAGGAAAAAAAGGGAGGAAAATATAAGGCATTAAAAATAATACTGGAAATAGAAGAATAAAAGAATAAGAGTGTAAATTGAAAAATGAAAAAATAAAAATAAAAAATTAATTAAATAAAAAATAAAAGCATACTGAGAAAACAAATTATTATTTTCCCACTCACTCTAATTAATTACAATGCATACACTGTTTAGTAGTATGAGCAAGATCCATTGGTCCTGCACACTTAAGGTGTGGAGATGGATGACATGTCAATGTTAACCCTTAAGTAGTATAACTAGAGATGAAATACAATGTTTATGGGAGAATGTGCCTTTCTTTTGAATTAATGGTCACACTACTCTAGTGCATGTTGAGAGTGCTTTATGGATAATGTATAGTCCATTAGTGTAGAGTTGGACATGATTGCACTGTTGAACATCCATTGGTTTATGAAAAACGCATCTTTCTCTCTCCATGATTAATTTCAAACCATCTCGAAAATTGGACCATCTCCCTCCTTTGCAGTGGGCAAACCGCTTAGGAGGTAGCCGTTAAATAAAAAAATAATATTTTTTGATCCAACAACTTGAATTCAATGTAGATTGATCCAATGATTAGATTTCATTTGGATCATGTGTGAGCCTATGTCAACTAATTAAGCCCCAACAATTTATTATATTGCTATTGTGCAAACGTTCTCGTTTAATTTTTATACGGGAATTAAAAAATTTATTATTTTTTATGTGGTAAGCAGTTGTATTAATAGTGATTAATGATTTTTACTAAAAAAAAGAGTTCTTTTAAACTAGACACTCAAAATAATAATAATAAGCAGACGTTTGCACTAGTCGGTGAAATTAATAAATAGTCATGATAACTATTTACATTTATTACTTACTATATGGAGTAATAAATGGTCAGTGTAACTAGTTAGTAATTCCACCATCTCGAAAGAATGTATACATATATTTTTTACATGTAAAATAAAGATTACATTAAAATTTATATACTAAAATTATTTATTATCATTAAAATAACATACTGATTAATAACAAATTTATACTCCATCCGTCCGCCCGAAAGGTCCACATTTTGCCATTTTAGGCGTCCGCACCAAAGGTTCACATTTTTCTTTTTAAACACATGAGACCCACACACATCACTAATACAATAAATTTATGGGACCCATACACCCCACAAATACAACTACCAACTACACCTTAAATAATAATACTCCTTAATCCACGTGTAAAAAGTAAATGTCCACCTTTGTGGCGGACGGAGGGAGTATAATTATGTATTGTTTAAAAATCATGAAAGAAGAAATGCAATGAGAAATGTAATTAGAGAGAAAGATAGAGGAGCCAAAAAGTGAGAGAGAGAGATTTTTATTATCATCATAAGCAGTTCTTAATACATTCAATAAAACTGCCCACATTCCCTACATAAGAGGAGAGTGGTTATTTACTCTAGTAATGGCCACGTAATAATAATGTTACAACACTCCCCCTTGGACATTGCACCATTCATACCTCGTTATAAACCTCGCTATAAAACCCTGTGGGAAAAACTAGTCAAGGAAAAGAGTACATATTATATGATTTTTATTGATACGTGTTCTTAGCTAGTTAATTTTGGAGTTAAGAAAGAAAAGATGATTGTTTAACTGAACTAAGAACAATCACAACAAACACAATAAACCAATAAACTTGTGAGAGATGGGATCCGACCAAAGACCTTAACCGATTTTATTACTCTTCTCTAGAACAACACTCATAAAAATCCTCCCAATAACAAGTGTAATATCAAGTATGAGAATGAGTAACCTGCTTTTCTCTTGTAAGAGAAGCTATTTATACTTCTAGTAAACTCTAATGGTCGACTAATCCTTCGTTGCCAGCTGTACAGAGACAAACAGTCATAAATGAGAGTTGGTCGGTACACCGATATTTTGGGGCAGTGCAGGAGCTGCCAGGTGACTTGCAGAGTGTAGCAGGTCTCCTTTTGTCCTTTGCTTGTTTTTCATTGGCAGATGAAGAGGAATGTGCATGTCGTGTGTTGTCTTCTAGTTGGGAGTGTTGTTCAAGACATCTCTCCTTACTGTTATTCTTGTCTTCTAGCCTGCCACTTCCAGCCGTTCCCCTAGTAGTGCCTGTACTTTACCTTGTAGGTCTGATAATCCCACTAGCTTTAGAAGGATAGGTTTCCGAGGCTATGTTATTCCTCTGAGTCCCTGAATGTCTCCTTTAGCTTTGGAATCGAGATGTCCCGCTGAGGTGTTTCGGCCATCAATTCCCTTGGTGGGTTTTTTGCTCTTCGACCTTCTCCTGGTTTCGTCCTCCTATGTTCTTCGGCCCCGGATAATGGGAATGCCTTTTGAGCCTCTTCTTGATTACCCCGTTGGTGTCTCTTGGGCTCTCTTCTGGGCCTCAATCATCTCATGAGTTATCATTTCTTCCTGTTCTTGGGCCTCTCCGTGACTGGACCTTTTGTTTGTGATGGGCCAGCTTGTTGAGCTTTCGGCCCATTTGGCATGTGGGATATAATGCCCATAACAATTTTCATGAGTTATAGTTACCTCATTAAAAACCTTCAACTAAGAAAACCCCGTGGGAAAAACTTATTTAAGAAAAAAAGAGTATAGCTTGATCTTCAGGACCCAATCTTTAGGATTATTTAGAAGTTATCGTTCTTCTTGAACATGATAATCTAGTGTTCTTAGTCACATTTCTAGTAAAATATTTTTAGACTAAGAGACTCTATCGTTGTTGTACACGTGTGACCAAGCAACAAAATTTATAAGTATGTCATTACAAGGGAAAGTAAACTCATGATTATATCCGAATTTGTCATTGATTTATGCTTTGTAAGAGTGACAAAATTGAAGAATTGGTATTTAGACTACTTATTATTCTAATCAATTAAGAATTCAACTAACAACTAAATGTATCAAATATCGAACGAGTGATAAGATGAATGGAATGTGGATATAATTCACTTAAGAAGAGAGCAAGGCTAACCATACTCATGGTTAAGAATATAGCTAGATATGCATAACTCTTGATAATGAACTTCATTAATTGTGGATTAAAAGCAATCACGTTTTTACCCCTAATCCCTATGACCAAGACAATTAGGTTCTCGACTCTTTGACAAGTCTAAATCTCCTAAGATTGTGCTTACTCTCAATTCCCTTAAGGTACTATGATCATAAGTTTGGTTCTTTTCACTCAATTTCTTAAGTGTCCCCCTATGAATGTTCTAAGCATAAGAAGGGTATAACCTACCTCCCCTCACACTAACATACATGCTCATCTTAATATATGATTCAATTAAACACCTAATCATAATATTGAAATGATCATCCTAACACTAAGATTAGAGAATCTAATCACATAAGTATTAAAATGAAACATGATTCATTAATCATAAAAGGAAGTCCAAAATTAACTCAATTCAACATCTCAAATCCTACATATCTAGCATTATTCTCAACCAATCATATGATTAGCCCTACTATAGGACTAGCCACTACATATTGTGTTTAGATCAATACATTCAAAGGCTTGCTCCATTTGAGCCAAAATAAGAAGAAAATCAACAATTGTAAAGTAGATTGACTTCCCTTTTGTGGAGATAACCCTCCTCTTCAAAATGCTAACTTCTTCAATCATTGATGCAACTCTTCTCAAGTGGTGGAAGGATGGATTGATGGATGGATTGTTGAAGATCAAATGAACTGGATGGATCAAATGTATGGAAATGAATCGAATGGATCTAGTGTATGAAAATGTGGTGTGGAGTGTGTGTAACTGCTCTAATTCTGATCTCCTCTCTCAAATTTTGCACAAGTCATCCTTTTATATCACTAATGGACCTTCTAGAAGCTTTCAGAACTTTCTCAAAACTGCACTGATTTTTGCACCTACACGGCCGTGTAGCAGCGCACAGCCCGTGTAGGGCACCCCTACTTCGGCGTGTTGTGCGTGCTTCCGGACACGGCTTGAGCTGCGCTACACGGCCTCAGTCGTGGGCGTGTAGTGTTTTCTGATGACAATAAACGACTTCTACTTACAGGGCCGTGTTCTGCACACGGGGCGTGCAACAGCGCACAGCTCATGCGCTAGAACACGGCCTTCCTCCTAAGCGAGCAGCAATTTCTGATGACAATACACGGCCACTTTGGACAGGGCCGCGTTTTGCACACGTCCCGTGTCCAAGTGTGCCTTGTTCTTCCGTCTCCGTTTCGCTCCCGACTCCATTTTTCTCCATTTCTTGACCTGTTTTACACACATTTAAGCTCATTTACACAATTCAATCAATCCAAACCACATTTCTCATAATTGCAATAACTCCACCAAAATTCACACAAATACGGATAAAAACATCCGAAAATCCACAAATAAAGACACTAAAATCTAGGTGAAAATGACAATGATCATCTAGTATGCCTCATTAAAAACCTTTTAACTAAGAAAACCTCGTGGAAAAAAAGTTAGTTAAGGAAAAAAGAGTGCAACATCAAATTTTCAAGATTCAATCTTCAGGATTGTTTAAAAATTGTACTCCCCTAAAACAATAATTTAATCTGCCTCATTAAAAATTTTTTAACTAAGAAAACCTCATGGGAAGAAATTTAGTTAAGAAAAAAAAATGCAGCATCGGTCTTCAGGACCCAATCTTCAGGATTGTTAAGTACTCGTTGCTCCCCTTAAGCACAAATAATTTAATCTGTCTAATTAAAACCTTTTAACTAAAAAAACCTTGTCGAAAAAACTAAGTTAAGGAAAAAAGAATGCATCATCGGTCTTTAGGACCCAATCTTCACAATCGTATAGAAATTATCGCTCCCCTTGAAGATAATAATCTCCCTAGCCTTGGCATTCCAATATTATGGTCAAGTCTTTCAAAAATTGATGTGGGGAGAGATTTTCTGAATAAATCTGCTAGATTTTCACTAGATCGAACCTTTTGTATGGTAATTTCACCATTCTGTTAGAGCTCATGTGGATAAAAGAATATTGGTGATATATGCTTTGTTAGGTTTTCTTTAAGATATCCACTGCTCATTTGCGCAACGCAAGCTGCATTATCTTCATATAAGACTGTAGGGAAGATATTATCATTTTTATTCCACATGAGTTATGAATATGATTTTATCAATGATCTTAACCATACACATTCTCGTGAAGCTTCATATAGAGCAATAATTTCTGAGTGGTTTGAAGAAGTAATAACCATAGTTTGTTTAACAGATCTCCATGAGATAGCAGTACCACCACGAAGAAAGACATAACCAGTCTGAGATCTGGCATTATGGGGATCAGACATATAACCAGCATTTGAATAACCAACTAATGACATATTTTTTATTTTTTTCATAAAACAAACCAAGATCTTTTCTTCCTTGCAAATATCTCAGGATATGTTTAATGCCATTCCAATGTCTCCTTGTAGGAGATGCACTAAATCTCGCAAATAAGTTAAATGCAAATGCAATATCAGGTCTAGGTGTAATTTGCTTTGATAAAGGAGTGCTCCAATGGCACTCATGTAATGAACTTCTGGTCCTAAAATATCCTCATTCTCTTATCACTGTCAAGGGATCGAACAATTATTGGTGTGCTAAGTGGATGAGATTTGTCCATAGAAAATCTCTTTAAAACTTTATTTTGATAGGTTGACTGGTGTATAAAGATTCCTTTAGGGAGGTATTCGATCTGCAGGCCAAGACAATATTTGGTTTGACCCAAATTCTTCATTTCAAATTCCATCATTAAGTATGAATGAGCCTCTTCAAGTTCATTACATGTTCCTATAATGTTTATGTCATCAACATAGACTTAAATAATACATAAACCTTTTAATGACCTTTTTATGAACACGCAATGACATATATCATTATTTATGTATCCCCTTTTAGAAGGAATTCACTCAGTCGATTGTACCACATTCTTCCAGATTGTTTTAGTCCATACAATGACTTTTGTGATTTAACACAATGCATATTGCGATTTTTATTATGACCCAAACTGTGAATTTTTAATCCTTCTGGGATTTTCATACAAATGTCAGCGTCTAATGATCCGTACAAGTACGCAGTCACAACGCCTATTAACTGCATATTTAGATTCATATTAATTTCCAGAGATATTAAATAGCGAAAAGTTATGCCATCCATAACAGGAGAATATGGTTTATCAAAGTCAATTCGAATCTCTGCATAAACCCTTGAGTTACTAATCTCGCTTTGTATCTCACCACTTCGTTATTTTTATTTCTTTTTCGTACAAACACCCACTTATATCCTACAAGTATAATATTTATTGGTGTATGAATTATTGAACCAAATAATTTTTTTTGTTTAGCGAGTCAAGCTCTGCCTCAATTGCATTCCATCTTACCCAATCGGAGTGCTTCCGACACTCTGCTATTGATTTAGGTTATGGATCCAAATTATCATTTGATATAGTATGCATAATTATAGATGCAAATATGTTGTCGACAACTATGATATTTATATTATAAGTTTCTCCCGTGTTTGTAAAATTCATGGCAACTTCTATATTTATCTCAACCAGATTTTTGTTATTTCCCAAAAACTTTGAATTTTAATTTTTCGCATAACCAATGGTATGATCATTTGATGCACATGCAAATTGACTAGGGTTTTTGTCTTCAAGATAATTCTTTTCTGGAATTTTTTCATTTTAAGACTGTAAGAGTGATTGTGTTTCATTATTAATTTTGGATTTCGACGGATTCTTATCTTTTGCACCAATGAGTCTCCCACGCTTCAGGCGTTGAGAAGTATCAGTTGAATTTTCTAGTCCCCGGGGAACTTCCACACTTGGTGGTGCATTAACAACATGTATTTGGGACTTTGTCATTCCTTCATAATCAATAAATGCATCTGGCAATTTATTTGCTAAATCTTGCAAATTAATAATCCTTTAAACTTCTAGTTCAGTTTGACTAGTGCATGTATCTAAATGTTGAAGATTGCTTGCATTCCAATTTCTGCATTCTTTTGAATTTAGGCTTTTGTCTCCCCCTAATGCCGGGAAATAATCTTCATCAAATGTACAATCAGCTTATTGAGCAATAAATTGATTCCCTATCATGGGCTCTAAGTATTTAAGAATAGATGGAGAATTATAACCAATATATATACCTAATTTTCTTTGTGCACCCATTGAAGTACGCTTTGGTGGTGATATATGAATATAAACTGCACAACCGAAAGTTTACAAATGGGAAATATTAGGTTATTTACCATGCAATAGTTGTAGGGGATCGAAAAATCAAGATATGCAGTAGGTCGGATCTGATAAAGAAGCAGCATGTAAAGATGCATGCCCCCAACAATAGATGGATGGATTGGAATTTTGTAGTATTGATCTTGCGATAAATTTAATACGTTTAATTAGTGATTCAGCTAAACCATTTTAAGTGTGGACATATAGAACTGGATGCTCTACTTTAATGCCCAATGACATACAATATTCATTAAGTACTTTTGATGTGAATTCACCAGCATTGTCCATTCTTACAAACTTAATTGGATAATCAGGAAATTGGGCTCGCAATTCAATAATTTTAGCTATAAATTTTGAAAAAGCATTGCTTCGAGTGGCTAATAAACACACGTATGTCCACCGCATAGAAGAATCAATCAAAACCATGAAATATCGAAATGGCCCTGAAGAGAGATGAATAGGTCCACATATATCTTCTTGAATTCTTTGTAGAAAAATAGGAGATTCAATTCCAACTTTATTCAAGAAGGTTTAATTATGATTTTTCCTTTCATACAAGCTTCACAAATAATTTCAGTTGGAGAAGGAATATTTTTTCTTTTTATATTATGCCCAAAAGAATTAGTAATTATCCGATGCATCAAAGTTTGCCCTAGATGACCCAATCGGTCATGCCACAATTTAAAAGAATTTAGGTCCTTAAAATTTTAAGCTCATTGCAACATAACCATTATGTGGTTTGATATAGGTGTAATACAACCCTGAGGAGAAAGAAGGATGTTTTTCTATAACTTGTTTTTGACATCCATTTAACTGAGTCATTAGGAGATACTCAGTATTGTTTTCCTTTTCAGTTTCAATATGAACACCATTTTCTCGAATATCTTTAAAACTGAGAAGTGTACATTTAGATTGTGGGTATAAGAGTGTTTCTTCAATAATTAGTGTCGTACCCATCGGGAGTATAATTGAATCTTTGCTGGAGCCCATTATTAAAATATGTCATTTGCAATAGTAGTAATGATGAGTGATATTTTCACCTAGATTTTAGTGGTCTTTTTATATGTGTTTTCGTATATTTTAATCCATATTTATGTGCTATTTGGTGGAGTTATGTGTTTTTATAGAATTGAGTGTGAATGAACTTAATCGTATGTAAAACAGGCAAAATCGGAGCGAAAATGGAGAAGGGAGATGAATGAAGAAAGAAGAAAATAGGGCAGCAAGAACACGACCATCCGTTTCAAGTACACGAGCCGTGTCGTGCAACACGAGCCATGTACTGAAAATGGACCTGTAAGAGATGGCCGTGCGATGATATCAGAACGTACAACACGACCATCCCTTGGCCGTATTGTGGCACAAGACTCGTGTGACGTCGTAAGTTCGCGTTGACCTAGAAATCCTGACACGATTTGAGGCGTGTTGCAGCACACGAGTCGTGTAGGTGCCTGATTAGTAAAAAAATTAGATTTCTTCTAGAAGGCTCCCAGTGAGTATAAATACACATCCATTCAACCTTTGAAGAGATATCACCGAAATTTTAGCTGCACACACACACCACATACCAATCCTTTGATTTTACACCATATTCTTCATCTCCTTCATCCATACTTTGATTCTACATCATCTCTCCATAAATTCTACCATCCAAATCAAGTGAAGAAGCAAGGAAGAGTGGGTGATCACCAAAGGAAGGAAAAAGATTCAATTGGAGCCAATCCAAGAGAGTTTTCATCCCAATTTTGTGTCAATCCTCTAGTTTATCATGATTTGTAAGGTTTTTAATGTTTATGTTAAGGATCTTATGAAGATTGTAGGCTAATCTCCCTTGTGGGATTAGCAACATGAACGTTTGTGGTTAAATTTTGGGATCTATGTAATTAAATTCATATGTTGATTGAGTTAATTGATTTTCTATCATTGATATTTTAGATCTTGATGTTTTTGATGATTTGTGTGTTTAGATGCTTTATGATTACATTGAGAAATCAATTATGTGATTAGGACATTTGAGTGAATCATTTCATCAAACACTTCATGTGCATTATAAATTGTGAAGAGATTGAGAAATCCTTTAGAGTTTAGAACCCTTTGATAGGACATACGCTTAGTTTGGTCGAGAGATTGTTTAATTGTGTGAAGGGATTCTTATTTCAAGTTTAGTACCTAGTTGGAATTGTTTGAATGAGAATCAACCTTTGTGCTAATTGAGATTAATATCCTATTCATCTTGAGAGGGAGCTAAGATGAATTTAGAGTTGGCCCTTAATCCATACCCTTGATTCATATGAGTTTATTGCATGTATCCTAAGATTTTCCACTACTTAATTGTTATTAATCCCACTTTTGCTTAATTTGGTAAACCACATTCCATCCATTTATCTTGTTTGTTTGATTATTTCTTGCATTGCTTTGATTACTTCTATTTACTTGTTTGAACAACCACTCTATTGATGATTCATCTTTTTAAAATTACAACAGACGTGAGATCGCCTAAGCACTAGTACCTACCTCTCTGTGGTTCGATAAATTCTTGAATTAGTCAACCCGACTACAAGTTATGGCTAATCAAATGGCGCCGTTGCCGGGGAGGCAACGGTTACTAGTAGCTTAACGAAGGAACGCTTAGAGTGATCTTAATAGAGACATTTTTATATTATTTGTTTCTTGTATTTGCTTTGAAAATTTTGTTCTAACTTCTCTTATTTTGATGGTGTATGCACACAAGGTCCAAAGGTAAACAAGTTGAAGCTCTTGATCTAGAGATTGAACATACTTTGAGAAGAAAAAGAAAGGAGAACAAAACCAAAAATAGTAATCTAATGGAGAACAATCAAGATGAACGTGTTGATGTTAGGAATGATGGAGACGGAGTACAAAATGTGCAAGACAATGCTAATCCTCCTCAACAAGCTCATCAAAATTTTGGAGAGCATAACAATCAAGCTTTATTTCAACAAATGGTGCAACAAGCCACGCTTCAACAAGGTTTTCAACATGCTTACGTACCTTCACCACCACCTCCGGTGCATCAAGGGCCTCAAGTCGATCCAAGGATAATCCGGGATTTCTTTATGCCAAGAGCAATGCCACAATGATGAGACCACCAATCAATGCCAACAACTTTGAATTTAAAGTGGGCTTGATTTCTATGGTGAGAGAGCAACAATTTAGTGGAACTCCGATTAAGGATCCTAACGCTCATCTAGCTCAATTTATTGAGATTGCCAACACCGTGAAGATAAATGGAGTGAGCAAGAATTGTATTAAGATGAGGTTGTTTCCATTTTTGTTGAGAGATCGTGCTCAAACATGGTTATCTACGATCACTCTGGGTATGTGTTACACTTGGGAGGAGCTTGCACAAATATTCTTGAATAAATATTTTCCGCCTTCTAAGACGCTTCAAATGAAGAGCTTGATTACTCAATTCAAGCAAATGCCTCAAGAGAGTTTTTATGAAGTGTGGGAAAGGTTTAAGGATATGCTACGCAAGTGTCCACAACATGGTTTTTTGGAAAATCAACAAGTGAGGTTTTTCTACCAAGGTTTGGTAAACGGGCAAAGAATTTATGTTGATGCTTCGGCGGGTGGATCCATACTTGGTGTGACTCCGGAGAGGGCTATAAGGATTTTTGATGATATTGCTACAAATGTCTACCAATGGCCATCGGAGAGAGTTAGTGGATGCTATGGATTTGAAAGCTTCGATCAAGGGCAACCATTTAGTATGAAGAGTGCTAGTGTGGATCCAAGTTGCCAAGTGTTGAGATTATAGCGGTGGAGGTAATGAGACAAATGAGCTTGAGTCAAGGTGTGAATCAAGGAGTTAACATGGTGGAAGGGCAAATTGAGCAAGGGGTTCTTCCTCCGAATAGTGTTAGTGGGGAACAATGGGCTATGACAACTCCACGTGTGGAGAATGTGCAATACATGCAAGGAAGAAATTACCAAGGTAACTATTAAAACAATTACCAAGGTAATTTCAACCACAACCAAGGAAACTACCCACCAAGGCAAGGAGGTTTCAATAGTCAAGGAAGTGGAAGCTCATACCCACAACAACAAAGGAGGCAAGACAATTTCTCTTATTCAAACCCGAGCAATGCGGTTGCTTATCCCCTGGGATATCATCCGGGAGCTAAAGCGCCACATAATGAAGGGAAAGCAACCACTGAAGAACTCATTGAAAAGTTGATTGCATCGAACAAAGCTCAAGATGAGACAAGAAGAAAGATTGATAAAGCTAATGATAGAAGGTTTAAAGCCTTGGAGTACTCGGTTGGTCAAATTTCTAGTTCATTGAGTACGAATTAGAAAGGAAAATTTCCTTCTACCACCGTTGTAAGTCCAAAAGAGCAATGTAAGACAATCACTTTAAGGAGTAGAACAAACTATGAGGGACCTTCTATGCCTATGGAAGATGAGAAGGTAGAAGAGAAGGAGGTTGAGGAAAACATGGTTGAAGAAGAGTTTGTGGAAGAAAGTGAAGTTGAAGTAAAAGCAAATGATGGAATTGATGTGGTTGAGTCGGAAGTTGTTGAAAAGAAATGGCAAAGAACTAAAGAAATGAAAAAGAAAGAGGATGAAGTAGAGTTGGAAAGGGATAGTTGGGGGCATACCAAAAACTCAAGTGCCTATTCCTTTTCCACATAGATTTTTGAAGAAGGGGTTTGATGAAAAGTTTGCAAAGTTTTTGAAGATTTTCAAGAAAATCCACACCAATATACCCTTTGCGGATGCTTTGAGACAAATGCCTCACTATGCTAAGTTTTTGAAAGACATCATGGCAAGAAAAAGGTGCTTAGTGGATTATGAGACCGTCAACTTGACGGAGGAGTGTAGTGCCATAATTCAAAAGAAGTTGCCTCCAAAGCTCAAAGATCCGGGGAGTTTTGTCATACCATGAGAGATGGATAAGAGTGAAGTTCACAAAGCTCTTTGTGATCTTGGGGCTAGTATCAATTTGATGCCTATGTCCATTGATGAGTGTGTTAATTCACGAATCTTGCACTTGGATTTGTGCTATTATGGAGTGTTTGAAGGTTGAAATCGGTTGTAAACTGATATATGTTGTGAAAATGCATGAATCAGGTGTTGTTGAAGCTATTTGAGTGGTTTTTTGAAGGAAATTGGAGTGGAAGTGTTGAAAACTGAAGAAAGGAAGTCAAAGCCCTCCGATTGGGCGAAGCAGGAGTGCGATTCGACCTGAAGGAGGTCAATTCGACCAGCCCTTCTGGTCGAATTGGCAACACAACATGTACAGAAGGTGGATTCGACCACGATAGGGGGATTCGACCTGGGCATTATGTCGAATCGAGGACGAATCGATTGGTAGAGATGCCAATTCGACCTCATCACTTTGATTCGACCTGGGTAATTAGTTGAATCGAGTACCTGGGACTTACAGTGTTCTAATTCAACCTTCAATTCGACTTGTGATGGTCAATTCGGCCTGTTGCTGAAGTCGAATTGATGCTTGAGAACTTACCATATCCATATTTTTACACCATCAATGCATGTGATCACTTAAAAAGCCCATGCCAAGCCCAGGAGACGTGATTACATTTATAAAAGAAGGCTTATGCAGCAGTAGAGACATTATCCATCATACAAAAAGATGAGGAGATGTAGAGTTGAGAGGAGATCGATCATCCATCCTCCGGAAGGGCTGTGACAGAAGTTCCACTGGAGATTCAAGTAAGATTGGTCCAACTAACCATGATTGTTCTTAGATCAATCATGAGCTAGAGCCACTTCGGTAGTTCTAGGGTTATGAAGGTTTCATGAGTTAATTTATCTTTCGTGTGTAAACTCCGTACAACACTACTTGTGGTTTATTTTATATAAGATTGCGCATTTTTAATCCATACTCACGGTCGTTTTGTGCATCAATAATTGTTGTGTAGAGTCTGAATACATAACTTGGTTATTAGTTGAGTGCGTTCACTGCTGAGCAGGCTTTTATGTTATAATTCTAAGAGAAGGGATTCCGAAGTCTTATTAGAACTATCTTATATGAATACTTGTTAATTGAATCATATTCGGGTTAATAAGTAGGATAAAGAGTATAACTTTACAATACCTATAAATGGAGATTAAATCAAGTTAGAGTATTAAGTGCATGGAAAATAATTGATTATGATAGTACCTAGAAAGGGGGTAAAGTATACATCTTGCTCCGAGGATATTCACACGTGTCATACGTATATTTACTTGTGTCTATAGAGTGAATTTGCATAGTTTAGTGATGCGTTCATAAACCACAAGGCAGAGTCAGACACCATCACATGAAAGTATGAATTAATAAGTGGAACTGGATTACCTGACGAACTACCTACTATCTTACTTGATCACAACCTACTATCTCTTCTTCTTGTTATTTTTATTTGCTATTTCAATTAATAGTTGTTACTCAATTTTAATATCAAAATCATTATAATTACCAACATAGTCTTAGTTTACTAGAGTATAATTAAATTGATATTTATCTGTCCCTTGGGTTCGATATATAACTTGGTCATCTTCGAAACTATGATTGATATCCTTCATACTTGAGGATTAATTGTGTGTTGAGAAAATGAGTATCATCCATCTTCAAGAAACTTGGTATAGGGAAAGTAAAGCCTACGTCCATTACATTGCAACTTGCGGATAGGTCTTTGACTTATCCTAAGGGAGTAGTTGAGGATGTGTTAGTTAAGGTTGGAAAGTTCATATTCTCGGTGGATCTTATAGTGCTTGACATGGACGAGGATGCAAATGTTCCATTGATTTTGGGGCGTCCATTTTTTGGCCACGGGAAGAGCTTTAATTGATGTGCACAAGGAGAGTTGACATTGAGAGTAAATGAAGAAGAAGTGGTATTTTTATTAAGAAATGCGATGAGGCATCTGTATGAGAAAGAGGAGTGTAGAAGGATTGAATTGATTGATGAGATTATTCAAAAGAACTTGCCATTCTTCTTATCTAAAGATCCTCTCGAAACAAGCATAAGCCATTCTCTTACTTTATCTCTTAACTCTAACTCTTCTTTTTATTGTCTAGAAGATGATGATATTAATGATTGCTTACATGATTTGAATGCTTGTAGGGAAATGCAAGAAGATGAAGTCAAGTTGATGTACTATGGAAAGAGAGAATATCTTCCTTTGGAAGTTGAAGGTGAAGAGTCAAAGGTTGAAAAAGGGAAAGAGGAATTGAAGCCATTACCCAATCACCTTATGTATGCATACTTGGGAGACGAAAAAACCTTTCCAGTAATTGTATCATCATCCCTTTCACCTCTAGAGCTTGATAAATTGTTAAGGGTGCTTAGAGATTATAAAAGTGCTATAGGGCGGAGTCTTGATGATTTGAAAGGTATAAGCCCCACTATTTGTATGCATCACATTAAGTTGATTGATGAGAGTAAATCATGCATACAACCTCAATGTCCTTTGAACCCCATTATGCAAGAGGTTGTTAGGAAAGAAGTTTTGAAGTGGCTAGATGTTAATATTGTTTATGCCATAAGTGATAGTCCGCATGATAGTCCTTCGCATGTTGTGGCTAAGAAAGGGGGATTAACCATTGTTAAAATGGAATTTGATAAAGAACTTGCTACAAGGGTGAAAACGGGGTGGAGAGTTTGTTGTGATTATAGGAAGCTTAATGAAAACACTCATAAAGATCATTTCCCTTTGCCTTTTATTGATCAAATGCTTGATAGGTTGGCGGGATACAAGTATTATTGTTTTCTAGATGGTTACTCGGGGTACAACTAAATCATGATAGCCCCCGAGGATCAAGAGAAAATAACTTTTACTTGTCCATATGACAAGTTTGCTTTTTATAAATTGCCATTTGGGTTGTGCAATGCCCCCGCCACCTTTCAACGTTGCATGATGGCCATCTTTGGGGGATTGATTGAAAATGTGATGGAAGTGTTTATGGATGACTTTTCCATCTTTGGTTCTCCATTTGATAAATGCTTGGCTAATCTTACTATGGTTTTGCAGTGATGTCAAGATACAAACCTAGTCTTGAATTGGAAAAAATGTCATTTTATGGTTTAAGAGGGTATCGTACTTGGACATCATATATCGGAAAAAGGTTTGAGAGTTGATAGGGCGAAAGTTGTAGCCATTGAACATCTTCCCCCACCAAAAAATGAAAAAGGGGTTAGATCGTTCCTTAGCCACGCCGGGTTCTATCGACGTTTTATAAAATATTTTTCTAATATAGCCAAATCTTTGTGTAAATTGCTTGAAAAAGATGCTCCGTTTGAATTTAATGATGAATGTCTTGATGCTTTTAGGGTGCTCAAAGAAGCCTTAATTTCGTCTCCAATCCTCGTCTCTCCCGATTGGAGTAAGCCTTTTGAGCTCCATTATGATGCAAGTGACAATGCATTAGGAGTGGTACTTGGTCAAGTGAGGGAGAAGAAGTTTCAAGTTATCTACTATGCATCCAAGACATTCAATTCAAATCAAAAGAATTACACCACAACGAAAAAAGAATTCTTATCAGTGGTTTATGTATTAGAAAATTTTTGCCCATACCTAGTTGGCACGAAAACCATTATTTATACGGATCATGCCGCCATTAGGTATTTGATGAGTAAGAAGGATGCTAAACCTAGACTAATTTGTGAGGTTCTTTTGTTGCAGGAGTTCGATATGGAGATACGTGACAAGAAGGGGGGTTGAAAATGTCATAGTCGACCACTTGTCACGTTTGGAAAATATTGATGAAGAGGGAACCATGGAGTTCATTAAGGATGTATTTTTGGATGAAGAGATCCTTCATATTGATTTTCAAAGGATGTACACCTTGTGTGAGACCGGGAGGCCGTGGTATGCGGATTTCATGAATTATTTAGCTTGTGGCCTCAAGCCGGATCATCTCACCGAATCTCAAAAGAAGAAGTTCTATCATGATGTCAAGTAGTACTTATAGGATGATCCTCATTTGTTCAAGAATTATCCGGATGGAATCATAAGGAGGTGTATCCCGGAGGATGAGAAATTGAGTGTCATGGGGATGTGCCATAGTTCACCTTGTGAAGGATATTTTGGATTTCAAAAGACGGGAGCAAAAATTCTTCAATCGGGGTTGTTTTGGCCAACTTCGTTCAAAGATTGCAAGGAGTATATCAAGGGATGTGATAGGTGCCAAATAATTGGAAGTATAAGGCAACGTGATGAGATGCCCATAAGGAACATTTTTGAGGTTGAAGTGTTTGACGTATGGGGGATGGACTTCATGGAACCATTTTCGCCATCCAATGGGTACTTGTATATTTTGCTTGCGGTGGATTATGTTTCCGAATGGGTAGAAGCAATCCCGACAAGGACAAATAATGCTCTAGTGGTGAAAGCCTTCTTGAGGAAGAACATCTTTGCTAGATTTGGAGTGCCAAGAGCAATGATTAGTGATGGGGGATCTCACTTCATTAACAAGATCATTGAGAAGCTTTTGGTGGGATATGGAGTAAAGCACAAGGTTTCAACACCTTACCATCCTCAAACCAATGGCTTGGCGAAAGTGTCAAATAGGCAAGTAAAGTTTGTTCTTGAAAAGACGGTCAATGAAAATCGAAAAGATTGGTCTTCAAAGCTTGACGATGCTTTTTGGGCTTATCGAACAGCTTATAAGACCGCTCTTAGATTTTCACCATACAAGCTTGTGTATGGAAAGACATGTCACTTGCCCGTTGAGTTAGAGCATAAGGCATTATGGGCTTTAAGGAAATTGAATTTTGATGAGAAAGAAACCAGGAAAAAGAGATGCCTCCAATTGATTGAACTAGAGGAATTTAGAGAGGAAGCTTACTCAAGCTCGAGGATTTTGAAAGAAAAACTTAAAAGGTGGCATGATGAGAGGATTAAAATGAAGGAGTTCATCCCGGGGGATAATGTTATTTTATTCAATTCAAGACTTAAATTATTCCCCGAAAAACTTCGTTTGAAATGGACCGGACCGTATTTGGTGATAGAGGTGAGAGAAGATGGATCTTAGAAGCTTGAAGGATCGGATGGGAATGCTTTTGTGGTTAATGGTCATAGGGTGAAACATTACCATTCTCTCTCTCAAAGGGAGTTGGTATATGTGAATACCTTCACTTTTTGAAGGCTCGTATCCTTTTAGTAGTTTAGGATTGTACATATTTCTTTTCTTGTGTTGCATTTTTAGTTTTGTAGGTGGATTGTGCGCGTGAGAAGAATGCGTTTTGAAGATACAAAAAGGGCTTCATGTTAAGTGTGTAGGTATGTCTCACCATTTTTTGCAAACTTATCTCGAAACTCTTGTTTCAATTTAAGTTTGGGAGGATATGGCATGGTGTGACATGTATTTTATTGGAAGCATGAACTTTTTGTGTTTTTGAGCTAATTTGAAAATTTTCTCATGAGTTCGGTGTGATTTTAATACTTTTGGTTGTGTGAAAGTAGATGATAATCCATGTTTTGATACCTAATATTGATCTAATGTTGTTTTTAAGTTGTGAGCATGAATAGGGAGTATTGGGAGCATGAAAAATAGGGTTTGAAGTCAAAAATTGGAGAAATCAAGGCAAACAGTACATGAGCCGTGTGCAGTACAAGGCCGTGTAACAAGTGGCCGTGTACTGACATCAGACGAAGCAACACGGGCAGGCACAGGCCATTTAGTTCAACATGGGTCGTGTCCTGTCACGAAGCACGGGTAGTGTTGTCAACACGGGCCTATACCAGATGCCGTATGACTACATCAGAACGTACGATACGGTCACTCACTGACTGTTTACGCAACACGACTCGTGTTGAGTGCAGATACATGGGCCGTGTGAGCAACACGAGCCGTGTCGCGTTCTGAGGCAGATTAAAACACGGGCTGGCCTCTTCAAAATGGCTCATTTCTCTTCGTCATCTTCAACCCCCTCACTCGATAATCTCTCTTCCAAACTCCACAAACCTTTAAACAACATCCAATAGTGGTGAGAGTAAGTGATTTCCAAAGATTTAACATCCAATCTTCCATTTGATTCCAAGAAAGAGGTATATCGATTTGAACCGTAGTCTTCAATTGAATGTTTGAATGTGTTAATTCGTGTATGGGCTTTGAATGGTAGCATGCTTGAAGCATATCAATGATTGTGAAACATGAATGAATTTGTGTAATTGTTGAATTGTGTAGAATTGTTAAGGAATTAGGGTTCATGGAGAATTTGAATTGGGGATTTTTGGAAATTAATGAAATTTGATGCAAATTGTGATATGAATTGATTGATGATGCTTTCATGAATTTGTAATAGTTTATATTAGTTTAGTTATTGAGGATTTGAGCATGAATAGGATTGAAATTAGATGCAAATGGTGATTGTGAAATACATGCATGCTTCGATGAAATGATTGAGTGAAGTTTTGAGTTAGATTGAGAACCTATTGCAAGTATGAAGCATTGTTGATTTATATTGTGCATATAGAAAGGAAAATATAATTATTTGATGAAAGAATGAAAGGATTGGGAGGTTGGAATTGCTTGAATTACAATTGAATGAATTGTTGAAATGTTGTTTGGTCTTAAATATAATTATCCTTAGAGGAATGTTATTGTATGTGATGATGTAGGCTAGAATTACACTTAGTTGAATAACAAGTGTTGATTCTACACATTATGAGATGTTTTGCCTAAGAGTTGAAAATGAATTTAACTTGAAACATTTTGAACATTGTAGATGGCTGAAAGAAGAACAAGGAAACGTAATGAAGACTTCATCATTGTTGAGACGGATATGGAGTTATCAAACATTGATGCTCAGTTAATGATAGATCAAATACACCCTCAAGATTTTGGAGTGGAATTCTCGGAGTGGGAGAAGTATGTACTAAGGTGGCAATACATAGTGACCAAGATTAGGCCAACGAGATTTCAAGATCAGGCTACTATGGAGGGTCTTGGGATTGAGGATGATCTGAGGGCTTTATTCAGAAGGGTAGACATGGAAGAATTTTTTGACAAGAGGCCTCCCACCTATCTTCATCTCACAGCAGAGTTCATGAGTACGTTGCAAGTTCACAAAGATAGGAGCAGTTTTCCCTTAGCGATCACATTTCAGCTGAACAATGTCATGTGGGAGAAGGTTCTTATAAATGACTTGAACAAATTTTTCAAACGTCCAGTCATGAGAGGCCATCAGAACTGCCCGGAGGGGGTTTCAATCAACAAACATAGTGGAGAAGGTTAGTAGAAAATGGGACTGAACCTCCGGAGTACATACCTAGCTCATCAAAAGGGACAGCGATCAGAAACCCAGTGATGAGGTATCTTGAAAAGATAGTATCAAACACCATTCTAGGTAGGTTTGAGAGCGGAGCTGTCAGTGAAAAGAAGTTGTACATTATGTTTAGCCTCTATAAAGAATTCAGAGTCAACATTGCGGCTCACTTTGTTCAACATGTGGAGAGGATAGCCAAAAGAGAAAACACTTGAGGGATTATGATTGGAGGTTTGGTCACGATTATTGCTCAGGGACTAGGGATTGATGTGAGAGGTATGAAACATCGAATGGTAAGTGAAGGGCTTACATACACACAGCTTGTTAGGATGGAGTTCCTATCAGTTATAGAAAATATGTACTGTTTGAAGCAAGAGAAGGGAGCTCCATTCCCTCTACCAGCTCCGGAACTCACCACAGTGTGAGGTTAACGAAAGGTCTAGAATTTGGCTATGGCAAGCCCCAACCACTCTGCAGTGGTAAGAGCATTTTACAGACAAAATAGAGAAGGAGTGGAGGCAGTGCTCCAGCAAATGAAGGTAGAAGAAGATTGAGAGCTAAGAGAGTTTAGACCCGAGCCAGCCAACATGGAGATAGGGGATGAGGATGAGCAACCTCATCATGTTGAGTTCGAGGAGCAAGCACCAAAACCCTCAATTTTTGAGCAAGAAGAATAATTCCAAGAGGATGAATTTCATCAGCAGCAGCAGCAGTACATGGGACCCGGAGTGGCTAGATGGAATTTCATGGAAGACAAAGTTCAAGGGATAAGAAACACTCAGCAGTCACATGGAGACCAGATTAGAGAGCTCAGGGAGGAGCAATAAAGACATGGTGTGACACTGAGGGAGATCCAAGAGGGGCAACGCCGGAGGGATTACAATGATGAGCAGGGGCGTATTCATTCAAACAACATGGAGGAGATGCTCACGATGATGTTTAATTTCCAATTCACGGTGTCACCTCGCGCGTACAACCCTTGGGCCCCATACCAGCCGCCACCTCCTCCGGAGAAGTGAAGGGAGTACTTTTAGTGCTCGTCACTTCAGTAGCCTATTCATTTTAGTTGAATTTGAATTGTGTTGGATTTGATACTTTGATTGTTTTGTTTTGGGATGTTTAATTTCGTACTTTAGTTTCGTTTTTAATTAAGGATTGAGATTTATGGTTATTTGTATTGATTATGGATGGGGAATTCTATGCTTTATTTTTCTTCATATGGTGTTTTGTTCTTGTGCTTTTGGTCCTTTGTTTGTCTTTTGTTTGTTGCCATTTTTATTCTTGTTTAGGGATTGTGTTGGTGGTTTGTTTAGGGAGGTTGTGAGTCATTTTTGAACAACAAGTGATTATATGTTGTGGTAATGAGTGATGACAAGATATGATTAAGAATCTCTACACTTTCAAATTGTGAAATATTTTAATTAACTTGTTCAATTTTGAGATGTATATGGTGTATACATGGTATTTTTTCTTAAAAGTCTAAGCATAACTTTGTGAATATTTGAGCCTTAACCATGCATACATGGTATTTTTCCTTCATGAGTGGATTGGTTGTGTTTGATAAGCTAGAACTTGCTCAAGGACTATAGGAATGAACCCGATTAGTAGAGGTTAATGATATGATCTAAGGTCATCCTTGTTATTAAAAGTCATTGCCATATATTTCCCTACCATGAACATCATCCCTAGTTAGCCACTTTGAGTCTTTAAGCCTTTTTCTTGTGAATTTAGCACATTACAAGCCTTAATTACCCACATAAGCCTTATATATTCACCATCTTTGTGTGAGTGATTGAGAAAATGGTAGCTAGGAAGGTTTGATACGGAAGAAAAAGAAGAAAAAGAAATGGTAAAAGAAAAGAAAGAAAAAAGGATGAAAAGAGCATAAGAAAAATTGAATATGCAACCTCATAACAAGAAAATGAGCAAAATAACAAAATGCTCAAGGAAATCATGAAAATCAAAGAAAGGAGACATGCATTGAAAGAAGCTCAATTCAAGGACATTTGATGATAGTGCTTGTGATCAATTAAGGAAAGAATGGAAGAGAGAAAATGTTAAGGAATGGAAGAAAGTTGCTACCTCTTCGATTACTTACACATGATTAGTCACTATTATCCATATTTTTTCTACCCTACCAAAGAGCCTATCATTACATCCTTAATGAAAGACCTTTTTGATCATTAATTAACACTTTGGTGGTTTGTGAATGTAGTCCGCGAGCAAGTTTATAGCGAGTCGAGCCAATCGATTGATGAGTATTGTTACACTTTTAAGAGTGTTGAGAGAACTTTATAACCGTTGTGAGGCTTGAACTAAAAAGAGACTATATTACACTTTATTCTCTTTTGATTGAACTTGTTAATTTCTTATGTTATAAGTTTAATGTTGTAGGATGACTTAGCATACATTGTGGTTCTTAGTGCTATTGATGTGTTATTACTTGTGTTCGTTTAGTCTTTTCCTAGGTGAAAATCTCACCTCTTGATTTATCATTTTCGTTGTGCGGGGACGCACAACACTTTAAGTTTGGGGGTGTGATGAGTGATATTTTTACCTAGATTTTAGTGATCTTTTTATGTGTGTTTTCGTATATTTTTATCCATATTTATGTGCTATTTGGTGAAGTTATGTGTTTTATGGAATTGCATGTGAATGAACTTATGTCAAACAGGTAAAATCGAAGCAAAAATGGAGAAGGGAGACGAAAGAAGAAAGAAGAAAATATGGCAGCAAGAATACGGCCAGCCGTTTCAAGTACACGAACTGTGTCGTGCTACACGAGCCGTGTATTGAAAATGGGCCTGTAAGAGATGACCGTGCGATGACATCAGAATGCACAACACTACCATCCTTTGGCCTTGTTGCGGCACACGACTCGTGTGACATAGAAACCCTAACACGACTCGAGGCGTGTTGCAGCACACGAGTCGTGTAGTTGCCTAATCAGTAAAAAAATCAGATTTCTTCTAGAAGGCCCCAATGAGTATAAATATCCATCTATTCAACCTTTGAAGAGATATCACCGAAATTTCAGCTGCACACACACACCACACACCAATCCTTTGATTTTACACCATATTCTTCATCCCCTTCATTCATACTTTGATTATACATCATCTCTCCATAAATTCTACCATCCAAATTAAGTGAAGAAGGAAGGAAGAGTGGGTGATCACCAAAGGAAGGAAAGAGATTCAATTGGAGCCAATCCAAGGGATTTTCATCCTAATTTTGTGTTAATCCTCTAGTTTATCATGATTTGTAAGGTTTTTAATGTCTATGTTAAGGATCTTATGAAGATTGTAGGCTAATCTCCCTTGTGGGATTAGCAACATAAAAGTTTGTGGTTAAATTTTGGGATCTATGTAATTAAATTCATATGTTGATTGGGTTAATTGATTTTCTATCATTGATGTTTTTGATCTTGATATTTTTTATGATCTGCGTGTTTAGATGCTCTAAATATATGATTAGATTGAGAAATCAATTATGTGATTAGGATATTTGAGTGAATCATTTCATCAAACACTTCATGTGCATTATAAATTATGAAGAGATTGAGAAATCCTTTAGAGTTTAGAACCCTTTGATAGGACATACGGTTAGTTTGGTCGAGAGATTGATTAATTGTGTGAAGGAATTCTTATTTAAGCTTAATACCTAGTTGTAATTGTTTGAATGAGAACCAACCTTTGTGCTAATTGAGATTAATATCCTATTCATCTTGAGAAGGAGCTTAGGTGAATTTAGAGTTGACCCTTAATCCATACCCTTGATTCATATGAGTTTAATGCATGTATCTTAAGATTTTCCACTACTTAATTGTTGTTAATCCCACTTTTGTTTAATTTGTTAAACCACATTCCATCCATTTATCTTGTTTGTTTGATTATTGCTTGCATTTCTTTGATTACTTCTATTTACTTGTTTAAAGAATCACTCAATTGATGATTCGTCTTTATAAAATTATAACAAACGTGAGATCGCTTAAGCATTAGTACTTACCTCCCTGTGGTTCGATAAATTCTTGAATTGGTCAACCCGACTACAAGTTATGGCTAATCAAGTAACACTCCCTTTTTTCAAAGTTGAAGTTTGGAAAAATTTTGTATCTTTAAATATTGTATGAGTAGTAGCACTGTCTATTAGACATAAAGTATCCTCGTTCTCCATAGGTTGATTATTGAAAAATTCAATTTAATATGATATATAAAAGAAGCAAGAACAACAACAAAAACAACAACAACAACAACAACAACAATAATAATAATAATAATAATAATAATAATAATAATAATAAAAATGAATTAAACATAATTTCATCACAACATATAACATCACTACAAATAAGTAAACAGATAGCTTAGTAAATATTTAGAGTTCTAAAAATAATTAGAATCCATGAATTACATAATAAATTAAGTTGTCTGATATAAGAAACATGAAAACAAGATCACATTTGATCTTCATAATCCTCAAGCTCAAGTTCCAAGTGATCATTACTGTCATGGTCAAAATCTTTGTTTGTTTCAGGAAATTTTGTATGATGTGATTCACCACTGATGGCCTTTCCTTTTTTGTCCTTTTGTATTCTTTGATATACTTCAACTAAGTGTTTTGGTGTTTGACAAGTGCAAGAGACCAATGACCATCGCATCCACATCTACAGCAAATCTGATTTTGGCTTGATATTTATTGAGTGGAATTTGGAATTTGTTCATGAGTAATGTTTTGAGCCATTCCACTACCCTGAGCCTAGCAACAATACCTTTAAATCCTCTACTAGTCCTCTACCTCGACCACATCGATGTGGCAAACTTTAGTTGCCACGACCACCTTGTTGAGGTCAACTTAGGTTTCCTCTACCACTGTGATTAGCCTAATGTGTCTTCCCTCGACCATTACCTCTTGCTCTTCCTCTACCCCTGCCACGCCAATTCTTATGGAATATGCCGTGTGTTTCAGGCATAGGTTTTGAAGCAACTGGTCTAACATTATGATTTTTCATTAATAACTGATTATATTTTTCTGCTACGAATAATACAGAAATAAGCTTTGAGTGCTTAGTATAATTTTTGGCTCTGTACTGCTACTGGAGAACGAGGTTGCTAGCATGGAAGGTGGAAAAAATCTTTTCAATCAATTCAATTTCAGTAATTGTCTGATTACAAAGTTTCAACTGCGAGACAATACGATGTAGAGTGGAGTTGTATTCTGTAACTGATTTAAGATCTATGGATCCTAAAATTCAACTAGTCATATTGAGCTTGAGGGAGAATTATCACATTTGCTGATCAAAATGGTCCTTCAGGGATTGCCATAAGTTAAGAGGATCTTTTTCTGTTAGGTACTTATTTTTTAAATCTTTGATAAATGATGACGAATGAATATGAGTGATTTAGCCTTCTGGGCTGAAGTAGTATTAGCATTTGAAAAGACAATGTCACTTAAATCATAAGCAGCTAGGTGCATTTCCGCATCTAAAACCCATGTTAAATTGTTGTTTCCATCTAGGGCGAGCTCGGTGAATTCCTTCTTAGTGTCAGACATATTCAATGAACTACAATTAAAATAAAATTTGTCAAATTATTATTATAAAATTCCTTCAACATTATAAAGCACATTTTTAATAATATTAATATTTATTTATTATTTTTATTAAATAATATGAGTAATTTTACCTTCTGGACCTTTTATATATGTAATTTTTTTCACATTATAACGTTATTCCACATTATTAAAAGATTATACAACGGTTATCATGAGACCTTTAGAAAATTTCAGAAATTTTTTATTTATTATTTATATGAAACTATTTCATATGAAACTGAAAAAGAATATTATGAACGTATATCACCGAAATCTTAAGCAATCTCATCTCCTCAAATAAAATAATTTTTTGCTTTCAATTTAATAGAAAAATATTAGGAATCACTTGTCACAAGTTTACTCCAAAATTTTATTACTTAAATACAGACACATGTATCACAACCGGGAGAGAAAAATTGATCCCAAAATTTTTTTCATGATTATAACAAATTTAAGAAAAACGTACGGAGTTTGAGAATAAATGGGAATGAAAAACTATAACCACTCACAATCGCAGATAAATATGTTTTCATATTTTCATAATCTGAGTTCATCCCATTGAACTTTTCTTATTTGTTCGTTTCAAATTGAAAATAAAAAATAAAATATCAATTTGCAGGCTCTAGCTAGTTCTAATGAGAACATGCTATTTTCAAAAGCAAAAATCATGCCTATTAGATTACTGTTTATAACTTAATAGCATATATTTTGATATTCTAATGAAATTCACGACACAGTACTGTAAAAAAAATTCACAAATCTTATATCACAGTATTTTCTAAAAAGAGTGTTTTTCAAGAAAAATTCAAATATCAACGACAAATTTTATGTCACTGTATTTTCCAAAAAAATCCACAAATCTTATATCACATTATTTTTCAAAAAAAATTCAAATATCATCTACAAATGTCACATTATTTTCCAAAAAATCCACAAATCTTATATCATAGTATTTTCCAAAAAAAATAAAATCCAAATATCATCAACAAATATTAAGTTTTGGTTTATATTAGAATATATACTAAAATTATTATTATTGTTTTATTGATTTAGTATATCATTATATGTTAAATACACAATAACATACTTTATTTATATAATAATTAAAATTTTAATAATAAATCAATCCATTTTAAATAAATGTTATTTTACAATAGAGTTTGTCTACATACACACATACACACACATATATATATATATATATATATATATATATATATATATATATATATATATATATATATATATATGTATGTATTAATTTGATTCTTTTTACATTAATTCGAATTTTTAGAAGGTTCTATAATTCTAATATTCTATAGATGGTAATTTGGCGGAAACAACAAATATTCCAATTAATATGAAATATTTATGCAAAAATTTGTGTGAGACTGTCACAAAAATCTTTGTCTTTATTTTTAATTATATAATTTAATGATGATTAAATAAAATTTCAATCTAACATCCCTATTTAGACTAATTATACATATACAAATATTATTAAATTAATAGAGCCCGGCCCATATATTATCTTAAGCCCAATAAATGGATTTGGACTTATAGCAACTAAAATCCCAACATTTATCCTAGTTAAGTTAACGGGTATCACAATGGTTCCAAAAGATACGTCGGGAATTTACTCCAACAGGCTTGATACTTTTAAATATGAAATCTTTACTTTATTTCGCTTTTATAAGTGATTGTATGTATGTTTATTGAAAAATTAATTACTTCATGTCTTAAGAATTTGCATAAAATCATATGAATAAAGAGTTAAATTAATGGATAAATTAGAACATGAACTACAAATGTAAAAATAAAATTAGAGTTGATCTATTGTGCCATGGTGCACACTAAAAATATAATCCAAATTAGAAAATGTGTCAATATTACAGAATAATAACTCGGGATGACATCATTTATTCTCACTCTCACTCGTAGACCATTCCCCTCCTCTCTCTCCTCTCCCTCCCCTCTCCCCCTCTTCTTCGCGTCGCCACCGCACCCATCTATGTTCTCAACCTTCGCGTCCACCTCCGTCTCCTCAGATCTGCCATGACTTTCATCCTCTCCGATTGCCGCTCTGTCTCCTCAGATTGTGGCGTCGCCTCCTTCTCCACCGATCTTACCTTCGGTGGTCTTCTCCGATCACAAGGTCTTCTCTAATCTCAGCATCCGCCGCCACTCTGTCTTCTCAGATCTGTCGTGTTGCTCCTTCCCCACTGATTTGAACCTTCGCACCACCACTCTAAGGGCGCCGCCTCCTTTTCCACCGATTTCAACATTCGGTGGTCTTTTCCAATCTCAAGGTCTTCACCAATCTCAACATCCGCCGCTGCTCTGTCTTCTTAAATCTGTCGCGTTGCTCCTTCCCCACTGATCTCAACCTCCGCACCACCACCTCTGTCGCTCTACCTTCATGCAACATCTAGAATTGAAGAATGTTTTTATGCGAATCATCTTTTGACCAACAACTATTGTTTTCTCTTTTTCCAATGGATGGAGATTCTTTCCTCTTAACTTAGCATTTCTCAAAACTCCCATGTTTCTGAATTTTGACGTGTTTGCTTCAAATTTTGTTTATTAAAAGTAGTATTTTTTGGAATTCAATAATATATATATATATATATATATATATATTAATAACTGTATTTTGTTTTTTATTTTTTTATATATTTTTAGTTTTATACATTATTTTAAAAAAATGTAATACAATACATACAATCATACTATACATTTATTAAGAAAAGGTTGTACTTATTAAAATATGTGTAACTGTATACATTAATAGCATTTTTTTGTTCTATTTACTTATTAAGTATTGAATGTAGTAATCAATTTTACAAATAAAATTTGTATTACATTAGTTTAAATACACATTTAAATATATAAGTTATATTAATATACATGTTTTTCCAATAGATGTATTAGATTTTATACTAAAATGTATAACATTTTATACTAGTATGTATAACTATAATTAATAAATATATTGATAAATATAATATCAATATTACTTTTTTGCAAAATAATACATTTATTGAAAAAAATATATACAATATTAAATTACAACTAATACATTTGATTATAAAAATGCAATTAGAATTCAATATATTTTAATACAATTCAAATTTTATATATAAATTCAATGATATATTTAAGAATAAAATGTAATACATTAATATGAAAATAAATATATACAATAATAAATTACAACTAATACATTTGATTATGAAAATGCATATTAGAAATCAACAAAATTTAATACAATTCAAATTTTATATACAAATTCAATGATACATTTAAGAATAAAATATAATACATTTATATGATAAAATACATATGCTATCGAATTAAAAGTTTTTTAAAAATTTCTACACCATTTCTACAGTTGCATAAAAATCAAATAACAGTTTCATAAAACTCAAATAAAATATCCACCATTTTTACACCATTCATACCGTTTTCATAAAAAATCAATAAATCACCATCATTTTTACACCAAAAATCCAAGGATTAGATATTTGAAAGATCTCGAATAGAAAAAAATACTGTTGTAGAACAGAGACGTGGATCTTGAGGAAGATCTGGACGGTTGGCGAACGGAGATGTTGAAGAAGATCTGGACGGATGGCAACGGAGATGTGGAGAGAAACACGAGCAAGAGAGATGGAGGCAGAGGAGGATGTGGTGGAGTGATGGGCGTTTTCTCAACACACAAAATTAATCCTCAAGTATAAGGATATCAATTGTAGTTTCGATAGGTGACCAAGTGATTATCGTACCCAAGAGACAGATTATTATCAATTCAATTATATTTTAATTAACTAAGATCATGTTGAAATTTGGATTTGGTTTGGTTAAGAAACTAAAGAACATATAAGTAAAGATAACAAAGTAAATAAGCAAGCAATGGAGAAAATTCGCTTGTGATCAAATAAGTAATAGAGTAGTTCTTCAGGTCATTCGGTTTTACTCGTTTATCTCCTTTCCATGTGTTGATGTCCGACTCTGCCTTGCGAAATATGAATGCATCACTAAACCATGCAAGCGTACTCTATAGAAACAAGTAAGCAAGCGTATGACACGTGTGAATATCCTCGGAGCAAGATGTATACTTCACCCCTTTCTAGGTACTATCATAATCAATTATTTCCCGTACACTTAGTACTCTAACCCGATTTGATCTCCCTTTATAGGTACTACAAAGTTATACTCTTTATCCTCTTATTAACCCAAATAACATTCAATTAACAAGTATTCATATAAGATAGTTCTAATAAGACTTCAGAATCCCTTCACTTAGAATTATAACATGTGATCCTGCTCAGCGGTGAACACACTCAATCAATAACCAAGAGATGTATTCAGACTCTACATAACAGTTAATGATGGACAAAACAACCGTGAGTATGAATTGAAAAATCACAATCTTATATAAAATAAACCACAAGTAGTGTTGTACGGAGTTTACACATGGAAATTCAATTAACTCATAAAACTTTCATAACCCTAGAACTATCGGAGAGGTTCTAGCCCATGATTGATCTAGGAACAATCATGGCTAGTTGGTATGATCTTACTTGACTCACCTGACGAACCTCTCCTCACAACTCCTTCGGATGATGGTAAGGTTTGGTGAAGGATGGATGATGAATGATGTGTTGTCCCTTTTTCCTCCTGCGAAGACTCTTCTTTTATACTTATAGGACCTCCTAATGGGCTTAGGATGGGCCTTTGTTTGAAGCACACGTCAAATTTGGTAAAAGACATCTGAAATTACCATAAATATCAATAGCGAAATTCCGTTCGACCAAGCATGGACTGGTCGAGCAAAGCCTCCAACTCGAGCAACTGGTCAAGCAAGCTCACTGGACAACTTCGACATTCTGCTCGACCAGCCTTCTCTTGCTCGACCAAATTAATGTTGGTTGAGCAACATCTTCAAGTCGAACAAACTCTCTGTAAGTTTTGTTTATTTTGCTCGACCTCCGCTCATCTGCTTGACCAAGCCGATGTTGGTCGAGCAACGCCTCCAAGTCGAGCTAACTCTCTGGACGGATCTGCACAATCTGCTCGACTTGGCCTCCTCTGTTTGACCAAAGTAATGATGGTCGAACAAGCTCTCCAGGTCAAATGGCACTAGAAACTTGCCTTTAAAATTGTGTCTTCCAATTCTGAGCCTTTTACGCCTGTTTTCCTATATAAATATGCTCAAACAGCCCTTATACCATCTGATTCGTGACTTTTCCATAAATGTATCGATTTATCTCAATAAAAGACTCAATCATACACCATTCCCACACAAATCAGAGCCCAAAATACGTGAATTTACACTCTCATCAAACCCTAAACTTACATGTTGCTCGTCCCGAGGCAACAAAAATCAAACAAATCCAGAGAGTGTAGTCACAAGATCAAGTGCAACATATCCTAACACATGCAATTATATTAACTCAAAACATGCAACAACCATACCTTTCATTCACTTAAAAACATCAATTAATTACAATACTTCTATGAGTGCTAACTCATCTAGCTCACGGGTAAGTATTTATTCTCTCACTCAAGTGTAAAAGATGTACACCTTATAGTTAATATCAACGCTCAATTTCAATTCATATACTCGCGTGACCATAAGCTTGACAACGGTCTCAAAAATCTATCCATAAACGACTCAATACTAGGATCACAAAGAACTTGCTTAAAGGTTGTAATGTTGGCTCTTTGGTAAAGGTGGAGGAATATAGACAAGTGACTAACTTTGCTAGTAAAGAATTTTCTTGGTATATTACTTTTCAATTGATCCCTTCTTCATTTCTTTGTTCTCTTAACGATCACGTTCATACGCCATTCCTCCATCTTTACTTGGATCAACCTCTTTTTCACAGTAAAATACCAATTCCGGTGTTCTTCAAGTATAAGGGTACCAGTTTCGGGCACTACCCTCTCTAGTAATTGGGATACCTGTTTCAGACACTATCCCTCGCAAGATTTAACCTCTTATCTCTCGATTCTGATTTCACCAAATCTCTCCTTCTATTCCTCTTCAAAACTTCATAGAGCATTCATCTACCTCTACTCTTTACTAATAATAGGTGTTCAAAGCTCAAAAGGTAAACGACTCATTATCAAGGCTTGCCAAAGAAAAAGTTTAAAGGATCAAAAGGCCTTCCAATGATAATCATATAATAAGGTAGGATAAATTTGGCTAAGTAACTCAATTAACAATAATGGCCTAAGATCATTTCCTAGCATCTATCAATTATAGATTTCGCACAAGACTCCAAGTCAAGTTCTAGAATACGAGTATACAAATGACTCTCAAGAATAAACGATCACGCATATAGCATGATCAACAAGGCTCAAATCCTCATATGGTTATTAGAATCCTAAGCACTCTTCAAAGCATGCAATCAATATCAATTTTCTATAAACTATACGTACAAATAGAACATGCTCGTCATTAACAAATCAACATGCATCAAAATAAGAGCCCATACATATCATGAATCCTCATCACTAATCAATTTCAAGCTAATAACTTTCCACAATAAGGTAATCATCATCAATATCATCAAATACATGTCACTCACACATGAATCACACACTACACCCACAACACTCAAGCTTGCACCTGTAAAGTGTAAAAGAGAATGGGGATGAGAAAAATAAAAAAAGAATAAAAGACCTGGCAGCTCTACTCCTCCGGAGCATCACCATCATCCTCTCCATCATCATCATCACTCCTTTCCGCTCGCCACTGATCAACTGATCGATGGAGATCCCTGATATTCCAAGCCATCAAGCGCTCACGGTCTTGCAACTGCCTCAATTGATCATCCATCGTATCATAGCGTACATTAAGTGTGGCGTAGTTGGCATTCGCAAGCGCCAGCTGTTTGTTTGTTTCTTGATGGTTTGCATTGAGTGTGGCGAAGTGCCCATGCATCAATCGGAATTGCTCCCGATAAAACTGATCCTGGGCCACCTAAAAATCTTGCTGCGACTGTGGCTGTGGCTATGGTAGTGGATCGAAAAACTTTTGCTCAAGTGGTTGTTGAGGCTGCACCGGAGGCATATCCTCCTGATAGTCAAACGCAGGTGGTGGTTGTGGCTCATCTTCTTCAAAATCAGCAGGGTCTCCAATCAGAATCATATCCTCATCCAATCTGATTCCTTGCTCACGCAACTCAGCTAGCAATCTCCAATTTCCTTTTCCCAAGCATGTCTCCGAGATCACTGTGTGCTCCGTAGTATTCATTAATAAATTATTGTTGTTCCTTACAGTGGTAAGATCAACTATCACCAACGGAAACTGAAGTGTTCGAGGTTCTTTCCCTCGGATGAATATCCAAGTATCTTGACACATGATGTCAAGATCAAGTCCGGATCACCTCAAATAGGGGCATGCCTACTCAAGTCTACCCTGTAATACTCCACTATAATAGTGATCAGCCCCCCAATGTTTACTCTCTGAAATCCATGCATTGTGAACTTGTAAAGCTGATGGAAAAAGTAAGCTGCTACATTGAAACGAAGTCCGTTGAGCATGCACCATAAGACATAGAGCTCTCCTTTCGGAATACAGCTTCCTTCGGACCTTGCAAACAACGTGTTTCCCAAAATTCAATCCATGTAAGCAAGCACGGGGTTGCGAATGAAAGCAACATTCGAAGTGTTGGAGTTGTAATTTTCTTGCTTCCCTGTGATAGCTCTCCAAAACTTGTTCGGCTTGAAGTCATCACTCTCCGTTCCGACCACATTCTTACAACTAATTATCTCATTAAACTCTCGAGCCCATATAGTCTACTCCTGTCTAGCTATTTGCATCTGAATACCATACGAAAGATATCCGTCACCACGCTCAATTGTTAGCATTTATAAAACCTCCACAGTAATGTGAAAGTAAGTCTCACTATTCATCTCCATGAATCTTGCTATGCCCGCTTAATGAAACATCCAACGAATGTCGTTGATAATGTTCATGTCCATCATGGCACGATCATCTTGATACCTTGTCCTTCTGATCTTTGGAGAGATTGCATTCCAAAGCTCCCGTTTCTCTTACCAATCACCAATCTTGTTCCCAAAATCCGCTGGCATTTTTCTTTTATCTGGCTTCCTTTTATCCATCTTGATTTTCTTGACTAACTCCCCCAATGGAGGTGACCTATTTTCTTTCCTCTTCAAAGAAGAAGAAGAAGCACTCTCTTTTCCTACAAAAGTTATACTTCAATACTCAACAAAAAGAGATAAATAAATACCACGCCTAAGTCTAACATGAATCCTACTCAAGACTTCAAATTCATGTATCCAATTCAACTCAATTCCAAGTGTCTCTCAATCATAATTGAACTCTAAACCAACACTTTCAATCAAGAATATCAAGACCTAATTAATCTAACACTACTCCACACAGACATAACATCAAATCAACTCCAAATTTCACCAAGTCCACACTTAAACATGCTCAACTTCCACCCTCAATTGCATCACATCACTACCCAATTTCAATGAGCCCATATGTATAATTCGAATTTAAACAAAAGCCCATGCTTCATACAACATCAATTTCACAAATATTCCACAATTTAACGAAGCACCATTCAAGAAAATTCAAATGCAATGTTGGATAAAAACTCAAGCAATTCAACAATCAAACTAACCCAAAACTAGCATGAATCCACTCACCCATACTAAACATTAACAACACAATCCAAGAGTAAAAAGTGAGGAGAAAACATACCATTGCTTGTCATAGTGTGCGTGTGGTGAAGGCAACGAAAACAACCCCGAAAATTCAAATCTAGACCTAAATTGGACTTGAAAGCACTCGAATTCAGATATGAAAGTGTGTGGAATGGAGGATTAAAGTGTAGGAAATAGATTGGGAAGAAGATCTTACGGTTATGGTGGTGCTCGAGAAAGGGTGATGGAAGTGAGTGTGTCGAACGAAATGAGAATACCTTTTTTAAAAATTGCTTCCAGACCCCGTTCAACCGCAATTTGACTTGTGAAGGATGGTCGAGTAAAGTCTGTAAGTCAAATGACCCAGATCTAACTTTTAAAATTACCTAGCTCGAGCTCCGTTTGACCTGAATTTCATGGTCGAACAGCAAGTGGGAGTCGAGCAACGCGTGTAATCGAGTCTCTATTTTGCCCTGACTTGTTTGACTTATGCTCAACTTCATAGTTTTGGTCGAGCAACCCATGTTAAGTCGAACAAGGTCTCTGTAAGTTTTTCATATTTTGCTCAACCGCCGCTTGACTTAGACTCCTTCGTCGAACAACATGGTTGAGGTCGAACAACCTTTCTGGATATTCTATGCATTTCGCTCGACCTCCTTTTGACCTAAAATTGTTGGTTGAACAAGAGCCAGAGGTCGAGTAACTTGCCTCGTCGTGCCCCCTGTTCTTCTCTGTCTTGCTCAAGTTTTGTTCGACTTCACACTCCCGTCGAGCAACCACTATTTGGTCTAGCTGCAAGGTTCAAGTTGAATGACCTCACTGGAAGAATTATGCATGTTTGTTCGACCATAGCTCGACTACTATCCTTGGTCGAACAGCTCACCTGAAGTCAAACAACCTCAAACTTTACTAAACTTCATACCCTTCTCGTATCTCCCTGCAACATTCAACTCTAGCACAACATCAAGTATCAAGATATCCAAAAATTAAACTAGAGAAACTCTTTAAGACCATATAACATCGGTGTAACTCCGCAATTACACTAGAAACATTACAAAACACCACTAAACACTAGGTAATTTGCAAAAAAGTTGATGCATCAAAACCTGTTAAAGTTTTAATATACCGTAAAAAATCAACTCCCCTAGGAAACGTTACAAAGAAAAGATCATATTCTCTGTGCTATGATAAGGTAAGTACATCACACCCCCCAAACTTAGTAGAAACTATAGTTGAAACTAAGTTTGCAAAGAGATGTAATTTCCAAATGATAAGCACGTAAAATATAAAAATTTCTTACTCATACCAATGAAATTAAAGTAATAAAACGGGAGGAAAAGCCCCCAATAGGCGCTCATGTTTAACGTCAGAGAGTCACGACGGTACCAATCTAGTGCAAGGTATCCTCAAAGATGACACAAGCATCATCCGGCAATTTGTAATGCTTCAAACGATGCCCATCGCCGTTATGATGTCTCCATCTTTTTCCATAAGCTCAAAACTCCCCCCTCTGCATGCTCTATGGATAATGAACGACCCCATCCACTTTGACTTCAATTTCCCTGCGAAAAGCTTCATGCGAGAGTTAAAAAGTAATATCTCATCACCTAGCTGAAACTCCTTGTATGAGATCTTCGAGTCATGCCATTTCTTCATTCTCTTCTTGTAGATCTCCGAGTTCTTGTAAGCTAGATTCCGAACTCATCCAATTGATGAATATGAGTCATCCTTAACTTCCTTTTGATCTTTTAAAGACAAGTTCAAACTCCTCAATGCCCAAAAAACTTTGTGCTAGATCTCTGCGGGTAAGTGGCACGGCTTCCCATAGACGATTTGGTACGATGATTTACTTCTCCAAAACATATTTTACTTGTCAGTTGGAAACATATTTTACTTCATAGCCCAATCCTTCCTATTGGTTCCGACTACCTTCTCCAAAACATATTTTACTTGTCAGTTGGAAACTTCAGCTTGCCCATTCGCTTGAGGGTGATAGGGTGTAGTAACCCTATGCTTGACTTCATAATCCTTAAGCACCTTTTCAAGAAGTTTGTTGACTAAGTGAGACCCTCCATCACTCACTAGTGCTTTAGGAACTCCATAACGAGCAAATATATATTTCTTTAAGAAAAATAAAACAGTCCTTGAATCATTCACGTGAGTGGAAATGGCTTCCACCCACTTAGAAACATAATCCACTTCTAAAAGAATGTAGAGAAATCCATTAGATGGAGGAAAATGCCCCATAAAATCGATCCCTCATACATCAAAGATTTCAACGACAATGCTTGGCTGAAGTGGCATCTCATCTCTTCGACTTATTGATGAGTGTGTTAATTCACGAATCTTGCGTCTGGATTTGTGCAATTATGGAGTGTTGGAAGGTTGAAATCAGGTTTAAACCAATATATATTGTATGAAGTCACGAATCAGGTGTTGTTGGAGCTATTTGAGTGGTTTTTTGAAGGAAATCGGAGTGGAAGTGTTGAAAACTAAAAAGAGGAAGTCGAAGCCATCCGTTGGGTGAAACAGGAGTGCAATTTGACCTGAAGGAGATTAATTTGACCAGCCCTATAGGTCAAATTGGCAGCACGCATGAGCAGAAGTGGATTCGACCACGACAGGGGCGATTCGATATGGGCATCAGGTCGAATCGAGGTCGAATTGGTTGGTGGAGATGCCAATTCGAACTCTTCACTTTGATTCGACTAGGGCAGTTGGTCGAATCGAGTACCTGGGACTTACAGTAGGCCTATTTGACTTGCGATTTGACTTGTGGCGGTCAATTCGACCTGTAGCTGAAGTCGAATTGAGGCTCGGGAACTTACCATATCCGTATTTTTACACCCTCAATGCGTGTGATCACTTAAAAAGCCCATTCCAGGCCCGGGAGGCACGATTACAAGTATAAAAGAAGGCTTATGAAGCAGTATAAAAGGACACCAACATACATCAAGACGTGGAGACGTAGAGTTGAGAGGAGAGTCGATCATCCATCATCTGGAGGGACTGCAAGAGAGGTTCCGCTGGAGATTCAAGTAAGATCCGTCCAACTAACCATGATTGTTCTTAGATCAATCATGGGTTAGAGCCGCTTCGATAGTTCTAAGGTTATGAAGGTTTCATGAGTTAATTTATCTTTCGTTTGTAAACTCCGTACAACACTACTTGTGGTTTATTTTATATAAGATTGTGCATTTTTAACCATACTCACGGTTGTTTTGTGCATCAATAATTGTTTTGTATAGTCTGAATGCATAACTTGATTATTGGTTGAGTGCGTTCACTTCTGTGCAGGGTTTTATGTTATAATTCTAAGTGAAGGGATTCTGAAGTCTTATTAGAACTATCTTATATGAATACTTGTTAATTGAATCATATTCGGGTTAATAAGTAGGATATAATTTCATAGTACCTATAAAGGGAGATCATATCGGGTTAGAGTACTAAGTGCACGAGAAATAATTGATACTGATAGTACCTAGAAAGGGGGGTGAATTATATCTCTTGCTCTGAGAATATTCACACGTGTCATACGCATATTTACTTATGTCTATAGAGTAAATTTGCATGGTTTAGTGATGCGTCAATAAACCACAAGGTAGAGTCGGACACCGTCACATGGAAGATGAATTAATAAGTGGAACTGGATTACCTAAAGAACTACCTACTATCTTACTTGATCACAACTCACTTATCTCTTTTTCTTGTTATTGTTACTTGATATTTTAATTACTTTTGTTATTTAATTACAAAATCACAACTATTATAATTTCCAACATAGTCATAATTTACTAGAATATAATTAAATTGATATTTATCCCTACCTTGAGTTCGATATATAACTTGGTCACCTTCGAAACTAAGATTGATATCCTTCATACTTGAGGATCAAATTGTGTGTTGAGAAAACGCCTATTAAGTTTCTGGCGCCGTTGTCGGGGACGACATAAAATATCTTTATATTATTTCTAGTTTTATTAGGACCATTTTAATTTTGGTTTTACTATTTTACTCTTATTCTTTTCAGGTGTATGCTTACAAGATCAAAGAAAGGTGAATTATAATGATATAATCCTGAGATCGGAGTATCATCGAGGAAGAAAAAGAGTAAGAATAAGAAAGAAAAACCTACTACAGCTCTTAATTTTGGAGTTGAAGTGGACGAACTGAACCCAGAAGCGACTGAAACTGTAGTTGATCCAAACGCAGCAGCAGAGGAAGTCGATATGGCAGTGAATCGGGATAATCTGGCCATCCGTGAAGTCTTCAAGAATAACGGGGCTAGACACTTTGGGCTTCTAGTAGCAAGGGGCCTAATGCAGACTTCAATCTTCATCCCGCTTTTATTAGCATGATAGAAAGGAACTCATTTTCAGGAGGGACTTTCGAGAATCCGCAGCAGCATCTAAACAAGTTCTTAGGCTATGCAAGTACTTAAAAAGACGCGGGAGAACATGAAGATGCTAGGAAGATCCTCTTGTTTAAATTCTCGCTTACTGAAAAGGTGAGAGATTGGTACGACACTATTAGCGCAGCTGAATGCACTACTTGGGAGCAATTGAAGTTAAAGTTCTTAGAAAGATACATGCCACCTTCGAAGGTGTTCAAGATAAAGCAAGACATTAACCAATTTGCTATCGGTGGTGGAGAGAAGTTTCATGAAGCTTGGGACAGATTCAAGGACATGCTTTGTAAGTGTCCACAACATGGGCTATCTAAAGCTCAATATATCAGCATATTCTACAATGGATTGGACTGTGATTCTCGTGTGTTATTGGATGCTTCTTCTAATGGAGCATTGCTTATTAAGTCATCCATAGAGGCCGAGAAACTTTTTGAAGATATTTCGATGAACTCAAGAGATTGGCCAACTAATAGAGCGAGAGACACTTACGTCCTTGGAAAGGTGGCTAAGGTTGAACATGCTATGGTGAAAACAAGTAGAGAAGATGAGATCGTCACTAGCTTGTCGAGTATCAACAAGCTACTTGAGTCCAACAAAAGCAAATCAGCGATATATCTCAGCGTGTACTAATCATGCAGCAGAAAGTAATGAATGACGGAATAATCCAAGAGGAGATGAAAGAAGTAAACTATGCTATGGGCTAAAGTATTCAAGGAACGAGGTATCAAAATTAGGGCAATCAAAATTATCGGGGAACTACAACAATCATGGTCCCCCCGGGTAATTATCAACAGCGTAGGAGGCTGGAGTTTTCATGGAGTAATCCTAACAATGCAATTCAACCTCTGACGGGTGTTGATGCGGGTGCGAAAGAGGAAGAAGGAAAGCCTGGTTTCGAGGATGCGGTGAATAGGTACATGGCTAGGAATGATGCTAGAGTGGATCGTCTTGAGGCCAAGTTAGAGAAGAAGATTGATGCAAACCATAAGGATTTGACTACAAAAGTGAAGATCCCATCGCAAAGTATTGAGAATCCAAAGTCCTGCAACGCCATCATATTGAGGTCTGGAACACAATACGAGGGACCGATGAGGCCGGAATCAAAATTGGACACGTCAAGGGATCATTTTGACCCCAATTCGACCAACACTACAGGTCGAATTCAACAGAAGAGGTCGAATTGGATGCCTGGACGTGATTTGGAAGCAACAGAGCCTCGATTTGACCAAAATTCATTCAATTCGACCAGGGGGCAAGGTCGAATTGAGGTCGAATCCACCCTTCCGGAGCACTCTATTTTATCAGAAGGCCGATTCGACCAGCAGCCACTCAATTTGACCAGACCTTCAGGTCGAATTGAGGTCGAATCGGAGGGCATAAATCTTACAGTGAGCCAATTCGACTAGGGAGACTTCAATTCGACCAGACCTTCAGGTTGAATCCAGGTCGAATAAGAGATACAGGGTGAGAATCATGTTCCAAGTGTGCAATTCGACCACTATGTGCCCTATTCAACCAGAGCACCTGGTCGAATCGAGGTCAAAATATCCCATACTGCACCTATTTTTTCACCGAACACTCTTCGTAATGAGAACGTTACTCCTTTAGTTCCAAGTGAGCAAAATACTGAGATCATAGAAGGGAAGAAATGGGAAAGAGCCAAGAGGTTGAGAGCCAAAAAGGATAAAGCGAAGAAGGTCGAGCGTGATGAATGGGGTATCCCCAAAACAAAGATACCTCCTCATTTCCTTATAAGCTGGTTAAGAAGGGATTGGAAGAGAAGTTCAAGAAGTTTTTAGATATCATCAATAAGATAAGCTTGAGTATTCCTTTCTCCGAGGCAATATTGGAGATGTCGTACTATGCTAAATTCCTTAAGGATATATTGTTGAAGAAGAGAAGCTTGAATGGAGTTAAAACGGTGAATTTGTCTGAAAATTGCAGCTCGATTATTCAAAGGAAGCTGCCACAGAAGATGAAGGATCTGGAAAGCTTCACTATCTTATGTGAGATTAGAAAAGGGCCAGCACGACGAGCCTTGTGCAATCTTGGGGCAAGCATCAATTTGATGCCATTGTCTATCTTTCAAAGGCTTGGTTTGGGGGAGTTAATACGAACGGAGATGTTGAAGAAGATCTGGACGGATGGCAACGGAGATGTGGAGAGAAACACGAGCGAGAGAGATGGAGGCAGAGGAGGATGTGGTGGAGTGATGAGCGTTTTCTCAACACACAAAATTAATCCTCAAGTATAAGGATATCAATTGTAGTTTCAATAGGTGACTAAGTAATTATCATACCCAAAAGATGGATTATTATCAATTCAATTATATTCTAATTAACTAAGATCATGTGGAAAATTGGATTTGGTTTGGTTACGAAACTAAAGAACATATAAGTAAAGATAACAAAGTAAATAAGCAAGCAATGGAGAAAATTCGGTTGTGATCATGTAAGTAATAGAGTAGTTCTTCAGGTCATCCGGCTTTACACGTTAATCTCCTTTCCATGTGTTGATGTCCGACTCTGCCTTGTGGAATATGAACGCATCACTAAACCATGCAAGCATACTCTATAGACACAAGTAAGCAAGCGTATGGCATGTGTGAATATTCTCGGAGCAAGATGTATACTTCACCCCTCTTTCTAGGTACTATTATAATCAATTATTTCCCGTGCACTTAGTACTCTAACCCGGTTTGATATCCCTTTATAGGTACTACAAAGTTTTACTCTTTATCCTACTTATTAACCCGAATAACATTCAATTAACAAGTATTCATATAAGATAGTTCTAATAAGACTTCGGAATCCCTTCACTTAGAATTATAACATGTGATCCTGCTCAGCGGTGAACGCACTCAATCAATAACCAAGAGATGTATTCAGACTCTACATAACAGTTAATGATGCATAAAACAACTGTGAGTATGAATTGAAAAAGCACAATCTTATATAAAATAAACCACAAATAGTGTTGTATAAAGTTTACACATGGAAATTTAATTAACTCATAAAACTTTCATAACCCTAGAACTACCAGAGCTGTTCTAGTCCATGATTGATCTAGGAAAAATCATGGCTAGTTGGTATGATCATACTTGACTCTCCCGACGAACCTCTCCTCACGACTCCTTCGGATGATGGTAGGGTTTGGTGAAGGATGGATGATGAATGATGTGTCGTCCCTTTTTCCTCCTGCGAAGGCTCTTCTTTTATACTCATAGGACCTCATTATGGGCTTAGGATGGGCCTTTGTTTGAATCACACGTCAAATTTGGTAAAAGACATCCGAAATTACCATAAATATCAACAGCGAAATTTCATTTGACACTGGTCGAGCAAAGCCTCCAACTCGAGCAACTGGTCGAGCAAGCTCTCTGAACAACTTTGACGTTCTGCTCGACCAGCCTTCTCTTGCTAGACCAAATTGATATTGGTCGAGCAACACCTTCAAGTCGAACAAACTCTCTGTAAGTTTTGTTCACTTTGTTCGACCTCCGCTCATCTGCTCGACCAAGCCGATGTTGGTCGAGCAATGCCTCCAAGTTGAGCTAACTCTCTGGACGGATCTGCACAATCTGCTCAACTTGGCCTCCTCCGTTCGACCAAAGTAATGATGGTCGAACAAGCTCTCCAGGTCGAATGGCTCTCGAAACTTGCCTCTAAAATCGTTCTTCCAATTCCGAGCCTTTTACACCGTTTTCCTATACAAATATACTCAAACAGCCCTTGTACCCTCTGATTCATAACTTTTCCATAAACGGACTAATTTGTCTCAATAAAAGACTCAATCGTACTCCATTCCCACGCAAATCAGAGTCTAAAATACATGAATTTACACTCTCATCATGGAGCGAGAGAATGGAGACGTAGGAGAAAGTGGTGGTGGTGAAAAATGGGGGTGGAGTGTTAGGGAGAGAAGCGATGAATGAGGTAAGCTAGAGAGAGAAAGCGTAGGATAGAGAGAGGGAATAGCAGCAGGTGAAATGAGTTAATGACCCAATTAACTAATTGAAGTATAAATATGTCGGGTCATGGGTTAATTTTGACCCAATTGCACCTTAAAAAACTGGTGTACAATAGTATTTGCCATAAAATTATACCCTTATCATGACAAATATCATCGACAAATTTTATGTCACTGTATTTCCCAAAAAAAAATCCACAAATTTTATATCACAGTATTTTCCATAAAAAATCCAAATATCATGACAAATATTATGTCATAGTATTTTCCATATGTCATAGTATTTTCCAAAAAATCCACAAATCTTATATCACATATTTTCTAAAAAAATCTAAATATCATGACAAATATTATGTCACAGTATTTTCCAAAAAAAATTTAAAAAAAATCCACAAATCTTATATAAAAAATTCCAAATACCATAAACAAATATTATGTCACGGTATTTTCTAAAAAAAATCCACAAATCTTATATCACTGTATTTTTCAAAAAAAAATCTAGATATCATCGACAAATCTTATGTCACAGTATTTTCTAAAAAATCCACAAATGTTATGCCACAGTATTTTCCAAAAAATCAACAAAGCTTATATCACAGTATTTTCAAAAAAATAAAATCCAAATATCATCCACAAATCTTATGTTTTGGGTTTGGAAGAGTTTGAAAACTCATAGCATATCCATGTGAAAAAATCAAATAGATCAATTACAACACATTCATGTGAAAATAAAATTAAGTAGTTACCTTTCATGTAATACACGATTATTTCCTACATCAAAATCTTCAAGTCAAAAACAAATCTTCAACTTCTGGGTAAACAATGTCGGATCTAAAAAAATCTCCAATTAGAGCATCGTGCTGATTGATGAATATTTTCTCAACATACAATATTAATCCCCAAGTATGAAGGATGTTATTGTAGCTTTGATAAGCGACCAAGTGAATATCGAACCCAAGGGACGTATTATTATTAATCTAATTATAATCTAACTTATTAAGACTAGGTTGGCAATAAATTGGTGGAGTAATTAAGTAACTAATAAACAATAATTGAAATAGCAAATAAGTAAACAAGCAGTAGAGATTAAACGAAGGTGAATAAGTGAGAAAATAGGTAGTTCTTCGGGCCATCTAGTTTTACTCATTAACTTCCCTTCCGTGTATCAATGTCCGACTCTGCCTCATGGAGTATGGACACATTACTAAACTATGCAAATCTACTCTATAGACACAAGTAAATAAGCGTGTGACACATGTGAATATCCTTGGAGCAAGAGTATAATTCACCCCCTTTCTAGGTACTATCAGTATCAATTATTTTTCGTGCACTAAGTACTCTAACCCGATATGATCTCCCTTTATAGGTACTATGAAGTTATTCTCTTTGTCCTACTTATTAACCCGAATCAGATTCAATTAATAAGTATTTATATATAAGATAGTTCTAATGAGACTTCGAAGTCCCCTCACTTTGAATCATAACATGTAATCCTGCTCAGTAGTGAACGCACTCAATCAATAATCAAGTATGTGTTCAGACTCTATATAACAATTAATGATGCAAAAAACAACTCTGAGTATGAATTAAATAAGCATAAGTTTATATAAAATAAACTACAAGTACTGTCGTACGGATTATACAGACGGAATTTCAATTAACTCATAAAACCTTCATAAACCCTAGAATTACCAAAGCGGTTCTAGCCCATGATTGATCGAAGAACAATCATGGTGGTTGGATATATCTTACCCATAGTCTTGAAAATTACAAGATAAATTAAGAAGCGAAGTAAATCCTGGATGTGGGGCGCCGTCGCGTCTCTCTCCATCTTAAATCTTCACTTGGTTCTCACTTGATTCGACAGACGAATCTCTCTCCACAGCTCCGTAGGATGATATAGGTTTTCGAATGTTGTGTAGAATGAATGTGGTGGTGAACTTCTCTTTCTGCTGCGTAGGGTCTTACTTTTATACTTTCACCTCCTCCAACACACCTCTAATGGGATTTTTGAGTGAAAAACGTACTGAATGTGTAAAAATACAGATCTTGAAGCTTCCCGCGTATCAGTCGACCAAAGCCCTTGGTCGAACCATTCATGACTGGTCGAACCAGCCTGTAATCAATCTGTAGGTGTTTGGTTCGACTTGAACCCCTGGTCGAATCAGAAGCATTGGGGTCGAATCATCTTTGCAAAACTTCAGGCAGTTGGTTCGACCTTCATGGCTGGTCGAACCATAGTGTCGTGGTCGAATCCTTCTGTAGCAACTTCTAGGCGCCTGGTTCGACCCGAACCAATGGTCAAACCACCTCTCCTTTGGTAGAATCAGATGCTAAAATACCCCTTTTCTGGTTCTGAGCACTTCTGTCCTGTTTTTCTTCCAAAATCCGCTCAAACAGCCTTAAACGCACCTGATTCGTGACTTTCCACTATATATCTCGATTTATCTCATCTTAGGATCAAATAACACATCATTATCACATAAATCAGAGCTCAAATTACGTGAATTTAGACTCTCAACAAACCCCCATACTTACATGTTGCTCGTCCCGAGGCAATGAAATCAAAACCACAAGAGTAAGTGTAAAATTTGCGAGGCCATCAAGTCAAGTACAATACATATCTACACTTGCAATTCTATCAATTTAAAATAAGTACCACTCGCATCATACATTTTATTCACGCAAAAACATTACTCAATTATAATACGCTTCGGAGTGCTAAGTCATCTAGCTCACAAGATAAGTGTTTACTCTTGCTCTCAAGTGTGAAATACACTTAAAAAGGTTAACATATACGCTCATGTTCAATTCATATTTCCGCATAACCATAAGCTTGGCAAGGGTCTCAAAAATCAACTCATAATCGCTTCATTACTAGGATCACAAAGGACTTGCTTTTGGGTTGTAATGTTGGCTCTTTGGTAAAGGTAGGAAAGTATAGATAAATTGACTAATTCACTAGTCGAGAATTATCTCATGATCTTTTACGATTCTCCTTTTTCCTTCTTTTCCTTGGATTCAACATCTTCTTTCTTCAAAGTACAAGGGTACCAATTTCGGGGACTACTCTTCTAAGCAATCGGGATACCGGTTTTAGGCACACCCCCTAAACAAGATTTAACCATGAATTCTTTTCACTTCATAACACTCAATCCAATTTATCTTACTTTCTTCTTCACATTCAACTAGCATATATTCACCTCAACTCTCTACTAATGAATAAGATATTTCAACAAGGCTCAAGTAAAGGATGAATAAGACTTTTTATCACGGCTTACCAAAGAAAAATCTTTTAAAAGCTCAACATGGCTTCCAATGATTTATACAGTATAAGGGAAGGTAAATTTTAGCTAAGTGACTTAAATAAACAATAATGACCTAAGATCATGTCTTAATAACTAACAATCATAAGTCTCACACAAGACTCCAAGCCAAGTTCTAGAATACGGTCATATGAACGATTCTCACAAGAATAAACTATCATGCAGGGATGTAGCATGATTTTAGAGGCTCAAATTCTCACATGGGTAATAAATCTAAGCACTCCTCATAGCATATAATCAAGATCAATTCCACAATGAACTATACATATTTAACAAGTTATACATGCTTCTTATCAACAAAATCAACACATGCAAAATACGAATGCAACATGCTTATAAAAGAACTCATCATATCAATCCAAATCAAGTATCACCAATCAAATCTAACATCAGAATCAGTATAGAATATCAGTACATGCCACTCACACCACCAAATAGCCAACCTGTCAAGAGAAAAGAGAAGGGAGATGAGATGAAGCAGATAAAGATGAAAACCTGGCGCCCTCTACTCCTGTGGAGCATCATCATCATCCCTTGCGCCAGTCATCAAAATCTCTCTGTAGGCTTTCCACCTTTCTATCCAAAGCTTCATAATTATTACTCAAATCTCCCAACCTCTGATCCATAACCATATAGTTGGCATGCAGCGCATTGTAACGCATATCGAGCGCGGCATAGCTCGTCGTTAGCAAGCCCAATTGGCGGTTCGTCTCCATCTGATTGTTGTCCAGGTTGACTAGGTGCTCATGCATTAACCTAAACTGCTCTCTGTAGAACTCATCAGGACCGCCCCAATGCTGCTGTGGCTGCTGTGGTGGAGGCATCTCATGCTGATGCGGTATCTCTATCTCCGGATGCTCAATCGGCTCCGCTTCATGCATCTCCTCATCGTGCTGAGGCTGCTGTTGCTGTTGCAGTGGCACATTATCTACTATCCTCTGTAGCTCCTAATACATCCTTGCAGCATACATCTGAACAACAGTCCTCCAATCTCCTCTCCTTAAGCACGTTATTGATATCGCCTCATGTGCCAATGAGTCCATCAATATGTTTCTATCACCCTGGATCATAGTCAAAGCCCTCACATCATATGGAAACATGAAAGAAAAAGGATTAGAACCCCTTGTGAAAAATCAGTCTCCATCTCGATGAAAAGTGAATCCAGCTGAACACATGCACTCATCACTAGATCTGGATCCTCCGTAATAGGGGTAATGCTAGTGAAATCCATGTGGTATGACTCAGCCACGGGAGTAAGCAATCCTCCAATATTCACTCTTTGAAAAGAGGAACTCCTAATTCTGTAAAGTTGTTGAATCAGATATGATCTCAGATTGAACTGCACTCCATTCAACATACACCATAGAGCATACAACTCTCCTCTAGATACGCAACTTTCCTCAGATTGGGTAAACAGTGTATTGCCTAAAACTCTATCCATGTATCTAATCACTGGGTTGCGAATCAAAGCATCATGAGCTTCATTCGTCTTGAAATCCATATCCTCTCCTTAAATAGCTCTCCAAAAATCATTTGGTCTGAAGTGTCCATTCTCATGCCTAGAAATCCCCCTCGGAGTCCCTAGCAACAAATTAAATCCTCAGCTGTCCATGTTCTCTTTTCGCCTCCAAGCTGGAATGAACACTCGTATGGAAGAGAACTAGAACCCTTCTTGATTATGATCGAACACAACCCTCCACAGTAACATGAAAGTACATAGGTCTCTTTAGCTCCAGGAAGTGACAGATGCCCACTTGATCATACATCCACATGATATCATCACGGATATTCATCATCCTCATGGAATCATCATCTTGGTACCTCGTGCGAGTAATCTTATCCGACATCGCACCCCATCGATCCTTGATTTCCTCTTAATTTTCCATCTCAATATGGAAATGCCTCAGCAACCCCTTCTTAAAACGTAACTTCTTAGTAACTTCGTCTTCACGAGGTGGCCTATCCTCCCTCCTTTTGGAGTGAATTTCAGTTGCCTTTCCTTTTCCTACAAGAATAATATTTCAATACCAAGCAAATACAAGAAAGGCAAACCAACCTAAGTTCAAAGCTAACTATACATTAAACTCTACTCAGGACTTCAAGTTGCTCATGTCTAATCAACTTCAAACAAGCATGCTATTCATAAAATTAAACCATGACTCATAAACATGCTACTCCCACCTTTAACATTCAACTTCTCCAACAAGAATTTCACCAATTTCACCATTCACTTCACTTTCTACACTTAAGCATGCACTTATCTAAACTTCACAAATTCACAAGAATTCTAACATGCTTCTCTTCACCACACAAGTTGCTCAACAATTTCAAGTAGAAAATCAAAGTCTATCAACAACTCAACAATAAAAATCGGACTCATCACTTGTTCATAAGAAATTTCAACCAAAAATCCTAATTACACCATGAATTCACATAAAAAACTAGTTCAATTAACTTACCCACTTAAAATCAAGTAATAGAACTTCAATCCTAGAGTATTAGAGTCAAGAGAATATACCTTTCGATCCAGTCATGGCGTAGTATGAACAAGAAACGAAAATCCCTAAATTGGATGGAAATCCCTAGTTTTCAACTAAAAATCTCCAACTCCGTGAGAAATCGAGTGTGGGAAGGGTGGAAAATGGTTTAATCGGAGTAGAATGAAGTAAAATTGTCGTTTGGAAGTGAGGGATTTTGGTTTGGAGAGGATTCGAGTTCAGGTGGTGTGAAGAATGTATGGAATATGGGTGAAAATCTACTTTAAAACACGGCTTACCTGGGCTGGTTCGATTCGAACCAGGTGGTCAAACCACCTCATCGTGGTCGAACCACGTTTCTGGACAAATTCAGCATTTGGTTCCACTCGAACCATTGGTCAAACTGGCGTGTCGAGGTCGAACCAGCTTGTAACAAACTTTCAAGTGGCTGGTTTGACTCGAATCCTTGGTCGAACCATAAGCCCCTAGGTCGAACCGGCCTGTAATGATTTCTCTGATTACTGATTTGACTCGAACCCTCTGGTTCGACTAATTCCTATAGTCGAACCTGCCTGCTGTTCCTTCAAACTCGATTCTTCTTCTTCGCCTGCAAACTTTAAGCTCAAAAACGATCATCAGGTACCTAAGCAGAACAAAACTATAGCTAGAGAACCACCATTAAGACTTAATAAATCATGTACATATAGTCCGCATATGACACAATAAATAAAACACCACTAAACATTAGACAAATTGCAAAAAATTGACACATCAAAACCGGTTACAGTTTTAGTACGCCGCAAAAAATCAAATCCCCTAACAAACGTTACAAAGAAAAGATTATACTCTCGGTGCTACAATGAGGTAAGTATATCACAGCCTCCCAAACTTAGTAGAAACTATAGTCAAAACTAAGTTTGCAAAGAGATTTAATTTCTGAAGAGTAAGCACGCCAAATACAAAAATTTCTTACTCACTCTAATGAAATAAAGTAATAAAACATGAGAGAAAGCCCTCAACAGGCGCTCTTGTTTAACATCGGAGAGTCACAACGGTACTAATTCAATGTAAGGTATCCTCAAAGATGATGAAAGCATCATCCGGCGACTTATAATGCTTCAATTGATGCCCATTCGTCGCTATAATGTCTCCGTCTTTGTCCATTATCTCAAAACTACCCCCTCCGCAGGCTCTATGGATAATAAACGGTCTCATCCACTTCGATTTCAATTTTCCTGCAAAGAGCTTCAAATGAGAGTTAAAGAGTAATACCTCATCACCTTGCTTGAATTCCTTGTAAGTGATCTTCTAAGAGAATTATTCAATAAGAAATAAAATCAATACAAAATAACTTCAAACCCCTAGGTTGATGGTACGACCTACCAACCCGAAAATTCCCTTATGTTAAATAATTTAGGGTACGACCGTTAAATTATCCTACTCACCTAGCGACCTAAGATGTTTGAACTAGACAAGGCATTAAACACTAGAAATTAGGGTTACAAGGTTATGAAAACGGGGGTAGCGATTCATATAAACCCAGAACCTACGAATTCTAGAGGTACTCCCTCACTTCGCCACTCGATTCACAAAATTATGACAATTACGGATCATAAAAATGTAAATTGACAATTGATCATGCAAGAGAAAATATAGATGACCAATCTATCTTAACAATCACACAACCCTAATTCAAATCAAAGCAATTCATAGGATAAAATTATAAGCATATCAATTAAAACATCCTATCAAACAATTGCTAGAACATACGGGAGGTTCACAAATTCTTGAATCAGAAAAAGGGACTTAGCCCATAAAATGCATAATGAAAATGAAATGAAATTAAAGTAAACAAAACCCAAAATGTAGTCTGATGCTCTTCTAAGATGTCACCAACTTTGCTTCTCCAACCAACCACTGATGTCTACTGCCGTGTGTCCTCCCTTGCAATCTCTTCCCCCTTTTATTTTATTTCCTTTGCCCCCTTTCTTGCGTAACTCCCAGCCTTCAATTCTCTTTCAATGTCTATTCTCACTTTTCTTTTTCTCTGCTCGTGTGTAACTCCAAGATCCCCAAAGTGAATTCAAGTTTGACTTTCCTTTTATCTTTGGTGGTGTATTTGGTAAGTTCCCCTTCTCTGCTCCTTGTGAATAATGGCCAGAATCCCACTTTGACTTTTCCTTCTTTTTGTAACACATGTTATGACAATCCAAACGTTCTGCTCATTAAAGCACTTATAACGGTAGCCAATTTTGAGGGTTGTGACAGTTGGAATTGAAATCATGCTTAGCCACTCAACAAAAATTCTCCACTTTGACCTATTTGAACATAAATTAAATCATTAAAGTATATATGCTCAATAATAAAATAAGTCATATTTAGCATACAATGGACACATAAACCGACCAAAAAAACGGGGTTTAACTCAAAATAACAATGACAAAATACGACTTATTAAATTCCCCCACACCAACCCTTTGCTAGTCCTCAAGCAAATACATCATGAATGATAAAGGTAAAAAAGTTAGAGATATCAAATCTATGGAGTAAATAAGTATGACAACATTCTTCAGGTAGAGTAACAATTGAGCATTTGAAACTAAGTAAAAGGGATTCTTCGACAAAACTTGCAACTTTCATGACATCAAAATTTTCAAAGTTTCATGGCCTCACAAGGTTCACTCCAAATCTCTCAAGTGTATATAAGTGGGTCAAAATATCTCTCGAAATTGAACAAGAGAAATCATTACTATAAGCTTGCTACCAAATCAAATCTCCACCAATTTCAATGAGTCGTGTACAACAATCAAAGGGGCTTTCAATTGGTTGTAATGGGGCTTAAGGATAAGGTGGGATAAGAGGGGTATGAATGGCTAAATATACCACTTTGCAAATTATGAAAGTCACATAAATCATTCATCAAATCAATACATTATTTAATAATCATTTTTTTTCTCCAAATCCCCTCCTTTATTTTCTTTTGATCAATTCTGAATTTTTTAACAACAAATACCCCCAACTCCTGCTCATTTCCATTTATTTTCTTTCAAAAGCAGTACTAAATAACATCTGCAATTTTTTAACAGATCACACATCCATTCCACATTTTCGCCTCAGATTTTTTTTCACTTGCGACCCCTCTTTTTTTCTTCTCCTCTTCATATTTTATTTTTCAAAAACAACCATCAGCTCCCTTTCACCATCAATCAACCACAAAATATTTTTGATAAATTCCACAATTTGCAAAATGATAAAGGGTTCAAACGGAGAAGTTAAAGAAAGAAATGGAATGTGGCTACTTAATATGTTCATTCAACAATCAAAAGGCAAGGCTCAACTTGGCTTTCCTAAAGTTAAGTATAGTCTGGTAGGTGAATATAAGCCAAAGTAGTTATGCCTAATGCCCTTATTATTTTATTTCACACACTCAAAAGTATGATCTTGAAATGCATTAAAGGAGCAAGTTCTAGAACTATCCAATCAAGTTCAATCCACTTAAGCAAAGGAAAATAGGGCTTATCGATGTAAGTGCTCTTTTAGGCTCATTTGATATTTCCACTCCACCACATTTTTGTTCGTTTCCCTAGCAAAGACACAACTAGATAGAACCCTCTGTATGAATCTAATGCACGGGTTATGAATGAAACTTCCCTTTGCACTGCTTGGCCTGTACTCAGTTTGTCGTAGGGTGATCTCCCTCCACAGGGGCTCTTGCCTAAATTCATTATCTACGTACTGCACAGGTGGCACCCCTAGAGCTAGCATCAACTGTTCAACAAACCACCTAAATGTCACACCTCCCAGTCTAAACGTTACTCCACTGGCAGTCTTATCCAACGCACTCAAAAACTCATAGGTTAAGTTTTTAAAAATAGGATATTCCCCACTCACTATGTGTCTTAACCCCAACATATCTATCATTCGAAAAACATCATCATGCAGGCATAAAGACTTAAAGAGTTCTGTATCAACATAGTACGGATCTTTAATTTCCCTCTTCACTAACCTTTTGTACTCTGCAATCTGGGCATGGCTAGACATCACGATGAAATGCTTATTTGGATAGAAAAATACAGGGTGGGAACGATGGGGTGGCGGTGCCTCCCTTTCAGCGGCTTTCGGTGCTTGAGATTGCTCACCCACGTTCGGCTGTCACCGGAATCAGTATGGGCAGTGGTGGCAGTGGGCTCGTTGGAAGAATCGACTTCATGAAATACAATGACCGCCCTAGATATTTCCACTTCTTTCTCCGTGCTCTCGGCAGCGCCTCTTTACTTCTTCCTTGCACGTATACTAGAGCGCAAATTCACCATGATGAAATGAGCTTGTACGGTAGTAGTTCGAAAAGGATGGAGTGAGATTGTGAAAAGGGCTGATTTTATGGTTGGTGATTCTCAATTCACGCAGATGGTGGAGATTTGAGATGTAGGGCTTCTTTGAAAAAGGGGAGCAGTTGTGCCATTTTTCTTTTCTTTTGTGATGTGGGCCCAAAATATTTAGAATTAGTTTGGCCCACATGGATTACCTTCCTTTCCTGCACATTCACACATGACAATTAATTAAGATGGGCTTTTAAAATAGTGATAATAAGCATGAAAGTCACTTGAGCCCATGTACGAAATTTAAACCCAAAGATTTTAAGGAATGCTTTGGCAGTTAATACCACCATATCTGTGAATCACAACAGAATATCAGACAAATTATTAAACAAAAAAATAAAAACAAAAAATAATAAATAAATAAATAAAATTGGGTTGCCTCCCAATTAGCGCCCTATTTTATTGTCGTTGGCTCGACTTAGGTGTGGCATTTATTTCTCCATTGCAAGAAACATCCTCCAAGTCCACCCGATCAACCGTGCGGAATCCTTCATGATACTCCTTCAATTTGTGTCATTTACCTTGAAGCTTTTTTTTGAATTTAGGCTTTGTATTTCAACTGCACCATGAGAAAAAATATTGGTTACAACAAATGGAATAATCCAGCGAGAACACAATTTACCTGGGAATAACTTAAGCTTCGAGTGGTAAAGTAAAACTTTTTGCCCAAAGCTAAAATTTTTTCTTGAAATTCTTGCATCATGAAATGCCTTAGTCTTAGCCTTATAGATCACTGAATTTTCATAAGCTTAATTTCTCAATTCCTCCAACTCTTGCAACTGGAATTTCCTTTGCACTCCGGCCTCCTCATGATCCATATTGCACTTTTGGATTGCCCGCCATGCCTTGTGTTGCAGCTCCACAGGTAAATGGCATGGCTTCACATAGACAATCAGGTATGGGGACATGTCAATTGGTGTTTTATAAGCCGTTCGATAGGCCCATAATGCATCTTCCAATCGTGAGTTCCAATCCTTTCAAGATGGATTTACCATTTTTCTAGGATTCTTTTAATCTCATGATTTGATGCCTCCGCTTGACCACTCGTTTGAGGATGGTAGGGTGTGGAGGTCTTATGCAACACCTATTACTTGCGCAATAGTGCTTCCACCGTCCGGTTGCAAAAATGTATGCCCTTATCACTGATGATAGCTTTAGGAATTCCAAACCTGCAAAAGATGTTAGAGCGTAGGAAACCTGCAACCACTTTTGAATCATTAGTCCGGGTGACTTTCGCTTCCACCCATTTGGAAATATAATTAACCGCAAGTAATATGTAAACATAACCCAACGATAAAGGGAAAGGTCTCATAAAGTCCATTCCCCACACATCAAAAATTTCACAAACAATTATAGGGGTTTGGGGCATTTCATTTCTTTGGGAAATATTTCCTACACGTTGACACCTATCACAAGACTTGCAAAAATCATATGCATCCTTAAAAAGTATTGGCCAATAAAACCCACATTCTAACTCTTTGAAAGCTGTTCTCTTAGAACCAAAATGACCCCCACTCTCATGACTGTGACAAAAGGTGAGAATTGAATTAAATTCAACATTGGGTACGCACCTCCGTATCACTTGGTTGGAGCAATGTTTCCACAAGTATGGATCATCCCACATGTAATATTTGGAATCACTATGAAGCTTATCACGCTGGGCCTTGCTCATGTCATCTGGAAACCTCCGAGCAACCAAAAAATTCACCAAATCAGCAAACCACGGAACAGAGCCTTCTGACACTGAAGGGTTCAGTGTCAGTGTATTTTCCAAAATTTGCAGAATTTCTAGCAGCTACCCGTCTGAAAATTTCTCTAATATTGGTTGTTCATCCATGTCTCTGACCAGACGGCTCGGATGGTCAGCCACCAGATTCTCCGACCCCTTTTTATCCTTGATCTCTAGGTTGAATTCTTGGAGTAGTAAGATCCACCAAATTAGCCTAGGCTTGGATTCCTTTTTCTTCATGAGATGGCGCAAGACTGTATGATCGGAGAAAACAATCACTTTAGTTCCCAATAAATATGAACAAAATTTTTCTAAAGCAAAAACAATGGCCAAGAGTTCTTTTTCCGTAGTGGAGTAGTTGGCTTGAGCATTATCCAAGGTTTTCGAAGCATAATAAATCACATGGGCTGCCTTGTTTATTCGCTGCCCCAACACCGCTCCTACGGCATAATCACTCGCAACACACATTATTTCAAATGGCAAGCTCCAATCAGGTGGTCGGATTATTTATGGTGTGGTTAGCAATAACTTCAACTTGTCAAAGGCTTCCTTGCAAGCATCATTCACCTCAAATTTCACATCTTTTTGCAGCAGCTCACAAGGGGCTTTGCTGTCTTTGAAAAGTCCTTGATGAACCTCCTATAAAAACCTATATGTCCAAGAAAAGAACGAACTTCCCGCACGGATGTGGGGTAAGGCAATGCAGATATAAGATCAACCTTAGACTTATCAACTTCAATTCTTTTTTCCGAAACTATATGTCCTAAAACAATACCTTGTTCCACCATAAAGTGACATTTTTCCCAATTTAGAACAAGGTTTTTTCTACACATCGTTTCAAAATCAATTCTAAATTCCCAACACACTCAACAAAAGACCTTCCATAGACACTAAAATCATCAATAAAGACCTCAATTATATTCCCAACAAATTCAGAAAAAATACTTACCATGCACCTTTGGAAGGTGGCGAATGCGTTGCAAAGTCTGAATGACATCCGACGATATGCAAACGTTCCAAAGGGGCATGTGAAGGTCATTTTCTCTTGATCTTCGAGTGCAATTGGAATCTGAAAATAACCAGAGAAACCATCAAGAAAATAATAAAAAGAATAAGCTGCAAGCTTTTCTAACATTTGATCAATAAATGGTAAAGGAAAATGATCATTTATAGTCATGTTATTGAGCTTGCGGTAGTCTATGCACACTCTCCAACCGGTTTGCACACGTGTTGGAACCATATCACCTTTATCATTTTTAACCACGGTCACTCCCAATTTTTTTAGTACAACTTGTGTCAGGCTAACCCATTTGCTATCCGAGATAGGGTAAATGATCCCCACCTTAAGAAGTTTCAAAACTTCTTTCTTGACGACCTCCATCATCGGCGGGTTTAGTCTACGTTGAGCATCTCGTGACGGCTTTGCATCCTCCTCAAGTAGGATGCGGTGCATGCAAATTGAAGGGCTGATCCCTTTTATGTCCGCCACCGTCCAACCAATCGCTGCCTTGTGTTCCTTCAAAACTTTAATCAATTTGCTCTTTTGCTCTTGTGTCAACTTGGCTGAGATGATAACAGGTAGTGTATTATTTGGGCCCAAGAAAGCATACTTCAAATGACCAGGGAGTGCCTTCAACTAAAGTTGTGGTGCACTATGAATGGAAGAATTTTTGGGAAAGTGTTAGGTAATTTAATAAAGGCCATATTATACCTTATTGTTTCAGATGGGTGAATCTGCAAGCTCTCAATTAATTTACCAAACTTCCTTGTCCCATAATTTTCTTCCTCTTCTTTCATGAGTCCATGTGCAAGGATAGTGTCTAATTCATCTCTGCAAGTTAGTTCAAAACATTCTTGCACCAATAGTTCATCAACACTCAAAGTAAAAATTGAGTTAGTATCCTCAGGAAACTTCATAGCATCATATATATTGAATTGAATAAGTTGCCCGTCAAATTTCTTCATGAGAGTGCCTTCACTTACATCGATTTTTGTTCGTGATGTGTTAAGGAAAGACCTTCCCAACAAGATAGAAGTGTAATTTGATGGGTGCTCATTCATTTCTAATACATAAAAATCAGCAGGAAAGATGAGTTTATCTACCTGCACAAGAACATCTTCAATGACTCCATCGGGGTAAGCATGACTCCGATCGGCGAGTTGAATGACAACTCCGATCTTCTTCAATTCTCCAACTCCGAGTTTTTCAAAAACTGATCGTGCCATCACATTTATGGAAGCTCCAAGGTCTAGCATAGCTCTTTCAACCTTAAAATTTCCAATTTTGCAAGGGACAACGAACATGCCGGGATCCTTGCATTTTTTAGACAACTTTTATTGGAAAATAGTTGAAATGTTCCCCCCCATCACTACCTTTTCATTCCCGATCAGCTTTTTCTTATTGGTGCACAACTCCTTCAAAAACATAGCGTATCTCGGAATTTGTTTAATTGCCTCGATGAGAGGTATATTAATTTTCACCTTCCAAAATACCTCAAGTGTTTGCTTATCTTTCTCCGAGGTGTCAACTTTCTTTATCTGCTTAGAAAAGGTAAAGGGTTAGAATTTAAAGGAATCAGATCAGATTTTTTTATCAGATTTTTTGTGACAGTCCTGACACTGATAGGATCAGTGCCTATGCTGCCTCATTTTTGCAGATCATAATTTTCAGTAGCTTCGGAATCAATCTGATCATTCCTTTCTTCCACAGCATCAGCAGGTCCTTCAACTTCCATTCCCTCATTTTCAGAATTGTTTTCTCCATCATTCTCAACTTGCTTGGGCTTTTCAACATCCGCCAATTGCTTCCCACTTCGCAGCATGATGGCGCTCACATTCTTGGGATTTATTTTAGTTTGTGAAGGTAATTTCCCAATATTTTGAGCTTGCATTTGGCCTATAGTTGTAGCCAATTGACTTAACTGATTTTTCAAGTTCCGAATTGATGATTGGGTCGATTCTTAGAATTTCAGATTATTGGAAGTCATAGCCTTCACAAGTTCCTCAAATGAGCTCCCCAAGCTTGATTCTCCATGGTGTGATTTCCACCTTCTTGAGGCCGATCTTGTTGCCTATTCATAACTCTTCTCTCTTGGAAATGGTGTTGCCCCCTATTCTCTCCTTGTCCGCCACCATACCTAAGGTTGGGGTTATCCCTCCAACCCGAATTATAAGTTTGAGAAAAGGGATCATATGGTCGCCCCACTGCATTTGCTTGCTCCTCATTGGTTGTAGCCCTGCAATCAAAAGTGAAATGATCATAAGTTAGGCAATTTTGACAAGATTGATTACTCATCCCTCTTCCATTTGCAAGGTTCTCAATGGCTACAGTCAACTTGCTCAAGGTTTCTTCTATCTTGGCATCATGCACCTCCTTCACTTCTCTCACTGCCGGATCACGGGTGCCAAATTGTTGGGTGTTGGCAGCCACGCTAGCAATCAAACTCCTAGTAGCAGTAGGTGTTTTCATCATGAATGCGCTCCTCCACTAGCGGCATCAAGCATGTTTCAATCCATCATGGACAACCCTTCGTAGAAATATTGCAACAACAATTTCGCTTATTTGATGTTGAGGGCATGCTGATATGAGGCTTTTGAACCTCTCCCAATATTCATGTAAGCTTTCCCCTTACATTTGACGAGCTCCGGAATCTCCTTTTGCAACACGAAAACTCTAGTGGCTGGAAAATACGTTTGAAGAAAGAGCTTCTCCATTTCAGCCCATGTATTAATCGATCCGGAAGGGAGATAATACAATCAATCTTTTGCTCCTCCGTCACTCAGGTTGGTTTCATGCTCTTGTACACAACCGCAAACTCCTTCAAGAACTTATGTGGATTTTTACCTGAAAGACCATGAAAAGCAGGAAGTAAGTAAATAAGTTCCGATTTCAATTCAAAGGTAGTATTATCATTGATAGCAGGGAGGTTAATGCAAAGTGGTTGATGGACTATGTCCGAATTTGAAAAATCATTCAACGTTCACTTCGTATTTGCAGCCACATCTTCTACTCCAAAATCAAAGCCTCCTGTTGTGGCACTATATTCTACTTCTAAACCACTGTCCAAATCAGAATTTTACTCCTTTGAATGGTTGGGATCAGTTACTGCAACTTCGGGATCGGCGGTGGCTTCAGTGTCTCCAATGGTTGAAGAACTTGCTTGAGATTTCTCTTGGGCCTCCTTCCTCAACCTCCGGGCAGTTTTCTCAATTTCTATATTGAATTCAAGATGTTTTCTGCAAGACGGACGAGTGATAATTCACAAAAATTTTTTTTCGAAAACAGACAGGGAAGACACTGAATGGTACAATGTTAGTGCAATTTTCAGAACAAAAAAATTAAAACAGACCAGTGATCTGATTTCTTTTTTTCAGTCCTGACCAGAATAATAAAAACACTAAATTTTAACAAAAATTTCAGATTAACTCCCTGGCAACGGCGCCAAAATTTGATAGGAAGCGTGAGTACGGGTCAAACCCAAGGGAGTGAATCAAAATTGATATTAAATTGAAGTGTTCGATTGTGACAAAATGAAATAAACAAGGGGGAATTTTGTTTTGTGAATTAAAACTATAATTTGCAAATAATCAAATGACAATAGTTTTTAGACAATCAAAGTTTCAAGACTCCAAAAAAATTAAGATTAGAGTGTAAAAAAATATTAAACAAACCTGACCCAAGAAATTGATCCCCTCCCGATATTCTTAGCGAATTATTCAATAAGAAATAAAATCAATACAAAATAACTTCAAATCCCTAGGTTGATGGTACGACCTACCAACCCGACAATTCCTTTATGTTAAATAATTTAGGGTACAACCGCTAAATTATCCTACTCACCTAGCGACCTAAGAGGTTCAAACTAGACAAGACATTAAACACTAGAAATTAGGGTTACAAGGCTCTGAAAATGGGGATATCGATTCATATAAACCTAGACCCTATGAATTCTAGAGGTACTCCCTCACTTCGCCACTCGATTCAAAAAATTATGACAATTATAGATCATAAAAATGTAAATTGACAATTGATCATGCAAGAGAAAATATAGATGGTCAATCTATCTTAACAATCACACAACCCTAATTCAAATCAAAATAATTCATAGGATAAAATTATAAGCATATCAATTAAAACATCTTATCAAACAATTGCTAGAACATACAGGAGGTTCACAAATTCTTGAATCAGAAAAAGTGACAGCCCATAAAATGCATAATGAAAATGAAATGAAATTAAAGTAAACAAAACCCAAAATGTAGTATGATGCTCTTCTAGGATGTCACCAACTTTTCTTCTCCAACCACCCACTGATGTCTACTGCCGTGTGTCCTCCCTTGCAATCTCTTCCCCCTTTTATTTTATTTCCTTTGTCCCCTTTCTTGCGTAACTCCCAGCCTTCAATTCTCTTTCAATGCTTATTCTCACTTTCCTTTTTCTCTGCTCGTGTGTAACTCCAAGATCCCCCCAATTGAATTCAAGTTTGACTTTCCTTTTATCTTTGGTGGTGTATTTGGTAAGTTTCCCTTCTCTGCTCCTTGTGAATAATGGCCAGATCCCTCAAAATTAATCTCACTTTGACTTTTCCTTCATTTTGCAACACATGTTATGACAATCCAAATGTTATGCTCATTAAAGCACTTATAACGGCATCCAATTTTGAGGGTTGTGACAGTTGGAATTGAAATCATGCTTAGCCACTCAACAAAAAATCCTTCACTTTGACCTATTTGAACACAAATTAACTCATTAAGTATATATGCTCAATAATAAAATAAGTCGTATTTAGCATACAATGGACACATAAACCGACCAAAAAGACGGGGTTTAACTCGAAATAACAATGACAAAATACGACTTATCAATCACGTTCAACCTTCTCCGCTTTATCCTTCTTGACTATCAATATCTTCGCTCTCTCCCATTTCTTTTCCGCTATAAGCTCAGTATTCTGCTCTTTGGATGGTACTATAGTAGCATTAACATCAGGTAAAGCATTGATGCGTGTTTTCGTAGCATGCAAAATTAATTCCAAGTATTAAGAATATCAGTTGCAGCTTAAGCAAGCGACCAAGTTAAATATCGAACTCAAAGGACGGTGTATTATCAATTTAATTATTAACTAAATTAATTAAGACGAAAGACAATAATAGTTGTGTAAATAATTATATCTACTAAACAATTAATTAAAATAACAATTAAAATAAAAGCACTTAAAAAAATTCGAAAGTGACTCAAGAATGGAGAATAGGTAGCTCTAGGATAATCCAATTTCGTTCATTAATCTCCCTTTCGTGTAACAATGTCCGACTCTGCCTTGTGGAATATGGACGCATCATTAAGCCATGCAAATCTACTCTATAAACACAAGTAAATGTATGTAACACGCGTGAATAACCTTGGAGTAAGAGATATAATTTCACCCTTCTTTCTAGGTACTATCAGTATCAATTATTTCTCCCTAGGATTAGTGCTCTAACCAGATATGATCTCCCTTTATAGGTACTATAAAATTAACCTCTTTATCTTGCTTATTAACCCAAATTCAATTTAATTAATAAACATTCATATATGACAGTTCTAATGAAGTTTCGGAGTCCCCTCACTTAGAATCATAACATGGAATCCTGCTCAGCAGTGAACGCACTCAATCAATAACCAAGATATGTATTCAGACTCTACATAACAGTTAATGATGCACAAAACAACTCTAAGTATGAATTATTAAACATAGTCATATATAAAATAAATCCACAAGTAGTGTTGTACGAAGTATACACACGAAAGTTCAATTAATTCATAAAAACCTTCAAAACCCTAGATCTACCAAAACGGTTCTAGCCCATGATGTTGTGAAGAACAACAATGAGAATTGGATGGATCTTACCCATATGTCTGGAAAATACAAGATAAATTAAGAAACAAATAAAACCCTAGATGTGGACGTCCTCGCGTCCTTCTCCATCTTTAATCCTCCTCTTGGTTCTCCTTTTGATTCTCCAGATGAATCTTCACAGTGATGGATGGATGGAGGAAAGGATGTGGATGATGGTTGGAAATGATCCGCCCTTATGGGGTGTAGGATGATTGTGTTGTGGTTTTTCACAATATAATGAATAATGATGTGATCTACATCCCCTTTTATACTTGTAAACTCTCCTTATGGATCTTGGATGGACTTTTTCTTGGAAAACACGAAAATACATGCACAGGGGGTGAAAATCCCATCGAAAATAAATTTGCGTGTCTCAGTTCAACCAGAGTTCAACCAAAGTGGTTCTGGTCGAACGGGAAGTCCTTGGTCGAACTACTGGTCGAGCTACATGCACAGTCTCACCGTTTTGTGCATAACTTCCACATCCAACCTCCGATTTGAGTGATTCTTACGATCACGCGATCCTCTATTCCTTGGTTTTCTATCCATATAAAGAACTTTCAGAAACTCTAACATTTGAATATGTAACAAGTCATGCAAAGTGGCACAGCATTCTGTTCAGCACAGCTTGCGCGACGTTACCATTTTGATCATAACTTTCTCGTTTGGATTCCGATTGAAGTGTTCCTTATGTCAAAACGACCCTCTCTTCTATGGCTTTCCAAAGATATATCACACTTATAGTTCAGAGCACCACATGAATACAGAAAAATTAAACAAATTGGACGTGCATTTTTCAGCATTCCTGCACAAATTGCACATTTTCTCCAACTTTGCACTTTTGATCCTTTTCCACCTAAAACACAATAAAATACCTCAAGTGTACTTTTTTCTCAAATATATTGAATATAAGACACTTGTGCTAATATATAACAATAATTACTATAAAAAAGGTGTTAAATTGGACACTAAAAAGCGCTTATTTTCACTCTCATCAAGCATTCTGCGCGGAAAATGGTACTAAACGAGGTGGTTCGACCTCAGTTCGACCATGAGTGTTGGTCGAAACAGGTGTGTAGTGGTCGAATCGTGTATCAGAAAATTCAACTTCCCTCGTACAGGTCAGTTTGACCATGGTTCGACCTTCAGGGTTGGTCGAACCAGGGCTGGGTTGGTCGAACCCAACATTAGAGAATTCTGGATAGGCTGGTTCAACCGTGGTTCGTCCTTCAGGGTTGGTCAAACCAGGGTAGTTTTGGTCAAACCGACCAGCTGAACATTTCGGAAGTTGCCCAGGTGTTTGGTTCGATTTAGGCAAGGTGGTTCGACCTGTTATATTGGTCGGACCTTGGTCGATTCGAGCTCCTAGAGCTCCAGAATTCATTTTCGGCATCATCAGTCCATCATACTGTGTTCCAGACCTTATAGTGATGATGTGGCACTCTTTCGGGTTCGTAATGCTTTGAGATGAGAACTTCCCCTTCTCTACTGTTTGGGTCAATTGATTTACATTCCCGGCCATCTGCCCCATCAACAATGACAAGTCCTTCATCTGCTTAGACATATCCTCATAATTTTTATCAATTTTAGCCTCTAGCTTTGCCTCTAGACAATCCACTCTTGCACCATTCCTCGCCATGTACCTGTTCACCGTATCCTCAAAACCAGGTTTTTCTTCTTCGACCTTAGCCCCCGGATCAACACCAACAGGAGGTTGCACTACTGTATTAGGATTACTCCATGAAAACTCCGGCCTCCTAGGTTGTTAATAATTACCAGGGGGCCACGATTATCATAGTTTCCTTGATAATTCCGGTTTCCTTGATTTTGGAACCTAGTTCCTTGAATACTTTTACCCATGGCGTAGTTTGCCTCTTCTAATTCTTATTAAGTAGCTCCTTCATTACCAACATCCTGCTGTATAATTGGTACTCGTTGTGTTATATCAGTAATCTGCTTTTGCTGAGACTCAAGTAACTTGTTGATATTAGCCAAACTAGAGACGATCTCATCCTCTCTACTTGACTTCACCATAGTGTGCTCAACCTGTGCTACTTTTTCAAGAACATAAGTGTCTCTCACTCTATCAGTTGGCCAATCTCTTGAATTCATCGAAATATCCTCAAAGAACTTTTCAGCCTCAACGGATGTCTTTGTAAGCAGTGCTCCATTTGATGAAGCATCTAGCAACACTCGAGAATCATAATCCAACCCGTTGTAGAAAATACTGATGTATTGAGCTTTAGATAGCGCATGTTGTGGAAACTTTCGAAGCATGTCCTTTAATCTGTCCTAAGTCTCATGAAACTTCTCTCCACTCCCGATAGCAAATTGATTGATGTCTTGCTTCATCCTAAACACCTTGGAAGGTGGCATGTATCTCTCCAAGAACTTCAATTTCAATTGCTCCCAGGTAGTGCATTCACAGCATTAAGAGTATCGTTCCAATCTCTCGCTCTTTCAGTAAGCGAGAACTTAAACAAAACAATTCTCCTCGCATCCTCATGATCTCCTACGCTTTTTGTGTACTTGCATAACCCAGGAATTTATTCAGATGCTGTTGAGGATCTTCAAAGGTTCCCCAGAGAAGGGACTTCATTCTATCATGCTGATCAGAGTAGGGTGAAGATCAAAATCCGCATCGACCTCTCTTGCTCCTAACAGCCCCAAGTTGCCTCCTCCGTTGCTCTTAAAGACTTCAAGGATGGCAAAGTTATTCGGATTAGCCCTATCTTGGGTCATGTTGACTGCTTCTGCTTCTGACTTATTTCCGATTGCAGCTTCAATCGCTTCCGAGTTCGGCTCTTCAACTTCAACTCCTAAATTAAGAGCTGCAGTTGGTTCTATGTTCTTGTTCTTATTCTTCTTCGCCTTCTTCTTCCTCGACGATGCACTAATTTCAAAATTAAAAGGCGCTAGTGTTCCTGCCTTTGATCTAGTGTGCATACACCTAAGAAAAATAAGCGTTAGAGAATAAAATCAAGAATAAATAGTCTCAATGAAACTAGAAATAATAAATTAATAATTAATATTGTCCCCAGCAACGGCGCCAAGAACATAATGAGTGTTTTCTCAACACATAATATTAGTCCCCAAGTATGAAGGATGTTATTGTAGCTTTGATAAGCGACCAATGGATTATCGAACCCAAGGGACGTATGATTATTAATCTAATTATAATTTAACTTATTAAGACTAGGTTGGCAATAAATTGATGGAATAATTAAATAACTAATAAACAAGTAATTGAAATAGCAAATAAGAAAACAAGCAGTAGAGATTAAACGAATGTGAATAAGTGAGAAAATAGGTAGTTCTTCGGGCCATCCAGTTTTACTCATTAACTTTCCTTCCGTGTATCAATGTCCAACTCTACCTTGCTGGAGTATGGACGCATCACTAAATCATGCAAATCTACTCTATAGACATAAGCAAATAAGCGTGTGACATATGTGAATATCCTGGGAGCAAGCGATATAATTCACCCCCCTTTCTAGGTACTATCAGTATCAATTATTTCACGTGCACTAAGTACTATAACCCGATATGATCTCCCTTTATAGGTAATATGAAGTTATTCTCTTGTCCTACTTATTAACCCGAATCAGATTCAATCAATAAGTATTTATATATAAGATAGTTCTAATGAGACTTCGAAGTCCCCTCACTTTAAATCATAATATGTAATCATGCTCAACAGTGAACGCACTCAATAAATAATCAAGATATTTATTCAGACTCTACATAACAATTAATGATATACAAAATAACTCTGAGTATGAATTGAATAAGAATACTCTTATATAAAACTAACCACAAGTAGTGTTGTACGGAGTATACACACGGAAGTTCAATTAACTCATAAAATCTTCATAAACCCTAGAATTACCAAAGCGGTTCTAGCCCATGATGATCGAAGAACAATCATGGTGGTTGGATAGATCTTACCCATAGTCTTGAAAATTACAAGATAAATTAAGAACGAAGTAAACCCTAGATGTGGGAGCCGTCGCGTCTCTCTCTGTCTTGAATCTTCACTTGGTTCTCACTTGATTCGACAGAAGAATCTCTCTCCACATCTCCGTAGGATGATGTATGGTTTAAGATGTTGTGTAGAATAAAGGTGGTGGTGAACTTCTCTTTCTGCTGCGTAGGGTCTTCCTTTATACTTTCAGCTCCTCCAACAGATCTCTAATGGGCTTTTTGAGCAAAAACACGTACTGAAGGTGTAAAAATACTGATCCGAAAGCTTTCTGCGTATCGGTTCGACCAAAGCCCTTGGTCAAACCATTCATGGCCTGGCCAAACCAGCCTGTGATGAATCTGTAGATGGCTGGTTCAACTCAAACCCCTGGTCAGATCAGAAGCATCGGGGTCGAATCATCTTTACAAAACTTCAGGCATTTGGTTCGACCGTAGTTCGACATTCATGGTTGTTCGAACCATAGTGCCGTGTTCGAACCCTTTTGTAGCAACTTCCAAGCACCTGGTTCAACCTGAACCGGTGGTCGAACCAGGTGCTTAAACACCCCTTTTCCGGTTCCGAGCACTTCTATCCTGTTTTCCTTCGAAAATCCGCTCAAACAGCCTCAAACGCACCTGATTCGTGACTTTCCACTACATATCTCGATTTATCTCATCTTAGGATCAAATCACACATCATTATCACATAAATCAGAGCTCAAATTACGTGAATTATGCTCTCAACACTGATACCGTGTTGAAAAATCATGAAAGAAGAAAGCAATGAGAAATGTAATTAGAGAGAAAAGATAGAGGAGCTAAAGAGAGATTTTCATTATCATCATAAACATTTCTTAATACATTCAATAAAATTGTCCCCACCCCCTATATAAAAGGAGGGTGGTTATTTACTCTAGTAATGGCTATGTAATAATAATATTACAACAGTTATTAATTTTTATTGATTTTATGATTTTAGGTCCTGAATTGATGGTATTATATTTATCGAGTTCTGAATTGATAAAAAAAATCTTTCGAGTCCCTAATTGATAGTTTATCTATCTTTCGAGTCTTAAAAAAACTCTTATATTCCCTCCGTCCCACAAAACCCTTCACACTTTCCTCATTTGTTTGTCCCACAATACCCTTCACACCCCAAAAAAGGAAAAATTACTTTATCCAACAACCTCAAAAGTTACTTTAATTTCAAATTTGTTACTCTTTTTTCACACACATACTATTACTTTATAATTTTTTTATTACCTAAAAATACTACAATATCCTTTAAAGTCAATAAAGTTGGTAAAAAAATACAATTTTTCTTAAACAACGCGGAACAGTAAACGTGAAGCGTATTGTGGGACGGAGGGAGTACATAATTAATAGTTACTCTCTTCATCCGGCAAAAGAGTTACATTTCCTTTGTAAATTATAAAGGAGGGAGTAAATAATTAATAGTTACTCCCTCCATCCAGCAAAAAGAGTTACATTTCCTTTGTAAATTATAAAGGGAGTGTAATTCTTTATGCGGGACGGAGGGAGTATATTTATCTGGTTCTGAAATAATAAAAAAAAAATTTTGAGTCCCTAATTGATAGTTTATCTATCTTTCGAGTCTGAAAAAAAAACTCTTATACATAATTAATAGTTACTCCGTCCATTCAACAAAAAGAATTACACTTCCTTTTACAAAGGAAGTGTAACTTTTTAAGTAGGACGGGGAGAGTATATATGAAAAATATAACAATCAAATTGAAGTTCAATTGCATCGTATAACTGATGAGGTGAGATTCTCTACTTAGGATGATGTTCCATTAATGAAAGATACATCACTTTTTTATTATTTTTTTTCTTCACAATTTTGAAATTCCTGATGTACTTCCATTTAATGTTTCGTAACACCCAAATGGATACTTATTCTACGATGGTATTTGTTTCCTATTTCATATATTAAATATTTATTATGTGTCATGATTAATCCTTATATTATCTCCATATTTGTAAGAGTTTATTAATCATTAATTAGAGTATAATATTTTAATAAAAAAAGTTATGAAACAATTAATGAAACACACCATTATTATAAAATAAGAGTGAGGTTCCTGTACACCCGAGCGCACGGAGCACATTTCGTGCGCCTTTACAATTTTCGTGCCCCTTTACAATTTAAATCCCTACCAATACATAGTTTAAATAGAATATAGAGGGGGAAAATTGTATTCACATGGAGACACGGAGTATCCCTCCGTATCCCAGGGCGCATGAGCTTTTGCCATAAAATAATAGGGGAATTGAACCTCCATCTTGGAGTAGGAATCTCATTCATTACTAATCCTCGACTTATGGAATTTAGTGCCAAACACAATAAAAACATAAAAAAAATATCACGCTAAAAAAAATTTATGGGAAAAAAAAAAGTATAAATATTGTAGGAAAAAATATTAAAAAAAATACTATAACTTTGTCCGCATAATGTCTGTTTTGGTTGATGAGGTTTGAAAATCATTGAAAAGTACCTCCATCGTCCACAGTAAATCTATCTATTTTATCATTTTGGGTCGTTCACTCTTAATCTATCAATTTTTACTTTTAAACTTATAGGACCCACACATCCACTAATACAATTAAAATATGAAACCTACACATCCCACTAATACAACTATCCAATACATATTAAATAATAGTATTCATTAATCCAAAAAAATAATACAATTAAAATATGGAACTTACACATCTCACTAATACAACTATCCAATACATATTAAATAATAATACTCATTAATCCACGCAAAAAAAGTAAATGGATAGATTGGGGATGGACGGGGGGAGTAATATGCATGTTTGTTTTAGATTTTTTTATGGTAAGTTTTAAGTTTATGTTAAATTAATATATAAGAGGTATGTGGTGATATGCTTGAATGCGAATAATCGTTGTTAGAGAATAGATGAAAGAGAGAAAAAGAGAAAAATAATATTAATTAAAAGTGAATGTATAAAATATAGACAAAAACTTGTGTGACTCCGGGGACACACCCTACGCCCATATCCTTTATTAATAAATTGTATATCCTTTAAAATAAAGACATGTACCCTTTATTTTTTGAAAGAATAAAAAATATTGATGAAAATGATATACTCTTTAAAACAAAATGTTGTACCCTTATTAATTAAAATATATACCCTTTAAAACAAAATATTATACTTACACATTTTGTGCACTTTGAAACATAAGAGACCAACTCTAAAATATAGATGGATTAGAAATTAATATGGTGTGTATATGTATATACACGTGATTTTGAGAGTCTTGGATGTCTATTTGAAAATCAAAACTTAAGTTTGATAACTGAAAACAATAGAAACATATGTGTGTGTTTGTATATAGTTTACATGAATTTTTAAAACATAAATAATGATAATTTATACTTCATCCATCCCGTTTCGATATTTACATTTATTTTTTGTACGGAGATTAGAGAATATAAGGAATATAGTATTTTAATGAATGGCAGGTAGAAAAATATATTAACGTAAATTTGGTAGTTAGTGTTTTTTATGCGTCCCATGAAATATTAATTTTGTGTGGTTCTCATCTATCAAAAAGAAAAATATAAAAATTGAAATGTGGATTTAAATGAGACGGAGTATTTGTTTACATAATTGAAGGAGTATATTACTATATTGTATCTACTAGCATGTAACCCGTGTAATATGTTGAGTTTTTTATATATATATATATATATTATTAATCTAATGTAATAAAATTAAATATTTGAATAGTGTTTGATGAAAATATTGCTTCTTCCCTCAAAATAAATACACATATTTAGTGACATAAAATTTTGAAAAAGACTTTTGATATAATGATTTATGAAAAAGTAAGATTTTTTTGTACAATTTATTTAAATAAACGTATAATATTGTTGTCTTTAATTAAATTGTAATGTTTTTGTAATAGTATAATACATTAATATTAATACAAGAGTGTTAATATTATGTATTATTTCTATTTCTTGGATGTCCAAATCTGCTCGAAATGGACAAAATAAAAGTGGGTAAGTATTTTGAGACAGAAGGTGTCTTTTATTTAAAAGTAATTATTCAATATTACTGAAAATAAATATAATGTAAATTTACAATCTTTATAATAATTTGACATTAGTGCGGACGGACTTAAAAAAATGTATTTAAGCATTTTTTGAGATGAAAGAAATAGGAGTATCTTTTATTTAAAAGTATGGTTATTCTGTGATGAAAGGAATATCTTTTATTTAAAAGTATCGTTTTCTATGATACATGTGGTACACTAGTTCACTTGAAGGTTTATAGGGAAAATTGAGAGGTAGTGGATAGTTATTAAATTTATTTTTAATTATTTTTTTTATTAAGTGTGAGGATTAAATAATAAATTAATCTAATAGTTGAGATTATTCAGATGCATTAGTACCCATGTGCTAGACGTTTTAAAGTAATTATTCTATATTACTAAGAACAATATAATTTAAATTTACAATCTTTATAATAATTTTAAGTTAGACTCTTAAAAGTAATTATTCTATATTAGTAAGAAAAAAATGTAAATTTACAATATTTATAATATCTTTATAGTAGAGCTTAAAATAATTAGAATTATTCAATTTAAGTTTATTAGGACTTTTTTAGTGCATATGAAATAAAGTAGCTATTCTTTAATATTGTGATTAAATCATTCGACTTACAAAATTTATTAAAAAAAAACGTTAATACACTTTAGGGTGAAGAAATGAGATGGAAAATGAGGGAGAACTTTTCTTGTCCATGGCCGAAAAAGCATTTATGTGCAATGTTATCGATCATATCAGGCACATATCGCAGCCGTTTAAAAATTAATATTCTCCTTGTAATATATTTTTGGTGTAGATTAAGTTAACATTAAGCAAATAATACAATGATTACATACTATATGTATCTATTCACATGTGGATATGGGTGTGGGTTTCTGTACTAGGGAAATGTGAAAGTAGCCAAGTTATTAATTTTTTTTCCATAAAATTGAATAACAGAGGAATATCTGTCACACTTGATGAGAGGCAACCAAATTTATGATCTATACAGACATGAATTAAGCATAATCAAGAAAACTAATCTTCCTAAAAAAATGTACTTAAAATTTAAACTTAAATATGATTAAAGATGCAACTTTAAGGAACATCATAAATTGAAAATATTTCCCAACTAATTATAAGCTTTGAAATTAGGATGTATAGAGCCTAATGATAAAGATTAGATAGAAGGAATTGGCGTAATAAATGATAATGTGACTTGAGAAATGTATATGCATCATATATAAACGGTCCATTTTAAAAAACTAAACTATATAGAAAATTAGAAACGATAACCAAAACTTACATCATCCAATAAATCTTATCAGGAAATGAACATCAATTTCAGGTTTTTTAGCTCATCAAGCGAAACAAAAATTGGTAAAATAAAGTATGGTGTCAACAATAAAATGCAGCTCCTCGAGCGCCACCATGATGACAAACAAGGGAGCTCTAACCTTCCGTATCGACTGCAGTGATCCTGCATTCAACAAGCTATCCAGTTTCTGCAAAATGAAACCTTGAGTTGTTAAATGCTATCACTATCACGCAGTCCGCAATAAATTATTTCAAATATTTTAGCCAAGGTAGAGACCCATGTCTGGTTATAGAGTAATGATAGCTTAAGATCGTGGATTTAAGAGAGGATAGGAAAGAAAAATCAGAAATAACAATGTATAAAATAGAATAGATTCCAAATCTTGTGAAATCACACAAATTAATTATTTAGAATGAAAGCCAAGTAATTTCAAAGTTCAAACTAACACCTAATCAAACAAACTGTAGCGCTTTGTTGTAGTGGAAATGAAATCTACCGAAGTCCACAATAAAAATACAGCTAAACTGAGATCATTGAGCCATGTTAAGTACATGTCCATGATATTAAAACCAAGGGGAGGCAATAAACGAGCTAATTAGCAAATGATTGTACCTATAAGAAGATACTCAGGACAAAAGTCTAACAATCAATACTCAGTTACGTTAACAAATGGAATTATTGTGAAACAAACCTTTGGAAAACATGATCAACTTTTTCTTGATTCCTTCTCGTGATCCCGCCAAGGATTCAAAGCGTCTCTCATGGCTTGAGCTTCGGGTGAACTCTCCCAAGCCCTCCTCTCCGACTCCATAACTGTTACTTTATCATCTGCTCCATTACAAAATACAAAGCAAATAAATATCTGCATAGCAACTAACAAGTGGTTGCTCTGACTACAAGCATTAGCAAATTGAACATGGAAATATGGAACCGAACAAGAAGCATATAGCAGATCCACGTTTTAGAGTTTCCAATATGAAAACTAGAATTGGAAAAGACTTCATACACAAGTTGCAGAACTCAGTACCTTCATTTCAAGTGAATTTACAAACTTCGATTCTTGATTAGATACTTAGGGAAAAGGAATGAGAATATAAAGATTTGCGTGTGCTTGGTATACATGGGGATCAAACAAAGCCCCGTATATAGGTGTGTTTATTTCTTGATAGACTCAGATGGATCGAGCTTCCAAAATCTACGCCATTGTTCGCTTATTACAAAGGATGTTAAGATGGTGATCGACTCTCTTTTTTACCTATTATACATACTCCCTCCATCTCACCCTAATGGTTACATTTTCCTTTTTGGTATATGGGACCCACCCAAAACAATTCAAATATCTCCATGGGACACAATTTACATTAAAATATTATTTCTCTCACCTCAATATACATTAAAATACTTTATTTCTTAACCCCCGTGCAAAAAGCAAACGTAACTATTACGATGGGACGAAGGGAGTATATATTTTCATTTAAACACATCTAAACCATTTTTAAATCATTCAATCATAACCAAACAATCGATTTTTAGAATTATCCCACTATCATCTACTTTTTCCAATCATTCCTTACATCTTAATGTCCAATCACATTTTTCATCCAATTTCACTCAAACTAGGCAAGAACCTTCACGATTAGTACTCTTACAGATGCAAATAAATATACACCATTCAAGAATTAACAATTCCTCTCCTAAATGGGAGCCTAAACACATTCTTCACACAAATCAACATGCACATTTCCAATCTGCTGTAAAATACCTAGCAACCAAAAGGCTTTTATCAAGCAATTACTTAATCTAAATTCTCAGAATACCATGAAATTATTGCTCCTAAACTCAAGATTGAATTTTGTGGGCTCTGATTTAAGAGATATCTGACCTAATTCCTCAAACCAAAAAAAAAAAAAACTAATTTAAATACAGCCGGAAAACTAAAATCCGTTTCAATTATGAGATGTGCTTCAACCATTTGCAATTTATAAACAGAATCAAAAAATGAAAATTACAAAATAATAATAATATTGCGTGTGAATAGAGAAGTGAGAAGGAGAGTTCTCACACAGAAACCAGTTTTGATCATGAAAAGTTCCATTGAAGCTCCAACCATGGCTGATCCAACAGCAATCTTCAAGTACCAATCCCAAAACTTCATCATTATTCAGCTCTTCATTTCTGTATCAACTTCCACCAGCCAAACGCAGCCTTCAAATGTGGACCTACGTGGTCCAATTATTTCAATTATGTATTTCTGGTATCATATTCCTTGGGCTTTAATTTAATTTTTTATTCGGGCTTTCATATTAATCAGGCCTTAATATAACTTAACATGAAAATGGGCCTTTTCTGTCCTCGTACGAGCTTTTGCCCATAAAAAAATTGTTTAAAAAATTAAAAAAATTATACTACTATCTTCGTACAGATTTTACTTTTCCTCATTTGTTTGTTTTAATTCACATCCAAAACATAGAAAAACGCTTAATACAAAAAATTTCAATATAGTACCAATGCCTAGAAATAGTAACTTTATGTTTTATTTAATTAGTATTTGAAAAATTACATTAACTATTGTCTACGTATTCTCTCCATCTTCAATTCAACTTCACAATTTTATTTTCGTTCGTTCACAACTCATCTTCATACTTCCATTAGAAATGTTAAGTTTAACGAACAACTCGAGAGCTCGGCTTGGCTCGATAATGCTCAACCTTGGCTTGATTCGTGACTACTCGACCTCGAATTCAAGCTCACCTTATGCTGATTTAGCTAACAAGTCGAGCCAAGTTTAACTCGATAAGCCTCGATTGTTTAAAAAATTCGGCTCGATAAAACTGAATAAGCTCGATTTGTTTTACTTAACGAGTTGAACCGAGCTCAAGCTCGCTCGAGTAATTTTTGAGCTGAGTCGAGCTCATTCTTAAGCTTGTTTCCTAATCGAGCTCGACTCAATAACTACTCGAGCCGAGCTACTCAGGCTCGCTCGGTTCATTAAATAGTTCTACACCCAATAAAAGAAAACAACATCAAACACAATAATCTTATAATACAATTTAATTTCAAATTTGTCATCAACACCTTATGCAAATAATATACTTTACAACTTTTTAATTACTCAAAATACGAATTTATCCTTAATAATAAGTCAAAAGAAACTTTTCTAAGAATGAATTTGGTGTGAACATGATTCACATGTAAACCCTCCTATTAAAAATTGTAAAGAAATCCCCCTCATCCTCCTTTATCCCCCACAATCACCACATCAGCTCTTTTGATATAATATATATATATATATATATATATATATATATATATATATATATATATATATATATATATATATATATATATATATATACTAGGGAAGCTGCACCTCAGTTCGTGAGGTGCTAGCCCGTTTTATATGTTTTTATGTATACCTAATTGCCTATGATTGCATTATCATTTTTTTTGTTGAATATTTTGGTAGACATGCTAGACATTTATATTCGAAAGCGTATGCATCCATATCGACACAAAATAGATAGTTATAATTGTGCTACTAAATGTAAATGTAGAATGGCAGTATACTACAATTAAAGGAGCTTTTCATAAGTAATGAGAGGCGTGCTTAAGCCAATAGCCTCTAAGATACTTAATACATTAGCAAAAAGAACAACAGCATTACTGCATTTCAAACACAATAATAGGACTTTCAGATTAAAATTTACCATTTATCAAACAGATAATAAACATTAATGAGCTGCTTCATGAGACGAAAACAGGAGAAAACTGAATATTGTCCAAACATTTACCAACTACAGCGTCATATTCTAAGAATACAATATAGCGTATGTATGAGAACTTGTAGAAATCGGAGCCAACTGAGGCTCATTTAAGTTTTTTTATATACATGCATTTTATTACAGTAAAGATGAGTTTAGACTTGTATGCTACACTATGCATCAACAAATAAAATGCACGATACATAAACCCTACTGAAGGTGTGGGTGTAGTAGAAAGTATCAATAGCTCATCAATGTAAAATGTAAAAAAAACACAGATGTCATGTAATTAACTCAATCCAGATTGAAACATTTAAAAGCTATAGAAAAAACCAATAATTTGTCAATTGGCATATATCCAATAATGTCAAGGTAATACTCTAGAGAGACACTAATTGAACGACTAATGCTTGAAATTCAAAACCTCACATACAACAACTGCAATTCCTTCTCATGAATTGGTTATAATACAACAGAAATCCATCCATCCAATGGTTAGAAGAAGTATTACTTGCACATTTCAATTCAGAAGTGACACTCTTATAAAACAAAAGGCAAGTTGCTAAACCCGGCAAGGTTACAGCCAATCAACCAATCTGTATGCCCCATTTTTTTTTCATTCCATGGTTAATATTTTATTTACATGGAGCCCACTTTTATGCAAGATAGAAAAAGTACTTCAGCTTACAAAATAATAGTAACAATAATAAAATAATTGAATGGATTCTAATTCATAAGAATAATAATAATAACTTCTACTACTTATAATACTGCAACAAATTCCTCAGCACAGAAAAGAAAGCACAAGAAATGCCTTCAAAATAGAGAACTTCCTCTTAGTTGAACTAATAGATCGCATTTACGAAATCTTACTAACAAGTCAACTAACTATAAAATTATATAAGTAGACTAATAAAGTATTAAGGGGGTAAAACTCCTTAGTTACTCAATGTGATCTTCAATTAGTAAACGTTAATTATATTTAAGCTAAAAATCAAATGCATGTGCATAATGGCGAAATGCATCTTCTTTGGTTGCTCAAAAGGTCAAGAACAACCTCCCAATCACATGAAAATGTCTACCACCCCTCATTATTTATGAACAAAATTATTGTTTGATCTGATCTTATCCTCCACCACATTTCATTTTTGTAACATGTTTTCCTACCTGCATTATTATCATTATTTAAATATCAAATTACAAAATAGTAAGTATGAAATTGCCCCTTACTCTCTTCCAACCATCTGATCAATCACTGATTAATCAAACGTAATAAGAGAAAATCTAAAAATTGTAGGTCCATAAGATTTACAACACTTTTTTTATGGTAAAGTTTCATTCTCTTTACGATGTGGTAGAAGTATTTTGAGTCTTTACAAATTGTCCTTTTACATCTAAAATGTAGAGCAATAACTTAGACTTGTTATCAGTACCTGCTACTGCCAGATTATTTTATGTTTATTGTTTAGCATTACATAAGAAAATAAAATGTGGTACAAGTAGTTAGAATAGATCAGAGATTTAAACAACTTCATATACTTGAAAAATATTACTAACCCTGAGTTTATAAACGACAACTCAAGGTCCTTAATAACTCTAAGGCCTCCGTCAACTTTAAACAATACTCTGTAATTTGAAATCAGTGCAGGTGGAAAGTAAAAAAAAATTAAAAAAAATTATCAGTTTTTTTAGATAGAGGGGTCGGGATTGCTATGTTCAGCCTATTGTATACTTCAGGTTTCTCTATTCAGACACATCATATATATATGTGTGAGAGATAAGAAATTCTCTAACAAATTCAATTCCTTTCTCAGGCGGATCCACGGAATCACAAGCTAGACTAATATCATGTGAACCCTGAAGAGTAATATAAGCCATAGCAGTCAAGTCTCAATCACACTCGGACCAAGAGAAATACTGCTGAAAGTAACAATTGCGCAGGTAAATTAGGTTTCAGGTAGCACTGCCTTGGCTAAAATCAATATTAGAAAAATTTACCGAGCATTAATATAAAGCCATTCTCATATTTGATGGAGGCAGGTATAGTTCCATTTGTACTTGCAAACGAGTATAATGTACATTCACTTTTACAGTACAAGAATTTGGCAAGTACAGACAAGAAAGGGGAAATATATTTCATCTTTTCAACTCTACAAAGTAAAAGCAGAGCACACAAAATTTGTGCTCCTATGCAATGGAATCATTGAGGTCAGGCGCCAAACATAACATACAAAAGATGAGAACTTACCTGTGCTGGTGTGACAGTGCTAACGCAGAAGAAGTTGGTGGGTAAGCTAACAAGCTGTCCAAATAAGGAAGGATGAACAATTAGGGTTTCATGACAGCACAAAGAAATTGGAAACACCAGAATGTAAAAAAGAGAACTCAAAAGGAAAGCAGCAGGAGTATGTGGGTGACTGAACGTGGTGCAGCGACTGTGAGCGCGACGGCGTCGGAGAAAGAGTTAGTGTAATTGCAGGCTTTATAAATGGAAATTGCGTAACAGAAAGAGAAGAAAAGAAAAGAAAGCGTACAAGGCCAAAATATCAATTTTAGTTCAGTATATGTCACCAAATTCAATCTTAGTTTCATAACTTTTTACTTTTTCAATTTTAGTTTTTTAGTGTCAATTGTGATCCTTTATGTGTCAATTTTAGTCTTATTTGTTTCAATTTTAAGACAAAGGCTCTTGTGAAACAAATTATTTTTAAACGGGTCAACTGATTAATGTGTAAATTCACGTGTTTCGAGTCTTGATTCGTATGATAATGATGAATGATTTGGTCTTAAGTCAAGATAAATCGTGTGGTATAGTGGTAAGTCATGAATCAGGTGTGTTTGAGTTCGTTTGAGTGGATTTTCGAAGGAAAACGAGTTAGAAGTAATCGAAACCGGAAAGAGGGGGTTCGGGTGCCCGATTCGACCAAGTAGGGGCTTGGTTAGACCAAGAGAAAGCCGGTTCGACCAGCATCTGTGGTCGAACCAGGCGAGAAGAAGTGTCAGAAGTGTGGTTCGACCACGACACTGTGGTTCGACCAAGCCATTTGGTCGAACCATGGTCGAACCAGAAGCCAAAACAGAAACAGTTGCAGTTCGATCGGAAAGCATTTGGTTCGACCGGCCATTCCGATCGAACCTAGCCGGTCGAACCAGCAACCTGCCAGTACGTTACATGATTCAACCAGCTGTGATCGGTTCGACCAAGGCCTTTGGTCGAATCGATGAGCTAGACACGTCCGTATCCATATTTTTACGCCTTCAGTGCGTGTTTTTGCTCAAAAAGCCCATCCTAGGTCCGGAAGGAGAGCTCACAAGTATAAAAGGAAGACTCTACGCAAGGGAAAAGAGAGTCATTCACCACTTTCATTCTACACAACATCCGAAATCCTACCACCATTCACGGAGCTGTGGAGAGAGATTCGTCTGTCGAATCAAGTGAGAACCAAGTGAAGATTCAAGACGGAGAGAGACGCCACGGCGCCCGCTTCTAGGGTTTACTTCGCATCTTAATTTATCTTGTAATTTTCAAGACTATGGGTAAGATCTATCCAACCACCATGATTGTTCTCCGATCAATCATAGGCTATAACCGCTTCGGTAGTTCTAGGCTTTATGAAGGTTTTATAAGTTAATTGAACTTCCGTATGTATACTCCGTACAACACTACTTGTGGTTTATTTTATATAAGATTATACGTTTTTAATTCATACTCAAAGTTGTTTTGTGCATCATTAATTGTTATATAGAGTCTGAATACATATCTTGATTATTGATTGAGTGCGCTCACTACTGAGCAGGATTATATGTTATGATTCTAAGTGAAAGGATTCCGAAGTCTCATTAGAACTATTTTATATGAATACTTGTTAATTGAATCGTATTCGGGTTAATAAGTAGGATAAAGAGAATAACTTCATAGTACCTATCAAGGGAGATCATATCGAGTTAGAGTACTTAGTACATGAAAAATAATTGATACTGATAGTTCCTAGAAAGGGGGGTGAGTTATGTCTCTTGCTCCAAGGATATTCACACGTGTCACACGCTTATTTACTTGTGTCTATAGAGTAGATTTGCATGGTTTAGTGATGCTTCATATTCCACAAGACAGAGTCGGACATTGATACACGGAAGGAAAATTAATAAGTAAAACTGGATGGCCCGAAGAACTACCTATCTTCTCACTGATTCACTTTCGTTTAATCTCTACTGCTATTTATTTTATTAGTTATTTTAGTTAATCGTTATTTGGTTACATAATCATCAAACTTTATTGCCATAATAGTTTTAATAAGTTAGAATATAATTAAGTTAATAATAATCTGTCATTTGAGTTCAATAATCACTTGGTCACTTATCAAAGTTGCAATAGCATCCTTAATACTTGGGGATTAATATTGTTTATTGTGAAAACGATCATCATAGACCCATCACTAAAGTATGCTTATTATATAAATAAATTATTTTTAATGATTGTTAAAGTATATTTTCTAAAGTATGATGAATTATACATTAAATTATAATTTTAGTGTGTTATAATATGATTTATTATTAACATACTTTAACTACAAATGAAGACGGACCTACTAAGGGACCTAGGGGGTCACGTGGCCCCCCCTAAAAATTTAGAAATATTTACTATATATGTGGTGTACCCCACCATTAGGGGCCCCTACCACCCCTGCCTTGAGAATTGGTGGAGAAGTTAAATCACAGGATGTGCCTCAAGTGACTTATAGAGAGGGCTGTATAAGGCTTTAACCCAGCGAAGATGTCCTTCTTTGCCTCTCCATCCTCACAAGTTCTATTCCATGGAGTGGCGTTGCTTTTTAACTAATGCATTTTTTAATAATACTAATATTTTATTTCAATACTCCCTCATATATTTCATTTTAAGCATTCTATTTTTATTTATTTATTCTTTTGATAATATTATTTTTTTATTTATTTTATTTCAATACTTCCTTTAATTTTTTTTATATGATTTTATTTCTATTTACTTATTCTTTTAATAATATTATTTCTTTATTTTTGTGAGTTACAATTGTCCCTTTACTAAACATACATAACTTGATAACTATATCATAATTTATTTATTTATTATCTTAAAAGATTATTTATAACGATTATGTTATCACTTAAAATTCAAATGGGACCATCTATTTCATCTTATTTTAAACATCATCTATATGAGATCACCTATTTCATTTTCGTGTTTCATCTCTTATTCCAATTGATAGATAAATCGATTAAGTTAGTCAAAAAATATTTTTTAATATATTTTGTATTTACATTATCGGTGTTCTTTATCTTATTACGGAGCGAGAATTATTAAGTGATCGTGGCCACTCTGACCGAAATTCTTGGGTCCACCACTGACTACAAATAAGCATACAATAAACATACTTTAGTAATGGTCGACCTGTCTCACAAGTAATCCGTCTCACAAGAGAGTCTCTAGACCGCGCCGTCACCTGCCTTGTCACGCGCCATGTCACTAAAGATCCATACCTACACCGATATATAACAAATAACCCGGTTCCACATTCCTTAACCTATATCACAATGACATTTGCACAAATCGCATTCTGCGTGCTTGATTTCGCTGGGCTGCTCCTTTTCGGTATCCAGTGAGTAGAAATTTCTAGTGTTTTCTTTCTTTCTCCAAAATTCAATGAAATATGATGTATCAGATTTAGACTAGCGGTTGTCCTTACCCGGCCCGTCGGATGTGAGATTCATGACGTAGAGAGAATCTGATGATGGAATACGTTCCACCCTTTATGAATTATGATCGACCCGCTCCTCACATAAATCAAGTACACGCCATTCGGATTGTCCAGCAACTCACAAGGTTTTTCCTACTTATTTGACTTTCTCTCTCTTCATTCACAATCGTAATGCAATAGTACTTTGATGAATCACAAAAATTAAATTGATGACTATGCATAAAATCTAAGATACTTAAGCGTAAATCCAAGTTATCATCATATATGAATCAATAAAAAAATCAAGGTCGAGAGGGATGAAAGCGGATTGTAAATAATATTGAATATTATTTATATTTAATATAAAAATGTATTAATTAATATACACATTTGAATTATGTGGATAATGGAGAGAGGGAGTTGGGCGGTTTCTTACGGTTCCATATTCTTTGGGGATATAGAAACTGCGCATAACGCACAACTCAGCCTGATGAACAACGCATAAGAAAAGTACCCTGCATGAATTCTCTCTTGATTTTTCACTCATATCTCAAACGCCGTGATTAATACAAATTCGTGAAATATAATCTTTCAACCCCGTGTTGAAGATTTGATCCAGAGATACTAACGTGAGTATCAATTGGTTCATACGTATTCTTCTGCAACAACATAATCCTACTGTGAGAGGTATAAGATTTCTCTCTATGCATGATTAGGGTTTGTGCTTTTATGTACGTGAGTTTTCCAACATTGGTATCAGAGCCAATGGTTGGTACTCCGCGTTTTTTCTCTAGAATTTCATGGGTTTAAGTTTTCTGCCTTTATGATTTAAATGCTCTAACATGATTCAAGTTTGATTTATATGATAGTTGTATTGTATGACATTGATGGGTTATTAATGTGAGTATGAGGCAGATTACGGTTTTTCCAGTGGCTATGTGTATATGACGTTTTTTATTCACCGTTAGTTGTAAAAGGATGTTACTTTTTGTCATTTTCTTGTACAAGTAAAATCTTGTTTTTATTATACCACTGGAAAGGCTTGTCGATAGGAGTCCGTCAGTATTTTTTATGCATTTTTTGGCCTTCTAAAATTAAAGTTATGAATTTTTGAAGTTTTTTTCGTGCTTGAGCCTAAACTCCAAAGTTTTAGAGACTTTAGGGGTATGTTTTTTAAAATCAGAGAAAGTTCAGGGACCTTTCTGTAACTAAAACATAGTTGTCTTTGAATTGGATTGGACCGGTTCAGACCAGCCCCGAACTGGACCAAACCAACATGGACCAGACCGGACCTGAGTCGAACCAGACCGATCAGTAGCCACCAGAGGACGGATGACCAGCGGTAGCGTGTGAAGTTCATGTGAAGGCGGTGGCGCGTGAAGCCCACGCACCGGTGGCCGGCGACTCCGGCGGTGGCGCATGAGATTCACGTGCGGACCGACGCCTTCTGCGGCGATGGCACGTGTGGTGCAGATGCTGGCCAGTAGCCTACCGGTAGCCAGTGCATGGTGGCATGTGGGAGGCACGTGACGGCGTCAGGCAGCGCATGGAGGCGCGTCACTGCATTTTCTGGTGACTGTCCAACGTATTCTAAAGTTTTTCGATGCGTGGAGTTCAATGGTGACGTTTTCGAGAGTGTTTGACGTCATCTTTAGTGTGTATGTAGAGTTTTACTTTATTTTATGACATATTTGTTGAATACTAATCTATGTGGTAGCTATTTGGTTGCATTTTATGTTGATTATGCACATTAATATGTCATTTAATTCTAAATTCATTGTGATGTTGAATTGTTCAAACTCTTGTAGCCTATGAAAGTGGGAGCCAAAGAGAGTTGAACCCATTCACTTGTGAATATGCCTATTGCATCTTGGAAATTTGTTTTCATATGCATTATATGGAGAGGAAATTCATGTGATATAGTTTGAATAACACTAGTGTGTTTTGTTTTAGTTGTTCATTTTTTCATAGGCATGGTTTAAAGGAGGAGAACAATTTCAACAAAGGACATCATGACCAAAGATGAAGTCCTCCTTGAATATCTGAACTATAAAATGAAGCCAACACACAACATTAGGGACCACGCATTGGAACTGTTTGAACTCTACAACCAATTGTTGTTCTTAATCACAAATAAAATTTTCCCAACTAGTCTGTATGTTCAGATTTCTAGTTCTCAGACCTGGGCTAGCACTTTACCTCCCTACTTACAAAAAGAGTTTTAGGCTCATAGGGAGACTTACAGAGTGGAAACCAATGGTCGTCTTATAATGCATGATTTGATGATTGCTTCTTTAGAAAAAGATAGAACACAGGCACTAAGATCAGCTTGCTTAAGTATGGGTAGGATTTAACATTCTAATTTTTTAAGACTGAGAGGTCGAGGAAAGAGTCAGATAAAGAATCCTCTTATAGATCCTTTAGCACGAGTTGTCTATAGTATGGGGACTAGAGATTTTGATTATGATCGTTATTTGGAATCAAGTGACAAATTTAGAGGTTCTATCCGTAGATTTCCTTAATTGTATTTTCTAATTGGAAACTCAAGGAGTTCATTAGAATTTATATGTTTATGTTTTGTCAGACTTGATTTATTTTAATTTTATGGATGATTGTTGATGTTCTATTTATAAGTGGCAGTTTAATGTTATTGTTAATTACTTGAACCTTAAATGTATTTTACGTTATGAAACAAGAATACATTATTATGACACTTGATGAGATTGATGATTAGTAGTCTTCGCGCTATTTTTCGAGATTAAGTCTTGTGTTATTGATTAAAATGTCTTTGTTTAGCTTAACGTAAAATTTGATAAATTTTTTTAACATACTGAATCACTTTAATCTCTAATAAAGATCATGGCTTCGAAATCTATTGTCGCTGAGTTGAACAAAGGTGAGAAACTCAATGGTGACAATTATGACACATGGTGTCATAAAATTTAGTACGTGTTGGATGAACAAGATGCATTGGATACTATAAACCAAGTCATGGCCGATCCAGGTGCGGGAATCGAAAGTCAAGAGAGGCGTGACCAAGATGCATACCAAGCATGGAAAAAGAAAATTTACGTTGCACGTGGTATCCTTGTAAGCTCAGTAATCGATCCGATGATCCATGAATGTGATCAACATCCCACTGCACATGATATTTGGGTGTATCTACGTGAGAAGTATGGTGGTATATCAGTTACAAGGCTTAGGCAGTTGACTATTAAGTTTGACACCTACAAAAAGAAACCTGATCATAATATTAGACAACATCTCAGGAAAATGTCTAATATGACAATCGAACTTAAGACTGCTAGTCATATACTCTCTGATGAGCAACAAATTCAAGCACCGATCTGCTCTTTACCTGATCGTTGGGAACATCTGAAGGTTAACTTGACTCATAATTAAAGTATTAAAACTTTTAACGATGTTGCTCGTCATGTTGAGCTGGAAGATGCCTACTTCTAGGGACTTCTATGCTAGTTCTACTTCCAAAGGAGCTTCGGGCTTCAAAAGGAAAAGGAATTGGAAGAAGGGAAAATGATCTGATGGTGAAAAGCCTGACAACAATCCAGTGAATAAAACTGATGAACAGAAGAAGAAAAAGAAGCATAATAAAAAAATAAGAAAGAAAAGAGCAAAATGGCATGTTACAATTGTGGCAAGTTTGGTCACTTTGCGCGTGAATGTCCTGAGCGCAGGAGGGACAAGGTAGATTCATCTTATTCTGTTTCGTGTGAAACTAATGTCTCAAGTACTGTCTTGCTAACTGATTCTTATTCTTTGTGGATTATAGACTCAGGAGCAACGGACCACGTGACGAGAGATAGGGGAGCTTTTGCAGATTTTCATCATGTTCCAAAGGGAATTAGGTGGATATTTGTGGGAAACAATGCTCGAGTCGAAGTCAAAGGACTTGGGACTTGCAAACTAGACCTTGACAATGGTAAGGCCTTTATGATGTTCTCTGTGCTCCAGAAATCATACGAAATCTAATATCTATTTCAGTTTTACTTAATATAGGTTATGATGTATTATTTACTAGAAATACTGTGGTAATTAGCATTGATGATACTTTTTATTCATCTGGACATATGACTGATGGTTTTAAATTGTAATAGAATGACTTTTAGTTATTATAATGATTATTCATATTTACTAAATGCTTGTTCTTCTAGTAATGCAAATGTGAATGATAATGTTTGGCATGCTAGATTGGGTCATATTGGGCAAGATAGGATGAATAGACTTGTAAAATAAAGATTGTCGAGTCTTTCTTCAAAAGTTGAATTATCCATTAAAAGTAATCCATTCCGATATATGTGGTCTTTTAAATGTGAGAGCACGACATGGAGCTCACTATTTCATTACGTTCATTGATGATTATTCACATTTTGGATATGTCTATTTGATATCTCATAAGTCTGAAGCATTGGATTATTTTAAACGATTCTTGAGTGAAGTTGAAAATCAAAAGGACAAATCTATCAAAGTTTTAAGAACTGATAGAGGACGTGAATATCTATCAGAATAATTTAAGGAATTTTGTAATGAAAAGGGTATAATCCGACAATTAACCGTTCCTTATACGCCTCAACAAAATGGTGTTGCTGAAAGAAGGAATAAGACTTTGTTGCAGATGGTGAAATCCATGATGGCACAAGCTAATCTACCGATCTCTTTTTGGGGAGATGTGTTGCTTATGACAGCTTATGTGCTTAATCGTGTGCCTTCCAAATCAGTTGCTTTGACACCATATGAACTTTGGACGGGTAGAAAACCTGACTTAAGTAACCTTAGAGCTTGGGGATCAACAACTTATGTACATGATTCATCGAGTCAGTATGGAAAGTTAGGTCCCAGAGTAAAAAAGTGTATCTTTATAAGATACTGCGAACATTCTAAGGTTTACGTGTTCATAGGAGATTAGGATGAGAGCTTAACTGAGACAGAATCATGTAATGCCCTTTTTCTGGAAACTGAATTTCCTAGTAGAGGGGGAATCAGGCATGCCGAACCTATTTTCGAGGTAGTAGAAAACCAATACCTACAAGATCCAAGTGGGAGTAGTAGTTTAGCTGATGGCGTGGATCTTGAGAGATATTTGCTGATTGAGGATCAGACGATTCCCAATGAAAGCATTTTGTCTACAGAAGACCATCAACAGCTATCTCGGAAAAATTATAGGAAATATGTGCCCAAAAGGCATTATGATATTGAAGGACATGACTTCTTTGTTTCACCAGAAAATAGAGATGTTTCTCCTATTGATGAGGAAGAGCCCAGAAATGTTAAGGAAGCTCTAACTTGTCCGGCAAAAAAGAAATTGATGAAAGTGATGAAAGAGGAGATGGAGTCTATGAAGTCAAATCAAGTCTAGGAACTTGTAGATCTTCCGAAGGGACGAAAGGTAATTGGGAATAAATAGATTCTCAAAATCAAAAGAAAGGCAGATGGCTCAATAGAGCGGTATAAAGCTCGCTTGGTGGCGAAAGGTTATATTCAATAAGAGGGTATAGACTATGAAGAAACTTTTTCACCTGTAGTGAGGTTTGCCTCGATTCGTCTACTGTTGGCTATAGTGGCTAGTATAGATTTAGAATTACACCATATGGATGTTAAGACCGCATTTCTCAATAGAGAATTAGAAGAAGAAATCTACTTTCAACAGCCTGTAGGATTTATTCTTGAGGTCAAGAAGATAAAGTTTGTAGATTAAAGAAGTCAATATATGGGCTCAAACAATCCTCCAGACAGTGGTATTTGAGGTTTCACATTATTATCATCTCATATAACTTTATTATGATAAACAAAGACCACTGTGTTTACGTTAAACGGTTTAATGGTTGTTTTGTGATTCTATCCTTGTATGTGGATGACATACTACTAGCGGGTAATAATAAAGAGTATCTTGAAACCATAAAAAGATGGTTATCTTCAAATTTCGAGATGAAAGATATGAGTGAAGCAAAGTACATACTTGGTGTGAAGATCCATAGGGATCGTTCAAAGAAATTATTGGGTTTGTCTCAAGAGACCTACATCAAGAAACTTTTAAAACAGTTTAAGATGAACACTTGCAAGCCCATAGTTACTCTTATCGTGAAGGCGAATCATTGAGTCAACAAATATGTCCCAAGACTCAAGATGAAAAGAATGAAATGTCCAAAGTACTGTATGCCAATGCGATTGAAAGACTTATGTACGCAATACTAGCAATGTACAAGACCAAACATTTGCTCTGCCATTGGTCTGGTAAGTAGGTATCAATCCAATCCGGGAAAGAAGCATTGGATTGCTGTAAAAAGAATTTTTAGATACCTAAAAAGGACTGCAGATTATTCTCTTTGTTATTAAGGAAATAACAGTACACTGAATGGGTATTCAGACACTGACTGGAGTGGAGATTTAAATGAACCTAAATCAACTTCTGGTTATGTCTTCTTGCTCAACAATGGAGCAATCTCATGGTGTAGCAAGAAACAGACTTGCATAGCGTCTGTAGTTCAAAAGGCTATTTGGTTGAGAAGATTCATGAAACACTTGGAGGTCTTAAAAACTCCAGTGGGAGCTGTTTTAATTAATTGTGATAATCATGCAGTCATTTCTTACACAAAAGATCCCAAATATCATGGAAAAACTAAACACATTGACACGAATTTCAACTTTATTAGAGATATAGTAGACAAGAAGGAAGTGATTCTTAGTTACATTTCTACTCGTTTAATGTTAGCAGATCCCTTTACCAAATCATTCTCTAGAGATGTTTTCATAGGACATGTAAAAGGATTGAGTTTGCGAAGGATTTAAAATGATGTATTGAATATGTTTATGTATGTTAATAGAATAGTTAATAGCTTAACTATACATATATGTTTAATAAATTATATGTGATGGTTCATATATAATAGTATGTTGGCAAGTTATGACTGACTCTCTCATAATAACAATCGCCTCTGGCTAAGTGTGAGCGCAGAGATGAGATTACAATAATTAATGTAATCAGGATAGATTTTGCCACGAATCTCTAACTTGTTGTAAAGCTAAATCGATGGAGATCTTGTACTTTGGAGGAGGATATTCAGGTTAAGTGTATGGGACACATTTGAACTCTGATTTACACGATGTCTAAATTAAATGAAATACGACATACGCTTTCTTGGAAGGAAGTTAAAGATATTGTGACATGTGTTTTAGGAAAACGACATGTGCTAAGTTGACCCCAACAGGATTGAGAAAATTATCTCTATTTTCTCAAAAAGTATGAGTCTATATCTATTTATTACTCTTATGACTTTCTACTATATTCTAAGTCTTCACTTTAGTGTTACTACTTTAGCATGTTACCAAAAGAGCTATGGTTAATGACGGCAATGCGGTGCATGTCTAAGAAAGCAGCTACAGTGGGAGACTGTAGATAATTAGTGAGGTGGGAAGAACGTCTCAATTTAATATATACTTTTGTGATTCATTGACTAGTCAATCAAGCAAGGTCTTGATTATAAATACATAGTTTTTGGCAAAAGAGGTTGAATATGCTCTGACAAATTAAGGGATTGAAAAGAGATATGTCAACTTATGTTAAATGTTCAAGAGTTCTGGGGTATAGCGAGCTTGTTGAGCTTTTTTATAAACTGGTTAAGTTGTTATATATCTCTAACAAATGTATAGCAATTAAAACTCATATCTCATGGGTCACACGATGTATTAATCTGGACAAGTATTTGATTTATGAAGAAATGGATCAGGAGACTATTGAATTCATATGTGAGTTGCAGATGTAAATAATATTTAATATTATTTTTATTTAATATAAAAATGTATTAATTAATATACACATTTTAATTATGTGGATAATGGAGAGAGAGAGTTGTGCGGTTTCTTACAGTTCCATATTCTTTGGGGATATGGAAACTGCGCAAAACGCACAACTCAGCCTGATGAACAACGCATAAGAAAATTACCCTGCATGAATTCTCTCTCGATTTTTCACTCATATCTCCAATGTCGTGATTAATACAAATTCGTGAAATCTAATCTTTCAAGCCCGTGTTGAAGATTTGATCCAGAAATACTAACGTGAGTATCAATTGGTTCATACGTATTCTTTCACTACAACATAATCCTACGGTGAGAAGTATAAGATTTCTCTCTATGCATGATTAGGGTTTGTGCTTTTATGTACGTGAGTTTTCCAACACAGATAAAGAGAGAAACTTACAGATTGTAGAGCGAAAGTGAGATGAAGAGAGATCAGGTTTTGATTTGTGCAAATATCTTGTGATATGGGTTAAAGGGCATGTATTATTTGTTATGGGTTGGGTGTGGTTATGGATCTTTGGTGATGTGGCGTGTGACAGGGCAAGTGATGGGGCGGTCTAGATGGTTGAAGGATAAAAACTGAATCATAAGAACTAAAATTGACACTTAACAAGGACTAACGTTGATATAAAAGAACTAAAATTGAATAAGTAGAAATTTATATGATCAAAATTGGATTTGATAATACATACATGATTAAAATTGATATATTCTCACTCCAAAGAAATAAGAAGAGCGGCGTGTTAAACCTGGTGATACAACCGTACAAAACCAGGCTCATTTTGCAGCGAAACTTCTTTATATATATAAGTACTAGCATGTAACCCGCGGGCTCATAAAATTTTTATTATAAAAATTATATTATTATTTTAAAATAAAAGAATTTATAATAAATTAATTATTAATTAATTTATAATAAATTAATTATTAGTTAATTTATATTATTTTTATTTACAATAATAAAACAGAATAAAATTTATCGATAGTTTTATAGAAATAAAAAGTATGAAACTTGCATCGAACATAATACTATTTTATTTACAAAATATAATATAATAAAATGATTAAACAATATTATTGAAAACTTCTTTATAAAATCACTTGTGTGGTATTTTCAATACAATACCATTGTTAGACATATTTTGCGCACTCCAACTAAAATCCCCAAGTATAAGGATATCAATTGTAATAGCAAGTACCCCAATTAAATATCGTTCCCATTGAGACAGTTAATTATCTATTTTACTATAAATTACTATTCAACTAGAATTATTGTAACCAATTTCAGGATTTGAATGTGATTATAATCTAAAGAATTGAAATAACAAATAACTTAAAAAATAAAAGCAAAGAATTTTTCAAGAGTGAAATAAGAGAGAATAACAGCTCTAAGGTATCAGGTGTAGTGTAATTGATTTGGTTTTCCTAGACGTCCTATTGTTCATTCATGCTATTTCAATGGAAATACATCACAAGACCATATTAGCCCACCAAATATGACTCGATTTCAAGTTAATAGTATTATTCAATTAATAGCAAAAGATGCGTGAGCAGTTTTGAACCTCCTTCCTAGATACTAATAATGCAAACTTAAAGAACCTTCGGATGGCCAGTTTGACTAACAAATATTCTCTGAAAGTACTACTCAATCCTATTCACTTCCTACTTGAATTCTTAATTGTATTGTTCCACTAAGAAAATCAAGTATCTTATTTACCAGCCCTTGGAATTATCGTGTTCACGAACAAACTACAATAATCCCTAGCAAATAGACAATATAAATTATGCGTGCACACAAGCTAACACAACATACCAAGCATCACGGGCAACATCAATAGTATATTATGAAGACGTTACTCGCATATAAACAAAGTCTTAATCAAACAAGTAAATAAGAATGTCAAAAGCATGAATTAACAACAGTTGTCTAGTTTTTCAAATCAACTATCCTAACCTTCAATCCTTAGAACTGTGTATGATTTTTAGCCCATGAGGTTACACACAACCCTCATGGCTGACAATTTCATATCAAAATCAACAAAAGAAAAGATAAAGAAAAGATACAAAACCCTAGTGTCACGTGGTTTACTTTCTTTTCCCATCTCTCTGATTTGATTGCCTTTCTCAATCACACTTGAATCTTTTCCCAGACCGATGGGATGGATGGATGAATGGTCTGATGTGAGTGGGTGGATGGATGGATTCTGCGTGAAGTGATTCATGATTTGTTTATGTTGGTGTGTGATCGGTCATTTTCTCCAGGAATCTTGATCCCTTTGTGTACCATGGGCTATGAATTTGACTCCACTGGGTTGTTTTTCCAAGTTGTCACCCATTGGAGCGTGAAAATCCTAATTTTTGGCCCAAAATAACCCAACACGAATTGGCCCTATGCAACACGAGTTGCAACACGAACAGTGTTACGTTAAAAAGTAACTCGAGTAACACCAACACGAGTCGTGTTGATAACTCGTGCTACTGCCTGTCTAATCGTGTCACGATGCTCTGAAACTGGACTGCCCACGGACCCCGACACTGTTTGAGTTGGCAAGTCATGTTAGGTCCTGCAACTCGTGTTGGCTCTCTGGACGTTCACGGACCCCAACACTGGTTGTGTTGGCAAGTCATGTTAGGTCCTGCAACTGGTGTTGGTTCTCTAGACGTTCACGGACCCCAACACTGATCGTGTTTGCAAGTCGTGTTGGGCCCTGCAACTTGTGTTGGCCCTTTTTGCACTCGTTTCTTGCTCGTCTTCGGTTCTGCTTTATTTTGACCTATTTTAACCTTCAAACTCAACAAAACACCTTAGTAGCACCATAATCATGCAAAATACATAAACCACACAATCCCACATGAATATATGGCTTTATTCTAATAAAAGCAGTGTATTGTGAGACAAAAAAATGTATATTTCCACTCTCATCAACCCCTCAAACTAACACGTTGTTCGTCCTCGAACAATGAATTCAAAACAAGAGAGATGAGAGTTGAAATTCTGCAGCAAATAAGGAATTACACACATCCAAACCAAAATAATATACTCAAATGCCAAAATACTATCAATTGAAATATGCACGTCAAATTAGTCACTTCCTATTTCAGAATGTTTATCATCCACTCTCACTGATAGTGTTTACACTCATCGCTCAAGTGTGAGATGTACACTTCATGGTTAAAATATACGTACTCAAATCAATTCACATGCACGCGTAACCATAAGCTTGACAATTATCTAGACTCTCCACTAATTTGAAAGACATAACGATAGGATCACAAAGGACTTGCTTAGGATTGTAACATTGGCTCTCTGGACAAGGGTAGGTATATATGGAATAAGAGACTTGATCACTAATAGAGAATCAAAGGTAGAGATATATCTTCAACACGTATACTCGACAAATCAATCTCTCTTTTTTTTCTCTTTCATTTTCTTTTCTTATTTCAATCTTCCCTTAACTACATGATCAACATCTTCTTTTCATTTCTATACTAGGGTACCAGTTTCAGGCACTACCCTATAATTGAGGTACTAGTTTCAGGCATTACCCCCTCTTGCAAGTTTTTAATCATCCTTCATCTTTAATCACTTTCCGCCAATGTCTATCATTCCAAGTTTCTTTACACAGCACCAATCTGAATCCTTTAATTCTCTACTAGGATAGGTATTTAAAGGCTTTTAAAAAGAATTAGTTGGCTAACTTTATAGGCTTCTAATGAATAAGGCTTAAAGGCTCTAATAGGAAACTATGAATAATATTACCAGGTAGGATAAAACTTGGCTAGTGACTCAATAAATAACAAAATGGCCTAAGTTCATTTCCCATCATCTAATCAATCATCTAGCCTCAAGTAGATTAAGAGTCAAGTTCTAGAATATATGCATGTAAACAATGCTCTCAAGAAATAAACCAATCATGTACTCCCTCCGTCCCGTTTCAATGTTTACGTTTCTATTTTGCGCGTCTCATTTCAATGTTTATGTTTTCCTTTTTGAAATATGGGACCCACCTAAAACAATTAATACATCATCCAACACTAATACACCTACCAACTTTACATTAAATATTATATCTTTCCACCCACTATCTATTAAAATATTATACTCCTTCATCAACGTGCAAAAAGCAAACGTAAACATTGAAACGGAATGGAGGGAGTATAATTTTCATGATTCCAAGAGGCTCAAATCTCACATGGGTATAATAGAATAATGAGTACTCCTACACAGGCTTATTAACCAATTTTCATACATACAACGATCTTAAGTATTCCAACATCCAAGAACATCTCTAGCTGGATTATCCATTACATAATATCACAACACCACATTATCAATTAATCACAAATTCAATTCAATCAAGTGCTTAGAAAGATCCAACAATCATCCTCAAGAACCCAAAAATAACCACACTGAAACTAAGATTAACACGCAACAAAAACAAACTAACAACACACCTGGACAATCATAAAAAATTGACAACTCAATATAATCAAATGAATCAAAAATACTGAAAAATCACAAAAAATTAATTATCCAAGCACACGACATAATGAAGAAACTTTACTATGATGAAGCAAGACACAGGTATATACGTAACCCCCACAAACTTAGATAAAAAAAAGTGAGAGAATAAGTTTGTTAAGAAGTTATACTATAGTCGAGCAACACCTAATAAAATTCATCAACACAAACTCAAGAAAGTAAATAAAAATGAGAGGGTCGGCCACTAACAAATGCTCAAGTTTAACGTCGGAGAGTCACGGCAGATACCTCTTTTTGATTACTGGATTGAAGGACAATTTTCTCGCATTCTTACCTTCAAGTACTTCTTCCCTATCTTGTTTTCTGCACCTATCATCTCACCTTCTTTTGTTACAGAAACAAGAACCTTTGAATCCCATGACTGTCGCGATTCATCCTTGTCACACACAATTATAGAGTCAACCTGCGTAGCAAAATAAAGATTAAACAAGTTAGAATTTTCAACACCAATATAAGAATAAAAATCCGAAGGTAAGTTCGGAGGCTTCAGATATTGATCTTTAATTTTTTCTACACGCAAAAGATTATCAAACATAACATCAGAGTTAGTAATAGGAAAAGTAAGAGATCCGCTTGTTTTTTCGATCTCCTCTACTACTTCAACTCTCTTCCCCTCATACTTCACCTCCTTGGCAGTAGGTTTCATCGCCTCTTCAACAGTGGCCTTCTTATTTTGATTCACCATGTCAGCAGTGGTTTTCCTTATCTGTTCATCCCTGGCATCCCTTAATACAAGTAAATTCTCAAGATAGTCAATACATGCATCGTTAGACAAACTCTCAAACTCTGCATCAGACAAGCCGAAATCTTCCACTACATCTACAGACTTGCATTACTGCTGATCTGTAGGCCACTTCATCTCCTTATTCAACGAAAAGATAATTTCCTTATCATTGACCCTCAGCCACAACTTTTCTTTGAACACATCTATGAGAGCTCTTCCAGTAACAAGGAATGGACGCCCTAAGATCAGAGGCGCACCATCCTTGTCATCCTCCATATCAAGTACTAGAAAGTTCACAGAAAAAGTCAAATTCGACACCTTTACTAGAACATCTTCAATATCTCCCTCGGGGTATGTCAACGACCTATCTACTAACTGTAAGGCCACATATATGGGTTTCAACTCCAGAAACCAAGCTTCTTGAATACTGAGAAAGACATCAAATTGATGATGGCTCCTAGATCACACAGTGCTCTCCTAGATGGTCCTTTTCCAATTTCACAAGGAATGATGAAGCTGTCTGGATCCTTCAACTTTTCTGGTAGCTTCTTCTAAATAATAGAGCTGTAATTCTCAGTCAGATTAACTGTCTCCACACTGTTCAACTTTTTCTTCCTCGAGATGAGTTCCTTGATGAACCTTGCGTAATATGGCATCTTTTCTAATGCATTTAAGAAATGAATAGTGACTTGGACATCCCTCATAACATCAGCGAATTTTCTGAACTTCCCATCAAGGCTATTCGACAAGAATCTCTGAGGGAACAGAATTGCTACTTTTGTTTTTGGGAGACCCAAACTATCTTTCTCGAATACTACTTCCACTTCTCTCAATCTCTTAGCTCTCTGCCACATTTTATCAGCTCTTGCTTGATCAGATTGGTTCACTATAGAATTTGGGTGCGGAGGGAATCCTGAAGGTGAACTTGTATCAAGCTGGGGTTGAAATGCACCCTGAATCTCTGCCTTATTTGCAGGAACGCTGCTCGGCTCGACTTGGTCATCCCCTAATCCTGGCTCGACTTGAACAAGTGTCAAGCTAGTGGCCGAGTGACCTTGCTCTTCTTCGGTTCCATCCTGCATCAATTCTATTATGTCCTGCATCAGTTATGTACCTTTACACTGCTTCTCGGACCTCAAAGTGATCGCATGGCACTCCTTCGGGTTGATTTCTGTATCTGAAGGAAACTTTCTTTTCTGAAATTGTGGCTGCTGATGATTCACTGTAGTGGAGATCTGGCCCATTGTATATGTCAGATTCTGCAACTGCTTGTTCACTTCCTCATTTTGTTTTGTCATATTAGAGTCCATGAGTACTATGCAGTTATTGATCTTGTTGATGTCAGCATCATTCTTCTGCATGTATCTTGCCAACACTTCATCAATACTGGCCTTCCCTTTTTCATTCTTAGCTCCATGATCAAAATTGGAAGGGTAAGGAACCGTATTATTCGGATTTGAATAAGCGAAGTTCTCATGCCTCTAATTCTGCCAGTTTCCTCCTTGATTACTAGGTCCTCCCCCTTGGTTATTCCTTTGATTAGAATTTCCTTGAGGGTACATATTTCCTTGTCAATTCTGAGGTGCTCTTGTTCCTTGGAGACTCTGCCCCATTGCCCAATTAGCTTCCTCGACCTCTTGAAGGTTCATCACCACATTATTACTTGCTGGCCCTCAGTTTCCTCCCCCATTATTACCCGATATCAAAGTAAATAGGTGTTTGTTCATTTGCTCCAACTGAGAGATAACTTTATCATTCCTATCATCTTCAGAAAACTTCTCTTCTACCTTTGCAACTTTTCCAAGTATGTAAGTCCCTTGAATCCTTTCAGATGGCCAATCCCTAGAGTTCATAGAGATATCATCGAATAACTTCTCTATGACATTTGACGTCTTGCAAAAAATCATTCCTCCAGCAGATGCATCTACTAACACTCTTGATTCATTATTGAGGCCATTGTAGAAGACACTGATGAGTTGTGACTTTTGAATCCATGTTGTGGGCATATCCTCAACGCATCTGTAAACCTTTCCCAAGCCTCTCCAATAATTCATCTCTCTTCTGCTTGAACTGATTGATTTCTTACTTCAGTGCAAGAATCTTACCAGGTACCATAAAATGATCAATAAACAGCTGTTGCAGCTCAGTCCAATTAGAGCAACTGTCTCCTGCCAATTTATCATACCACTCCCTCGCCTTGTCAACCAAAGAAAACTGAAAAAGCCTCATCTTCAATCTGTCATTAGTAGCATCAGTGTCTTTCACTGTATCCATATAGTTGTAGAAGTGCTTAAGATGTCCATAGGGTTCATCAAAAACGCCTCCAGCGAAGGGGTTTTTCTCCACCATATTTATCAGGGCTGGCCTTATGTCGTTCGCCTCATCAGCGTGAACGGCCCCAACTACGTCTGATCCTCCTAAGTTGGTGGACTTGAATGTCTCCCGAATGACAATGTCATCCTCATGTATTCTATCTCCCATTATTTTTTTTCTTTTTCTGTTTCTGATTCAGCCTCTTCTGGGATAACCTAATTTTCAATTTGCTCTTCTTACTCCTCTACAACTGCTTTAGGCTCTGGTGTGTTAGCTTTCTTTTTTGGAATTGGTACCTTAGCAACCTTAGGAGGTGCTTTAAGATTCTTCGCTACTCCTATCCTTTTCCTCACAGGCGCTTCAACCTCCGGATCTAATTCGAGATCTTGCATTACCTTCTTTGACCTGGTGTGCATGCAACTTCAAGAAAAATTCAAGGTAAAGACAATTAAATCTCAAAAGAAATATTCTAATTAAATAAGTAATAAAAGAAAATAAATAATTAAAATTGTCCGCGACAAGGACGCCATAAACTTGTTAGGCATATTTTGTGCACTTCAACTAAAATCCCCAAGTATAAGGATATCAATTGTAATGATAAGTACCACAGTTAAATATCGTTCTATTTTAATATAAATTACTATTCAACTAGAATTATTGTAACTAATTTCAGGATTTGAATGTGATTATAATCTAAAGAATTGAAATAACAAATAACTTAATAAATAAAAACAAAGAATTATTCAAGAGTGAAATAAGAGAGAATAACAGCTTTAAGGTATCAGGTGTAGTGCAATTGATTTGGTTTCCCTAGACGTCCTATTGTTCATTCATGTTATTTCAATGGAAACAGATCACAAGACTCTATTAACCCACCAAATATGATTCTATTCCAAGTTAATAGTATTATTCAATTAATAGCAAAAGATGCGTGAGTAGTTTTAAATCTCCTTCCTAGATATTAATAATGCATACTTAAAGAACCTCCGGGTGGCCAGTTTGACTAACAAATATTCTCTGAAAGTACTACTCAATCCTATTCACTTCCTACTTGAATTCTTAATTGCATTGTTCCACTAAGAAAATCAAGTATCTTATATACCAGCCATTGGAATTATCCCTAGCGAATAGACAATATAAATTATGCATGTACACAAGCTAACACAACATACCAAGCATCACGGGCAACATCAATAGTATATTATGAAGGCGTTACTCGCATATAAACAAAGTCTTAATCAAACAAGTAAATAAGAATGTCAAAAGCATGAATTAACAACAGTTGTCTAGTTTTTCAAATCAACTACTATAACCTTCAATCCTTAGAATTGTGTAAAAGTTTTAGCCCATGAGGTTACACACAACCCTCATGGCTGACAATTTCATATCAAAATCAACAAAAGAAAAGATAAGGAAAAGATACAAAACCCTAGTGTCACGTGGTTTACGTTCTTTCCTCGTCTCTTCGATTTGGTTTTCTCTCTCAATCGCACTTGAATCTTTCTCTGGACCGATGGGATGGAGGGATGAATGGTCTAATGTGAGTGGGTGGATGGATGGATTATGCGTGAATTGATTCACGATCTATTTCTGTTGGTGTGTGATCGGTCCTAATCCCTTTTTATACCATGGGCCACGAATTTGACTCCACTGGGCTGTTTTTCCACGTTGTCACTCACTGGAGGGTGAAAAGCCCAATTTTTGGCCCAAAATAACCCAACACGAGTTGGCCCTATGCAACACGAGTTGTAACATGACCAGTATTACTTTGAAAAGTAACTCGAGTAACACCAACACGAGTCATGTTGATAACTCATGCTATTGTCTGTCTAGTCGTGTCGTGATGCTATGAAACTAGACTGCCCACGGACCCCAACACTGGTAATGTTGGCAAGTTGTGTTGGGTTCTGCAACTCGTGTTAGCTCTCTGGATATTCACGGACCCTAACACTGGTCGTGTTGGCAAGTCATGTTGTGTCCTGCAACTCGTGTTGGCCCTTTTGCACTCGTTTCTTGCTTGTCTTCGGTTCTGCTTCATTCTAACCTGTTTTAACCTTCAAAACTCAACAAAACACCTTAGTAGCACCATAATCATGTAAAATACGTAAACCACACTATCCCACACGAATATATGGCCTTATTCTAACAAAAGCAGTGTATTGTGAGACAGAAAAGATGTAAATTTTCACTCTCATCAATCATCTCCATCAAGATATAAAATGTTCAAATCACTGCAATTTTTTAGTCATAATATGACGACATATAATTGATTATTCTCCCTCTGTCCCAAGTTAAATTTCATACTTTTCGTTTCGACCATCCCACATTAAACTTCACCACCCAAAAATGAAAACATCATATCAATTTTCAATTCTAAAAGTACATTCTAATTACAAATTTATCAATCTTACCTAACTTAAATAACATACTTTATTATTTATTTTTTACCTAAAAATACTACATTACCCTCCGAAAGTCAATAAAGTTGCTCAAAAAATAATTTTTCTTAAACTACGTGTCTATGGTGAAGAATAATATGAGACGGAGGGAGTATGTAATAATAAACTTATAAAGATTTACATTTTTATATAGTAAATATGTTTAATTAATATTTTGTTAAACTTATGTTAAAGATTGTGAATATAATAATGTATGTACAAACTTGCAATTAAATAAATATTTTGAATTATTAGTTAAATTTAAGCAATTAGGTCAATACGATATATATTACATATAACTTTAAAATTTTTGCAATTATTTAATACTATTAATTTTGTTACTGATGATTGTTATTTGAAAAAATATATTAAAAAGATGATTAAAATAATAAAGTCAAGTAATTGCATCTATCACAAAGTCTCAATATATGGATGGCCCTAATATGAAGATGAATTTTCTTTTTACGAATAATACTGAGAAGAAAACTAAATATAAACTTCCACTAAACCTAGTGTTAAAAATGTAAAAAATTACATAGTAAAAGCTACCCATTACATGATAAATATTATACTCATATATACTTATTAAGTGATCGGGTATTAATATAATAAATGATCGTCGTCATTTTCACCTAGATTTTAGTATCTTTATTTGTGATTTTCGGATGTTTTTATTCGTGTTTGTATAACTTTTGGTGGAGTTTTATATTAATTAGGAGAGATGTGTACATATTGATAAATGTGTGGAAATTAGCTTAAATGTGTATAAAATAGGTCAAGAAAATGGAGTCAGGAGCTAAAACAGAGGAAGAATGACAGGGCATGCTCGGATACGCCCCGTGAGCGGAACACGGGCCTGTTCGAGATGGCTGTGTTCCGTCATCAGAAAATGCTACACGCCCAGGAAGAGGCCATGTGCAGCGCACGAGCCATGTCCTGGAACATGCAGAACACGCCGAATTGCGTGTGCAGCGCCGGGCCGTGTGCTGCTACATGAGCCGTGTAGGTGAAGATTCCAGATTAAGTTGGCTGATGTTCTGAAAGGTTCTAAGGGGTATAAAAATCCAATTTGTGCAAAAAATTAGAGAGAGTTCATTTGAGCAGTTACAAAGATCAAAACACATACTATCACACCACATTTCCACACACTTTCTCCTCCACTCAAATCCAACAAATTCATCCATTTCTATCACTTTGATTCCATAATTCTCACCATACATCCATCATTCCATCAATTTGATAAGAGGAGATCATCATAGATTGAAGAATTGAGCATGTTGGAAGGAAGGAAGGCCATCTACACTAAAGGGAAGCCGATCTACTTTTCAATTGCTATTTTTCTTCATATTTTAGCTCAAATGGAGCAAGCCATTGGATGTATTGATTTGAACATGATGTGTAGTGGTTAGTCCTATAATAGGACTAATCATATGATTGGTTGAGAAGAATGCTATAATATGTAGGATTTTAGATGTTGAATTGAGTTAATTTTGGACTTCCTTTTATGATTAATGATTCATGCTTCATTTCTCTACTTGTGTGATTAAATTTCTAGTACAATATTTTAGGATGGCCATTCCAATGTCTTGTCATAGGATTTAATTGAATCATTTAGTGGAATGAACTTGTATGTTAGTGTGAGGGGAGGTAAGCCATACCTTTCTCATACTTAGAACACTTATAAGGGGACACTTAAGAAATTGAGTAAAAAGAACCAAACTTATGATCATAGTACCTTAAGGAAATTGAGAGTAAGCAAAATTTTAGGTGATTTAGACTTGTTAAAGAGTCGAGAACCTAATCACCTTGGTCATAGGGGTTAGGGGTAAAAATGTGATTGCTTTTAGTCCATGATTAAAGAAGTTCAATGTTGAAAGCATGCATATCTAGCTAGTTTCTTAACCATGACTCTTCTTAAAAACATTATATCCACTTCCATTCACTTTGTTACGTGATTAATATTTGATTCTATTAGTTGTTAATTTATTTCTTTAGTTAATTGATTAGAGTAATCATTAGTATAAAACTAAACCTTCAATCTTATCACACTTACAAAACATAATTGATGACAAATTCGGATATAACTATGAGTTTACTTTACCTTGAGAAGACATAAATATAAATGTTGTTACTTGGTCACATGTGTACAACAAAGATAGAGTCTCTTACTCTAATTCATTTTACCAAAAATGGGACTAAGAACATGGCGCCGCTTGCCGGGGAAATTTTAAAATCGTGGTTGTAACGAGTTTGAATTTGATTAGTTTTGATAAGAGTATTTCTTTTATTTGTGTACTTGTTTACTTGTCTAGGTTATTTGGAGAACTAATTTGGAAATTCTTGTAGGTACATGCAAACTCATTCAAGGTCTCAATCCATTGAACTTTTGAACTTAGAATTGGAAGCTACATTAAGAAGACAAAGAAGAGGAGTGTTAGACCCTACGGAGGAAGTTATGGAAAACGGAATGCATAATGCCAATATGGTTAATGAAGAAGGTCATATGAGGAATTTTCAACAAGGGGGTAATAATGTTCGAGGAGGACATGTTAATCCAGAGTTTGTGCCACAAGCTAATACTCAAAAGTGCACTTGCAAAATCAACAATTGCAAGCGATCATTACACATTTGATGGCACAACAAGAAGCTAGAGATAACCAACAAGTTCCTCCGGTCGTACAAAATCAACCTCGGGGCCATGGATATAATGGAATGGGGGTGAATATCCGAGACTACTTCCAACCGCAATATGGGAATTATGCTATGAGTCCGCCATTGAATGTGAATAATTTTGAGATCAAGACGGGGTTGATTAATATGGTGCAAGCGAATCAATTTAGTGGTGGTGCAATGGAAGATCCAAATGCTCACCTATCTCAATTTATGGAGTTAGCTAACACCATCAAGATTAACAGAATAAGTGATGATATTGTCAAGATGAAACTCTTTTCCTTTTCTTTAAGGGATAGAGCTAAGGCTTGGTATCATACTATACTTCCGGTATCTTATACTACATGGAGAGAGTTGGCCCAAAGGATCTTGAGCAAGTATTTCCCACCATCGAAGATGTTGCATTTAAAAAATCAAATCTTCCAATTTAAGCAAATGCCTCTTGAGACTTTTAGTGAGGCTTGGGATCGGTTCAAAGAAATGCTAAGGAGGTGTCCACAACATGGTTTCCCCGAAGATCAACAAGTAAGGTTTTTCTATTCTGGATTGAATGAAAGTGAGAGAATGCTTGTTGATGCTTCGGCGGGAGATTCTATATTGGGGCAAACTCCGAAAAGAGCTATTGCTATATGTGAAGAGATTGCTTTGAATACGGATCAATGGCCTATGGATCGTTCACCGTGGATGTTTGAAAGGGAGGGAATTGCTAAGATGGAAGAAATATGCATGCAACAAGTGAAAAAGGCGGAAGCACCAAAGGAAGATGAGACCGACAAGGCAATCATGGAGATACTTAAGAGGATGAATGCTAATTTGCAAGTGTCTCCGGATCCTTTGTCTAAGCCTATTGTGAATCAACAAGGTATGTCTATGCCCTTAATGAATCAACAAGTGTTTCCAAATCCTCAACAAGACATTTATATGCCTAATATGGGTCAATCCTCTCAAAGTTGTCAAATGTCTACATCTATACCTCAACAAGGTATGTCTCCTAATTTTGGATGTCAAGATACTTGATATCAACTGGAAATGTCACTTGAGGAAGTTGCCTTCATGCAAGGGAGGAACTTTCAAGGTATAAATTATTGGAGAATTTTTATCTTCATTTGTTGATGAAAGTAAGAGTGATAAAGAGTTATGGTTGGAACAAGATCATGAAATAGTTGAAATTGATGCTTCATTAAAGGTGGAAGACCCCGGTAAATTCGTTCTTACTTGTAAATTTGGAAATGGGGAATATTTTAATTTTATATGTGATCTTGGTTCAAGCATTAATGTGATGCCTTTGAAAATTTTTGAAAAACTTGACATTGGGAGGTTAAAGGAAATGAATATGGAAATCGGAATAATGGATGATTCAATGATAAAGCCCCATGGAGTTGTGTAGGATATGCTTGTGAAAGTAGAGGATTTTGTCTTTCCAGTGGATTTTATGGTAGTAGACAAGCAAGTGGATCCTTTGATTTCATTGATTTTTGGAAGGCCGTTTTTGGCAACCGGAAGAGCAAAATTTGACATGAATAAGAAGGAACTCACACTTTGTTCAAATGAAAGAGAATTGGTGTTATCAAGCAAGAATTTAAAAGGGGGAGATCTTCATTTGAAGTCACCCATTAAGCCTCCGGATGATCGAGATCGAGTGGTAAGTGAAATTTTAAAAGATGAAGATTTAACTAACTTTTTACTTAAATTTGCAGGAAATTTTTCTACAAAAAGGAAAAAGTTCGAGGTTAATCCACGTGTTGATTGGAAGATTGATAAAGGGCCTCCGGGATTTGAAAACATGAGAAATAGAGGCAATGAATGGAGTTCAAGTGTTTGGATAAGAAATATGTTAAAGAAATGTTTAAAGTGAAGATGAGGGCCGATGGGGTCTTGGATTTCTCCGATTGTTAAGAGCTTAAATGCGTCTAGCTCGAAGACATTAAATCGAGAGCTTGATGGGAGGCAACCCATTTTAGTAAGTTTTCTTGTTTAATTTTATTTTTCTTGTATTTTTTGTATGTAGGTAGAATGTGCTCATGAAAAAAAATACATATGGAAAAGATGAGATGTGTTCAATTTGGAATGAAGATGTATGTCACACCACTCTTTACAAACTTAAATTTAACACTTGTATTAATTTAAGTTTGGGGGAGAGTGCGTGGTGGCCATACTTGAATTTTGGAGTGCACATACGTCATCACAAGATAATTTTATGATTTTCGATGGTGGAAACTACAAGGGTAAGTCTCACCACTTTTTACAAACTTAATTCTCAACTTGTTTGGATTTAAGTTTGGGGGGTAAGTGTGTGGTGTGCCTTATCACTTATATATGCTTGATGAGTCATGTTGATAAAGTAATTGTCTTGTGTAAAATTTGGTCAATTTTAAAATTTTCTCATGAGTTTGGTTTGTTTTTGGCATATTTGGTGGTGTTTAAGTGCATGATAGTCCATTAGTTGGTCATAAATTGTGGAACTGATGTGGGATGAATTTTGAGCATGAATAGGATGTATTAGAAGTGCAAAAACAGGGCAAAACGAGGTGTGAAGTTAGAAATTGGAAAAATAGGAAAAATAGCCACACCAGCCGTGTTCCATATACGGCCCTGTAAGGATTGGCCGTATACTGAAATCAGAACATGCTACACGCCCAACTTAAAGGCGAGTTCAGAGCTCGAGCCGTGTAAGAGGGAGAAGCACAGGCCGTATACCGCGCATGGGCCTATAACACAAGGCCGTATACGGTAATCAGAACATGCTACACACCCACGACTGAGGCTGTGTATTGGACATGAGCTGTGTAGCAATTAAAATTAGATTTTAAAAACCCAATTGCAGAACACTCTTGTTCATTCCGTACTCGTCTCGAAACCCTTCTTCCACTCTGGAAATACTTTGCCAGTGAGAATTCTTCCATCAACATTCATATTTGAGGTTAGTTTGAGTGATTGAGAGTGAGTTTCTTCAAGTTTTCTACATCAAGAATATTCTTCCAACTCAAAAGTGAAGGTATGAACTCTACAAGCCCTAACTTTGAATTTTTTTAGATTTTGATAGAAATTGAGAAAATTGATGCATGGGCTTTGTGCTATATTAAGTTTGGAATACGATTATGATTGTTGAACATATATTTGCCAATTTAATTGTTGAATTGAAAGTGAAATTAGTGTTCATGAGGTATAAATTTGGGAATTTTTGAGTTTGGTTAAATTGAATGGTTGTGATGTGATACATTGATTGAGAATGCTTGTATGATGATGAAATTGACATGAAATAGGGCCTAGGTGTGTAGGATTTGGGCATAAGGCTATGTGGATTTTATTATGAAGGCATATTGAAATGTTGTGTATGCCAAGTGTTCGATGAAATGCTTGAGTGACAATTTTATGTAATTTTGAAGTCATATTTGCATTATTGATTAGTGATTGTTTAATTGAAGATTTAAATGAGAAGAATATGTGCAAAACCTGATATGGATATTTGTTGGTGATGTTTGAAATGAAGATGATGTAATTATGTAATGTTAATGCGTGGTATAGTTCACACTTAGTTGAATAACAAGTGATGATTCTATTCCTAATGCACTATCATTTTTCATAAGGAAATTACATATAACTGGAGTTTGTTATACATTGTAGATGGCCGAGAGGAGAGTGAGAGCAAGGAATGAGGATTTCATCATCATTACCGATCCGGGGGAACTTTCTAATCTTGATGCTCAATTAATGGAAGATGGGATTCACCCCGATTACTTTGGGGTAGAGTTTGAAGAGTATTGAGGAAAATATGTGCTCCGTTGGCAAACACTTTGTCCTAAAATTAAGTCAACCCGATTCCAAGACACCACAACAATGGAAGGGCTAGGAATAGAGGGAGATTGAGGAAGTTGTTTAGGTTTGCACAAATGGAGGATTTTTAGATAAAAGGCCACCTACTTATCTTCATCTCACTATCGAGTTCATGAGTACACTCGAGGTAAAGAAGGATAGAAATAAGTTCCCCATTTCTATTACATTCCAGTTGGATAATGTGATGAGAAGGGAAATCCCTATTCTTATTTTGAATGAATTCTTTGGATGATCACCATGTCAAGGCCATAGTAGTTTCTATGAAGGAGGAGGCTTTAACCAACAAGATTAGTGGAAGAGATTGGTGAATGATGGGACAGAGCAGACATGATACGTTCCCAGTGCTTCGAAAGGAACTGCTATAAGGAATCCGGTGATGAGATACTTGGAAAAGATTGTCTTGAACACTGTTCTAGGAAGGTTTGAAAGTGGAACAGTGGGGAAGAAGCAGCTGTACATAATATTTTGCCTATTTAATGAGTTACCACTGAACATGGCAGCACATTTTGTTCAACATGAGGAGAGAGTTGCTAAGAGACAGACGTAGCAAGGATTAATGTTAGGAGGTATGATCACGATGATAGCTCAGGGCTTGGGAGTAAATCTTGCAGGAATGGAGAACAGAATGGTAAGTGAAGGGTTGAATTATCAGCAATTGATGAGAATGGAGTTTTTGTCTGTGGTTGCGAACCAATATTGCCTAAGGCAAGAAAAAGGGGCCCCATTTCCTTTACCAGCTCTGGTGAGCTCACTACAGTATACACTCGAAGAAAGTATGCCAATATGGCAATGGCTAGTACCCACCACTCTAGGGTTGTAAGAGCATTCTACAGGAGAAATAGAGAGGAAGTGGAGGAGGTTCTCCGGCAGATGAGGGTTGAGGAGAACCTTGAGCTAGCCAACTTGCGAGCAGAGCCGGTACCAATGGAAGGAGATGAGGAGGAGCCTCCACACCATCAAGTTGAGTTTGAAGAGCAAGCTCATGAGCCTCCACAGTTCAAAGATGAAGAGCAAGAGCAGCAGCAACCAATGGGTCCTGGATATGAAAATGAGAGGTGGAACTATATGTTGGACGAGGTGAGAGAGATAAGGCAAGTTCAACAGGTGCACGGAGCACAAATGAGAGAGATCCGAGAGGTGCAGCAGATGCATGGGACACACATTCAAGAACTCTGAGATGGACAGCGTCGTCGTGAGTACTATGAGGGGCAATCTCGTTTGCACTCAAACAACATGGAAGAGATGATGACGATGATGTTTAACTTTCAATTCCCAGCTTCTCCTGGTGTATACATACCATGGAACATGTATCATCCACCTCCACCTCTGGAACCATAAAGGGAGTCATTTTAAGTGCTAGTCACTTCTTCTAGTTCATTTGAATTAAGAAAGACATTTGATTTGAGATTGTTGGATTAGATTGTACTTGATTTGTTTTGTATTTTGGGAGGTTTACTTTTGGATTTATCTTGATTTTATGCAATTTATATTTTGGTATTTTGGTTTGATTTTTTATAATTTGGATGTGATGGGTATTTGAGCTTATTTGTTATGAATGTTGAATTGATGAGTTTTAATTTCTTGAATGGATGATTTTTGGTGATGCATGTTATATGTTGTGTAATGTTTATGTTGTGGCAAAAATTTTGCTTATGTGTTGTGATTGAGTTTTTCATTCTTGTATAGGTTCTGATTGGTGGTATGTTTTGGGAAAGTGTAAATGTTTTTTAATATGAGCTATGATGCATTATTTGTGATAGGTGATAGTTAGCATGTTAAAGGTTCCTACTAGTTGAAATTGTGATATGAATTACATAATTTGTTCAATTTTGAGAAGTATGAAGGGTAATTAGGTTTCTTTTTTGTCCAAGTAAAACTTGTGAGAATTGAGCCTTAATCGTGCCTCCATGTTTAATTATTGATGAGAGAACCGATTGAACTTAGAGAAATTAGAATTTGCTCATGGACTATAAGAACGAAGCCCGAATAGTGGATCTTTGTGAAATGATCTTAGGTCATCCTTGTTAAATGAGTCATAGCCATAAATTACCTTACCTAAACATCATCCTTAGTTAACCATTTTTTAGCCTTGAAGCCTATTCCTTGTGATATTAGCATAATACAAGCCTTAAATACCCACTTAAACTTTTTATGTATAACCTTTGAAACTTTGTATATATAACATTTGTGTGGGTAGTTGAGAAGATGATGGTCTAAAAGAATTGATGTGGAAAAGTTCAAGAAAAAGAAGGAAAATAGCGAATCAAGAAAAGGATGAAAGAGCTCAAGCTAAATGCATGTGCTACTTCAATAAAAGGAAAAGGAACAAAAATCATAAAAATATGCTTAAGGGAAAGGAAGCATGCAAATCAAAAGAAGCTCAAGAAATCTATGGTATGATAATGTTAGTACTTAAGAGTATGTGAAAAAGAAGGGAAGAATGAGAAGTGAAGGTAATAAAATAGATTATCATCTCTCTGATTACTTACACGTATATAGTCACAATTATCCATATCCTTCCTACCTTACTAAAGAGCCTAAACATTACATCCAACGATAAAAGACGTTTTTGATCACTTTGTGAGACTATGGTGGTTTGTGAACTAGTCCATGAGCAAGCCTATGGTGAGTCGGTTTGATCGGTTGATCAGAGTTGTTTTACCCTACTTCATAGAGTGTTGAATGCAATTAATATCCTATGAGAGGCTTGGATTGAAAATAACTTGACTACTCTTTTGATGTCTTAAAATTGAACTTGTTAATTCTTGATGTTATGAATTTGATGGTGTAGGGACATTTAATATGATTTTGTAGTCCTTATTATTTGTGATGTGTTGTATTTTATGTTCGTTAGGTATTTTTTAGGTGAAAATTTCTCCTCTTGATTATCATTTTTAGTTGTTCAAGGATGAACAACATTTTAAGTTTGGGGGTTGATCATCGTCATTTTCACCTAGATTTTAGTGTCTTTATTCGTGATTTTCGGATGTTTTTATCTGTATTTGTATAACTTTTGGTAGAATTTTATGTTAATTAGGAGAGATATGTACAGATTGATAAATGTGTGGAAATGAGCTTAATTGTGTATAAAACAGGTAAAAAAATGAGTCGGGAGCTAAAACGGAGGAAGAAGGACAGGGCATGCTCGGACACGCCCCGTGTGCGAAACACGGGCCTGTCCGAGATGGTCGTGTTCCATCATCAGAAAATACTATATGCCCAGGAAGAGGCCGTGTGCAGCGCACGAGCCATGTCCTAGAACACGCCGAATTGTGTGTGCAGCGCACGGGCCGTGTGCTGCTACACGAGCCGTGTAGGTGAAGATTCCAGATTAAGTTGGATGATGTTCTAGAAGGTTCCAAGGGGTATAAAAACCCAATTTGTGCTAAAAATTAGAGAGAGAGTCCATTTGAGCAGTTACAAGAATCAAAACACATATTATCACACCACATTTCCACACACTCTCTCTCCTCCACTCAAATCCACCAAATTCATCCATTTTTATCACTTTGATTCCATAATTCTCACCATATATCCATCATTTCATCAATTTGAGAAGAGAAGATCATCATAGATTGAAGAATTGAGCATGTTGGAAGGAAGGCCATCTTCACAAAAGGGAAGCCGATCTACTTTTCAATTGCTATTTTTCTTCATATTTTAGCTCAAATTGAGCAAGCCATTGGATGTATTGATTTGAACGTGATGTGTAGTGGTTAGTCCTATAGTAGGGCTAATCATATGATTGGTTGAGAAGAATGCTAGATATGTAGGATTTTAGATATTGAATTGAGTTAATTTTGGACTTCCTTTTATGATTAATGATTCATGCTTCATTTCTCTACTTGTGTAATTAAATTTCTAGTACAATATGTTAGGATGGCCATTCCAATGTCTTGTCTTAGGATTTAATTGAATCATTTAGTTGAATGAACTTGTATGTTAGTGTAGGGGGAGGCAAGTCATCCCCTTCTCATGCTAAGAACACTTATAAGGGGACACTTAAGAAATTGAGTGAAAAGAACCAAACTTATTATCATAGTACCTTAAGGGAATTGAGAGTAAACAAAATCTTAGGAGATTTAGACTTGTTAAAGAGTCGAGAACATAATCACCTTGGCCATAGGGGTAAGGAGTAAAAATGTGATTGGTTTTTGGTCCATGATTAATGAAGTTCAATGTTGAAAGTCATGCATATCCAGCTAGTTTCTTAACCATGAGTATGATTAGTCTTGCTCTCTTCTTAAATACATCCTATCCACTTCCATTCACTTTGTTACGTGATTGATATTTGATTCTATTAGTTGTTAATTGATTTCTTTAGTTAATTGATTACAGTAATCATTAGTATAAATTCAAACCTTCAATCTTGTCACTCTTACAAAGTATAATTGATGACAAATCCGGATACACTATGAGTTTACTTTCCTTTGAGACGACATAAATATAAATTTTGTTACTTGGTCAAACGTGTACAACAATGATAGAGTCTCTTACTCTAATTCATTTGACCAAAAATGGGACTAAGAACAATAAAATAAAACTAAAATTTTGAATTGTATTAATAGATTTTTTTTAACATTCTCTTTTAAGAGGAGTATATGTGAGACGGATTGTGGACTGGTCGAACGCGCCCATTATTATTGTATGATTATTATATAGGTAAAATACACTTATTTATAGTTAAAGAATGCTAGTAATGAATCATTATAATCATATTTTAATTAATATTTTATCATACTAAAAAAATATATACTTCATATATTTTAACTACCAAGAAACAAATTTTAACTATATATAACATTCATATTTTAATAATGAGTTGACCCATCTCACAACATATCTCACATAGGCATCGTCTCACAAGAGACTTGTATAGAAATGTAATAATATTGCTGCAAGAAACAATCGAAATTGATTGCAAAATATATAATAGAATTAGAAGAGAGAAAATAAATAAATACTTTTATCGAACAAAATCAATATACATTTCAATAAATTAATCACACATAAATATAGAATTAAGAATCACCAACATATGATCATGTAACAAAATGTCACAATCTAAGGTATAGAGGTATTAGCATCAATTTTTTTTAAATACATATCAAAATGCAACTTTTAAATACGACATTAAATGTATTTTACTTAAATAAAATAAAAAATTAATTTTAATTTATTATTTAAAAATTATAGTTTTTATTTTAATCAAAACCAATTAGTATATGACAAATAGTTTCTTTTGCATTATATAAACTCATCTTTAATTTGTATTATATAATTAAAAAATTATACATTTTGTCATTAAAAATTAATTAATTAATGAAAAGAATTTTGTCATTAAAAATTAAATAAGTAATGAAAAGAAAATTATAATTATGCATTTAAGTCTCTAAAATGTATGTCACAAATGATAAATGCATAATAAATGAATCTATCAAATTAAATTAAAAATACTAAAAAATTATAAATTTTGTCATTAAAAATCAATTAAGTAATGAAAAGAATTTTGGAGTCACACTAGTGTGCACCTAGTTAATAGGAACCATTAGATCAAAAGTAGATTAATAACCGCCTTCGATCAAATAAAATAGTTAAAAGTTTAAAAAATAAAAATAACTACCCTAAAAAACTACCTTATAAACTTTAGGTGCACCGGTGTGTCCGGTGCACTACAGAATAACCCAGAATTTTGTCATTAAAAATTAAATAAGTAATGAAAAAAATTATAATTATGCATTTAAGTTTCTAAAATGTATGTTACAAATGATAAATGTATAATGAATAAATCTATCAAATTAAATTAAAATTACTAAGAAATTGACATCTAAGCCTAAACTCACTCTTAGGATGACACATATGAATGTTAAAACTCTCATTTAATTTATTACTAGTATTATGCTGTTGAGAGTGAGAATTCACGTATTTTGAACTTTAATTTATGTGAAAATTGAGTACGATTTGATCTTAAATTGAGGCAAATCGGGATATGTATGAAAAAACCATGAATCAAATGCTTTTGAGGTTGTTTGAGCATATTTTCACATGAAATAGGTTATAACTGCTCAGAATTAGAAAACACAATTTTCGAGGTGCTGCTCGATCAAGAAAAGGGCTGCTCGACCAAGAGCAATTTGGTCGAGCAACAGTAGGCAAGTCGAGCAAGGCGAGTTGAAGAAGTTTCAATTTACAGACATGGTGCTCGACCAGGAGGTCTTGGTCGACCAGTACCGATTTAGTCGAGCAAAGACACAGACATCCAAATTTGGTGATTTTACACCTCCAGTACGTGTATGTGTGTATTTTCCACGAAAAAGCCCAGTAAAGGTCTATAAGGAGAGTTTGAAAGTATAAAAGGGGGATGCAGATCACATCAAGAAGAGAGTTAGATTCCACATTCATCCTACACCAAATCCAAACCCCAACTCCATCCGGAGGAGCTGTAGAGAGAGATTCATCTATCGAATCATGTAAGAATCAAGTGAGAACCAAGTGAAGATTCAAGATGGAGAGAGACGCGACGACGCCCACATTTAGAGTTTACTTCACTTCTTAATTTATCTTGTAATTTTCAAGACTATGGGTAAGATTTATCCAACCACCATGCTTGTTCTTCAACAAATCATGGGCTAGAACCACTTTGGCAGTTCTAGGGTTATGAAGGTTTTACTAGTAAATTGAACTTCTTGTGTATACTTCGTACAACACTACTTATGGATTATTTTATATATGACATACTATACTTTTTTAATCCATATTCAGAGTCGTTTTATACATCTTCAACTGTTATATAGAGTCTGAATATATATCTTGGTTATTGATTGAGCGCGTTCACTGCTGAACAGGATTCCATGTTATGATTCTTAGTGAGGGGACTCCGAAGGTTCATTAGAACTATCATATATAAATACTTATTAATTGAATTAAATTTGGGTTGATAAGTATGATAAAGAGGATAATTTCATAGTACCTATAACGGGAGATCATATCAGGTTAGAGTACTAAGTGTACAGAAAATAATTGATACTGATAGTACCTAGAAAGGGGGTGAAATTATGTTCTTACTCGAGGTTATTCACACGTGTTATACGCTTATTTACTTATTTTTATAGAGTAGATTTGCATGACTTAGTGATGCGTCCATATTCCACAAGGTAGAGTCGGACATTAATACACGAAAGAAAAATTAATGAGTGAAACAGAATTACCCAAAGTACTACCTATCTTCTCACTTGTTCACTCTCATTTATTCTTTATTGTTTTCTTATTTGTTTGCTATTTAATTACTTGTTTAGTAGATTAATAATAATTCCGAACTTGAATTGCCAAACCATAGTGTTAATTAATTTAGATAATAGTAAATTGATAATCATCCATCCTTTGGGTTCGATAAATATAACTTGGTCGCTTATCAAAGCTACAATAACATCCTTCATACTTGGGATAAATTATGTGTTGAGAAAACGTTAATCAAGTTTCTGGCACCATTACCAGGGACGGTTGCCATTATCGATTTTATTATTTCTAGTTTAATTGAGATTATTCCATACTTGTCTTTATTTTCTAACGTTGAATTTTTCTTAGGTGTATGCATACTAGATCAAAGGGAACAATACTAGCGCCTTTTGATCCGGAAATAGGAGCGTCATCGAGGAAGAAGAAAGCAAAGAAGAAGAACAAGAATGTGAAAACAATAGATACTCTTGATCTAGGAGTTGAAGTTGAAAAGATGAACTTGAAAGCGACTGAAATTGTAGCTGATCTAAACGCAGAAACAGAAGAAGTTGACATGGCCGTAGGCCAAATTCGGACAATGTTGCAATCCGCGAAGTTTTCAAAAACAACGGGGAAGACAACTTGGGGCTATTAGGAGCGCGAGGGGCAGATGCTGATATCGAACTTCACCCGCTCTTATCAGCATGGTTGAAAGGAGCCCTTTCTCTAGGGGCAACTTTGAAGATCCTCAGCAACATCTCAACAAGTTCTTTGGTTATGCTAGTACACAAAAGAGCTCAGGAACTCATGAAGATGCAATGAGGATTGTTTTGTTCAAATTCTCACTTACTGAAAGAGCGAAAAACTAGTATGACAACCTTAGTGCTGCAGACTGCACTACATGGGCTAACTGAAGATGATGTTCTTGAAGAGATACATGCCACCTTCAAAGGTGTTTAAAATAAAGCAAGATATTCATAAGTTTGTTATCAATCAAGTAGAGAAGTTCCATGAGACTTGGGATAGATTCAAGGACATGCGTAGAAGGTGTCCACAGCATGGATTATCAAAAATTCAATATATCAGCATCTTCTACAATGGGTTGGATTGTGATTCTCATGTTCTACTTGATGCTTCATCAAGTGAAGCATTACTTGCGAAGACACCCGTTGAGGCAAAAAAGCTCTTTGAGGATATTTCGATGAATTCAAGAGATTGGCCTACTGATAGAGTGAGAGACACCTATATACTTAGAAAGGTACCGCAGGTTGAACACACTATGGTGAAGTCAAGTAGAGAAGATGAGATTGTCTCTTGTTTTGCTAATATTAACAAGCTACTTGAGTCTCAGTAGAAGCAGATCACGGAGTTGTCACAAAGAGTACCATTGATGCAACAGCAGGATGTAGGTGAAGAGAGATCTATCCAAGAGGAACTAGAATAGGCGAACTATACCATGGGTCAAAGTATTCAAGGAACGAGGTTTCAAAACCAAAGAAATAAGAATTATCAAGAGAACTTCAATAATCATGGTCCCTAGGGTAATTATCAAAATCAAATTTTCATGGAGTAATCTGAATGCAGTCATACAACCTCCTATTAGTTTTGATCCTGGTAGGGATGGCAATAGGCCGGGGCGGGGCGGGTACCTAGATGGCCCGGCCCGCCCCGGTACGGGTCGCTATTGAGGACCCGTGCCCCGCCCCTATGCGGGGCGGGTCCCCCCCCCATTTTTTTTAAATTATTATAGATTCAAATAGAAAATTTTAAATTAAAATAAAATAAAGTAAATTTAAATTTTAAATTAAATAATTAAACTATATTTTTATTTTTAAAATTATTTTATTACATTATATATGTAATGATATATATAATATTGTAATAAAATATTTTGTAATAGTTACATATAATTTCTATATATGATTTTTTTATTTAAGGTAAATAAAAATGTATGTATATTATTTAATATAAATTACTAAATTATATTTAATATAAATTACTAAATTATATTATATAATAAATATTTTAAATAAAAAATTTTAATATTTGGTAGCGGGGCGGGGCGGGCCGGGGCGAGGCTAAGACCCAGACCCGCTCCATTCTCTGTGCGGGGCGGGACGGACCCGGCACAATCGGGGCGGGCCGGGCCAAATTGTCATCCCTAGATCCTGGTGCTAAGATCGTAGAAGGAAAACCTGACTTGGAGGATATGGTGAACCGTTATATGTCTAGGAATGATGCAAGTGTGGATCGTCTAGAAGCAAAGATAGATTCCAACCATGAGGAGTTATCCAAGCAGATGAAAGACCTTACTTTGTTGATGGGAGAGATGGCGGGGAATGTTAATAAGCTGACACAGACAATTGAGAAGGGAAAGTTTCCGTCTCAAAGAATAACGAACCCGAAATCATGTAATGCCATCACATTGAGGTCAGGAACACAGTATGAAGGTCCGATGAAGCCCGTCGACAAAAATGGAGGAGTGTCCCGACTCAACCATAGCTCGACCAAATTTCTTAGTCGAACAACAGGTTTCGGTGCTGAAAATCACATTCCGTTTACATGTCCTTTGCTCGACCAAAACAACATTGCTCGACCAGACCATTCTGGTCAAGCAACGGTCGAGCAACTCTCTGTTAGACTGAAGAATGCCATTCTGTTTACTGGTCCCTTGCTCGATCAAATGATGTTGCTCGACCAGACCATTCTGGTCAAGTTGGGGTCGAGCAACACCATTCAACTCCCGTTTCCGTACAGATTGCTACACCTGTTGTTCAGAACACTCCAGTATCATCACATGAACAGAACACTGAGCTTATAGTGGAAAAGAAGTGGGAAAGAGCAAAGAGATTGAGAGCCGAGAAGGATAAGCTGAAGGAGGTTGAACGTGATGAGTGGGGAATCCCAAAGACTAAGATACCTTCTCTGTTTCCTTTGAGGTTAGTAAAGAAGGGATTGGAAGAAAAGTTCAAGAGATTTCAAGATATCATGAACAAGATAAGCTTGAACATTCCTTTCTCTGAAGCAATCATGGAGATGTCGTACTATGCCCAATTTCTAAAGGATATCATATTGAAGAAGAGGAGCTTGAACGGAGTTGAGACTGTTAATCTATCTGAAAACTGCAGCTCGATCATTTGGAGGAAGTTGTCAACAAAGTTGAAGGATTCGGGAAGCTTCACTATTCTATGTGAAATTAGGAAGGGGCCGGCGCAAAAAGCTTTGTTGATCTTGGTGCAAGCATCAACTTGATGCCCTTGTCTATATTCAAGAAGCTAAGTTTGGGGGAGCTTGCTCCAACGACAATTGCTCTACAATTGGCGGATAGGTCCATGACTTTTTCGAAGGGTGTTATTGAAGATGTGCTTTTGAAAGTTGAGAAGCTTGTCTTTCTTGTGGATTTTCTTATGTTGGAGATGGAAGATGACAAGGATAATGTCCATCTTATCTTGGGGAGACCATTCCTTGCAATTGCTGGAGCTATGTTTGATGTACAAAAGGGTGAGCTTAGATTGCGGATGGATAAAGAAGAGGTCATATTCAACCTCGACAAAGCAATAAAGATGCCTATGGAGACGCAGTGCTACAGCATTAATGTGGTGGAGGAGATCGTGAAGGAAGATATGTCCTTGATCTTTTCTAAGAATCCTTTAGAGACATACTTGGCGAAGTCTCTACTTTTCCCACCACAAAGCTAGATGAGCTCTCTTACTTTTCTTTTTCTTTTTTTTGCTTAAACAAATACTATTACTCATCCAATTAATAAAGTAATAATTTCTTAAATAATAAATTACTATTTGTCTTTTATTTTAATTTTTATCTTTTATTAAATTTATCATTTAAAAGAATAATAATTAATCATTCTAAAAATTAATAATCCTTATTTATATTTTTAAAATTCATATCTAAATTTAAAAATCATCTGTACATGTTTATAATTTTTTTAATATTTTATTATGTAAAATGATAATATGACTAAACAGGAACCTATAAAAAGAAAATATAGTGGATTGTTGTGTAATTATATATTATTATAATTAAATTAATTAATTATAGTCAATCTAATAAAAAATATAATATTTATAGAATTCATATTTATTATAATTAAAAAATTCACGCAATAAATAATTAATATACATAAATATTTTAATAATAATTAATTCTAATATAAATGTGATATGTCATCTAATTAAAATTTCTTATTATTTTGACATGTGGAGAAATACTCCATGTTTAGAGACGCCACATAAACATCCAAACTCTATATACACTTGATACATATGACAAACTACGTGGAGGCGACACGTGGCGTAAAATACTCACAATTAGTACTAGTGTTATGCCCCATACATTGCACGGGTGTAGACATTAATTTTAAATTAAATTAATATAATTTAATTTATCTTTTGAAATTATAAAATATTCTATAATTTAAATAATAAGAAATTTATTTATGTATTCGAATAGAAAAATAAATATTTATTTTACATTTATATTTTATTTATTTTATATCTTATAATTATTTTTTTTAAGTATGGATTACATTATAGATTCTGAATATAAATTTTATAATAATCGACCAAATATGCATTTTTCATATAGTTAAGAAAATCTAATATAAAAAGGTATTTATTATTGAAGATGCATTTTAAATTAATTAATCTTAATTATTATCAAAATTTTCATAGGAATAAATTTTAATTATTGCATGCATTAAATCAAACATTTATTCACTCATTAATAATATGGATTTATTCGCTCATAATAAAGAAAGTGACAAAGGAGAGAGAAAGACAAAGTTTTGGAAGGAAAAATTAATAAACAGTGCATAAGAAAATGAAACATTAACCTTGAAATTAAGAGAAGATGACATATAGGATAGATCAAACTCCCTATAGTATATTTAAGATGAGATAGATATATATCTTACTATATTAATTTTATACATTTAAAAATATTAATATATAAATATATATTAGTTTTATATAAACTAATAATATTATTTATTAAGCATAAATAAACTAATTTTAAATCCAAATTTATAATATCCTATATATTACACCCAAAACAGAATAAGCTAACCGTATTAGTACTCTATATATCTTAAATTGATAATTAAGAATGATTTAGGTAAGAATATATTTCTGTCATTCGGCATTCGGCTTTGCCATCCTATTGACTAATTATACTGTGCAAATGGGTGCATCCTAAGATAGGGTATACCCACTTTTAAAAACGTATACAAATATAAACAAAAATATATATAATTATGAACAAAAATATATACAATTTAATTATTAGTTTTTTTAATGAACATTTGAGTGTAAAAAAATATAAAATTATTGAAAAACATGTATACACTATTGAATAAAAAGTTATACACATATGGATGCTAGTTTTTTTAATGAAAAATTAAGTGTGAAAAAAATATACAATTATTAAGAAACACGTATACAAAATAGAATAATATGTAAGTATACAAAATAGAATAAAAAGTTATATACATATAGGTGCACCTAATATCAACTCTTTCTTATTTGGCAAAGACTTATGCGAAACCATCTCACAAATTTTATTCATAGAGCTCATTCAACCCGCGAAACTGTATTCTTGGCGGCTAAACATTCCTCCTATTTATTCTTTGGAAGATCGATACCTGTACGTAGACGTCTCCTTCAATATATATTTTTAATTTAAATTTACTTATTATTTTTCTTTTATAAAGTATTGAAGAATATATTTAATTTATTTTAACTTTTACTTACTAAGTAAAAAATTCTATGATGAATATATTTAATTTATTTTAACTTTTACTTATTAAGTAAAATTAGTTTATAAGTGATAATATTTATATTTAAAAGTGATAACTAGTCACAAAAAAGTAGTATTTGTTAAATGAATTATTTCATAAATAATTTGTAGAAAAAAAAAATATTAATGTTATTATAAAAAATGATTCATGATCACTGAAAAGTGATAATTATTGATTAAGTTATTTCATGCATGAATAATTTATAAAATGAATAAAAAAGATATTTGATCAAAGGGAAATAATACTCGTTCCATTGGACAATGTCATGAACAATTCCTATAACAAATTAGAAGTGATCATTTTTTTTAGTAATAAGTAATAATTGAGCATAGAAAAATGATAACTTTTAATTGAATTATTTCATGTATGAACAATGAACAATTTTTAAGACATATAAATAATGATAATATTTAAAATGAAAAGTGATTCATAATAATGAAAAAGTTATTACTACATTCCAATTAAATTATATCATAAATAATTCATAAGAAGAATAAAAGTGATAATATTTTTAATGTAAAAGTGATACTTGATCAAGGAAAATGAATAATAATGAAAAAGTTATTACTACATTCCAATTAAATTATATCATAAACAATTCGTAAGATGAATAAAAAATAATCATATATTTTAATAAAAGTTATACTAGATCAAGGAAAATGATAATTGTTAATTTAATTATTTCATGTATGAACAATTTGTAAAACATAAAAAATGATAATATTTTAAATGAAAAGTGATTCATGATTATAGATTTGTGATAACTTTCAAATTAAATTATATTGTAAACAATTCATAAAATGTATTAAAAATGATAACATTTTAAATAAAAAGTAATACTTCATAAATGAAAAGTGATAGTCATCAATTGAATATACTAATATATATCATACATATGAATAATTTATAAAACGGATAAAAAATGAGTAACATTTAAAAAAATTAATGATCATGGAAAAATAATAATGATCCTATTAAACTATTTTATAAACAATTATAGTACAAATAGAAAGTTATGACAACATTCGTTAAAAAAAAATTTATAAATGAAATTGAACTAACGTTGCTTGAGATTAAAAAGTACATTTATCAAAAAGATTATTGATCAGGAATTAAAAAAAATCCATTTTAATACATGGTTAATTATGTTGTGCATCTGGGTGCACCTACTTTTAAAAAACATATACAAATATAAACAAAAACATATACAATAATGAACAAAAATGTATACAATTTAATTGTTAGTTTTATTAATGAAAAATTGAGTGTAAAAAAATATTTAATTATTAAAAAGCATGTATACACTATTAAATAAAAAGTTATACACATATGGATGCTAATTTTTTTAATGAAAAACTTAGTGTGAAAAAAGTATACAATTGTTAAGAAACATGTATACAAAATAGAATAACATATATATAAAATAAAATAAAAAATTATAAACATATGGACCCGAGTGCACATAATATCAACTCATATATAAATACGTGTTTAAGTGTAAGTAGTAGGAATTTTCTAACTACAGTAATAATAAAAAACTGAGAATAGCTAACGGCGAGAAGATTAACGGAAATGACTGAAATTAACTGCCAGTGCTTTTTAATTTTTAATTGTTTTTTAATTATATAATGGATAGAGAGGTTCCTTATTCACGAAAAAAGATCCGTGAGACGATCTTGTACAAGGTTCATCCTTCCAACTTTGAGTGTCTTCTCCTTTTTAGCATATGGGAGCCACCTAAACAATTAATATATTATTATGGGACTCACATCTAATACTAATACACCTATCCACTTTTACATTAAATATTAGTATATTTTTCTATCCACTATCCATTAAAACACCATATTTCTTAATCAACGTGAAAAAAATAAACGTAAGCATTGAAACGGGACGGATGGAGTATATATTATCCCATATCAATAGTAAAAATATACTTTTGGTCTTTAAATTGAAAAAAATTAGTCATGAAATAATTTTGCAAAGAGTTGTGTGAGATCGTTTCACGTAAACTTTTACGTGAGATGAATAAAAAGTGATAATATTAATGAAAAGTGATACTCAATCAATGAAAGGTGATAATGATACAAATAAACTATTTATAATACACATAAAAATGATCTTTTTTCTAGCGAAGGTAATAATATGAGTATTTTATAGCAAAAGTGATAACTAATTACGAAAGCGTAAAATATCTCATCGTAAGATGGTCTCACACAATATTTGTCAAATGCTCCTTTAGTCCCAATTAAGGTTTACATTTTTCTTTCTATCATGTGAGACCACACAAGACAATTAATTATTTCACAAGACTTACACACAACATTAATACACACTACTCCGTACATATTAAAAATTATACTATTTCTCAATCTACTATATATTAAAATATTATATACTCCCTCTGTCCCATACTTATATTCACACTTTCAGTTTTCGTTCGTCTCATATCTATCTTCATCACCCAAAAAAAAATTACATCAACTAACAACCTCAAAAGTTCTCTTAATTTCAAAAATATCACTCTCACCTAACAGACGTAACATACTTTATAATTTATTTATTACCTAAAAATACCACAATATACTCTTAAAAAAATAAAATTTGTTAAAAAAAACTTTCATTAAACTCCGTATTTACTATTTTCTCAAATTCTGTATCTACTGTGTATCAGTGAACATAAGTTGGACCGGACAAAAGGATGAGTATCTCTTAATCTTAATGCATGTATCTCTTAAGGCAAATTATAGGATACACCCGGATGCCTTAAGATATGGTGCACTCATATACAAATATAAACAAAAATATATACAATTATGAGCAAAAATGTATATAATTTAATTATTAGTTTTTTTAATGAAAAATTAAGTGTAAAAAAATATATAATTATTAAAAAATATATATACACTATTGAATAAAAAATTATACATATTAGTTTTTTTTAATGAAAAACTCTGAAAAAAAAAAGGAGGGTTGCGCGTATTAAAGTGAATGGTGATGTTTGGTTGAAGGAGGCGTGGGGATTTGGTGGTGTTGCGGCGATGGAGTTCTTAGATGAATTTGAGAGCAAGCCAAGATTCGTGTTCCAGTCGAAGCAATTGCCCCAACCCCACGATTCTGATGCTATTCACCCTTCCTCTTCTCTCCACAAGCCCACCATTTTCATTTCTCTTTCCTTCTCCATTTTCACTTTCATTCTCGCCCTTTTCTACCTCCATTCCGAACCCCTCAAGTCCTTTCTTCTATGGCTTTCCCTCTCACTCCTCGTCGGCCCCTTCGCGCCGTCCTCCATCACCGCCGGCGACATCCGTGTGGGCCTCGGACCTCCTCTCAAGGAAACCCTAACCCCTAACGAGACCGCCGAAAAACCTAACAGAAAATCAACAAGAATTACTCCCAAGAAACCATCGGAGGACGCAGTCAAATTCGATGGGTATTCGGACAGATCGAGCTCCGTTGACGTTGATTTCATTGTGAATAAGCGCGATGGATCCAGCAGGGTGTTGAGTGAGACGAAATCAGAGGAGTGGAGTGAGGGTGATGATGAGTTACTGAAGAAGTTAATGGGGAAGCATCCTCCGGGAAAGCCCGGGAGATGGGAGGCCATAGCCGAGGGATTCAAGGGGAAGCATGGGGTGGAGACTGTCATAACCAAGGCTAAAGAAGCTGGAGACAAGAAGGCGAATGATCGAGATTCGTTCCAAAAGTTTCTCAAGGATAGGAAGCCTGTTGACAACCGGGTTCTTGATGACAATGTGGAAGAAGGGGGGAAGGTGAATGTATGGACTTCTGCTGAGGATTTAGCATTGCTCAATGCATTGAAGGCGTTTCCAAAGGATGTAGCCATGAGATGGGAGAAGATTGCAGCTTCTGTTCCTGGGAAAACTAAGTCAGCATGTATGAAGAGAGTGGGGGAATTGAAGAAGGATTTTCGGAGTTCTAAGGCCCAAACATCTACATCTTAGGTAAACCAATTTACCAACTTGCTGATGATCAAGATTGTGTTTTTTTATTGCTTTGTTATTCGATTTTGACGAGTATGAGTGTAGCATTGGAGCTGATTTTTTGCGATCATGACATGATTAATAATCTTTGAAATCAAGATTATTTACTTGAATGATAAAAAATTTACCCCTTGTATGTTGCATTGTTTCTTACGTATGTGTCTCGGATTCCTTGGATAATGATTCACTTCAACGATGATATAAAATGTAGAGGAATGCAATGAGAAGTTAAAGTTGTGCATGCTTCTTGTAAAAGTGGGTTCGACAAAGTATTATTAGAGATAGCTGCAATCCTTTTAATTATCTATATAGTTGTTGTTGTGAGCTACTCTGCATTTTACTAGGCCTTTTATTGATAATGATTATTCAAGATTGTAGACAAACGTAAATACTATCATCTAGATGCATAGTTGCTTAGTGGTTTGTTATTGGGTTGTAAAGTAAATAAGCGACTTTCATTTGCTGAAGATTGTTTCTCAGTTCAAGTACACCCTGTGTAGAACTCATTTGAGGGTTACAATGTAAGGAAATGATGGTCGAAGTGTTAAAACAAGTCACGCAAGACAAGATTTGAGGCCTGTTGAATGCAAAATTGAGAAATTCAATTCCTGTAATCGTTTGAATGGTTTCATTATGTCTCTGGCTGTATCTAATTATGTGCAATTCTTTGAAGTGTTTGACTTGTGGATATGTAGAAAAGAATTTCTATAAAATAGTGTTGTCATTTATTAACACCTCGTACTGGATTTTATTTTTTTTGATCGGTAAATGTTGGTGGTTAGAAGTTAGTAAACCGATACTCCAAGATTATTCTCCTAGCCTCCTTATAACTCCATACTCCAATTCGTTCCCAAAGGAAGCGAACCTGGATCACTCACTTTAGTGAGGAGCCCAGTGACTAGGTGAGCTAACTCACCTTGTTAACACCTCATACTGGATTAATCTGACCCGGGGTTAATTTATTGTTGCTTACAGATGTGAACTGAGGAAAATTAGCTTTTTCTAGTATAATCAGGTTTGTGCCAATGTATTTGTTCATGGCTATATTTGCAGATTCAGTGTTTCATTTTTAATTCTGGTTCTGGATTCATTTTTCCTTTGATCGTTTGCTAATATCAGGAATTGCCTATTTATATTCTAGTAAACTTAAACTGGTGCATTGACAGAATGTCTTTTGTGGCTTTGCCTTCATGGCTGGTTGAACTTTTAGACACATTATGTTTAATCAGCATAAGATTATTTTGTCTCTTTGCAAATTCTTTGTCTGTTTTTTCTATGTCATCAGTCATATTCATTGCTATGGAGCAAGATACCTATGATTTAGAATCTGGATTGTAGCACAGAGAGTTCTTAAGGTGTGGTTGATATGGAAAATTTTTCTATTTATCATTTCCATAAAAAAAAAATCAGATTTAATCGTTCTCATTTCTGCAAAGTATCACATCAACTATAATCATTATATTTTTTTTTTCTACTTTTACTTATTTTTCTCTTCTATCCTTAATACAAAAAAATATCAACAATTATCCATCTATAAAATATTAATCTGTACTATTCATGTGGAAAATGTAAAGCGAGTATTTATTCATAAGCAAACAAACTCTTAGTCCTAGCTTCCTGATTTTAATTTTTCTGGTTAACTGATTTATCTTGTTAATTGATGTAACTTTTTTCTACAATTATTTTGTACATTATGAATCAGCAACTGCAGTATATGCAAGTATCATACCAGTTCACATCAGCGTGTTAAATTTCTTGGACTTATTTTAAGTGAAAGCCATTATTTTACCATTTTTATGAGATAATTTTGGTGGGTGGTTTCGAAGGGAAAGGCCTCGAAGGTCCAAAGGTGCCAAAAATACACTATTAAATCAGAGTGTGTGGGGATTATGTAAAATCCCAGATAAGCTGAATCATGTCACAACCAATCTGCTGTGCGCTGCAATATTTATTGATCTTAACGAAGATGGCGTTTAGCATTACCCCGTGTGACAGGGTGAGGTGCATTTGTTAGAGCCTGGAAGTTGAACTCTTGATGACACTATACACAAAAAAGCTATACATATTGCATTGGCTAGATTGGTTATTTATTTTGCTTTCTATTGCATTACCATTTTTTATCTGCTACATGAACCTCTTTCTACATGTGTCAAATATCAATATTTTGTGTGGCGCCATGTGGGGAAATGATGCAGGGAAGCGTATAGAATGACGAAGAATATGGATTAAGGGGATACACACCCTGTAGTTCTTTATCATCAATCATCCAACCCTAATAATGAATGTGCATAGGACATTTGGGTCCGAGATCAAAATAAAACACTAAAGCAATAAATAATTAAACTTGTAAGGTGACTGGATCGATATTCTCTAAATATTGAATAGCAGCTTCATCTCCATCATTCTCCTCCTCTTCAAAACGATTCGCCCTCGAATTGATCACAACTTCATCTCCAGAGGAATTATCACCATGGTAAGGTGCAAGGTGTTTGACATTGAAAACATCCGAAGTGCGAATGTGACCCGGAAGGCGAAGACGGTAAGCATTAGGATTGATCTTCTCGATGATCTCAATAGGTCCAATTTTCCGGGATGCCAACTTATTGTACTCGTGTGCAGGAAAGCGATCCTTAGTAAGGACAACCCAAACAAAATCACCGACGTCAAACTGAACATCACGTCGCTTTGCATCAGCAGCCGCCTTATACTTGGAGTTCGAGGCTTCCAATCGGGCATGAGTGGTAGCTGCTGAATCTCCCCAATGAGGTCAACAACTCGTGTATCAGCAGGAAGGGTAGAAGGTAGATTGGGGAGATCAATGGGAGCACGTGGAACGAAGCCATAAACCACGAAGAAAGGAGTGAAACTTGTGTTGCGATTCAACGCCTGGTTATGAGCAAACTCAGCAATACATAACTTAAGATCCCAAGTCTTCAAGTTATCCCCAACCAAACAATGAAGCATATTTCCCAAGGAGCGGTTGACCACTTCAGTTTGTCCATCAGTCTGAGGATGATATGCACTGCTAAAATTCAAATCAGTGTTGGCCATGCGCCAAAGAGTGCGCTAGAAATGCCCAAGGAAACGTGAATCACGGTCCGAAACAATGGAAAGTGGTAATCCACGTAAACGAAAGACCTCCCGAAAGAATAAAGTAGCTACATGCACAACATCGAAGGTACGCTTGCAAGGAATAAAATGAACCATTTTTTAAAACCGATCAACAACCACAAAAATGGAATCATTACCTCGCTGAGTATGGGGAAGACCCAAAACAAAGTCCATACTGAGAGCAGTTCATGGGCGAAAAGGGACGGGTAATGGGCGGTACAAACCCGCGTTGGTGGCAGTCCTCTTGGAAACCTGGCACACACGACACCGAGCAACAAAGCGGGATACATCCCGTCAGATAGACGACTAAAAGAAGCGACGACACACCAACTCAACGGAACGATCACGACCAACATGGCCCACACAATGAACCTCCGCAATAATATATAGACGGAGACTGCAGGCTGGAATGCACAAACGGAGGCCACGAAACAGAAAGCCCTCAGTAAGAGAATAGTCCTCACAAGCACCACGATTCAGCAGGGTAATAACAGACCCAAAGAAAGGATCAGAAGTATAGAGATCCCGAAAGGTGTCAAAACCTGTCACCTCAACACGCATATCAGTCAATAAAGAGTGACGTCGGCTAAGAGCATCAGCAACCTTATTGTCTGCCCCAGCATGATGTCTCACAATAAATGTAAACTGCTGTAGAAAGGCAACCCACTTGGCATGTCGAGCAAATAAAGAATCCTGAGTAGCCAAGTGTTTCAGCGCCTCGTGGTCAGTGTAAAGAATGAACTCACGCAGAAATAAATAATGACGTCAATTCCGAACTGCACGAACTACAGAGTAGAACTCAATGTCATAAGTACTATAGCGAGCACGAGTACCAGTGACCTTCTCACTAAAGAAGGCAACAGGACGACCAACTTGTGAAAGAATAGCCCCAATCCCCACTTTCGACGCATCACAATATAAGTCGAATGGGGTAAAAAATCCGATAACACCAGGAGATGAGCCGTGGTCAAGCGTCGTTTAATCTCAACAAACGCGGCCTCTTTCTCAGGGGACCACGAGAAGGTCTTACCATGCATCGCATCAGTAAGAGGTACCATAATAGTGCTGAAGTGATGAATAAAACACCTGTAGAAGGAGGCTAAACCATGAAAACTCCGAACTTCTGTGATAGTAGTAGGCGTCGGCCAATCCCGAATAGCTGTAATCTTCGCCTCATCAATCCCTATACCTGCAGCAGAAATCTGGTATCCCAAAAATAACACTGAATCAGTGAAAAAAGCACATTTCACCGGTGAGGCGAATAACTGCTCAGCACGAAGGATAGTCAAAACAGCTCGGAGATGGGCCACTTGTTCTTCCTCAGATCTGTTATAAACCAAATATCATCAAAATAAACTACCACACAAGTGCCAATGAGCGGACGTAGAGACTGATTCATAACCCGCATAAAAGTACTCGGAGCATTGGACAAGCCGAAAGGTATAACCAAGCACTCGAATAAACCCTCTCTAGTCTTGAATGATGTCTTCCACTCGTCACCAGGCAGAATTCGAATCTGGTGGTACCCACTGCGTAAATCCAACTTACTAAAAATCACAGCATCTGCCAACTGATCGAGAAGGTCATCCAATCGAGGAATGGAAAAGTTGTAATGTACAGTAATTTTATTGATAGCTCGGCTATCAACACATCCGCCACTCTCCAGATTTTTCGGAATCAATAAAGCAGGAACAACACAAGAACTCAGACACTGTCGAACAATACCCTTGCGAAGCAAGTCTTCCACCTGGCAACGGAGTTCCTCATGCTCAACAGGACTCATACGGTAGTGGGGCCGATTAGGGAGAGGAGCCCCTGAAATCAGATCGATCTGATGCTGGATATCCCGAAGAGGTGGTAAGCCCTCATGTAATGCATCAGGAAACACATCACGAAACTCATCAATAAGAGGCACAGCTACAATAGGAATGTCAGATAACTCACAAACATCATGGCCAAGTAATAACAGTGTATGAGTGGCACTGGACATCTCCTCAAAAAATTCACCATAACTCAACAAGTGGTCCTTATCACAAGAAGCAGGAGGCTCCGGCACAGAAGGTAGTAACACAATTTTCACCCCAGAAAAAATGAAGCTGTAAGTATTTTTGCGGCCATCATGAATAACATTATGATCGTACTGCTAAGGCCTACCAAGCAAAACATGACAAGCATCCATAGGGACCATATCGCACCAAATAGAGTCCATATAAGTTGCATCCACAGACAATTTAACCAAAACTCGCCTATCCACATGCACACGATTTTCACTTTCCAACCAAGATAGACTATAAGGATGAGGATGTAATTCAGGCGATAAAGACAGTTTCTCCACAGCGGATTTAGCAATTACATTCAAACAGGAGCCAGAATCAACAATAAAATAGCACACTTTTCCATTAATAGTACAAGACGAATGAAATAAAGTGTGACGTTGTACCTCGTCAGTTGAGCCCTTTGGAGCAAGACATGACCTATTCACGAGCAAAGTTGGGCCCGTATCGCCAGCAAGAAAAATTTCAGGAATATCCTCCGTCTGGAGATCATCGAAATGGGTCTGAGAGGTACATAAATCATCTTCATCAGCAATGAAAAGCCCACGTGTGGATTTTGGGCAATTACTCAATTTGTGGCCCAATTCTCCACATCCAAATCAAGGCCCACGTGTAGGCCCATTAGGCTGTTGAAGGCCTGGACCTCGGCCCCAACGTGAATCAGAAATAGTGGCTGTGGGCGGAAGGCTACGGGTAGCGACTGGGCGCGATGTTCCTGCTCCTGACGCATTGCTGGACGGCGGCAGAAAGGATGGCCCAGCGTTGCTGGAAGGTGCTGGCACGGGCGACGGCAGCAGAGAGGAGTAAGCTGGCCGCCGGGCGAGTTGGCGTTCTAACGCCACTGCTCGCTGGTGTGCCTCCAAAACTGATTCCGGTGAGAACATGTTCAACGTGTCCTGAAAATTAACACACAATCCGCCAATATATCGCGAGATTAATTGATCCTCGAACTCGTTCAAATCAATCCGCGATAGCAACTGGTAGAACTCCTCTATGTAGGCATCAATTGTGCGCATTCCCTGTCTCAGATTCTGTAATTTTTGAAACAAGGTGCGTGTGTAATTATAGGGTAAAAATTCACTGCGTAAATGCTTTGTAAATTTCTCCCAAGAAATGATGTTCGATTTGCCACGGCGTGTGCGGGAGATTTTCAATTGATGCCAGTCCGTCCACGAAAATGGGTGGCGACGAGAGCAACCCTGCGATTCACAGGAACCTCCTTGAAATCGAGCACCTCTTCCACCGAAAGCAGCCAATCAATGAATTCATCAGGTTGTAATCCACCATTGAACTCAGGGAGATCAAGTTTGAAACTGTTTTCCCACTTCCAATCGGTGTCACCTTGACGGTGGTGATGGCCAGCGAGGGTGGCAAAGGGATTGTCGATCGTGACTTCATCATCACTGGACGGTGCGTTAAACTATGGCGGAGGCTGATGATGTCCACCCTGCTCGCGACGTGGGTGAGGGTTTTTAGCCGCCGACGGAGGTTGAACGGTAGCAGCCGAATGTTGAAGCAATTGAACGACGGTTCCCAATTGCACGATTAATTCTTCCAATCTATCTGCAATTCATTGTCACGATTCTGGGGGTCGCATCTAGGCGGCATAATGGATCGAGATCTTGGAAAAGCTGATACCAAATGATGCAGGAAAGCGTATAGAATGACGAAGAATATGAATTAAGGGATAAACACCCTGTTGTTCTTTATCATCAATCATCCAACCCTAATAATGAATGTGCATAGGGTATAAATACTAGTAAAATAAGATAAAAGACCAACAATAAAGGCCCAACACATTTGGATCGAGATAAAAATAAAACATTAAAGCAATAAATAATTAAACTTGTAAGGTGACTGGACCGATCTTCTCTAAATATTGAATAGCAGCTTCATCTCCATCAGGAAACCTGGACACGCTTAATAGCTTAATTGTTCTTCATGTTTTTCTATTAAAAATCTCTGCTATTGTTACTTTCTTTATTGTTAATTTCGTAGGAGGCTCATCTTATTCACCTCCTCCTATTAAATACACATTCCTAATTAAATTATTAAAATATGTATTTTTAAAAAGTCTAAATTATCCCTAATTAACTAAATATACACAACCACGTTTATCTTCCACCTGTATATTTTTCTCTTGTGTTTATCTGCTACCCACGAAGTCTTCAACCACAGCTAATGGTAGAAACTAAACACTCAAATCTGAATTGGGATTTCTTACCGCTTCCGGCCAAAGCTACCACTACCGGGGCGCGGCTGTGCGGCGGTGGATGCAGCTGCAATCCCTTCAAGTGTTGTAGTTGCATTGCAAATTATTTCCATTACAGGCTATGGCAAAGTCAGATAGTTAAGAGATTAGGAAGCATGAATTGGTTGAACGTCGTCAGATCCTTAAAAAAGATATAAGAGCTTTATGAAGAATTATATACAATGTGTTTTTCCTTTCCCATTCTCACTCTCTCAGAGACAAACCTATTTGCATATATTGTCATCCTTTCTAATGGATGAAAATCAATTTACAATCCAGAGGATAATGAGGTTTTCTAGACGAACAAACAAGCTGTACAACCGAATATATGAGGTGAATGAGGAACATAGGATTATAGGAAACAGAATTTGATGTATCATTGTTGTAGCGTGGAATTTGTGAGGAAGCACGCAGTAGAACACATGTTTACACTAAATATCTCCTTGTTTTTCAAGAAGATGTCGATAAAACAAACATTTTATTGCAACTAGATTTTATAGACGTGTGATGCACGTTGCAATCACGATTTATTTTGGTAATTTATTTTGTAATGTATCTTGATTTATTTTAATTATTTTTTGCTGAATAATTAAATACTTCCTCCATCCGATTCAAATAGGGTCTTTTGTTTTTTATAAGCAAATTAAAGAATATTATTATTTAATGTGTAATGAGTAATTATATCAGTGAGAGTGTGACTCCTATATTTTAATTGTACTAATGGATGTGTATGTGTCTCTTTGGATGGAAAGCCCAAAATAAAAAATACGAACCCTTTGAAGGGAGTGAAGGGAGTATATTTATTATTTTATCTTACAATGATCATCATATCCAACTAAAACTTAGGTATGTTACATGTACATGCCCCTAATAAATGAAATGTTCAACTATGCATGCAAAAATTATATACATACATGTTATAATGGGAGATAAACTCCAACATTTTGAATTGTTTGTTTTTGATAATTTGTTTATTATCATTGCAAAATAAAGATTGACAAATGGGGTTTTGAATAAATGATTTTCTTAGAAGAGAACAGTTATTTATTTACGTAATAAGATAAAATTGCCAAAAAAAAGTTTGACTGTTGGAGTTATGAAGAAATGTTTATCTAAGGAGAGAATAATCATTTGTTTAAGCATTAAGGCAAAATAATTTCTTACGGCCTTTCAATCCCATTTTCTATCTGAAATAAATACATTGCAAATTCCATTGGCGTAGATATCCCGTGCACCAAAGTATATACGTGCATTCATTTGTATATAAATTTTTATTTAATAGTGTATATATTTCTTAATAATTGTATATTATTTTTACACTCAATTTTTTATTAAATTAGAAATACTAAAAGACAATTTGATAAAAGAAACAAAACAAAAATATTTCTCTCTCTATAATTGTCAATTTCCTTATGCCATTCCTAAATCCTCTAACCACTTTCTTTCTTTCTTTTTTTTTTATATTTACGTTTATGTGGGTCATTCCTCTCCTTTCCATTTGATATATGAATTATGATGTTGATTTCAAATTGAAAAGGGATTATGATGGTTAAAAAAATTGTTCTAGTTGAAGAAAGAGAAATAGATCAGAAACTAAAGGAAAAAAAATCATTTCATTTCAATTATTGCCACCAATGATGTCAGTAAAGTATGGAGAAGCTTAACAAACCAGTGTATCCATCCTAGTAGCTACTCTTTCTTGCAATGAAGAATTTAATACTCTCCATCCTTGTTAAATATAATAATTCTCACAAACCACAGTTGCAATATATAATAGTAATAAAATTAGTTAGAATTCTTAGAGTAATATCTTCTAGAGTTCGAAAGGTTGTTTGTTTTTTTAAGAATAATCAGTCTATAATGACTTTTGCAATAAATTAATAAAGTACTAACATATATAATGAAAGATTGAAAAAATCAACAATGGAGAATCTAAATTGTTGCATCGGTCATGCAGCAAGTCGTCCAATTTCGCTAGGTGATTATGCATCTAATTCAGGATCAATCTAAGAAGTTACTCGAGTAACCTGCAATAGCAATGACATTATGTACATTAGGACAGGGGTAGAAGTCAGTCATCATAAATATAGGATCACTCATCTCCAACAAAAAGCTTTGATGATGTTGACATGTATCTCATTGCTTTAAGAAGTGAAGCGTTTGATGCCGGAATTTGTGAAACAACTTTCTTGGTTATTGCAGGCTTTTAGGTAATACATATAGGTGATAAACATATAATGTACTCAAGATTTGCATGAAGTTAATAATTCAAAAGTTGCATTAAGTTTAAGATTAATTATAGTATTAAGTTATAAACTCAAGAGGTTTTGAAGTTTCAAAAGTTGCATTAAATTATGATCAAGAGGTGCATTAAATTTAAGATAAATTGTATTAAGTTATAAGCTCAAGAGGTGCATGTGGTTAAATAACTCAAGTGAGCAATAACAAATAAGAAGAAAAGAAGTGCTTGAACTAAGTAACTACAAAGTAACACAAATGTATTAAGTAACCAAAGTTGTACTTAAAAAACTAAGACATAGCATTATGAAAAATTAAAGCATATACGTTGCACCCAAAATTTTATCAGGCCTTGTTGTGAAAACAACAATTTTAACATCCGAAATTAAAGAAAAAATAAATAATAAACATACTTTTCTAATAACCATGTCCCCCACGCTCGCTTACTCCATCCACTACTTCCTCATTAGCAACGACAATACCAAAAGCAGGCACCAGTTAACAGGGACTTCAGCCTATGCCATAAATACATCTTAAGAGCCTCTATATATGTTAAGAACACTGAACTGATCAGAAAACAATTTCTGAGTCAACTCTAACCTGATATGCTAATTCTCTCTTCAAAAGCTGTAGAAATTTCCGTTGTGTCCATTCTTAATATTCAGGCTCTGTTGCAGAAATACTGATATCAGTTCCAAAATTTTGATTTTAAAGATCACAATAGTATAAGATCATTGACTGCTTTACCCATAAAAGATGCTGATGCATTTAAACTACTTTCCAATCAAGAGACCAATATTTAACAAAACTCATACGATAACCTTTTTTTTCTCGTTGCAATGCTATTAAGAATTTAAAATGTTAATTAGAAAGCATATTATGTACTATTTTACTAACACGAGAATCAATCAATTAGATTGGAGCACTTCATATAGATTCCATATGAATGTTATCCATTTACTATCTTTTTCTTATTTTGGATGCTGAATGGAGCTCGACTGCCCTTATAAGTTCAAAATAGTGAAACTCCAAAATCTGCAGTAGTTGATTCCATTCAAGAAGAGAACTACAAAAGTTAGAAGAGAAAATGTAATTATAGTAGGAATTTACCTTTTCAAGATATCACTTCCTTTCCAGTTGTCCACCTAAGACAAATCTAAAAATATACATACAGTGTAACCATAAACATAAACAAAATCTTTGAAGAATAACAGCGTGTTACTGTTGGATTGTATACTAAAAGTTTAGCTTTAGTTGAACAATGTTATAACAATTTATTTGAAATAAGAATCATATGATCAAATGATTGCGTCTTATAATTTATTTATATGTAGATGCAATAATTCACTTACCTTATACTGTAGATAATATGTTGTGTGACAACACGTGAAAGATCATATTATCGGTTTCCTTATAAAGTATAAACAGATGCTCACAACCAATATAGACAGAGACTCTCTATCAGGATGGTTGTAGTATGGTTTGATATTAGCTTGTCTTGGCTATAGAATCACATTAGTGCACTTTTTGTGTATTGAGCATGACCGTTTGAGATCGTTCGACTTATACTGACTTATAGAAGAACTTGATCTTTGTTATTATGGATGTTCATGCTCTTAATCCCTATAGAATAATCTCGACACGTAGGGCAGTATGTATTTCTTTGATTCATCAATGGGTGAGATTTACATGTAATTAAATCAACAAACTCGGTGAGTTGGGAAGTAGTGATGTCTCTATGGTGTGCTGTTGATTGTAGAAGGAATCCATGTCCATCATAGGTTGATGATGTCCCCTTGAGGAGCTCATAAGAATTATCATGTAAACCCTTCAGGTGAATTTATTCCGACATGATAATGAGGTTGAATGGTACTACTCTAGAATGAGATATTAATTAATGGAGTTGTCAGTAACTTAATTAATTAATGGACATTGTATAACTTAAACATGAATAGACTAACGGGCTCATAATAAGAAGGAGCCCATAACGTAATTATGGAATTTGAACAGTAGTGCAGTAATAATATTTTAGTGGTATATATTATTATTATTGGACTTAAGTATAAGCTTTGGGCTAATCTTGGATACTTAAACCCAATGGAGGCCCGGCTCTAATTTCTCCTCCTGGTCCCTGCTGTAGCCCATATATAAGTCATCTCAACTGTCCGGAAACCCTAATCTATGAGATTAATCCACCTAACACTGTGAGGAGTGTGAGAGAACAGCAGATTGAGAAGATCTCGGGGATCGTCGCACACACGATGTCGAAATTGGACTTGCGAATACAGCAGAAGACTGAAAGGTTGTTTGCTGCTATTTTTCACCACCTTTTATGATTTTTATAAAATTGTACAGACTTCAGAACAGGACATATGATATACTGACGGAAAGTCACGGAAGAGAGGATCGTTTTGGCGCATAGATCACTTAAATCTGACATCAGATGAGAGAGTTATGCCTAAAACGGTGAGGATGCGCAGGCTGATAGCGAGAATTCATCGTTTTCAACATACCCTGGTGAAAGGTAATACGTTTCTTGTTTCTTGCTTTCGCTGACTGTTAGAATTGTATGGAACCCTAACGGTTCACGTTAACCAAACGATAGAACGCCAATAGTTACCCCAAGGCAACCTCTGCTTCTTCCACTTGCATGCTGCTTCCAAAATCTTGAGATTTGTCTTTGGGAATAGATAATTGATATACTCCTTGTACCTGAAAATTCTAGAAATATCAGTCATCACCAGATTATAAAACTATCATGGTACAAAAAATATTATCAAAACTAATTACATAAACTATCATGCTACTTTCAGTATTTAACCACTCTTCCAAAAGTATTGCCATTTCCTCCAATTCAGGGGTAGTACTTTTGAAATAGCTAATGGCTCTCTCAAAAACAGCTATGGAACAGGATGAAGTTTGAGTCTACATAAACATATATCAGCAGGTACATGTATATAGAGGAAAAAAATAGACATATGCATATAGGCTTTTACTTTCTTACCTCTAGCACGCTGAAGGCGTTTCGCTTTTCATCTTGATGACTCTCAGACATCTGATCCCTGGGAAGCCTCAAACTTAGCATAACATATCCAAACCTTTAAGTGTTTCGTGCAGTTCAAAAGACAGGTTAGGCAATTAAAAATAGTGCAATTATGTACAATTTGATATCATCAACACCTATTAATTCTAATAAGAGCTTATAATGACTCTAGTTCTAAAACAATAATGTATTGGAGGATATGATATTATCAGCACTACCTTGTGGCAGGGCAAGTGATTGAACCAAGCCATCTTATGCTGGTCTTGATGCTGTTTTGCTCCATAAGCCCATCCTAATTAAAAGATACTTGATAAAAATATTACTCTAACCATATTCCATGTATGCTTCAAAGTGTAAATTCACAAATATTTTTCTTGTGCGAGTGAAAAAACAACACTATTCAACATCAAAATTAACAAAAAGTTACACTGTCCAATAACTAAACTCAAAATCAAAAACAAAACAGTAAAAAAAAGTAATTCAGATAAATTTTTTGAATAAAATAAAAGATACACTAATCTAAATAAAGATGAGTAATATTCATGTTGAGTTAATGGATTAATACACATAATCAGAGTAGGGCATACTCGCAAAGGAAATGCAGGAGAAAACCACGATATAGAATGGAGGCATCTGGGTTAAGGAAGGAAAAAGGAATTAGGTTTCCCTGAAATTTTAGAATCGGAGAATGAAATGGAAGGGAGATACCACCGACCTGAAAGAGAACGCACGGAGAAGGAAGGGCCTCTGTCGGAAAATCAATCAGTCTGCCAATAACACTGATACTATAGGAGCCGCAATGGAGCCCAAAATGCAGTTCTCAAATCTCTTCTTCTTCTGCAGTAATAATTGGCAATGAAATGATTCATTTGACGAATGAAACAGACGAACATGGAATAGTAAAGACAGGAGTATTAATTAATAAGGTCATTACTACTGTGAAGGAAGTAAAAAAGAGAAAATAATAGGGATAAGAAGGGGATAAAATGTTTTACAAAGCCTTCACACTTTTAATATATTAGAATATATTAATGGATGGATTAACATTAATTTAGTTGATCTGTGTAGTGTAAAACTAATCTTTGATGAAATTAAATCTGCGTGGCGTGGGAGTGTATATTTTAATTTTGAAATGATAGTTTAGGAATTTTTGGAGCGTGCCTTCAATAAAATTAAGAAATAAAAAATTATAGGGGAATGTGTATTTAGTAAAAAGAGTGTACTAATAAGATGTGGTGTGTAATTAATAACACTCTTCGTAAGATGTATAATTTTGGAGTCATGCACCTAATGTACGTGTAAGATCTCAATCGTTAGATCTTAAGTCAATTGAATTTTAGTTTTAAATTTAAATTTAAATTTAAAAATATTAAAAACAAAATTTATAATTATAATTATACTCTGTGTTTAATCTATAAATCGTGAGGTGCTGGTGCACCCCAAAATTACCCATAATTTTGTGGATATTTGAGACTATAGAAAAGACAGGTTTGAAACAAGTGTTTTGGAGTTGAAACTTGAAACTACTTAAGTTTGTATCAAATGCAAGTGCTGTGACGGTTGAGAAGTAGAAGTAGAAGTAGAAACCCCCCACATTCACACTTGAGGGGACTAAGCAGGACTTAATTTGGGATTGAAGTCTTGCCAAATTTTGTTCTATCTAGTTTACACAAATCATTTTGCCTGTCCCAAAACTTATACTCCCTCTACTTTACACAAATCATTTTGCTTGTCCCAAAACTTATACTCCTTCCGTACCGTTACAAACTTTACGTTTACTTTTACACTTAAATTAAGGAATGTAGTATTTTAACATGTAGTGAGGTGAGATAAATAATATTTTAATATAAAATTGGTAGGTAAATTAGTGAGATGTGTGGGCCCATAAAAAGATAAATAATTAATTTGTGTGAGTTCCATTTACTAAGAAGGAAAATGTAAAGATTAAAATGAGACGTCCAAATTAAAAATATGTAGAGATTGAAATGAAACATAGGAAATATACACTTTTAAAAATAGTAATCATCATGTAATATTAAAATCCTTATAATACTAAACTACTTCAAAATTGTGTCCTTCGTTTTACATTTAACCGTACAAATTTATACATTTTACTCATTAAATTATCCAAAATATTCTTTCTTTTCTTACTATGTACACTCAAAAAGAAACTTTTTAAACTCTGTATAAAATACATGTGCAAGTCACCGTACAAATTTATACATTTTTCTCAAATTATCCAAAATATTCGTTCTTTTCCTTACTATGTTCACTCAAAAAGAAACATTTTAAATTCTGTATAAAATACGTGCAAGTCGACGGACAGAGGGAGTATTACATTGCGTTAGTTGCGTGAGTCAGTCTCGAACGAATTTTCTTTTGCCATGACTGCCATTGTACACTCAAGAAAGCTTTATTGAATTTTTACAAATTTTTTAAACCAAAAATATATTTCTGTACTTAAAACAGTAGATGAGAATAGAACCACACAACAAGGTTGAGTTGACATTGGTGATGTTTGGTTTGAGATTACGTGAGATTTGAAAATCATGAATGGTGTATTTTATGTTTGTTTTGGGTTTTGAGTAAAGTATATTTTAACTTTATGTCAAATCAATGTATTAATTTATTTAAAAAGTTAAATGAGAGAAGAGAGATAAAAAGAGAAAATGTATTAATTGAAGAGAGAGAATGTAGTAGGTATATATAGGGGAAGTTTTTAAAATTTGGACGTGGGTTTTGAAAAACCAAAACCTGAATTTAAAATTCGAAAACGAACATATAAAGGCATGGCATTGCAGCAACAAATATCACTCTCCCTAATACATACAACCAACCTGGCAATATCCCCATGAAATGAATCCGCCATTGTTGTGATAACCAAACTACCCATCTTGTAACCCACACCAGAACATGTGACAGGAATGCCCTCGCACTGTGCTCAAAGATCTCCCAACCTTTCAAAAGCAAGCACTTCAATGAGGAAAATGTGCCGATATAAAGTCTTTGTCTGCAATGCATCTCAAGCCCATGATCAGTCAATACAGACACATGCACTCAAAACTGGCCAGCTCGAATGTCCCTATCGAGGCGATCCGCATTGAGAGTTCCAGGAAGCTCCCTGAAATCTTCGTTAAATATGGAATATGCACTGCAATAAATGCAAGAGTTAGATAATAAGATCAACAAAGAACACAAAACTAATATACAAATTGACATATCTTGTATTACAGGGGAGAGAAACAAGGGCTATGGTAAAATTCTTGGAGCAATATTCAATTTTATAATCTTTGTCCATTCTCTGAAAGAATATATTTTCTCAATTATGAATTTGTGAAGTACAGTACAAGAGACTGAAATTATATCAATAATAATATAATGAGTCTTGATATTGGATGATGGATGCCTCATATATGCCAGAAAAATGTCCGTCCCATTCTTATATTCACACTTTCTTTTTTCGTCCGTCCATACCTATGTTCACACCCCAAAAAGCCACCCAACCATGAAGTCTCACCATACACTTTAATTTCAAATTTGTCTTCCCTTTCCGGTTCACATGACTTAGTTTATAATTTATTTATTACTTTGAAATACCAAACTACCCCAAGAAGTCGATCAAACAAGTAAAAAAAAATTTTTCTTGATATCCGTGAAAAAGTACATGTGCGTATAGGAACGGGACGGATGGAGTAATAAATAATCCAAAAAAATTTCATGAAGTTGTGGTTCTAAGAAGCAAAAGAATTGACTGCTTATAAACTTAAGAACAAGACTGTTAGGCATAATGCTAGGGAGCCCTAACTTCACCCAAAACCATGGATGAAGGTGAAGGCCCCCACTTATATGCCCTTCTACGCTTGCGTGTGAAACTGATGTGGGACATCGTAACAATCCATCCCCCTTCTAACCGGACGTCCACAGACGGCACATTCCGGATGGCAACCCACACACCAAGGCCACAACTCCGGGTGGCAACCCTCCTCGGACCCACATCCGGGGTGGTAACCCGTGGGTCCATCATCGGGTAGCCCCTTCCCGTGGCCCGTCCAGATCCGGAAGGTCGGACCAAATTGTTAGGCATAAAGCTAGGGAGCCCTAACTTCACCCAAAACCATGGCTGAAGGTGAAGGGTTGACCCCCACTTATATGCCCTTCCACACTTGCGTGTGGAACCGATGTGGGACATCGTAACAAAGACATTGGCAAGTTAAGATATTTCCTGGCATGTGCTCGTACCTTGCATCACCAGGTTGTCGATGCCCAAGGTTGTAGAAAATGATAACAAATCCTGTTCCAAGTATCTGAAAAAAAAATGGTAGCAATTCATCAAATGAGATTCTTGTGAAGACATGAAATTAAAATCCATTAAAGAAAGGTGGGCTTGTTTTCCATTGGTCTTGTTTATGTGCAATATTTCTCCATGCTTTTCTTGAATAATAAGGGAAAACCATGGTCAACAACATGATTAAATGCATTACCAAATAGTCAATTGTGGAATTGGCAGCGTCCCAACCAAATGCTTACATCTCTATCACAGCATGGCAACATGCATAGATTTTTCGGATAAAATCAGAGGGAAATGAATCCATAGTAATGAGCCATGTTTCAACAAAATTTGCAGATCACAAAGAACAAGAAGACTCACATATAAGGGGCCAATATCCCATCTATTGGCAAGAGGTGCAAGGATGAACCATATTACAATGGCTGCCCATATCTTTATTCCGAGGGAGAAAATTGCCATCAACAGCATATCTACAAGTGGAACACGACTGATCAGCAAGTTCCAATTGTACTTCAGTGTAAAATGAGTGGTCAAACTAGGCCTCACCAGGGAGCATGAATTTATCACGTAAGATGAAGAAAAGCCTCCTTTTCCACCTGCTGCTTGATTCTGGAAGCTGAAATTTCTACAAAACAAAAAAGAATGAAAATGAAAATCTCTCCTAGAAGGTACAAGAAAACAGATTCTCTTAAAACTAACAAGATCTCCATCGTCATCATCAAGGCTCTCCTGAATATGCTTTGCTGGGGGCTTTGGTTTGATGGCAACTGTCACAGTTTCTAGAAACAAAATATTAAGGCTCTTTATCAGAGATAGAAAAAGATTATTACAAGTACAAATTTATTTTGGAAATATTAACAAGCAAATCAAAAAAGAATTATGGTCTACTTCCTTGAAAACATTCCTAAAAAAAAGGTTTCACATTTTCTCATTGAGTTGAGTTCGAGTTCAAGAAGATTACAGTTTGATCGAGCATTGTTTAGTATCAAGCTTTAATTTTACTACTCAAATTGAATCTAAGTATAATACTACTCGACCAGACTTGCCTCAGTTTAATAACACCCTAGTGATACTTTTTTAATCAATGAAATGACTACTGAAATTCTCTTAGCTTCGCTTCTGATTACGAAAATCTTCAGTAGAAATATCAGTTTCAAGATTGCTGATTCAAAATGCTTTCCATGCAGAAACATATTATCTATAACCAATACCCTTCTAGAAATATGTGTACCCAAAACATTTTTTTTCTCAAAACACCCAGCAGAAAGCATATATAATTATTTCCAAGGGAAAAATAGAACCATAATGGGGCTAAATCATGAGCAAATAGGTTCTTGGATCATTCCAAACTACTTACAGAGTTATCTGTAGTTGTTAGAGGCAAGAGGTGCACAGAGGCACAAGGGCTGTTGGAGCCTGAGGCAAGAGGCGCGGACCTCCTGTGCACCTGCCCTAGTTTTTTTCTACAAATTATATATGTGTGTCTACATAATATCACATAGTAATACATAATAACTCATTAATGATATAATAAACATAGAACATCTGTACATAACCAACCTCAAAGCTCAAATAACTTTAACCTAGTAAAATATTGTTGAAAAACACAAAAGAATAATCATTCCTCATCATAAAATGTATCAAGTAAAATTACTAGCAAAGTAGAAAACTGTACCAATCATATTGGTTACGTAGATAATGATTACCCTCATCATAATCTAATATCATTTAACAATGGAGATGCGATATTTATTTCTCTTGAGTTTTTAAGAATAATAGAAATCCTACGCAGAAGAGGTTGTGGGTAGTGACGAAAGTGTTTTATATAAGCGCATCTTAGAAACGAATAATAACTTGTTGGAAGTTAGCAATACAATGTGTGTAAGAGGCATGCCTCTCCAAAACTGCGCCTGCCTTAGTCTAAAAAAGAGGTTTTGGAGGGGTACCCCGAGGGCATGCATCAATCAACTATCTATATACATCCAGAGGCATTCCTTCTATATCTTGTTTGTGTTGATAATAAATTTAGACAAAAGCACTAAATTAAGAGAGACAAAATTATAATAAAAACTTTTACGAACCAAAATGAGAAACCTGGTTTCAAATAAATCATATCTGTAGAGAAAACTATGAGTCAAGATCTTTCAATCTGGCGCAAAGATTTGTGGACTGAGGAAGAAGGCCAATCAAAAACAAACTAACATAAAATAATTTACGCACTGTAGATACAAGTTAGGAGCTTCATTGGTCCACTTAAAAAAGTTCATGTTGAAGCAATTTAATAGTCATTAATTAGTATAAAAGTTTGGCACTATAATCTAGAAGGGAGAATACAGCCAACTTGATAATGCACAACTGATTAAATTTAATAATGTATGCCCGTGCAATACAATGAACATTGAACTGTCAATTTTTATGATGCAAAGCATAATATTATTATAGTATGAAATACATAATAAACTCACGTAACTCAGCATCACTAGAAGAGAAACAAACACCATAGTCCATAAATTATAACCAACACTATAAAAGGTAGTTCATGTACCTCCATCATGGAGTTGCACCAACAAATCATCACCATCTCTACTATCGTGCAATACATTGCCTCGAAAAACAAGCATCATATTCTCTAGGGGCAAGTGTCTGGCACCAGCAATCAATTTTCTCAACTCTTTAACCTATTCAGGAAAAATAAAGTATAACAAGAACATCACTTTCATGATTAATTTAGGAAATCGTGTGTTTGTGAAAGAGAGGGGTTGGACATATGTTATAGGAACAAAGATCATTATGCTGCTGAGCTCATCAAATGGAGCACAAAACTACCCTTCAAAATTATGTTAATCAAACATTATGCTCATCATCATGAAGGGTATGAATTAATGCCTTTCAAATTAATTCAACTTAAATGTACTGCCTGTTAGTTTATAACTATTGTTAGACATTCTTTAAGGTGCAAGATATAAAGACTCTAGTTGTCATTTAGCATCTTAACGGTGGAAAAATCTTTGGGCAACCACTAACAATATAAGAATTCATATCAATGTCTAGTACTTTGACTAGTGAAAGGATTACAAGGGACCACAACAGATAAAAAATTAAACTATGATATTGAGAACTCATGATTTATTATATGATATATCTGCAGACTATTTGTATTGAAAGAACAAGATTCTGTATCTGAAGCACTTAATTGCATCAATGAGTAGAGATGGGCTAAATGGCTTAGTCATAAGTATAACAAGAGAAAAAATGTAATAAGACGATATTTATTATCAATGGGAACTGCCTATACTCTCCAAAACCACGACGTGCTACTCTTGCTAACAGGTGCACATGTTATAATGACAGGATCTGCAAAAGTTGGAGGCAGCATTCAAATTTACTAAATTCAATTGTAATATGTAGGTAGTGGTTCTATTTCATATATGTAATATACTACTTGCAGGGGTAAACCAAAAAAACAAGGTTTTAGGGTCTAGTAATATAATCGCTTAAAAGCATCCTCTGTCATGCATCTGAAATCCAACTCATTTATTACTTTTATAATCCAATAAGGAAGTTAATACTTTAAGCTGCGTTAAATTTAACACAGGAGAACAGTCGACCGAGCATCTTTACAAGGAAAGAAAAATTGAGCATACAACATAAAAACATAACTACTTTAAGATCCTTCATCGGATAAAATTAGAGAACAAAACACCAAAGCATTCATCAATATTTATATACTATGTAAAATGAGGATAAGTGGCTGTTTAATAAAACATAGATGCCATTATTATAATATTGAGCCTTCATAACAGTTTTTTACTTATTTTCGCCCTATTCATATAACACACTTCACCAAAAGAAATGAAATAATGATCCTACTTAATTCACATTTTCATCAAGAAATAGCAGACCCCAAAGATTGATAGCAAAAAGGGCCTATCTTTCCTATACAAGAGGACACATGATATTAACCAATTTTAATCATCGTCCTTTGCTTTCTAGATATAAGCAAGAATGGACAATAAAATTACAAATAAAATTTTATTTGTCAGAGGGCTAACAGCTAAAAATTAGACAAAGAGTACACTTTCGGTTGCAATTTGCAGATTCATCGGTTTGACTTCATTGAGTTCTTATGCATGCAATTCTCACAAAGTATTTCATGCAAATCCAGTTATCTATTTTAATTCTCATAGCAATATCGCTGATTCAGAGATATAGGAGTATCACCATGAGACATTGTTTGCATTCTCTTGAGGCGTTAATCAATTATACACAAACTTAGAAAAGGAGAGGAAAGAATAGAAATTGGGAGAAATACCTTGAGGGTAGGAGGGACTCCGAGGCGAGAGCGAGGCGAAGGACCGACAGATCTTAACGTGATATTGACCATTCCATCGTGCTCCTCGATGAGATCCGCCATCCCTGATGACTTCACCAGTTATTGTACCCTAAGGAACAACCTCTTTTTTTTTTTTTCTTTTTCTTTAACGAAGAATTTTTTTATTTATATTGGTGCGAGGCGAGGGCACTCCCTTCTACAACGAGATACTGTCAATCTGTGTGTGTGACTTGATTTAAGAGAGTTGTGAGTTATTGTCTTGAGAGTACATTAACAAGATTAAGAGTTCTTGATCAAGTTTGATTCACTGCCAATTAAATAAATAAATAAAGCCTTATGGCTATATTGATATGACTGAATGAAATAAGAGGTGAATGAAATGAACTCATGAATGGAATAGTAATGAGAATGAAATGCTTAAAATTTATTTTTATTCAAATCTCATTGAATTTGTATTCTTTAATTAATTTCAATCTCATTAATAGTATTTTTATAATATTACATTTAAATTTTAATTTATATAAAATATTAAATTAAGTAAAAATTTAATGAAGATTTTATATATTTTAATAATTATATAAAAATATTAAATTAAAAATAAAATAATATTAATATTTTTAAAGTACAAATAAAATATTTATATATATTAAAAAATATTAAACTAAGCATAAAAAATTATATTTATATTTATATTACATGTATATATTCAATTTAATTAATAATATTAATTTTTTATATATAATTTACACTTTTATTTTGAATAAATATTAAAATAATTATATAAATATATATTTTTAAATTTTTTAAGAATTTAATTTGATTTTATATTTTTTTACCGAGTTGATTATATAAAAATATTTAATTTTTTATTTAAATTTTAAATAATTTAATATTTTATTTTTTATTAAATAATTTAATACTAATGTTTTTAATAAATATTACATGTTAAGTAGAAAAATAGTAACATATTTATAATTTTTATAATTATATAAATAATTGTATAAATTAAACGAATATTATTTATAGGGTGGGGGTGGGGGTGGGGGTGGGGGTGGGGGTGTGGGTGGGGGTGGGAGTGGGAGTGGGAAAACTAAGGAATTAAATGAGCAATATCATGGGGTAGGAGGAATGTTCATTCACACAAATAAGTAAATACACATTCCTTTTAAATCGAACTCATATTAATAAAAATATACCAGTAGCAGAATAAAATTAGGAATAGGAATAAGAATAAAATTAGAAAGGGGTCTTCATTTAGATGGTCTAGTCAACAATAAATCTTATTTAAAAGGCCTAAGGTTATAAAATTTTGTGTAAATGGTCTCCCTTTAAGAAATGAAGTTTTTACTTAATTATTAATACTTTATGGACTTTTAGAAAAATAATAAAAGTTTGGGACTTTTTTTGTAAAATAAAAAAATGGGGGCTCTTACTAAATTATTAATATTTTATGAACTTTTGAAAAAATGAGTTTTATCAATTCAAGGCCCGAATTATGGGTAAATTATCGATTCGGAGCTTGAATTATTTTTTCTATCAATTCAAGACCTGAAATATATAAAACTATCAATCCAATGCCTGAATTTGTCAAATATTATCTTCTATTTTATAAATTTAGGGCCTAAGTTCAGGCCCTGAATTGATAGTTCCCTAATCGATATAAAACATAATTCAAGCTCCGAATTGATAGTTTACCCATTTTTCAGACCCTGAATTGATAAAATTCCTTTGAAAAATTAGCATTTATGCCCATAACGTAACCATTTCATTACAACGACTTGTATGTCGTTATTCAAAATTAGAGTTATCCCGAGGTCGTCTCAATCAAAATTTCTCACATTTACCTCATTATTTACCATTCGATTTATTTTTCTAGTGAATAGTCAATTTAGCATTGTCTAGCTCCATAACGGAATCATTCCATTATAATGACTTGCACGTCGTTATTCAAAAATTGATCGATTTTAGAGGCCTTTCATTCACTTGGATTTCCACATACAATGTCAAAATATAATATTCTAATAAACTAGCAAATGAATGTTGATATTCAGTCACATATTGACTATCTCATACATGTTAAATAAAACAAGTATACAAAGCATAAAGTTTGGATGCGAAGCATTACAAATATGAAGTATCCAACTTTAATTTTTGAATGGGCTTGTAGAAATATTATGAAATCAAGGCAAGTGTTTAATATGAGGTCCAAACGCACAACTTAATTGTCATGTATAAAAATATGCGTGTTTAACCCCATAACGGAATCATTCCGTTATACTCACTTGTATGTTGTTATTCAAAATTCGAGTTATCCCGGAGTCGTCCCAATCAAAATTTCTCACTTTACTATCATTGTATGCTATTTGATTGATTTCTATAATGAATAGCAAATTTAGCATTGTTTGACCCCATAACGGAATCATTCCGTTATAACGATTTGCACTCCGTTATTTGAGATTCGATCGATTTTAGAGGCCTTTCATTTGCTTGGATCTCCACATACAATATCAAAACATAATATTTGGATAAACTAACAAACATATATTGATATTGAGTCACATATGAATTATTTCGTACATGTCATATAAAACAAGTGTATAAAGTATAAACGTTTGGATGCAAAACATTACAAATATGAAGTATCCCACTTGAATTTTCGAATGAGCTTTTAGTAATATGATGAAATCAAAGTTGATGTCCAAAATCACTACTTTATTGGTATGTACGAAATATGTGCATTTATGTCCATAACGGAATCATTCTGTTATACCCACTTGTATGTCATTATTCAAAATTTGAGTTATCCCGGGATTGTCTCAGTCAAAATTTCTCACTTTTAACCCATTTGAGTTGTTTCTTTAGTGGATTGCCGAATTAGCATTGTTTGGCCACATAACAGAACCATTCCGTTATAACGACTTGCATGACGTTTTCAAAATTCGAGTGATTTTAGAGGCCTTGGACTTGCTTGGATCTCCATATGTAGATGTAAAGTCTAATATTATTATAAGATCACAAAAGAATGCTGATATTGACTCACTTATTGAAGTAGTGAAAATATAATAAAATGATATAAATAAGATTGTTTATTTAAAAAATTAATAATTTTATATTTTTAATTTAAAATTACATATATAATATTTCTATTTTTATTTTTTATTATTATATTAACATTTATTATTATATCACTATTATATATGTCACGCCCCAGTTTTCAATAAATAGAAAGGGAGATATATTCGCACTTGTTTAATAATATTAACCTTCAATGTGAGTGTACACCATAAAATAAAATTAATAAAATATCATAAACAGTGAAAATTATAAAAAAGTATATCATTAGAAATTATACAAAAATATTTCGCACAACACATTAATTAAAAAGCTTTCACGCAACGCATCCGACCCCGGTACGCATTCGCAGCCTCAACCTGAAAAGGGTTTGAAGTGGAAGGGGTGAGCATCTAAAATACACATTCAGTGGGTTAACTTAAATGATTGTACAGTTAAAAATAAATATGCATGTCAAATATACCATAAGATGTAACAAATATCCCACCTTAAATGTTCTTGGAAATTATAAGATGGACAAGGCTTGCTCTTCGATCTCAGAAATTCTTGAAAATATATATTAAAAATATTATTACAAATATAAAATAAAGATTTTTCTCTTAAAATAATAATAGTGATAAAATTATAATAATACTATTCAATGAAAAAGTAAAAATTATATTTATAAATGATAAGCAAGATTATAGTAATAATTAAAATAAAAAGTAAAGTCAATAATATAAAATTATAATCATAAATGAAAAATTAAATTATATGATACATAAGTACAGCCACGAAAACGAAATCATATATTGCTTTCAAAACTCAGTTTTTATTTATTTATTTATAATTATTATTAAATACTCTCTCCGTCCCGGACGAAGAGGTGCATTTACTTTTTGCACGTAGATTAAGGAGTATTATTATTTTATGTAAAGTGGGTAGGTGTATTAGAGAGATGTGATGGGTAGTGGTGGGCCATTGGTGGACCCTTTTTACTAAAAGAGGAAAATGATGCAATTTGGATGGGACGCCCAATATAGTAAAATGATGCTATTTGGACGGGACGGAGGAAGTATATATATTTTTATAAATTGCAATCAAGTCCCTATATTATATTAAATTCTCATTTAAACTTACCTTAAACTTTAATCTTATTACAAAATGACACAACTTGTGTTATACAACTCCGTTTAAAAATCCGAAAATACTTATAGAGTCCTCGCAAGACGTTGATCACATTTATACTAATTTTACATGAAAATAACGAAGTTTAAATGGGATGCAATTTCAAAAGTGAAGTGGATTTCCTTATAAATACTTCGTTTTACTTCAAATCTCAAAACTAATTATACTTTTGAGATCCTCATGAGGAGAGTTTCAAAATGACCTATAATATAAAAGCTAACTCACACCGAAATAAAATATGTCATTAAAGGATTAATTATTTCGACGGAGCTTTTCTAGCTCATATGACATCTATTTTATAAAAGAGTTATATATTTAAAATCTACACTTCGAAACAAACATTTCTATATATAACATGATAAGAATAAATCGCAAAATAAATGGATTAGAAGAAAAGCAGAGTGTGTGCGCATTTGATATATATATATATATATTTATATATATATATATATGTGTGTGTGTGTGTGTGTGTGTGTGTTTGTGTGTGTGTGTGTGTGATGAAAAGTTGTAATGTATATTTATATTACTTAGAAAACTTGGTGCCCAAGTATAACAAAAACATTATTTATTTATTTTCTAAAACTTGGAGGCTACTCTATTGATTCTTATCCATCAAACATATGCACACGTCATAACTAAAAGTTGGGGTCAAACTTCCCTTTTTTTAAAAAAAAGAAAACATTGAAAAACATATATTAACATGAAATATATTTAAAATAATTTTATTTATTTATAAAACTTTCGAAAATATGTATAAAGAAATATTGGGATGTTACAATCTATCACCCTAATAATAATTTCGTCCTCGAAATTTAGAAAAAAACTTCTCACTTTTATAGAATTGGGGTAAATAATAAAATAAATACTTATGTACCTTGAAGCTGACGTCGTGTACCAGGTAGATGCATAGCGAGATCATTAGAAAATCATTTTATTTTAAAAATGAAAGTATATAGATATATAGATTCTTAAATAATTTATTTTAAAAAAATACGAGTAGTAAATAATTTATTTTAAAAATACGATTCCACAAAAACGTAGACCCGCTCTGATACCATCTGTCATGCCCCAATTTTTAATAAATAGAAAGGGAGATTTATTCGCAATTGTTTGATAATATTAACCTTCAATGTGGGCGTGAACCATAAAATAGAATTAATAAAATATATTAAACAGTGAAAATTATACAAAAGTATATCATTAGAAATTATATAAAAATATTTCACGCAGCGTATTAAATAAAAAGCTTTCACTTAATGCATCCAATCTCGGTATGCCGTCGCAGCCTCAACCTGAAAAGGGTTTAAAGTGGAACGAGTGAGCGTCTGAAATACACATTCAGTGGGTTAACTTAAATAATTGTACAGTTAAAAATAAATATGAATACCAAATATACCATTAGATGTAACACATGCCAATTTTAATAAATTATTTTTGCACATTGTCGTTCGATAACTCATTGAAAATTATTTTAGAACGAACCGTCGTCCGATAACTTGTGTTAGTTAGTCTGTGTGCACCGGGCCGTCACCCAGTACGATGTTAGCATACTTTGAAATATATTTTAGTACTGAACCGACGTAGCCAGTAACTTGTGTTAGTTGGTCTGTGCACACCGAATCGTCACCCAATACGATGTTAGTAAAAAAATATTTGTCATCGAACTAAAGTACACATGACATATAAGTAACACATATCACATCTTAACATAGCAATCATGACATAAAATGTAGCACTCGGTAAAGAGTGAAAGTTATCTCACCTTAAACTTTCTTGGAAATTATAGAGTGGACAAGGCTTACTCTTCGATCTCAGAAATTCTTGAAAATATATATTAATAATATTATTACAAATATAAAGTAAAGATTTTTCGCTTAAAATAATAACAGTGATAAAATTATAATAATATTATTTAATAAAAAAGTAAAAATTATAATTATAAATGAAAAGTAAGATTATAATAATAATTAAAATAAAAAGTAAAATTAATAATATAAAATTATAATCATAAATGAAAAGTTAAATTATATGATACATAAGTACAGCTACGAAAACGAAATCATATATTGCTTTCAAAACTCAGTTTTTATTTATTTATTTATTATTATTAAATATATATATTTTTATAAATTGCAATCAAGTCCCTATATTATATTAAAGGGTTAATTGCGCCAAAAGTCCTGACCTTTTCGCGAATTTCAAATTAGTCCAAAATTTTCAATATTTACAAATAAGTACCCGACTTTAAGTCCTCTTTGCAGCTAAAGCCATCGGTCAGATTTTGACTGATCTTTGACTGCCCAAAAGCTGATGTGGAATAAACAATATTTTTTTCGTCTTTTCTTCAACACTCCATCCTCCAAAACTTTCCTCCGCCTTGCCGCCGCCGCCGCCATAGCAATGCACTGACATGAAAGAATGCCCCAAAATGCTAGGCTCTTCCATTCATGTACACACTACTTGGAATACACCATGGATGACTCACCAATGCCTTCACCCCCACAGGATAATTAACCAGCAACAACAGTGCCCTCATTGGCTGTTGGAAATTACTCAATACAGAAATCTTCAACACACTACCTCTCAAATCCTCATACAACTATTTCAAAACAGGTTCAAGTGAATCATAATTGGCATCCCTAAAAAATTCCTCTATTAAACCTGGGGGAGCAGAAACCCCACAGCTACTTCCACCAAATCCATCCAAACTACCCTCTACCTCTGAAAAAATTAAAGGCAATAATGGCTAAACTCCCTATTTGTTCGTATCGTGATTAGGAAACATATCAGGATTACTTAAGTGTATCATACAGTAGGAGGCAGATGGTGGAGGCGGCGGTGACAATATTGAGGTGGAGGATGGAATAGTTGATCAGAGCGGCGGTGGCGGAGAAGGCGAAAGACAGTTTTGGAGTGTTGAAGAAAAGACGTATTTTTTTATTCCACATCAGCTTTTGGGCAGTCAAAATCTGATCGGTGGCTTTAGTTGCAACGAGGGCTTAAATTTGGGTACTTAATTGTAAATATTAAAAAGTTTGGACTAATTTGAAATTCGCGAAAAGATCAGGACTTTTGGCGCAATTAACCCTATATTAAATTCTCATTTAAACTTGCCCTTTACTTTAAACTTATTATAAAATGACTCAACTTAATTTATACTACTACGTTTGAAAATCCAAAAATACTTATGGAGTCCTCGCAAGACGTGGATCACATTTATAATAATTTTAGATGAAAATAACAAAGTTTAAATGTGACGCAATTTCGAAAGTGAAGTGAGTTTCTTTATAAATAATTCGTTTTACGTCAAAACTCAAAACTAGTTATACCTTTGTGATCCTCGCGAGGAGAGTTTCAAAATGACCTATAATATAAAAGCTAACTCACACCGAAACAAAATATGACATTAAAAGATTAAAAACTTCGACAGAGTTTTTCTAGCTCAAATGACATCTATTTTATAAAAGAGTTATATATTTATAATCTACACTTTGAAACAAACATTTCTATATATAGCATTATAAGAATAAATCGCAAAATGAATAGATTAGAATAGAAGCAGTGTGTGTGCGCATTTGGTATATATATATATATATATATATATATATATATATATATATATGTATGTATGTATGTATGTATGTATGTATGTATGCATGTATGTATGTATGTATATGTGATCAGTTGTGTGTGATGAAAAGTGGTAATGTATATTTATATTACTTAGAAAACTTGGTGCCCAAGTATAACAAAAACATTATTTATTTATTTTCTAAAACTTGGAGGCTATTCTATTGATTCTTATCCATCAAACATATGCACACGTCACAACTAAAAGTTGGGGTCAAACTTCCCCTTTTTTTTAAAAAAAAAGAAAATATTGAAAAACATATATTAACATGTAATATATTTAAAATAATTTTATTTATTTATAAAACTTTCTAAAATATGTATAAAGAACTATTGAGATGTTACAATCTATCCTCTTAAAAATAATTTCGTCCTCAAAATTTAGAAAAAAACTTCTCACTTTTATAGAATTGGGGTAAATAATAAAATAAATACTTATGCACCTTGAAGCTGACGTCGTGTACCAGATAGATGCATAGCGAGATCATTAGAAAATCATTTTATTTTAAAAATAAAAGTATATAGATATATAGATTCGTAAATAATTTATTTTAAAAAAATATGAGTCGTAAATAATTTATTTTAAAAATACGAGTCCACAGAAATGTAGACCTACTCTGATACCATCTGTCATGCCCAATTTTCAATAAATAGAAAGAGAGATTTATTTGCAATTGTTGATAATATTAACCTTCAATGTAGACGTGAACCATAAAATAAAATTAATAAAATATCATAAATAGTGAAAATTATACAAAAGTATATCATTAAAAATTATATAAAAATATTTCACGCAACGTATTAATTAAAAGACTTTCACGTAGCGCATCCGATCCCGGTATGCTAACGCAGCCTCAACCTGAAAAAGGGTTTGGAGTGGAAGGGGTGAGCGTCTGAAATACACATTAAGTGAGTTAACTTAAATGATTGTACAGTTAAAAATAAATATGCATGCCAAATATACCATAAGTTGTAACACATGAAAATTTTAATAAATTACTTTTGCCCATTTTTATTCGATAACTCATTGAAAATATTTTAGAACGAACCGTCGTCCGATAACTTGTGTTAATTGGCCCGTGTGCACTGGGCCGTCACGCCAGTACGATGTTAGCGTACTTTGAAATACATTTTAGTACTGAACTGACGTAGCCAGTAACTTGTGTTAGTTGGTCTGTGAGCACCGAATCGTCACCCAATACGATGTTAGTAGGAAAATATTTGTCATCGAACTAAAAGTACACATGACATATAAGTAACACATGTCACATCTTAACATAGCAATCATGACATAAAATGTAGTACTCGGTAAAGAGTGAAAGTTACCCCACCTTAAACTTTCTTGGAAATTATAGAGTGGACACGGCTTGCTCTTCGATCTAAAAAATTCTTGAAAATATATTAATAATATTATTACAAATATAAAATAAAGATTTTTTACTTAAAATAATAATAGTGATAAAATTATAATAATAATATTTAATGAAAAAGTAAATATTATAATTATAAATGAAAAGTAAGATTATAATAATAATTAAAATAAAAAGTAAAGTTAATAATATAAAATTATAATCATAAATGAAAAGATAAATTATATGATACATAAGTACAGCCACGAATACGAAATCATATATTGCTTTCAAAACTAAGTTTTTATTTATTTATTTATTATTATTAAATATATATTTTTATAAATTGCAATCAAGTCCCTATATTATATTAAATTCTCATTTAAACTTAACCTAAAGTTTAAACTTATTACAAAATGACCCAACTTGAGTTATACTACTCCGTTTGAAAATCCAAAAATACTTATGGAGTCCTTGCAAGACGTGGATCACATTTATACCAATTTTACATGAAAATAACAAAGTTTAAATGAGACGCAATTTCGAAAGTGAAGTGAGTTTCTTTATAAATACTTCGTTACGTCAAAACTCAAAACTAATTATACCTTTGTGATCCTCGTGAGGAGAGTTTCAAAATGACCTATAATATAAAAGCTAACTCACACCGATACAAAATATGCCATTAAAGGATAAAAACTTCGACGGAGCTTTTCTAGCTCAAATGACATCTATTTTATAAAAGAGTTATATATTTAAAATCTACACTTCGAAACAAACATTTTCATATATAACATGATAAGAATAAATCACAAAATGAATGGATTAGAAGAGAAGCAGTGTGTGCGCATTTGATAACAAATTAATAAATTAGGTAGTTCTTCGGGTCATCCAGTTTTACTTATTAATTTTCTTTCCATGTGTTATTGTTCGACTCTGCCTAGTGGTTTATGGACGCATCACTAAACCATACAAGCTTACTCTATAGACACAAGCAAACAAGCGTATGACACGTGTGAATATCCTCGGAGCAAGATATATAATTCACCCCCCTTTCTAGGTACTATCAGTGTCAATTATTTCCCATGCACTTAGTACTCTAACCCGATATGATCTCCTTTTATAGGTATTATAAAGTTAAACTCTTTATCCTACTTATTAACCCGAATAAGATTCAATTAACAAGTATCTATATAAGATAGTTCTAATAAGATTTCGGAATCCCTTCACTTAGAATTATAATATGTAATTCTGCTCAGCAGAGAACGCACTCAATCAATAACCAAGCTATGTATTCAGACTCTACATAACAGTTAATGATGCACAAAACGACCATGAGTATAAATTAATAAAGCACAATTTTATATAAAATAAACCACAAGTAGTGTTGTACGGAGTTTACACAAGGAAATTCAATTAACTCATAAATCTTTCATAATCATAGAACTACTAGAGCGGCTCTAGCCCATGATTGATCTAGGAACAATCATGGTTAATTGGTATGATCTTACTTGACGCGACAGACGAACCTCTCTTCACGACTTCTTCGGATGATGGTAGGGTTTCGGTGGTGGATGAATAATGTGTCCTCTTTTCTCCTGCAAAAGCTCTTCTTTTATACTCATGGAACCTCCTTATAGGCTTAGGATGAGCTTTTTCTTGAAGCACACGTCAAATTTGGTAAAAGACATCCGGAATTACCATAAATAGCAGCAGCAAAAATCCGTTCGATCACGCCGTGACTGGTCAAACAAGGCCTCCAACTCGAGCAATGGTCGAGCAAGCTCATGTAAGTTTTTACACATTTTGTTCGACTTCACTCATCTGCTCGACCATGATGATTCCGGTCGAGAAACACCTCCAAGTCGAGCAAGCTCTCTGGACGAATCTGCGTATTCTGCTCGACTTGGCCACCCTGTTCGACCAAAGTGAAGATGGTTGAAAAAGGTCTTGAGGTGGAACGGCCTTAAAAAATTTTGTTAAAATCGTGTCTTCCAATTCCGAGTCTTTAAGACTTGTTTTCCTGTATAAATATGCTCAAAAAGCCCTTGTACCCTCTGATTGCGCTTTTTTCGTAAACAAACCGATTTGTCTCAATAAAAGACTCAATCGTGCTCATTTCCCACACAAATCAGAGCCCAAAATACGTGAATTTACAATCTCGTTAAACCCCTAAACTTACATATTGCTCGTCCCGAGGCAACGGAAATCAAAGCAAATCCAGAGAGTAATCACGAGATCAAGCACAACCTATCCTAACACATGTAATTATATTAACTCAAGACATGCAATCCATCATACCTTTCATTCACGCAAAAACATCAATCAATCAAAATACTTCTATGAGTGCTAAGTCATCTAGCTCACGGGTACATGTTTACTCTCTCTCTCAAGTGTGAAAGATGGATACTTCATGGTTAGTATTGACACTCAATTTCAATTCATATACTCACGTAACCATAAGCTTGACAGGGGTCTCAAAAGTCCATCCATAACTAGTTCAATACTAGGATCACAAAGGACTTGCATTTAGGTTGTAACGTTGGCTCTTTGGTAATGGTAGGAGAATATAGATAAGTAACTAAATTTACTAGTAAAGAAGTACCTTGGAGATTTGCTTTTAACAGCTTCCTTCTTTTCTCCTTCGTCCTTCTTATGATCACATAATACTCGCTTTCTCCATCTTCTCTTAGATCAACATCCTTTCTTCGCAGTAGAATACCAATTTCAGTGTTCTTCAAATAAGGGTACCAGTTTCGGGTACTACCCTTTCTAGCATTTGGGATACTGGTTTCAGGCACTATCCCTTGCAAGAATCAACCTCTTGTCTCTTGATTCTTATTACACCAAATCTCTCCTTCTTATTCTTCCTCAAAACTTCATATAGCATTCCTTTACCTCCATTCTTTAGTAGTAATAGGTGTTCAAAGCTCACAAGGTAAATGACTATTTATCAACGGCTTGCCAAAGAAAAAGCTTAAAGGCTCAAAAGGGCTTCCAATGATAATCGTATAATAAGATAGGATAAATTTGGCTAAGTGACTTAATAAAAAACAATGGCCTAAGTTCATTTCCTAGTATCTATCAATTATAGACTTCAAACAAGACTCCAAGTCAAGTTCTAGAATACGAGTATACAGACGACTCTCAAGAATAAACTATCATGCTTATAGCAAAATTAAAGGCTCAAATCCTCACATGGTAATAGAATCCTAAGCACTCTTCAAAGCATGTAATCCATATTAATTTTCTATCTACAAGTAAAAATAGAACATGCTTGTCATCAACAAATCAACATGCATTAAAATAAGGCACATGCATAACATGAAGAATCCTCAAAGCATTAGGCAATCCCAAGCACATCAAATAATCCAACATCAATCATCACTCGCCCAAGAATAACATCAATATCAAACACATGCCACCCACACATGATTCATATACTACACCCACAGCAATCAAGTCTCCACCTGTAAAGTCTAAAAGAGAATGGGGATGAGAAGAATCAGAAAAGATAAATGACCTGGCAACTCTACTCCTCTAGAGCATCATCATCCTCATCATCGTAATCTCCACTCATCTCTTCACGCCATCGATCAAACGCTCTATGGAAATCACTGATATTCCTATCCATCATGCACCCAAGATCATACATCTTCCTCAACCGACCATACGTGGCATCATAACGCGCATTGAGTGTGGCATAGTTTGCATTCACAAGCGCTAGCTGTCTATTTGTCTCTTGCTGGTTCGCATTGAGTGTGGCAAAATGCTCATGCATTAATCGGAACTGCTCCCGATAAAACTGATCCTGGGCTACCGAATAATCCTGCTGCGGCTGTGGCTATGGTGGTGGCTCGAAAAACTCTTGTTCCTGTGGCTGCTGAGGCTGCACCGGGGTCATATCTATCCCCGAATAATCGAAAGTGGGTGGTGGCTGCAGCTCTTCCTCAAAGTCAGCCGGATCTCCTATAAGGACCACGTACTCATCTAAGACGATCCCCTGAGCCCGCATATCAGCAAGGAGTCTTCAGTCTCCTCTTCCCAAGAACGTCTCCGAGATCACCTTGTGCTCTGTGGTATTCATCAATAAATTGTTGTTGACCCTAACGGTAGTGAGATCAATAATCACCAGTGGAAATCTGAACGTACAAGGATTCTTTCCTCTGATGAACATCCAAGTATCATCTAGCCGCTCAATCAGCCCCATTCTCACACAAGATGTCAGAATCAAGACTGGATCCCCTCGGATAGGCCTGTGCCTGCTCAAATCGACTCTATAGTACTCAACTATTAAGGTGATGAGTCCTCCGATGTTCACGCGCTGAAATCCATGAGTCATGAACTTGTGAAGCTGATTGAAAAAGTACGCCGCTACGTTGAAGCGAACTCCATGAAGCAAGCACCACAAAACATAAAGCTCCCCCTAGGAATACAGCTTCCTTCGGATCTAGCAAACAGCGTATTGCTCAAAATTCTGTCCATGTAAGCGATCACGGGATTGCAAATGAAGGTAACCTTAGACGTATTCAAATTATGTTGCTCTCGCCTCCCCGTAATAGCTCTCCAAAACTCATTCGGCTTGAAATCATCAAGCTCCACATCCGTCTCATTCTCACAGCCAATCAATTCATTAAACTCTTGGGCCAACATCATCTGCTCTTGCCCACCAATCTGCATTCGAATACCATAGGGTAGGTATCGGTCTCCACGCTTAATCCTTAACATGCATAAGACCTCCGCAGTGATATGAAAATAGGTCTCTCTCTTCATCTCCATGAACTGAGTAATGCCCACTTGACCAAACATCCAATGAATATCATTGATAATATTCATCTCCCTCATCGCATGATCATCCTGATACCGCGTCCTTGTGATCTTTTGCGCTATCGCAGCCCACAACTCCTTCTTCTCCTCCCAATTTAGAATTTTCATTCCGTAATTGGATGGCCTCCTCTACTCCATCCTCATTTTCTTGACTATCTCTTCAAGCGAAGGCGACCTAGGTCCCTTCCTCTTGGATGATGAAGCAATCTCTTTTCCTTCAAGAAAAATACTTCAATACATACCAAAAGAGATAGATATACTCATTCTAGACTAGCATGAATCCTACTCAAGACTTCAAATTCATGTGCTTCAATCAACTCAACCTCAAGTATTCATTCAATCATAATTACAATATACACCAACACTTTCAATCAAAAATAATGGAAACTCTCATATCACTACTCCACACAAACATGCTTTCTTCATCACATAAACTTCAACTAAAAATATAGCATGCTCATCTTCCACCCTCAATTGCACCACAACAACACTTCAATTCAATGAGCCCATATATAAAAATAAAAATTAACCTCAAGCTCATGCTAAACACACCATTAATTTCACAAAAATTCCACAATTCAACGTAAATCGAAGCATGAAAATTCAAGTGCAATTTCAAATAAGAACTTCAACAATTCACCAACCAAAACTAGCATGAATCCACTCACCCATTCTTCACTAAGCATTAACACTAAAATTTAAGAGTAAAAAGTGAGGAGAAATCATACCTTTGTTGGACATTGTGTGCGTGTGGTGTTTGGCAATGAAAACCCCCAAAATTTAAGTGAAGAGCCCCAAATCGGACTTGGAATCACTCGAATTTAGATGTGGAAGTGTGTGAAATAGAGAATTAAGGTGTAGGAAAGAGTTTGGAAAGAAGGACATATGATTTGGGGTCGATGCTCGAGAAAGGGTGACAGGTGTTTGACGAACAGAATGAAAACTGACCTTTTAAAACTGTTTCCGAAGCCCATTCGACTTCAGCTCGACTTGCATTTTGAAATTGAGCAAGGGTTTTAAATTGAGCAACCCAGATCTGCCCTTTAAATTGGCATCGTTCGATCTCTGTTCGACCAAAATATATTGGACGAACAAGTGCTGAAAGTCGAGCAAACTGCCTAATCACGCTCCCTGTTCTTCTCTGTTCCGTTCGACCTTCGTTCGACTTTAAGTATTTGGTCGATCAACCCTTACTTGGTCGAGCAAACTCTCTGTAAGTTTTTGCATATTTTGCTCAACCAGCGCTCGACCAAAACACCTTGGTCGAACAGAATGATCTAAGTCGAACAACCTCTCTAGAAGAATTTGCACATTTTGTTCGACTTCCATTCGAGTTTCCACTTTAGTCGAACAACCTTGTATAGGTCAAACAACCCTACTGGAAGAATTACGCATTTCTTTCGACCATTGCTTGATCAAACATCATGGTCGAACAACCTCCTGGAAGTCGAACAACCTCTTGAACTCCATAAACTTCGTACTTTTCTCGTATTTTCCTGCAACAATTAAACTATAGGACAACATCAAGTATCAAGATAGCAATTTCTAAGCTCGAGAACCACTTATATACCATATAACATCAAGTGCAATAATAAGCACATCGAATATAAAAATTTCTTACTCATACCAATGAAAATAAAGCAATAAAATAGGAGGGAAATCCCCTAATAGGCGCTCTTGTTTAACGTCAGAGAGTCACGACGGTACCAATCTAGTGCAAGGTATCTTCAAAGTTGACGCAAGCATCATCCAGTGACTTGTAATGCTTCAAACGATGCCCATTCGCCTCGATAATGTCCCCATCTTTGTCCATAAGCTCAAAACTCCCTCTTCCACAGGCTCTATGGATAATGAACGGCCCCATCCACTTCGATTTCAATTTCCCTGCGAAGAGCTTCAAATGAGAGTCAAAAAGTAATACCTCATCACCTTGCTTGAACTCCTTGTATGAGATCTTTGAATCATGCCATTTTTCATTCTCTCCTTATAGATCTCCGAATTCTTGTAAGCACAATTTCTAAACTCGTCCAATTGATTGATATGAGTCATCCTCAACTCCTTTTGATCTTTAAGAGACAAGTTCAAACTCCTCAATGCCTAAAAAGCTTGGTGATGAATTTTACGGGTAAGTGGCATGACTTTCCATAGACGATTTGATACGGTGACATATCCAACACCGTCTTATAAGCAGTCCGGAACCCCCAAACAACATCATCAAGCTTCATAGCCCAATCCTTCCTATTGGTTCCGACTACTTTTTCCAAAATTTACTTCACTTGTCAGTTGGAGACTTCAGCTTGCCCATTCGCTTGAGGGTGATAGGGTGTAGTAACCCTATGCTTAACACCATAATTCTTAAGCACCTTTTCAAGAAGCTTATTGACGAAGTGAATGCTCCATCACTTACTAGTGCTCTAGGAACTCCATAGCGGTCAAAGATATGTTTCTTCAAGAAAGATAAAATAGTCCTTGAATCATTCATGTGAATGGGAATGGCTTCCACCCACTTAGAAACATAATCAACTGCTAAAAGGAAGTAGAGAAATCCATTAGATGGGGGAAAAGGCCCCATAAAATCGATCCCCCTTACATCAAAGATCTCAACAACAATGCTAGGGTGAAGTGGCATCTCATCTCTCCTACTTATGTTCCCCATCCTTTGACATCTATTGCATGTCGCCACATAGGTCTCACAATCTTTAAACAAGGTAGGCCAATAAAGAGCAGATTGAAGTACCTTCGCTGCCGTCTTTTGAGCTCCGAAGTGCTCCCAGGTTGTGCATGGAAAAAATTAGGAACACTCTCCATCTCCATCTCGGGCACACACCTACGGACTATGGAATCCGTACATATCTTGTAGACAAACTGATCATACCATATAAAAGTCTCAACATCCCGCTTGAATTTTGCAAGTTGATAACAGTTGAGATCTCTTGGAATTTCTCCTACGGCAATGTAATTCATATAATCTGTATACCATGGATCCATCCCTTGCGTAGCCACTACGTATGCTCTTTCCGCTCCTTCAACAAACACCGCCATGATCTTCTCATCAGGGAACATCTCTTCTATGTACTCGAAAGAATCATCACAGTGTTCCCTTGTCTCCAACCTCATAGGTGATCCGCCAAAATTTTTTTCGTACCCTTCTTATCTCGGATCTCCATATCGAACTCATGTAGAAGATGAATCCATTTTATGATCCGTGGCTTTGTTTCCTTCTTCTCCATCAAGTACCGGATCGCAAAATGATTCATATACACTATCGTTTTCATGCCAACCAAATACTGTCGAAACTTATTAAATGCATACACCACAGCCAAAAACTCCTTTTCAGTTACTGTATAGTTCTTTTGTGCAGCATCAAAAGTCTTACTCGCATAGTAAATGGTGCAAAACTTCTTATCCCTCAACTGCCCAAGCATTACTCCAAGTGTTAAATCACTCGCATCACACATAAGTACAAACGGCTGAGTCGAATCCGGTGTGATCAAGATAGGTGCAGTAATAAGCGCCTCTTTCAAAACCTGAAAAGCTGTTAGACACTCTTCATCAAAAACAGAAGGAACATCCTTTTCAAGTAAATGAGGTAAGGGCTTGGAGTATTTTGAGAAGTCTTTTATGAATCTTCTATCAAAACCGGCATGTCCAAGGAAGGACCGCACTCCCTTTTCATTAGTAGGTGGGGGAAGCTTCTCAATTGCCACCACCTTTGCTCTATCCACCTGCAATCCCTTGGCTGAAATATGATGGCCAAGAATAATCCCATCTCTTACAATGAAATGACACTTCTTCCAATTCAAGACAAAATTAGTATCTTGGCATCTCTTCGAAATAGTAGCAAGTTTAGATAAACAAATATCAATGGAGGAACCAAACACAGAAAAATCATCCATAAAAACCTCCATGATCTTTTCTATCAACCCATCAAATATGGCCATCATGCAACACTGAAATGTTGCAGGTGCATTACATAATCCAAAAGGTATCTTTCTAAAGGCAAAAGTCCCATATGGGCAAGTGAAAGTCGTCTTTTCTTGATCCTCGGGTGTAATCATAATCTGATTATAACCCGAGTACCCATCCAAGAAATAATAAAACTCATACCCTGCAAGACGATCGAGCGTTTTATCCATGAAAGGAAGGGGAAAATGGTCTTTGCATGTATTTTTATTCAGTTTCCTGTAATCCGTACACACACGCCATCCCATAGGAATCCTAGTGGCTAATGTCTCTCCATCCTCGGCTTTCACAATAGTCATGCCCTCCTTCTTAGCTACAACATGCAATGGACTCACATGGGGACTATCACTAATGGGATATATAATCCCAGTATCTAGCCACGTTAGGATTTGCTTTCTAATCACTTCTTGAATAACGGGATTCACCCTCCGCTGATTCTGTATAATACTCTTTGCCTCATCTAACAATCTTATTCTATGCATGCAATATGAATGACTAATACCTTTTAAATCATCAAGAGACCACCTAATAGTAGACTTATACTTCCTAAGCACATCTAACAATTCCTCAAGTTGATCATCATCAAGGGAAGAAGATACAATTACCAGATATTTTCCATTGTCACCTAGATAGGCATACTTCAAGTGCCCCGGTAGCAGTTTCAACTCCTCTTTCTTCTCTTCTTGAGGTGCGCTCTCTCTATCCAAAGGTAAGTACTTCCTAGTCCATTTGACCTTTTCAACCTTTGTCCTCTCTGATTGATACCTGCCATCACCCAAAGCAAGCAAGTTTTCAAGAAAATCAATACATACCTTTTTGGAGAGTTCATCTAGCTCCGTGGTGGGAAAAGTAAGAGACTCCGCTAAGCATGTCTCAAGAGGATCCTTTGAGAGGATCAAAGACATATCTTCTTTCACGATCTCCTCCACCACGTCTATACTATGACATTGCGTCTCCATGGGCATCTTCATTGCTTTGTCAAGGTTAAATAAGATCTCTTCTTTATCTATCCTCAGTCGTAGCTCACCCTATTGTACATCAATCATAGCTCCTGCAGTGGCAAGGAAAGGTCTCCCTAAGATAAGAGGGACATTATCCTTGTCATCTTCCATCTCAAGCACAAGAAAATCCACAGGAAAGACTAGCTTCTCTACTTTTACAAGAACATCTTCAATAACACCCTTCGGAAAAGTCATATACATATCCGCTAGTTGTAGAGCCACAGATGTGGGAGTTAACTCCCCAAACCAAGCCTTTTAAAGATGGACAAAGGCATCAAATTGATACTTGCCCCAATATCGCACAAGGCTCATCGTGCCGACCCCTTTCCAATTTCACATAAGATAGTGAAGCTTCCCGGATCTTTCAACTTAGCTGGTAGCTTCCTTTGAATGATCGAGCTACAATTCTCCGACAAATTCACTGTTTCAATTTCGTTCAGGCTTCTCTTCTTCCAAAGTATATCCTTCAGAAAACGGGCATAATACGACATCTCCAAGATCACTTCAGAGAAAGGAATGTTCAAACTTATCTTGTTTATGATATCTGAAAACCTTTTGAACTTTTCTTCCAATTCCTTTTTGAAAAGCTTGAAAGGAAACGTTAGAGGTATCTTTATTTTGGGAATCCCCCATTCATCACGTTCAACCTTCTCCACTTTATGCTTTTTGGCTCTCAATCTCTTAGCTCTTTCCCACTTGTTTTCTACTGTAACCTCAATGTTATGCTCTTGAGATGGTACCATAATGTTCTGATCAACGGGTGTAGCATTTAGGATCAAATCGCGCTCTGCACTAAACTGCTCGACCTAGCTGGTATGGTCTAACAGAATGGGATTGGTCAAGCAAGTTATCCGATCGTGAGCTCTGTTCCTTCGAGCGTTGCTCGACCACCATTTGACCAAGATGGTCTGGTCGAATGGTACTATCTTGGTCGAACAACTTTGTAGATCAAGAAATCCCATTCTTCAGGTGTTGTTCGACCTCCATTCGACCAAGATGGTCTGGTCGAACGACATGGTATTGGTCAAACGGTGAGCCTAAAAATAGAATACCGTATTCTATTTCTCCGGAGTCTACTCTACCTCTGTTCGACCAGTAGGTCTGGTCGAACAACTGTAGTTTGGTCGAGCAACTCCTCTGCTTTCTTCGTTTTTACTCCCCGGCATCATCGGACCTTCATATTGGATTCCCGACCTCAATGTGATGGCATGACAAGACTTTGAATTCTCAATAGTTTGAGTCAATTTATTTACATTTCCAGCCGTCTCCCCCATCAACAACGTAAGGTCTTTCACTTGTGTAGACAAATCCTTATGATTATCATCAATATTCTTTTCTAAATTGGCCTCTAGATGATCCACTCTTGCATCGTTCCTCGCCATGTACCTGTTCACCGTATCCTCGAAACACGGCTTTCCTTCTTCCACCTTAGCTCCCAGATCAACACCGATAGGAGGTTGCACCGCATTATTCAGATTGCTCCATGAAAACTCCAGTCTCCTTGGTTGTTGGTAATTATCAGGGGGACCACGATTATTGTAATTCCCCTGATAATTCTGGTTTCCTTGATTTGGGTACCTAGTTCCTTGAATACTTTGACCCATGGTATAGTTTGCCTCCTCGATCTTCTCTCGGCTAACTCCTTCATAGCCATCATCCTGCTGCATCATTAGTACTCTCTGAGATAAATCCGTGATTTGCTTTTGTTGAGACTCTAGTAACTTGCTAATATTAGCCAAGCTAGAGACGATTTCATTATTTCTTCCCGACTTCACCATAGTATGTTCAACCTGTGCTACTTTACCTAGGACATAAGTGTCTCTCACTCTATCAGTCGGCCAATCTCTTGAATTCATCGAAGTATCCTCGAAAAGCTTCTCAGCCTCAATGGGTGTCTTTGTAAGCAATGCTCCATTAGAAGAAACATCAAGTAACACACAAGAATCGCAATCCAACCCATTGTAGAATATACTGATATATTGAGCTTTAGATAGCCCATGCTATGGACACTTACGAAGCATGTCCTTGAACCTGTCCCAAGCTTCATGAAACTTCTCACTACCATGGATAACAAATTGATTAATCTCTTACTTCATCTTGAACACCTTTGAAGGTGACATGTATCGCTCTAAGAATTTAACTTTCAACTTCTCCCATATATCACATTCATCAGCATTGAGATTATCGTACCAATCTCTCACTTTGTCATTCAATGAGAACTTAAACAAAATTATCTTCCTCACATCCTCATGAGCTCATGCATCTTTTTGTGTACTTGCATACTAAGGAACTTATTTAGATATTGCTGAGAATCTTCAAAGGTTCCCCAGAGAAGAGACTCATTTCAATCATGGTGATAGAGCAGGGTGTAATTCGAAATCAGCTCCGGTCCCTCTTGCTCCTAACAACCCAGCATTGCCCACTCCATTGCTCTTAAAGACTTTATGGATGGCAAGTGTATCCGGATTCACTGCCATGTTGACTGCCTCTACTTCCAAATTAACTTCGATTGCAGCTTCAATCGTTTACAAATTCAGCACGTCAACTTCAACTCCTTAATTCAGAGCCTCAGTTGGGTCTATGTTCTTATTCTTATTCTTCTTATCCTTTTTCTTCCTCGACGATGCTCCAATCTCCGGATTATAAGGCTCTAATTCACCTATTTTAGATCATGTGAGCATACACCTAAGAAGAATAAGCGTTAGAAATTAAAGACAAGAATAATATAATCTCAATTAAACTAGAAATAATAAACTAATAATTAATGTCGTCCTCAGCAACGGCGCCAAGAACTTGATGAGCATTTTCTCAACACACAAAATTTATCATCAAGTATAAGGATATCAATTGTAGTCTCGATAGGTGACCAAGTGATTATCCAACCCGAGGGACGGATTATTATCAATTTTGTTATATTCTAATTAACTAAGACTATATTGGCAAATTTGTTTAGAATAGTTACGAACTAAATAACGAAGAATTTAGATAGCAAATTAAATAAACAAGCAATAGGGAAATTACGATTGTGATCAAGTAAGAAATTAGGTAGTTCTTCGGGTCATCCAGTTTTACTTATTAATTTCCTTTTCATTGTTATTGTCCGACTCTGCCTTGTGGTTTATGGACGCATCACTAAACCATGCAAGCTTACTCTATAGACACAAGCAAACAAGAGTATGACACGTGTGAATATCCTCGGAGCAAGAGATATAATTCACCTCTTTTCTAGGTACTATCAGTATTAATTATTTCCCGTGCACTTAGTACTCTAACCTGATATGATCCCCCTTTATAGGTACTATGAAGTTAAACTCTTTATCCTACTTATTAACCCAAATAAGATTCAATTAACAAGTATCTATATAAGATAGTTCTAATAAGACTTCAGAATCCCTTCACTTAGAATTATAACATGTAATCATGCTCAGCAGTGAACGCACTCAATCAATAACCAAGCTATATATTCAGACTCTACAAAACAGTTAATGATGCATAAAACGACCGTGAGTATGAATTAAAAAAGCACAATCTTATATAAAATAAACCATAAGTAGTGTTGTACGGAGTTTACACATAGAAATTTAATTAACTCATAAAACTTTCATAACCCTAGAACTACTGGAGCGGCTCTAGCCCATGATTGATCTAGGAACAATAATGGTTAATTGGTATGATCTTACTTGACGCGCCAGACAAACCTCTCTTTACGACTCCTTCGGATGATGGTAGGGTTTCGGTGGTGGATGGATTATGTGTCCTCCTTTCTCCTGCGAAAGCTCTTCTTTTATACTCATGGAACCTCCTTATGGGCTTAGCATGGGCTTTTTCTTGAAGCACACGTCAAATTTGGTAAAAGACATCCGGAATTACCATAAATAGCAGCAGTGAAAATTCGTTCGACCACACCGTGACTGGTCAAATAAGGCCTCCAACTCGAGCAATGGTCGAGCAAGCTCACTGTAAGTTTTTGCGTATTTTGTTCGACTTCACTCATCTGCTCGACCACAGTGATTCCGATCGAGCAACATCTCCAAGTCGAGCAAGCTCTCTCGATGAATCTGCATATTCTGCTCGACTTGGCCACGCTGTTCGACCAAAGTGATGATGGACGAACAAGGTCTTTAGGTCGAACGGCCTTCGAAAATCGCCTAAAAATCGTGTCTTCCAATTTCGAGCCTTTAAGACCTGTTTTCCTGTACAAATATGCTTAAAAAGCCCTTGTACCATATGATTCACGCCTTTTCGTAAACAAACCAATTCATCTCAATGAAAGACTCAATCATGCTCAATTCCCACAAAAATCAAAGCCCAGAATACGTGAATATATACTCTTGTCAGTTGTTTTAAGGAAAAATAAAATTATTATCTGTGATGGTGCATTGATTGATAATTTTTATACTCTTAATCTAATTTCTCCCACAGTGCAACAAATTGAATTGAATAATACATCTACTAATAAGAGAAAAGAACCTTTGAAAATGAACTAAACATATCTTTGACATCTTATACTAGGTCATATTAACTTAAGTAGGATTCAAAGGTTGATAGCTGATGGACCTTTGAGTTCATTAGTTATGGAAAATTATCCAACTTGTGAATCCTGCTTGGAAGGAAAAATGACCAAAATGCCTTTTAAGGAAAAGGGGTATTGAGCCAAGGATCTGTTGGAATTGGTTCATTCTAATTTATGTTCATTCTAATTTATGTGGTCCTATGTCTGTCCAAGCAAGAGGTGGTTATGAATACTTCATCACTTTCATTAATGATTATTCTAGATACGGATACATTTATTTGATGTGCCGCAAGTCTGAGTGCTTTGATAAATTCAAAGAGTACAAGGCTGATGTGAAAAAACAACTTGTAAAATGTATCAAGACACTACGATCTGATCATGGTGGGGAATATCTCTTGGGAGAGTTTAGGAATTATTTATCATAGGAAAAGATTGAATCCCAATTGTCTGCACCGGGCACACCCCAGTAGAATTGTGTAGCAGAAAGAATGAATGTGACTCTTATGGAAATGGTAAGATCAATGATGAGTTATTCGGAATTACCAAATTCTTTTTGGGGATACGCCTTAGAAACAGCGGCTTACATCCTGAACTTAGTACCTTCTAAATAGGTATCTTTCACACCCAGTTAGCTGTGGACCCGAAAAAAGCCTAATTTGAAACACATTAGGATTTGGGGTGCTCCGACACATGTGCTAAAGGCAGATGCTGATAAGTTAGAATCACATACGGATGTTTGTCTGTTTATAGGGTATCCTAAAGGAAAGAAGGGTGGTTTGTTTTATAGTCCGAAAGATCAAAAGGTGATCGTTAGCACGAATGCTAGATTTTTGGAAGAGGATTATGTAATGAACCACAAACCCATGAGTAAAAATGTTTTAGAATAAGTAAGAGGGGAAACACCAACTACAATAACAATTGTACAAGAGGATATACCACAGGACACTGCACTGCGTGTCACACCTGATACACAATTGCCTGCGGAGCCTCATCATAGTGGGAGGGTTGTGCGACAACCTGATAGATTCATGTGATTGAAAGAGTCGCCGGGCTTGGTCCCTGGTGAACATGAAATTGACCCATGGAATTAAAACGAAGCTCTGCATGATAAAAATGCTCAATCATGGAAAAAAGTAATGAAATCTGAAATAGAATCCATGTATTCTAATAAAGTCTGGGAGCTTGTAGAACCACCCAAAGGTGTAAAAGTTATTGGATGCAAGTGGGTCTACAAAAGAAAAAGAGAATCTGACGGTAAGGTAGAAACCTTTAAAGCAAGGCTCATTGTGAATGGATATACTCAGAAAGAGGGAATCGATTATGAGAAAACCTTCTCGCCCGTCGCCATGCTTAAGTCAATTCGGATTCTTTTATCTATTGCCGCTCATATGGACTATGAGGTATGACAAATGGATGTCAAGACGGCTTTCCTGAATGGAAGTCTTGAGAAAAACATATATATGAAGCAACCAGAGGGATTCATTGTAGAAGGGGAAGAACATCTTGTGTGTAAGCTTAATAGGTCCATTTATGGATTGAAATAAGCTTCTAGATCATTGAACATCCATTTTGATGGAGTAATCCAGTCATATGGATTCATTCAATGTCTGGATGAATCATGTGTGTACGAGAAGTGATAGAAATATAGTGGTATTTCTTGTACTTTACATGGATGATATCCAGCTCATTGGAAACAATGTAAAGGTATTGTCTGGCGTAAGGGTATGGCTATCCAATCAGTTTGAAATGAAGGACTTAGGAAAAGCTAGACACATTCTAGGGATCAAATTGATAAGGGATTGCAAGAAAAGAATGTTGTGCTTATCCCAAACTTCATATATTGATACAATCCTGGTACGTTTTAGCATGCAAGACTCTAAGAAAGGATTCCTACCTTTCAGACATGGAATTCCTCTGTCTAAGGAAATATGTCCAAAGACACAAAAGGAAATAGAGGAAATAAAGCTGGTTCCTTATGCTTCGGCAGTAGGAAGCCTCATGTATGCAATGCTATGTATGAGGCCGGATATCTGTTATGTCGTAGGCATGGTCAGTAGGTATCAAAGTAACCCAAAACAAGGGCATTGGACTAAGATAAAGCATATTTCAAGAACCTGCGAAGGATTAGGGATTATATACTGATTTACCGGGTAGATACTTTGTTGCCTTTGGGTTATACTAATTTAGATTTTCAGTTAGATAGGGATGCTAGTAAATTCACCTCGGGTTATGTGTTTACTCTTGGAGGAGGAGCCATAATATAGAGGAGTATAAAGTAGAAATGCGTTGCACACTCTACCATGGAAGCTGAATATGTAGCAGTCTTTGAGACAGCTAAAGAAGCAGTATGGCTTAGGAACTTATTAATGGACTTGGATGTGATTCCTGGTTTGCCCAAAGTGATCACAATTTATTTTGATAACAGTGGTGCATAGCAAACTCGAATGAACCACGAGCCCATAAGGCGAGTAAACACATTGAGTGCAAGTACCACCTAATAAGAGACATCGTTAAAAAAGGGGAGGTCGTTGTCACTAAGATTGCATCTGAGGATAACCTAGCTGATCCTTTTACCAAGAGTCTTCCAGTGAAAGCGTTTGAAGGGCATGTTGAAGGAATGAGGATTAGATGCGTGTCAGCTAATATGACAGGATAGTCTTTTAGTATAAGTTGGAGATTGTTAGATTGTATACTAAAAGTCTAGCTTTTTTATGAACAATGTTTTAACAATTTATTTGAAATGAGAATCATATGATCAAATGTTTTGCATATTATAATTTATTTATATGTCTTGCAAAAGTCTACTTACTTTATACTGTAGATAATATGTTGTGCGACAACATGTGGAAGATCATTTTATCAGTTTCCTTATAAATTATAAATAGATGCTCACAATCGAGATAGACATGGACAATCTATCGGGATGGTTGTAGTGTGATTTGATATTAGTTTGTCTTGACTATAAAATCACATTAGTATGCTTTGTGTGTATTGAGCAGGACCAATTGAGATTGTTTGACTTATACTGACTATATAGAAGAACTTAATCTCTGTTATTATGGATGTTCGAGCTCTTAATCCCTATACAATAACTTCAATATGTAAGCTAGTATGTATTTTTTTGATTCATCAATGGGTGAAATTTACATGTATTAAATCAACAAACTCGGTGAGTTGGGAAATAATGTTGTCTTTATGGTGTGATGTTGATTGTAGAAGGAAACCGTGTCCTATTAAATAGGTTCATGATGTCCCCTGTCCTCTTGAGGAGCTCTAAGGATTATCATGTAAATCTTGCAAGTGGATTTATTCCGGTATGATAATGAGGTTGAGTGGTACTATTCTCGGATGAGATATAAATTAATGGAGTTGTTAGTAACTTAATTAATCAATGTGCATTGTATATCTTAAACATGGGGAGACTAACGGGCTCATAATAAGAAGGATCCCATAACGTAATTTGGGATTAGAGCGGCAGTACAGTAATAATATTTTAATGGACTGTATTATTATTATTGGACTTAAGTATAAGTTTTGGACTAAATTTGAATACTTAAGCCCAATGGAGGCCCGACTCTAATTTTTCCTCTTGGTTCCTGTTGTAGCCTATATATAAGTCATCTCAACTATCCGAAAACCCTAGACAAACACACTTAACCGCGAGTACAATAAGAGAACAACAGATTGAGAGGATCTTGAAGATCGTCGCCCACACGTCGTCAAGATTGGACTTGAGAATACAGTAGAAGATCAAGAGGTTATTTTTTGTAGCTGTTCTTCATCTGGTGAAAAGTAATACGTTTCTATATTCTTGCTTCTGTTGGTTTAGAAACGGATGAAACTCTAACGGTTCACGTTAACCAAACGATCGAACGCCAACAATTATATATCTTCAAAATATTTATTCTTATCTACAAAGTTTCTGATAAATCTTTATTCAATTAATTATTTCAAGAAGATAATTATTTAAATATTATAATATATTGAGTAAAAAATGAGATTTACCACTTTTTTATATGTAATTTTAAAAATTAAATTACACTTTCCTTTCATTTCATTATAAGACTACATTTAAAAATTAATTACTCTAAAAATTTTGTATTTAATTACCATAAATCTTCAACTAAAAAAAATATATTTATAAATTAATTATTTAACATAAATATTATACTATTTATAATTATGTATATAACATTGTTTAGTTTGTAAATTTAAAATAAAAAATAATAAATAAAAACACACAGGAAAAATAAATACACAAGCAATTATATAAATTAATAATTTAATTATGTTCATAATAATAATAATATATTTAAACTAATTTATTTCAATGCTCCGATTGTTCTATCCATCAGAATGATGTCGTGGTTTAACTCTCTCAACCGATTCACACGCTGGGGGTGGGGGGGTGAGGTTGAGTTTTGGTTTACTTGATCTCTTTGGCAAGATTTCTATTTTTAATTTGCTTTCGATTCTAGGGCTCATTTGAGACGAAATTCCTGGAATTACAAAGTTGACGAGTACAATCAACGCAGATCCTGTGCTTTAACCCTTGGATCATTACATCCAAAATGATCCAAGGGTTAAGAATGGCAGCGGAGGGAATTTTCAGTGACAAATTTAACCCATTGGATCTGATCACATTCAATTCGAACAGTCAATATTTCTCCAGTTCAATTAATAGTTTCAGCCTTTGGATTTAAATGTATTCTAATTTAATGGCTAACAGGTTGAACTATGTTCATGGGTTTGACAATTTTTCCTTCATCTTTCCAAGTGATAAATGGGCTTATTGGATTTATTATTAAAACTTCTATTTAATGTGCTTATTGTGTTTATAAGTGATTAAATAACTTAGGCCCAACTAAATTTTAACAAATTTTAATATATATTAACCATAATACTCATCATATTATCAAAAATTAATTTCCTTTTTATTTTAAAGAAAATTACTTAATTAACTAGATTTAATTTTCATATCAAAATTTAATTTAAACTTAAAATAATTTTATTTACTCAATATGTTTTCTTTAAATCATATGAATTTTTACTATGAAAAATTAAAGTGAACTATATCCTCATTTCTAATCTCATAAGTGCTCATGTAGGTATATATAGTATTACATATATAGATATATAATATAAAATTATATATATTATTATAGTGTATGCTATATTAAAAATATTTCTTTTAAATAGTGAAAATATAATAAAATGACATAAAAAATTATTTATTTAAAAAAATTAATAAATTTCGATTCGTTTAATCGAAATAATCGACCGAAATAATTTATTTTGGTTAATACCTATTTTGTAAAAATTTGGTTCGGTTTTGGTTTTGTAAAAAAATTCAGTTTGATTTTCGATTTTCAGTTTACCGACCGATGCACAACCCTACCTATAATCCCTACCACATCATTTTCTTGGTCATCTGCATTCGGAGGAAACTAAAATTCAGCATAAATTTCATCATTGAAAGAGAAGTTTTAGATGCCTGTACAGTACCATATGATCTATTCCCATCTTAGACTTCAGCAAAGACAGTATGGTTGGGATTTCTATGAAACGGCAGAAGACACACAATTCCTATACAAAGTCTTCCATAGATTGTCACTACAATCTTTGCTCAACAGAACACAATGGTATAGCTACCAAAAATACAATATCATACCACACATTACTATTATACCTTTTGATATTCAAATTTCTAGTAATAGACTTCATTCTTCTTTTTACATGATTCAGGGTTAACTTTTAAGACTCATTGAAAGATCCTAAACTAATTTTCACACACAAATGACTTCTGTAATACCCACAATCTATTTTATAATAATATTACATGTATATATATATTTATACTAATACTTGGATTATTATTATATAAGTATATGAAATAAGAGGTGTATAATAAATAATGATTATAATTAATCAATATACTATATATATATATATATATATATATATATATATATATATATATATATATATATATATATATATATATATATATATATATATATATATATATATATATATATATATATATAGTAATAATAGTAGCATACAATAATACCTCATTGACGTAAGCAACTTGGAGGCTAAGTTTTCGAGTTCTGTCAGAGATATATTATCTAATTAAATGATTACCCCTATTAATTAATAAGTCACTTTTCTATATATATCGGTTATTTCCTTTTCATCAAAATTTGGAAAGTTTTGAGGTGGTCTCAACCCCAAGTTCTTGCTGCTAATAGCAGAGGTAAGAAGCTTTTATATATACTAATTTTTTAGACGTGCATTCCACGTCGCAAGCACGTAATACATTATATACTTTATAATGTAATTTTTTATATTTTTTTATCTAAAAGTCTTAATTTTCAACATAATAATGTATAATTAAGTAGATTATTTATTTATTAATTACTCTACATTAAAACTACTTTATATGTAATGTTTTTTATTTGTCTATTGATGAGAGTGAAAATAAGCGTGTTTTAGTGTCCAATATAACACCTTTTTATGTGAATTGTTGTTATATAATAGCACAAGTGTCTTATATTCAATATATTAGAGAAAAAAGTGCATTTGAGGTGTTTTATTGTATTTTAGGTGGGAAAATGATCAAAAGTGCCGAGTTGGAGAAAAGGTGCAACTTGTGCAAGAATGCTGAAAAATGCATGTCTAACTTGCGTAATTTTTCAATATTTGTGTGGATCTCTAAACTAGAAGTGTGATACACCGCTGGAAGCCACAGAAGAGAGGATCGTTTTGGCATAAGGAACACCTCAATCAGAGTCCAAACGAGAAAGTTATGATCAAAATAATGAAGTCGCGCAAGCTGTTCCTACTCAGCACGACTATTCTATTTTGAATGACTTGTTACACATTCAAATATTAATGTTTCTATATGTTCTTTATATTTATAGAAATTCAAGGAAGAGAGGATCGCGTGAGTGCAAGAATTACTTAAATTGGAGCTCGGATGAGGAAATTATGCGCAAAGCGGTCAGACTACGCAAGCCTGCTCAACCTGAAGAAATCCCACTCGACAAAGACTTTTAATCGAGCGACGGTCGAGCAGTGTAAAATTTTCAGATCCGCGCATAGGTTGCCGCTCGACCATAGCTCGACTAAAGTCAATCCCGCTCGACCAAGTCCATTCTGGTCGAGTGGGGACACGAAATCCTATTTTTGGTAATTTCGTACCTCCAATTGCGTTTATTTTCGTATTCTCCAAGAAAAAGTCCATCCAAGGTTCATAAGTTGAGCTTACAAGTATACAAGGGTATGCAGATCACATCATTATACATACGAACGCAACACAATCATCCTACACCCCACAAGGGGGATCCCCCCAACCATCATCCACATTCTTTCCTTCACCCATCCATCACTTTGAAGATTCATCTGTGGAATCAAGAGGAGAACCAAGAGTAGGATCAAGACGGAGAAGGACGCGACGACACCCAAATCTAGGATTTTATTAGTTTCTTAATTTATCTTGTATTTTTCGGACATATGGGTAAGATCTATCCAACCCCCATGATTGTTCTTCGCAACATCATGGGCTAGAGTTTTTTTGGTAGATCTAGGATTTTTAAGGTTTTTATGAATTAATTGAACTTTCGTGCTTATACTCCATACAACACTACTTGTGGTTTATTTTATATATGACTATACGTTTTTAATCCATATTCAGAGTTATTTTGTGCAACATTAACTGTTATATAGAGTCTGAATATATATCTTGGTTATTGATTGAGTGTGTTCACTGCTGAACAGGATTCCATGTTATTATTCTAAGTGAGGGGACTCCGAAGCTTCATTAGAACTGTGACATATGAATGTTTATTAATTGAATTGAATTTGGGTTAGTAAGCAGGATAAAGAGGTTGAATTTATAGTACCTATGAAGGGAGATCATATCAGGTTAGAGTACCAATTGGCCAGGAAAATAATTGATACTGATAGTACCTAGAAATGGGAGTGAAGTTATATCTCTTGTTCCAAGGTTATTCACACGTGTTACTCACATGTTTACTTGTGTCTATAGAGTAAATATATAGTGATGCGTTCCATAAGACAGAGTTGGACATTGATACACGAAAGAGATAATAATGAGTGAAACTGGATTATCCTAGAGCTACTTATTCTCCATTCTTGAGTCATTTTTGAATTCTACTTAGGTGCTTTTATTTTAATTGTTATTTTAATTAATTTGTTAGTAGATTAATAATTAAATTCTTAAACTTTATTGCTTTCGTCTAAATTAATTTAGTAAATAATTAAATTGATGATATGCCGTCTTTTGGGTTCGATATATAACTTGGTCGCTTGCTAAGCTGCAACTGATATCCTTAATACTTGGGGATTAATTTTGCGTGCAAAGAAAATGCCCATCATCTATCTTCATCTAGTTTAATTAAAACATTTGTGTTTTCCATGAATATTTTTCTAAAAGGCAACATACAATTATTCATGTGAAAATATATGTTTTGGTATATATATACTCCTATATTTTTTGTCTACCTCTGGTCTTCTATAAGCTTTATTAGTTGTCACTGTATAAAAAATTTGACAGAAATTTGATTTCTTATAAATTTGAATAAGTGTCTCTCATTGTTGTTGGGCTCAACAGTATGCACGTAATGAATTTTTTTTTGATAGATTCTCTTATTGAAATTTTGACTCATATTAAAAGTTTGATCAAACTTTAATAAATTAATTAACTTCACATCAATGATTTTAGTATCAATTTAGAAAAAAATAAATAACTCAATTTGGGTGCAAAATATTGATAATTGGTGAAATATTTTGGTCTTTGTCATTCAAATATAATTACGAAAATGTAAATCTTTCAAACTCACCTCAGAACAATTTCATTTATTTAATTTTTTTTAATAGTGAAAGACAATGTTATCTCTCTCACTCTTTCGCTCTCTTTAAATACATATACCAGCTTGAGAAAATTTGACAATGTGCATAAACTCCATGTATCTGGCCACATGTGAGATAGAACTGGAGTCTAATCAATAATTATCTCATTAACGTGACCACTATTCAAGTTTTTGGGATACTTTACAACTGAACGTGAACTCTAAACCAAAATCAAGAATATGTTTAAGGGCATGCTTGGTTCAAATATTAATAGGGCAATGAAAATGAAAGTAATTGAGGTTTCAATGGTATGGGAATGGTGATTACATTATGAGTGCTTGGATCAAAATCATGTAATGGGTATCAATGTGATAGTTGATGCTTGGTTCACTTAAAATATAGCAATGATAATCAAATTTTAATTTTTTTTCCTTATCTAATTTAATCAACATAATAAATAATAATAAATCAAACTCCAAATAACAATATTTACCTACACATAAAATTAAAATTTAAAAACTAATACAAAATATTAACATTGGAAGAAAATGAACTTTGTGAAACAAATAGGGAGAAACATTTCATTTCAAATTCTTGATCACTATGATTTCATAACCTGCATTAACAAATTTAAGAATCGAACCAACACAAATCTATGTAATATTGGAGAAACAAAATATAAGTGAATTACTTCATAAATTTCAATAACAAAAAACTTCTAACATAATCTCAACCTGCTTTTAAAACAAAAGGTGCAAGTGATTTAAGTATACTTACATGATAATTCAAAATCACACAGTCTTTAGACAAATGAACAAATTGTTTAAACAAATTCTTAAAAACGCATCAAAGACTCCAATTATAAAAAATTGCATACGTAATCATTCACTTTAGAGGGATCCAAACTGAAGAGCAATTCAACCTTCACCACATCCTCATGAATAGCTTGAGCAGCTTTAAATTTATCTTTGCCTGTAAATCCATGCTTACTCAACTCCTCAAAAACTTGAGACATCTTTGAAGATCTACCTTGCACCCAATCTGACATTACCTCAAAGTGTGAATTGAAGTTGTTTATAAATCCCTCAACTTGACCACTTAGTACTTTGAAATCAGATTCAACCTTTTCCATTGAGGAAGTTTTTTTTGCCTTCTTTAAAATATTTTTAACTTCATTGGATGAATGTTTCTTTCTTTTCTTAGAACCAGAAGAAACGGATTTTGACGGTTCGGATGTTGAATCAACTTCACATTCACTGTCATCGGTATCACTTTCATTAGTAATAGAAGTACCCAAATCAACATTGATTACATTCTGTGCAGCAAATACAGGATCTTCTACATGAAGTCCTGTTGCTTTATCCTTTCCATATATAATCTCGAAGTCCGATTGATAAGGAAATGATACATTACATAGTCCTCTAGCATCTTTGTGTTTCTAGAAGAAATGACAATAAAATAACAATGTAAACATAAGATTTAAAATACAAAGTTTAAGTAACTAATATAATCATTTAACGTATCTTGGTCCAATCAATACACCATGTGCGCTCACATTTTATCTTCTTGTTAACATCATCTCAAGTACAACCACTTTTCCTACATATATCATTGATAGCATGGAATTTGGACTTAAAAACTTGATCCTAGAATCAATGTTATTCACATCTTTTGTGCAATTACATATATTTTGCATCAGAATCTTTCTTATCTCATTCATATAGTTGTTCTTGAAACTCCCATTTGTTTTCCATAGGGGATCAACTGCCATATCTTGTAAACATTTTACTAATACCCAACTTTCCTCTTTGGACCAGTATTGTTTATTCTTCCCTCTTCTATATGGAACATTGTCTTTCTCAAGCTTAGAGGAGTCAAATGTTTCTTTCTCCATCCTATAATAATAGACCACATAATCCCACCATTTTTCTTTAATTCCCTTCAACCCATAGTATCCAAGCTCATATAAAATAATGTTTTGTATAAAAGGTATATATGATCTTGAACACAAAATATCTATGCAAATATACTTATAGTTGTGTATATATAATTAAACTTCATAACCCAACAACAAAATTCAGGAATCCATATAATTTCAAATATATAGTCTTACCTAAATTATCTTCCTCAATCCACAACCTATAAACATCACAATTATAATAACTCTATGCCATTAATATGATAACAACAGCAATCCCAACAAGATATGTATGGTTATCAAGCAATAAATGCACCAGATAACAAAGATCTAACAGAAAAGATAGTTTTACCAATTTAAAAATGAGAATGAGGAGATGGGATTTGGAGAACATACTCGAAGAATAGCAATCCCCAATGTATTAAATATGACATCTAATAAGGGAAGAAAGTATACAAATGAGTCAACAATGACACCAGTTGATTATAATAATTAGATACCCATATTGTAGATTATAGTATAAAACTTCTTTCAGCTTATTTAATTAGAAATGACTTAAGAAAGACGTTAAAAAAATAAATAAATGAATCACAAACACTCACAAAATTTCAACCTCTGCTGGTAAACTATAAATTAATCACAAACACTCACAAAATTTCGAGCTCTGCTGGTAAACTGTAAGACCCTGCAACAAATCACAACAGCAAAATCCCATAAAAATCTCAACTCAACTGAATCTTAATGAATCCAAATTGCCCAAAAAGCTTGCAAGGATAGCTTCTAAGACAATCTTAGGATAAAATATATCAAAAGAAGACCATAGAGCAGAATCAGAAGTGGCAAGAAACCCTAACAAAATAAAGACAGTGGCAAGAGTAGTAGGAATTCAAATGGGGAGGAAAAAGAAGAAGATAAGGAAGAGAAAGAGGATAAACTTGAAAACTTGAAAACTTAAAGTTCACCATGTAGAGATTTGAGAAACTACATAAATCCAAACGTCACATTATCTCTTGAACCTTAAATAAAAAACCCAAAAAACAGATACTGGATCCAAAATACCAGCGACCACATTTTCATCACAGCTTGAACCATTGATGACATTCGAAATATGAGGCCAAAAACACATAGTCTGTTGATCATCGTGAATTTTATAATTTTTGTAAGAATTTTAAAATAAGGGAAAAGAAAATATTGCACAAACTTTGTGGACGGATCAACGACAGAGGTGATCTCGAAATTCAGACGTAAGCAAGAAACTGAAATAGGGCTTATATTAGAGGTGAAATGGGAATCAAAGAATGGGATCTGGTTGCTGTTTACCTAATGTGGTTCTTCTATTCAGAGAGATAGAGATGATTGGGAAAAGCTACCAGATTCAATAAGAATTTTTGTTGAGGACGATTTATAAAAGAATTGAGGAATTAGGTCAAATTAATCTAACGAGGAAGAGAGAAATTAGAATACATGGTTGTATTCTTCAAAATCTGGAGCCACCTCTTCAATTTTTGTGTGTTGAAGAGACTAGCCATTCACTCTCATCTGGTTTGATAGTACGCGCAGAATCTTCTTTTGAAATTGGAATTTACTTCACTTTCTGGACACCTATCATTTTGGTGCTCATGCTCTATTATTTACTTATTGTGATTTGACTTGTTTTCACTGTCTACCTGATTTCCCATAAATTAATTTTTCTCAGTGTTGCGATCATCCTTATCTTGTGGACTCTATGTGCTTGAATTTAGTGCAAAGCACCCCTGAAATTGAAAATTGGATGCGTTTGGTTATGACTTACGTTTTTCTTGACAAAAATAGGAGAAGTTGGCACTATTTATACTTAGGGTGGCAATTCTCGACACGACATGATAATTGCGGGTTAGTATTTGGTCTTATTGAGTTCATGTTGTTATCGTGTCAACCCGATAAGGACACTAAAATTTCGTATTGTGTTCGTGTCGGGTTCGTGTTTTAACCCGTTAACAACCATTAACCTGCTAACAACCCGATATAAATATAAAATTAGGTAAATATATAATAAAAATACTTATTAATAATTATAAAATATATTTACTCAAAAATAAATAATACTTTTAATTAGTATTTTTTTATTATTTTATTTTTAGGTTTTTTATCTTGTTGTTATCGTGTCGTGTCCTGTCAACCCATTATTTTTCGTATTCGTGTCATGTCGAAACAAATTCTTATCATGTCTTGTCAGTATCGTGTCGACACGAAATCCAACCGTTAGCACGAATTGCCACCCCTATTTATACTATTTGACGTTATATTTTTCTTGACAAAAATGGGAGAAGTTGGCACTGTTTATACTATTTGAGGTGGTTATCTTATTTTCTTGATACCCAACCTAATTAAACACCACCTTCCTATATACTGTATCTATTGTATGATTTTTTAATTTTTTTTGTCTTTCTATCTCGGTAATTATTTTTCATCATTTATGGTTCAGTTTCACATTAATGAATTTTTAGTTGGAAATACAATTATATAGATGGTTAGTCTCGAATACACCATGCCACTTGAGATGTTAGCAAGACCGTGAATGCAGAAAAGAAATTCCAACCCAAATATTTAAATACATTTGAAATACTTTATTTTAAAAATATTGACAAAAGTTATATATATCTTTTTTTATATAAATCTTAATTTCAGTAAGTATGATATAAAAACCTATCACCCACAATCCACTACTATATTGATGTGGATGATAAAATCTCCATACAAATTTCTAAAAAAAAAAAGAAAAAAAAATGGAACCACCTTATGATATGATATTTTTTAAAAATCTTAATCTCAATTTCAATAAATATATGTAAAAATCTTTCATCAACAGTCCACTACTATGTAAATGTAGATAATAATATCTGCATGCAAATTTCTCAGAAAAAAGAAAAAAATGACACGATTAACAGGAGGCTAAGTCTAATAATTAAGGGATTTACAAATTAATTACAATTTTAAGACTTGTTTTTCTTTTAATTATCTGAATTTCTATTACATTTTACTGTTACATCTTCTATTACAAATTGTTAGATGAATGATACGTGTGGGGGAGATAAAATTTATTTTATTTATACTTAAAAAAGAAAATATAAATACTATACAGATAGATTTAGATTTTCCTCCCTTACAAGCATTACGATCATTTAATACGTATTAAAAAAACCTTAAAATGTATCAAAACATCTTGTGCCCCTCTAAACCCTTTAATAAAGAACCTGGGAGAGTTGAGTTGCATTATCACATCCACTAATGATAAATAAAGAACTTGAGAGAGAGAGAGAGTTGAGTTGAATTATCACATCCACTAATGATAATTTAAGGGAGTATGCATATTCAGGCATTGTTTTGGAGAAAAAAAATATTGACTATTGTTTTCGGTATATTATTCTAAGTTTATGTTTAATAATTTTTCTCTAAGAACACATACAATATTTTAATCTTTTTCTCACTACTTAATTATACATTTTCTTTCATCAATTAATATTTTTTCTTTCTTTCATCTTACATCAATTAATATATTTTTACAGATTAAATGTAAGATCTATCCTATTAAAATAAAAAAAAAGACATGAATTATCATTATTCATTCATTTATTAAATCTACTTAAACAGTACAAAACAAATATAGCCTTATGACACTTTGAGTTAATCTAAGAATTAAATTTCACACTCATCCAAGTAAAATAAATTAGGATTCATTGATAGATGTTACTTGTATCCATTTAAAAGTAATTTATTTTTTTATATATTTTATTTTTAATGATTAAATTAATATTATAATAAAAATTATACTACTCCCAAAAAGTCTTCACACTCCTAAAATAGTAAAACGATCATAACAATTAATCTCTCATGTACACTTTATTTACAAAAATACCAATCATTTCTAGGGTACTGGATTACACCCGTCTCGTCTTGACGAATTTTATCATAAAATAAATTAATTAAATTAAATTAAGAGGATATTTCAAAATACATATCATTATTTGGATTTATTACTAAGGGGTACGCAATTTAAAGCATAATTACACTTAAATACAAGGAAAATAAAAAATTACTGTCAACTACATAAATTAAGACTAAAGTGACTGTAATACCCGATAATTTTCTTTATTTATATGATAATTATGTGGTAATTATGTGATAATTATGTGGTAATTATCTTCAATTTTTATTTGTATTTGCATTTTTTATTTGACACTTCTGTGATAATAATAGTCACAATATGTGCGTATATAAATATAAATATTTACGTGTGCTTATTTGGATATATATAATTAAATTGTTCTATGTGTATAAATATATTATTTCTTAATTATTAAGTATCACACGTGTTCTCGTAATAATAATAGTGGTAAGAAAGTGTACACGTATGTGTATTAATTTGTAAATGTATCATATCTTAATTATTAAGTATTGCACGTACATTCATAATGGATAATAATAATAATAATAGTAATAATAATAGAAAATTTGTTATCAGCTACGTGGCCTTATTAACAATACAAGATTTTAACTATTGATAAGGAAACACGTAAGTATGATGTGGTTAGTTTCAATGTTTAGCTTTTATTCTAATAATAAAAAAAAAAGTTGGCGGTGGTAATAGCCGACTTCTCACTAAAATTTGCCTATATATATGCTATATGGGCGATTATCCCATTTAGAGCAGTAAACGCGAAAAAAAAGGGGAGAGAGAGAAAAAGAACAAAGAGAGAGGGGTATGCCGGAATGGGAAGGAAGGGATTAGTTCTTCATGAGATTTATAATATTACTATTGTTGGAGTTCAGGTAAGCAGAGGTCCACTTACAATGCATAAACATGTTTTGTGTGAATTATGTGTGATTAATATGTGATTATTATGTTATGGATTATTTGTGATTAATTTAATTACGTTATGAATTATTTGTGATTAATATGTGATACAAGTGGCAGATTTATGTGATTTGAAATATTATCGTTGTTTTATATTTGTTGGTTTATGTAATCAAAGATTGTTCTAAATGAAGATCTGTGTGATCTTAGATGAAATAATTACTCTATTTTAAATAAATGTTGATATTGATGTCCTAATTAATATGTGATCCATATTTAGTTTCTCCTACTTGCATACCATGCATAATCATAAACAGTGTTTTCCCCAAAATTAATAAGACACTAATGGTGTGTGCGACCACTATATATGCACTGAGTGGCGGAAGGGGCGATCTAGGAAGGAGCGGCCTGAGGAAACACAGAGTAGGCTACCTAGAGTCGGCCACCGTCTTAAATTATTGTGAGAGAGAGAGTGGTGTTCAGTGAGGGGACTTTCGAGCAGTAGGGGGTCAGTTGGTGATAGACTCTAGTGGGCTGTAAGGAAAGGTGGATCCTTGGATGGCACCACGTGGGACTCTGTGGAGGGAGATGATTCTTGGTGGCGGGACAAGTGACGAGCAGCAGGAAGCTTGTTAGGCCACGAGATGATAGTCCTCACAGCAGTCCCATATTTATATTGTAAAATTGATAAATCGAGTGATGAGCTCATTTCCGGTGCATATCATAAGTGTGTCGTGGGGATCTCGCAACGTGAACAATTTTTAAAATAAAAAAGACCAATTAGAAAGACTAGGAAATAAGCGATAGAAAAATAAATTCATTTTCATGCATTATCATGCATGATTTCTACTTACTGAGTTTTATCTCATCAGTTTATGCATTGTAGATAAATTGCATACGATGCTGGTGGTTGGAGATCCGTCAGATCCTGAGAGTTGTATATATAGATGACGACCTGTTGGCCGGACCGATGTAATGAGCTGCTTTATGATCAGTCTCAAAATTGTATTGTATAAAAATAAAAAAGGAAATGGAAAGAAGAAAATATTTATTTTTGTTTAATGTTTAAAAAAATGGGGTCGTGACAGTGACAATATTAACTTGATGCACGTTTTCTTTGCACGCAAAATTAATCCCCAAGTATTAAGGATATCAGTTGCAGCTAAGCAAGCAACCAAGTGAATATCGAACTCAAAGGACGACGTATTATTAATTTAATTATTTACTAAATTAATTAAGACGAAAAGAAATTAAGTTTGTGCAATTTAATTATAATCTACGAAATAATTAATTAAAATAACAATTAAAGTAAAAGCACTTAAAAGAATACGAAAGTGAATCAATTAGGAGAATAGGTGGCTCTAGGAAAATCTAGTTTCACTCATTAAATTTCCCTTCCATGTGTTGATGTCTGACCCTGCCTTGTGGAATATGGACACATCACTAAACCATGCTTATCTACTCTATAGAAACAAGTAAACATGCGTGTAACACGTGTGAATAACCTCAGAGCAAGATATATAATTCCACCCCCCTTTCTAGGTACTATCAGTATCAATTATTTCCCTGGCCAATTGGTACTCTAACCCGATATGATCTCCCTTTATAAGTACTATGAAATTATCCTCTTTATCCTACTTAATAACTTGAATTCAATTAAATTAATAAGTATTCATATATGATAGTTCTAATGAAGCTTCGAAGTCCCCTCACTTAGAATCATAATATGTAATCCTGTTCAGCAGTGAACACACTCAATCTACAACTAAAATATATATTAAGACTCTATATACCAATTGAAGATGCGACCATGAATATGGATTAAGAAAGCACAATCATATATAAAATAAATCACAAGTAGTGTTGTACAGAGTTTACACATAAAAATTCAATTAACTCATGAAACTTTCATAACCCTAGAATTACCGGAGCGACTCTAGCCCATGATTGATCTAGGAACAATCATGGTTGATTGGTATGATCTTACTTGACTTTCCAGACGATCATCTCTTCACGACTCCTTGAGATGATGATAGGGTTTCAGTGGTGGATGGATGATGAATGATTTTTTTCTCCTGCGAAAGCTCTTCTTTTATACTTGTAAACTCTCCTTATGGGCCTTGGATGGGCTTCTTGAGCGAACACTCGCATTAAAGGTGTAAAAATATGAATATTCTAAGTTTTCGAATGTCAGTTCGACCAAGGGGCAAGGTCGAATCCTTTTGAGTCGGTTGAACTCCTGGTCGAATCGACCTGTAAATTGGTTGCAGGTCTTGGATTCGACCAGAATCCTGGTCGAATCACAAACTTTCTGGTCAAACTGCAGGTGCATCTCTTTAGGCTTCTGGTTCGACCACGGTTCGACCAAATGGCTTGGTCGAATGACACAATCGTGGTCGAACGACACTTCTTCTCCAATAGTTCGACCACAGGTATTGGTTGAACGCCTTCCTTCTTGGTCGAATCCAGCACCTGCTTGGTCGAATCCTCCTTTGAATCTCTCTTTTTCCGGATCCAATCACTTTTAACTCATATTCCTTCGAAAATCAACTCAAATAGCCTTCAAGACACCTGATTCGTGACTTTTCACCATGTATATCGATTCACATTGAATTAAAACCATCTAATACACCATTAATACACGAATCTGGGCTCGAAACATGCTAATTTACACACTCATCAAACCCCCAAACTTACATGTTTCTCTTCCCGAGGCAACGCAATTAAAACCATAGAGTAGTGTAAAATTCACTTAGCTACCACCCCAAATACAACACATAATCACAAATGCAATTCCATCAACCAAAAATAAGTTTCACTAGCATCATATATATCATTCATGCAAAATATCAATCAATTATAACATAATTTGGGATACGAAGTTATCTAGCTCACAAGATAAGTATTTACTCTCACTCTCTAGTGTAAAAGATGTACACTTCAATAGGTTAATATACGCTTATATCAATTCATACTTCAGAGTAACCATAAGCTAGGCAAAGGTCTAAAAAAATCAACTTACAATCAATTCATTACTAGGATCACAAATGAGTTGTTCTTGGGTTGTAATGTTGGCTCTTTGGTAAAGGTAGGAAAATTTAGGTAATGTGACTAATTCACTAGTAGAGAATTACCTTGGAATTTAGCTTTTCGTCACACCGCTTCATCTTCTTTCCATCTTCTTCTCATAATCTTCATGGTTTGAATTATCCTTCATTTCATTAGCATCAACATCAACTTTCTTCAATGAGCAAGGGTACCAATTTTGGGCACTACCATTCTAAGCAGTCTGGGTACCAGTTTCAGGCACTACCCCTAAACAAGGTTTAACCATACTTTTCCTTTTTCATGCTTCTCAACCAATCTTCTACCTTCTTCATTCTTGCTAGTACTTATTCACCTCAACTCTCTACTAATGAATAGAGTATTCAACAAGGCTCAAGTAAAGGTTTAATAAGGCTTTTCTATCAAGGCTTGGCAAAGAAAAAGCTTTTTAAGGCTCAAAAGTGCTTACAATGATACATATATTATAAGGTAGGGTAAAATTTTTGGCTAAATGACTCAAATAAACAATAATGGTCTAAGATCATGTCCTAGCAACTCATCAATCATAAGCTTCACACAAGACTCCAAGCCAAATTCTAGAATACAGTCATATGAACGATTCCCTCAAGAATAAACTACCGTGAACTAGCATGATTCAAATGGCTCAAATTCTCACATGGGTAAATAGAATCCTAAGTACTCATATCATATAATCAAGATCAATTTAACAATAAACTCCACATACTTATCAAGTTGTACATGCTTCTCATCAATAAAAATTAACACATGTAAAATATGAATACAACATACTCATGCCAAGAACCCACATATCACGACAGTCAATACAAGTATCTCCAACCAATTCCACCATCAAGTTTTAATCCTCACATCTCAATCAAATTAATATATGTACATGCCACTCACACCACAAATATCCATCATGTAAAGAGAAAAAGAGAAGGGAGATGAGATGAAACAGACGAAGAACAAAAACCTGATGCAACCTACTCCTCCAGAGCATCATCATCGCTCGCACCCTCTTCGTCATCACCTTCACTCATCTCCGAGCGTAATCGATCCAAATCTCTATGAAGACTGTTTAGCTTCCTATCCAATTCGCGCTCATGAACATACATTCTCTCCAATCTCCTATCCATCTCCATATTATTATTCTACAATGTGTTGTACCTCCCATCCAGCGCTGCATAATTCGCATTCGCCAAGGTCAGCTGCCTATTCATCTCCTGCTGGTTCGCATCCAGCATGGCGAACTGCTCATGAATCAATTGAAACTGCTCCTGAAAATAAGCATCAGGACCAACCCACTGCTGCTGTGGCCATGCTGGAATGGGACGTGGTGGCATCTCGTGCGGCTGTTGATCTTCCATCTCCAGATCCACCTGATCCGCTCCATGCTCTTGCTGCTGCTGTAGCCGTGGCTGAAACTTTCCTTCGTCTACAATCATTTGAAGCTTCTCATTCATCCCCTCAGCGTACATCTGAGCTACAGTCCTCCAATCACCTTTCGTAATGCAAGTGATGGAGAGAGCATCATGCGCCAACGTGTTCATCAACTTGTTCTCTTTATTCCGGATAGAAATCAGCTCACTCACATCAAACGGAAACATATAAGTAAAGGGCTTAGATCCCCTCGTGTAGAACCAATCTCCATCGTAAAGATGATCGAATTCACCCTTCACACACGTGCTCATCAACAAGTCCGAATCCTCAAGAATAGGTGTAATACCTGCGAAGTCCATGTGATAATACTCAGCCGCAGAAGTAAGCAAACCTCCTATATTTACTCTCTGAAACGGAGAGCTCCTAAACCTGTATAGCTGATGAATAAGATATGATCCCACATTGAACCTTACTCCATTGAGTATACACCAGAGGGCGTACAACTCTCCCCTCGACGCACATCTCCCCTCAGATCGAGAAAACAGCGTGTTACTCAACACCCGATCTATGTATCGGAGCACATGATTCAGAATCAATAAAGCACGAGCACTGCTAGTCTTGAAATCCATATCTTTCCCAGAAATCTCTCTCCAGAAGTTATTTGCATTGAAGAATCCATTCTCATTCCTAGATATCCTCTCGGAGTCTGAAACAGCGCATTTAACTCCTCAGCCGACCACATCCTCATCTCACCTCTAAGCTAAAATGTGCACTCATACGGGAGATGGCTCGAGCCCTTCTTAATTGTCATCGAACAAAGCACCTCAGCAGTCACATGAAAGTATGTCAGCTTCTTCAGCTCCATGAAGCGACGAATCCCCACTTATTCAAACATCCACATGATATCATCTCGGATGCGCATTGTAACCATCGCCCCATCATCCTGATACCTCGTTCTAGCAATCTTGTCCGATATATCACCCCACTTATCCTTGATATCTTCCCAATCATTCATCCAAACCTTGAAATTCATAGGCAACCTCTCCTGAAGCCTTAACTTCTTCGTCACTGAATCTTCATGAGATGGCCTATCTTGGCTCTTTTTGGATCGAACCTTGGCTTCCTTTCATTTTCTTGAAATCACTACTTCAATAACAACAAACAAGAAAAGCAAACAAAGCAATCAACTAGCATTCAACCCTACTCAAGACTTCAAGTTTTTCAATGCATAGTCACACCAAACAAGCATCTTCCATTCTCATGATTCAACATTCAATTCACATACTTACTCAATTCCGTTCCAACATCAATTATGCAATAAGATCAATAAACGATGCTATCAACCACAAGCATGCATTAACAATTCAAGCAATGTACTCCAAATCCAACATGCTTCATCTCAAAATTCTCAAATTATTCCCAAATTCACATAAACATCAGGGTTTGACAACAATTAAACAATCAAAACGAACCCATCAATTGCTCATATGAAATTACACACAAAAACTAAAGTTCACCATGAATTCCTATATACACTAGTTCAATCAACTTACCCACTTGCAATTAACAATTAGAACTTCAATCCTAGGTAATAGAGTCGAGAAAACGTACCTTTCATGGCTAAAGAACGAACAAGTATGACAATCTTCAAAATCATGACAAAACCCTAGTTTTTCAACTAGATTGTTCCGAAAATGCGATGGATTGAGTGAAAAGAGAGTGGATTGTGGTTTAATCGGAGCAAAATCAAGCGAAATTGAAGATTAGAATGAAGGGTTTTCGATCCGGGATGAATAAGAGTGAAGGTGGAGTGAAAAATGATCAAATGGGGTGAAAAACTATGTTTAAAATTGACTTACCTGGTACGATTCGACCTGTGGTAGTGGTCGAATGGGATTTACGTGGTCGAACTACATTTCTAGAGACCTTCCGCGCCTCAGTTCGACCTTGATTCGACCAAATGCCTTGGTAGAACCAAAATGTCGTGGTCGAACTCACCTGTTCAACCTCTCAGGTCCGCGATTTGACCTTGGTTCGACCTACTTCTTGGTCGAACCAAACCCAGCTTGGTCAAATTGGCCTGTACAAAATTCTCTGATCTCTAGTTCGACATTCGTCTTAGTCGAAGCCTTGGTCGAACTCACCCCTGCGTGGTTGAATCCACCTGTAACGAAGTCTCTGATCAACAGTTCGACTTGAGCTCTTCAGTTCGACCTGCATCCTTGGTCGAATCAGACACCTGATGCTCCAAAGTCGAATTTTCTTCATCCCCTGCACACTTCAAGCTCAAAAAGGAACGTTAGGTACCAAAACAGAGAAAACTTAGCTCGAGAATCAATCCTAAACTCAATATTTATGTGTAACTCCGCATATGACACTAAAAACAACACAAAAAACCACTAAATATTAGGCAAATTATAAAAAATCGATGCACTAAAATCGGTAAAAGTTTCAATATGCCGCAAAAAATCAACTCCCCTAACAAACTTTACAAAGAAAAGAGTATAGTCTCAGTGCTTCAATAAAGTAAGTACATCACACCCCCCAAACTTAGTAGAAATTATAGTGGAAACTAAGTTTGCAAAGAGATGTAATTGCCGATAAGTAAGCACTTCAAATATAAAAATTTCTTACGCACACAAAAGAAATAAAGTAATAAAACAGGAGGGAAAGCCCCCAACAGGCGCTCTTGTTTAATGTCGTAGAGTCAGGACGGTACCAATCTAGTGCAAGGTATCCTCAAAGATGACGCAAGCATCATCCGGCAACTTGTAATGCTTCAATTGATGCCCGTTCACCATTATGATGTCTCTGTCTTTGTCCATAAGCTCAAAACTCCACCCTCCGCAGGCTCTATGGATAATGAACGGCCCAATCTACTTTGATTTCAATTTCCCAGTGAAAAGCTTTAAAGGAGTGTTAAAAAGTAATACCTCATCGCCTTCCTTGAACTCCTTGTATGAGATCTTTGAATCATGCCATTTCTTCATTCTCTTCTTATAGATCTCCGAGTTCTTGTAAGCTCGATTCCTGAACTCATCCAAATTGGTTAATATGAGTCATCCTCAACTCCTTTTGATCCTTTAAAGACAAGTTCAAACTCCTCAATGCCCAAAAAGCTTTGTGCTAAATCTCAATTGGTAAGTGGCACGGCTTCGCATAGACGATTTGGTACAGTGACATATCCAACACCGTCCTATAAGCAGTCCGGAACCCCCCATACAATATCATTGAGCTTCATAGCCCAATCCTTCCTACTGGTTCCGACTACCTTTTCCAATATTTGTTTTACTTGTCGGTTGGAGACTTAAGCTTGCCCATTCGCTTGAGGGTGATAGGGTGTAGTAACCCTATGCTTGACACCATAATCCTTAAACACCTTTTCAAGAATGTTATTGATGAAGTGAGATCCTCCATCAATCACTAGTGCTCTAGGAACTCTATAGCGGGCAAAGATATATTTTTTTCAAGAAAGACAACACAGTCCTTGAATCATTCATGCCAGTGGGAATGGCTTCCACCCACTTAGAAACATAATCCACTGCCAAAAGAATGTAAAGAAATCCATTAGATGGAGGAAAAGGCCCCAAGAAATCGATCTCCCATACATCGAAGATCTCAACAACAATGCTTGGCTGAAGTAGCATCTCATCTCTCCTACTTATGTTCCCCATCCTTTGACATCTATCGCATGTCGCCACATAGATTTCACAATCTTTAAACAAAGTCGGCCAATAGAGAGCAGATTGAAGTATCTTCACTACCGTCTTTTGAGCTCCGAAGTGCCCCTCGTTAAGTTGTGTATGGAAAAAAAGAACGCTCTCCATCTCTATCTCGGGCACACACCTACAGACTATGGAATCCATACAAATTTTGTAAACAAACGGATCATACCATATAAAAGTCTTAACATCCCTCTTGAATTTTGCAAGTTGATAACGGTTGAGATCTTTTGGAATTTCTCCTATAGCAATGTAATTCACATAATCTGCATACCATGGATCCATTCCTTGGGCAGCCACCACACATGCTCTCTCCACTCCTTCAACAAACACAGCAATGATCTTCTCATTAGGGAACATCTCTTCTATGTAATTGAAAGAATCATCACAGTGCTCCCTTGTCTCCAACCTTGATAGGTGATCCGCCAAAATATTCTCCGAACCCTTCTTATCTCGGATCTCCATATCAAATTCCTGCAGAAGAATGATCCATCTAATGATCCTTGGCTTCGTTTCCTTCTTCTCCATCAAGTATCGGATCACAGAATGATCCGTATACACTATCGTCCTCATGCCAACCAAATACTGTCGAAACTTATTGAATGCATACACCACAGCTAGAAACTCTTTTTCAGTCACCGTGTAGTTCTTTTGTGCAGCATCAAAAGTCTTACTCGTATAGTAAATGACGCAGAACTTCTTTTCCCTCAACTGCCTAAGCATCACTTCAAGTGCTAAATCACTTGCATCACACATAAGTACAAACGGCTGAGTCCTATCCGGTGTGATCAAGATAGGTGCAGTAATAAGCGCCTCTTTCAAAACCTGAAAAGTTGTTAGACACTCTTTATCAAAAACAAAAGGAACATCCTTTTCAAGTAAATGAGATAAGGGCTTGGAGTATTTTGAGAAGTCTTTTATGAATCTTCTATAAAAATCGACATGTCCAAGGAAGAATTGCACTCCCTTTTCATTAGTAGGTGGAGGAAGCTTCTCAATTGCCACAACCTTTTCTCTATCCACCTGCAATCCCTTAGCCGAAATATGATGGCCAAGAACAATCCCATCTCTTACCATGAAATGACACTTCTCCCAATTCAAGACAAGATTAGTTTCTTGGCATCTCTTCAAAATAATAGCAAGGTTAGATAAACAAATATCAAAGGAGGAACCAAACACAGAAAAATCATACATAAACACCTCCATGATCTTCTCTATCAACCCATCAAATATGGCCATAATGCAACGCTAAAATGTAGCAGGCACATTACGTAATCCAAAAGGCATCTTTCTAAAGGCAAATGTTCCAAATGGGCAAGTGAAAGTATTATTTTCTTGATTCTCGGGTACAATCATAATCTGATTATAACCCTAGTACTTGTCCAAGAAACAATAAAACTCATACCCTGTAAGACGATCAAGCATTTGATCCATGAAAGGAAGGGGAAAATGGTCTTTGCATGTATTTTTATTTAGTTTCCTATAATCCGTACACACACGCCATCCCATAGAAAGCCTAGTGGCTAATGTCTCACCATCACTGGCTTTCACAATAGTCATTCCCTCCTTCTTAGCCACAATATGCAATGGACTCACATGAGGACTATCACTAATGAGATAAATAATTTCAGCATCTAGCAACATTAGGATTTGCTTCCTAATCACTTCTTGAATAGCGGGATTCACCCTCCGCTGATTCAGAATGCTATTCTTAGCCTCATCTAACAATCTTATTCTATGCATGCAATATGACGGACTAATGCCTTTTAAATCATCAAGAGACCAATCAATCGCAGACTTATACTTTCTAAGCACATCTAACAATTCCTCAAGTTGATAATCATCAAAGGAAGAAGATACAATTACCAGATATTTTTCGTTGTCACCAAGATAGGAATACTTCAAGTGCTTGGTCCTTTTTGACTCATACCTGTCATCACCCAAAGCAAGCAAGTTTCAAGAAATTCAATACATACCTCATTGGAGAGTAAATCTAGCTCCGTAGTGGAAAGTAAGAGACTCCGCCAAGCATGTCTCAAGAGGATCCTTCGACAGGATCAAGGACATATCTTCCTTCACGATTTCCTCCACCACATCAATACTGTGACGTTGCATCTCCATCAGCATCTTCATTGCTTTATCAAGGTTAAATAAAATCTCTTATTTATCCATCTGCAGCCGTAACTCACCCTTCTGCACATCTATCATAGCTCCCGCAGTAGCAAGGAAAGGTCTTCCTAAGATAAGAGAGACATTATCCTTGTCATCTTCCATCTCAAGCACAAGAAAATTCATAGGAAAGACTAGCTTCTCTACTTTAATAAGAACATCTTCAATAATACCCTTCGGAAAAGTCATAGACCTATCCGCTAGTTGTAGAGCAACTATTGTGGGAGTTAACTCCCCCAAACCAAACCTTTGAAAAATAGACAAAGGCATCAAATTGATGCTTGCCTCAAGATCACATAAGGCTCGACGTGCCGGCCCTTTCCAATCTCACATAAGATCGTGAAGCTTTCAGGATCCTTCAACTTAGCTGGCAGCTTCCTCTGAATGATCGTGAAGATTTCAGGATCCTTCAACTTAGTGCAGAATGGTAGGGTTCGACCTGAGTTATACCAGGGTGGCTAGTCGAACTAGGTGAGTAATGGTCGAATAGAGAACCTGAAAGTTTGTTCTCCCTCTTATTGGCCGGTTCGACCATGGTTTGACCAACGTGGTTGGTCGAACCATAGTGATCATGTTCAAATCGGGCTTCAGATAAAATAGAGTGCTTTGGGCAGTGGAGTTCGACCTGAGATTTTGGTCAAACTGACCTATTTTTGGTCGAACTGGTCTACTGCAACTTCTGGATGTCGCCCAGGCACCCCGTTCGACCTCCCATGTGTAGTTCGACCATCTATGTTGGTTGAATTGGGATCAAATCGAGCTTCAGTCTCTTCAAACTTTGATTCCGGCCTCATTGGCCCCTCGTACTGCGTTCCAGACCTCAATGTAATGGCATGAAAAGACTTTGGATTCTCAATACTTTGAGACGGAAATTTTCCCTTCTCAATAGTTTGAGTCAACTTGTTCACGTTTCCTGCCATCTCCCCCCATCAACAAAGTAAGGTCTTTCACTTGCTTAGATAAATCCTCGTGATTGGCATCAATCTTCTTCTCTAACTTGGCCTCAAGTTGATCCACTCTTGCATCGTTCCTCACCATGTACCTGTTCACCATATCCTTGAAACTCGACTTCCCTTCTTCTACCTTAACTCCTGGATCAACACCAATAGGAGGTTGGACAACATTGTTCGGATTGCTCCATGAAAACTCTGGCCTCCTTGGTTGTTGGTAATTACCCGGGGGACCACGATTATTGTAATTCCCCTAATAATTCTGGTTTCCTTGATTTTGGTACCTAGTTCCTTGAATACTTTGACCCATGGTGTAATTTGCCTTCTCGATCTCCTCTTGGCTAGCTCCTTCATAGCCACCATCCTGCTGCATCATTGGTATTCTCTAAGATAAATCCGTATTCTGGTTTTGCTGAGACTCTAGTAGCTTGCTAATATTGGTCAAGCTAGAGACGATCTCATCATCTCTTCCCGACTTCACCACAGTATGTTCAACCTGTGCTACTTTACCAAGACATAAGTGCCTCTTACTCTATCAGTCGGTCAATCTCTTGAATTCATCAAAATATCCTCAAAAAGCTTCTCGGCTCAATGGGTGACTTCGTAAGCAATGCTCTATTAGAAGAAGTATCAAGTAACACACGAGAATCGCAATCCTATCCATTATAGAAAATACTGATATATTGAGCTTTAGATAGCCCACGATGTAGACACTTTTGAAGCATGTCCTTGAATCTGTCCCAAACTTCATGAAACTTCTCATTACCATGGATAGCAAATTAATTGATTTATTGCTTCATCTTGAACACCTTTGAAGGTGACATGTATCGCTCCAAGAATTTCACTTTCAACTTTTCCCATGTATCACATTCAACAGCATTAAGATTATCGTACCAATCTCTTGTTTTTTCATTCAGCGAGAATTTAAACACTATGATCTTCCTCGCATCCTCATGAGCTCATGCATCTTTTTATGTACTTGCATACCCAAGGAACTTATTTAGATGTTGCTGAGGATCTTCAAAGGTTCCCTAGAGAAGGGATCTCTTTCGATCATGCTGATAAGAGTAGTGTAAATCAAAATCGGCTCCGGTCCCTCTTGCTCCCAATAGCCCTGCATTGCCTCCTTCGTTGTTCTTAAAGACTTCACGAATGGCAAGTGTATCCAGATTTGCTGCCATGTTGACTGCCTCTACTTCCAAATTAACTTCGATTGCAGCTTCAATCATTTGCGAATTCAGCACGTCAACTTCAACTCCTAAATAAAGAGCCTCAGTTGGGTCTAGGTTCTTGTTCTTATTCTTCTTCTTCTTTTTCTTCCTCGACGATGCTCCAATCTTCGGATTATAAGGTGCTAATTCACCTGTCTTCGATCTTGTGAGCATACACCTAAGAAAAATAAGTATTTGAAATTAAAGACAAGAATAATATAATCTCAATTAAACTAGAAATAATAAACTAATAATTAATGCCGTCCCCAGCAACGGTGCCAAGAACTTGATGAGCGTTTTCTCAACACACAAAATTATCCCCAAGTATGAAGGATATCAATTGTAGTCTCAATAGGTGACCAAGTGATTATCGAACCCGAGAGACGGATTATTATCAATTCAATTATATTCTAATTAACTAAGACTATGTTGGAAAATTGGTTTGGAATAGTTACGGAATTAAATAACATATAATTTAAATAGCAAATTAAATAAACGAGCAATGGAGAAAATACGGTTGTGATCAAGTAAGAAAGTAAGTAGTTTTTTGGGTCATTCAGTTTTACTTATTAATTTCCTTTCCATGTGTTGATGTCTGAATCTGTCTTGTAGTATATGGACACATCACTAAACCATGCAAGCTCACTTTATAGACACAAGTAAACATGTGTATGACACTTGTGAATATCCTCGGAGCAAGGGATATAATTCACCACCTTTCTAGGTACTATCAGTATCAATTATTTCCCGTACACTAAGTACTCTAACCGATATAATCTCCCTTTATAGGTACTATGTCGTTATGCTCTTTATCCTACTTATTAACCTAAATAATATTCAATTAACAAGTATTCATATAAGATAGTTCTAATAAGACATTGGAATCCCTTCACTTAGAATTATAACATGTAATCCTGCTCAGCAGTGAACGCACTCAATCAATAACCAAGATATGTATTCAAACTCTACATAACAGTTAATGATGCACAAAACGACTGTGAGTATGAATTAAAAAGGCACAATCTTATATAAAATAAACCACAAGTAGTATTGTACGGAGTTTACACATGGAAATTCAATTATCTCATAAAACTTTCATAACCCTAGAACTACTGGAGCGACTCTAGTCCAAGATTGATCAAGGAACAATCATGGTTGATTGGTATAATCTTACTTGACTTGCCAGACGATCCTCTCTTCACGACTCCTTGAGATGATGATAGGGTTTCGGTGGTGAATGGATGATGAATGATTATTTTCTCATACAAAAGCTCTTCTTTTATACTTGTAAACTCTCATTACGGGCCTTGGATGGGCTTCTTGAGCGAACACAAGCATTAAAGGTGTAAAAATACGAATATGGTAAGTTTTCGCACGTCAGTTCGACCAAGGGGCCAAGTTGAATCCTTTTGAGCTGGTCAAACTCCTGCTCGAATTGACCTGTACATCGGTTGCAGGTCTTGGATTCGACCAGAATCCTGGTCGAATCACAAACTTTCTAGTCGAACTGCAGGTGCGTCTCTTTAGGCTTCTGGTTTGACCACAGTTCGACCAAATGGCTTGGTTGAACGGCACGATCGTGGTCGAATGACACTTCTTCTCCAATGGTTCGACCATAGATATTGGTCGAACGCCTTCCTTCTTGGTCGAATCCAGCGTCTGCTTAGTCAAATCCTCATCTGAATCTCTCTTTTTCTTGATCCGATAACTTTCAACTCGTTTTCCTTCAAAAATCAACACAAATAGCCTTCAAGACACCTGATTCGTGACTTTTCACCATGTATATCGATTCACATCGAATTACAATCATCTAACACACCATTTGTACATGAATCCGGACTCAAAACACGTTAATTTACACACTCATCAAACATCTTTAATCCCAACAAGAACCTCACCATACGTGGAGAACAAAGCCCCAAACCCCACCACTAACCACTCATTTTGGATGTAAACCACCGCCGTCAGTGACACCCCACTGAGACGTAATAACAATTGAAGAAGTGGATGTCCACTGTTTACATCGGAGTCTCCATTATTATTAGTGATTCACCAAAGCGAATTCCTTTTCTTCACGAGATCTCGCTAGCAAACAGATGAAACATGGTGCCGACATTTTCTCACCGTCGATTCTCAATATCTCCCCATGGATCCATCGGGAATGCATAGATCTCATTTGGCCATGGCTTGGATTCGAAAGCTGAGCACGGAAATTTGAAAGGCGAGTTGAGAAAAGTCATGACGATTTTTGAGGCGGCTTTCGACGGAGAAAGAAAGCAATTCATTGGTATTCAAATTAAGAAGCGCCATTGATGAGATTGGAAATTAGCGTGTTTGAGTGTCCAATTTAATACTTTTTTTATAAGATTTATTGTTATATATTAGCAAAAGTGTCTTATATTCGATATATGTGAAAAAACCTTCGTTTGAGGTGTTTATTATATTTTAGGTGGAAAAAGGATCAAAAGTGCAAAGTTGGAGAAAAGGGGCAACTTGTGCAAGAATGCTGAAAATGCACGTCCAACTTGTATAATTTTTCTATGTTAGTGTGGGCTCTGAACTAGAAGTGTGATACATGGTTGGAAATCCATAGAAGAGAGGATCGTTTTATCATAAGGAACACTTCAATCGGAGTCTAAATGAGAAAGTTATGATCAAAATAGTAACGTCGCTCAAGCTGTGCTGAACAGAATGGCTATGCTACTTTTCATGGCTTGTTATACCTTCACGTTTTGGATTTTTTATAAGTTCTTTATATGGATAGAAATCCAAGGAAGAGGGAATCGCGTGAGTGCAAGAATCACTCAAATCGGAGATTGGATGTAGAAGTTATATGCGAAACGGTGAGACTGCGCAAGCTGGTTCGACCTCGATGACCTGGTTCGACCATGGGGTTGTTGGTTCGACCTAGGGCTTTGGTCAAACCAAATGCCTGGACAGCTCCAGATCTATATTTTTACACCCCGAGTGCATGTATTTTCGTGTTTTCCAAGAAAAAGCACATCCAAGGTCCACAAGGATAGTTTACAAGTATAAAAGGGGATGTAGATCACACCAAGAGGCACCGTAATACAATCATCCTACACCCCACAAGGGGGGATCACCCCAACTGTCATCCACATCCTTTCCTCCATTCATCCATCACTTTGAAGATTCGTCTGCTGAATCAAGAGGAGAACCAAGAGGAGGATTTAAGACAGAGAAGGACGCGACAACGCCCACATATAGGGTTTTATTCATTTCCTAATTTATCTTGTATTTTCTGGATATATGGGTAAGATCTATCCAACCCCCATGATTGTTCTTCGTAACATCATGAGCGAGAACCGTATTGGTAGATATAGGGTTTTAAAGTTTTCTATGAATTAATTAAACTTTCGTGTGTATACTCCGTACAACACTACTACTTATGGATTTATTTTATATATAACTATGCCTTTTTAATTCATACTCTGAGTTGTTTTGTGCATCATTAACTGTTATATAGAGTCTGAATATATATCTTGGTTATTGATTGAGTGCATTCACTGCTGAGCAGAATTCCAAGTTATGATTCTAAGTGAGGGGACTCCAAAGCTTCATTAGAACTGTCATATATGAATATTTATTAATTTAATTGAATTCAGGTTAATAAGCAGGATAAAGAGATTAATATTATAGTACCCATAAAGGGAGATCATATCGGGTTAGAGTACCAATCCTAGGGGAAATAATTGATACTGATAGTGCCTAGAAAGGGGGTGAAATTATATCTTTTGCTCCAATGTTATTCACATGTCTTACATGCATATTTACTTGTGTCTATAGAGCAGATTTGTATAGCTTAGTGATGCGTCCATATTCCACAAGGTAGAGTCGGACATTAATACACGAAAGGGAGATTAATGAGTGAAACTGGATTATCTTAGAGCTACCTATTCTTCTACTTGAGTCACTTTCGAAATCTTCTAGTGCTATTTTATTTTATTTTATTTATTATTTAATTTTCAGCATATTAGTTATTAGATAATTAACTTTAAAATCTTATTGCCTTGTCTTAATTAATTTAGTAAATAATTAAATTGATAATACGCCATCCTTTGGGTTCGATATTTAACTTGGTCGTTTATTTAAGCTACAATAACATCCTTCATACTTGGTGAGTAATTTTACGTGCAAAGAAAATGTCCATCATGTTTTTAGCGCCATTTTCGGGGATGGCTGTTATTATTGATTTTATTATTTCTAATTGATTAAGACTTTTATTTGTGATTATCTATTTCTATTTGACTTTGAATTTTTCTGAGGTACTTGTGCACTAGGAAAAGGAGAGGAAGGAAAGGAAGAAATATCACATAGTGCTAAATATGGCCGGAGCAAAGTAGAATTCGGATAATGTTGCCATACCTGAAATTTTCACGAACTATGGGATTGGTAACATGAGGTTGATAGGAGAAAGGGGGAAGATGATGATTTTGAGATACATCCGGCTCTTATCAACATGGTAGAGAAGAATCCATTTTCTGGAGGTTGTTTTGAAGATCCATATTAGCATCTCAAAAGATTTCTTGGTTATGCAAATACTCAGAAGGGTGCTGGAGCTAATGATCATGTTCGGCGAATCGCCCTATTCAAGTTTTCTTTTATTGATGGGGCAGAACATTGGTATGAGGCTCTTGTTGCAGACTGCACTACATGGGACCAACTGCAGCAGAAGTTCTTAGAGAGATACATGCCACCCTCCAAGGTTTTCAGAATGAGGCAAGAGATCACCCAATTTGTTATGAATCTCAGTGAAAAATTCCATGAGGTGTGGGACAGGTTTAAAGACATGCTCAGATGGTGCCCACAACATGGGATACCTAAGGCTGAGTACATAAGCATCTACTACTATAGATTGGATTGTGAGTCGTGTGTTCTTATTGATGCATCATCATGAGGAACGCTGTTATCTAAGACAACACTTGAAGCAGAAAAGTTTGAAAACATCTCTAAGAATTCACGTGACTGGCATACAGAAAGAGTAAGAGACACATTTATACTTGGCAAGGTGGCGCAGGTTGAACATCAAGTGGTGAAGCCGATTAAGGATGATGATATCATCTCTAGTCTAGCTAATGTCAACAAGCTATTAGAGTCCCAGCAGAAGCAGATTGCAGAGTTGGAACAAAGGGGGCCTATTATCCAGCAGCAAGAAGTGAAGAGTATTGAAGATACCTTCAATCGATACATGGTTAAGAATGATGCAAAAGTTGATCGTCTTGAGGCTTCTATGAATTCTAATCATGCAGATTTGTCTAAGCAGTTGAAGGACCTTACTTTAATTATGAGGCAGATGGCCGGGAATGTGAATTAATTGACACTAACTTTGGAAAAAGGAATGTTCCCGTCTCAAGGCATAATGAACACGAAAGAGTGCAAAGCCATCACGTTAAAGTGAGGAACGCAGTATGAGGGACCGATAAAGTTAGAAATAGATTCTGGAGCTTCAGGAAGCCGATTCGACCCCGGTTCAACAAAACATCTTGGTCGAGATGTCCAGTTCGCTGATGGCAGGTTCGACCAAGGCCCTTGGTCGAACCACCTCTAAAATGGTCGAACCAGCTCTGTAATGTGATGTAATGCTCTCTGATGTCCAGTTCGACCTTGGTTCGACCAAGGTCTTGGTCAAACCTACTCCTAAAGAGGTCGAACGGAAAGCCAAGGCGGAGATGATCGTTTTCACGCGTGAATCACCTCAATCGGAGGTCAGACGCGAAAGTTATGCTCAAAACTATGAGACTGCGTGCAATCACGCCCAGGAGGTCCGTTAGATTAGCCGTTCGAGTCGAACCTTCAAGCAAAGAAGATGCCCATGAAGACTTAATCATGCAAGAGCATAGATGTGGTTTCTAACTTGTTTAATCTTGATTTTAATAGGACAGATGACTCTGAATTTGTGTGGAAGATTGACAAGGAGGAATCCAGACAGCCATGGGAGGAAGGAAATTCGAAGGATCATATTTTTGTGACCAAGAAATGTGAGGTGCTGAGTGTAGATAAGAAGAGGAAAATAAAGTATTTGAAGGTGAGGATGCGAGATGACCGTCCTCTGATCCAGTAGTTCAAAAGGTTACATCTGTCGTGACTCTCCGACGTTAAACATAAGCGCCTGTTGGGGGCTTGCCCTTCCATTTTATTACTTTATTATTTCTTTTATGTGAGTGAGGAGTTATTATAATTAAGGTGCTCACATTTCGGTAATTACATCTCTTTTCAAACATAGTTTCGACTTACGTTTTTACTAAGTTTGGGGGTGTGATGTACTTACCTTGTCTTATGAGCACTAAGAATATAATTTTTCCTTTCGTTGGTTTTTTGTTTGTTAGGAGATTATTTTTTGCTGCATATTAATACTTTAACCGGTGTTGGTATGTCAATATTTTGCAACTTACCTAATATTTTGTGTGTTGTTTTTGTGTGTTTCCTAGTGTTAGTAGTTGTATTTTTAATTTTTCTTCTTGTTGATTTTTCTGGTATCTCCTATTTTATTAATGATGAATCATGTGATGATGAGGTGTATTGAGTTTAGATGATAGAAAAGGTAAAAGAGTGGCAAGATGATTTCTATACTGAGGCTTTGACATGACCGTGTTGAACAACTCAAGAAGCTCGTGCAAGAAGATATCAGGTGCCCTCGTTCCTTACTCTAATTTTTTTTTTGGCTTTAATTCATGGAGTAGAAGGATTGAGTTCTTTGAGTTTGGTTTTGGTGATCCATGAGCTTATATTTTTAAATTGTGCCTGAAATTCATATGCTTTTGAAATTGATGAAAGAAGTATACTTAAGTTATATTGTAGTATGAAGATCTATGAGTACTTGTGAGATATTACTTACCATGAAAAGTGCTCTATTACTTGTTAAAAACCCATGTGAGATTTTGAGCCTCGTTGATCATGTTACATAATCACATGATATATCTTTTTCTGTTGAGTATCGTTCTTGTGCATGTATTTTAGAACTTGCCTCTTGTCTTATTTGGAACTACATGTGTGTTAGATGATGGGAGATGATTTTAGGCCATCCTTGAATTTATAAGTCACTTAGTCAAATAATTCCCTACCGAATAATGTTTATCCATAGTTAGCCCCGTTGAGCCTAAAAACCTCATTCGTTGGCAGCCTACGAGAAATAACCACTTTGAGCTTCTGAATTTTTTGAGCCTTGATTCTATCATGATGAGAATTAATGACTTTCCAAAGTGTGTTGATGGAGTTTTATAATAGCTTGGAAAGAACTGAAATTGGTGTTGAAACAGTGATTGAGCTTGAAAATGCATCTAAGGAAAAGCATGGAGTAGTGCTTAAATATAGTAATCCATGGAATAAAATACCCTAGGGTAGTGCTTAAATCTAGTACCCTATGGAGGATGCGAGAGGTAGTGTCTGAAACTGGTACCTCGAGAGAAAAAAAATAAAGAAGAGCTAGAAAAGAAGGAAAAAAGTGATGTTTGAAGAAAAAAAGTGAAGGAGTTGAGGAGGATGTTATGTTTAATTGAAGTAATGAGGAAGAATAAAAGATCGAGAGAGACTGCAGACTTGATTGATCCAAGTATTGAGTCACTTATCCATATATTTCCTACCTTAACCAAAGAGCCAACATTATATCCAAAAGAAAAGTTCTTTTTGATCTCATTGTCAAATCATACTTTTAGTGGTGGAGAGTTTGAGACATTTGTTAAGCTTATGGTTACGCATACACTTGAATTGAATCTGAGCGTAAACACCATAACCCATAAGTGTACATCTTTTACACTTGAGTGCGAGTGATATATACTTCCCATGAGAACATGTTAATGGAGCGTTTGAATTGGTGGTGATTGTTTTATCTTGTATGCAATGAATTGATTATTACATGTAATACGAGTTGCATGACCTATGTTGAGGACATTGTATTTTGAATAGAGTATTTGTCATAGTCCTTGTTTCCCCACTAATTTTCTTACTCTCTTTCTCTTTATTTTTATTTTGTTGCCTCGGGACGAGCAACAGATAAGTTTGGGGGATTGATGAGAGTGGAAATTAGCGTGTTTGAGTGTCAATTTAACACCTTTTTGATGAGAATTGTTATTATATATTAGCACAAGTGTCTTATATTCGATATATATGAGAAAAAGGCGCGTTTGAGGTGTTTTATTGTGTTTTAGGTGGAAAAAATGATCAAAAGTGCAAAGTTGGAGAAAATGTACAACTTGTGCAAAAATGTTGAAAAACGCACGTTCAACTTGTATAATTTTTTTGTGTTCGTGTGTAGTACTGAACTAAAATTGTGATATATGGTTGGAAAGCCACAGAAGATAGGATCGTTTTGGCATAAGGAACACTTCAATCGGAGTGCAAACGAGAAAGTTATGATCAAAATTGTGCCGACGCGCAAGCTGTGCCGAACAGAATGGTTGTGCCAATTTTCATGGCTTGTTACACCTTTAAATGTAGGAGTTTTTGTAAGTTCTTTATATGGATAGAAAACCAAGGAAGAAAGGATCGCGTGAGTGCAATAATCTCTTAAATCGGAGATTGGATGTAGAAGTCATAAGAGAAATGGTGAGACTGCGCAAGCTGGTTCGACCTCAATGACCTAGTTCGACCAGGGGGCTATTGGTTTGACCTTAGGCTTTGGTCGAACCAAATGCTGGACACCTCCAGATCTGTATTTTTACACCCCAGTGCATGTATTTTCGTGTTTTCATAGAAAAAGCTCATCCAAGGTCCATAAGGAGAGCTTACAAGTATAAAAGGGGATGTGGATCATACCAAGAGGCACCGCAACACAATCATCCTACACCCCATAAGGGGGGATCACCCCCCAACCATCATCTACATCCTTTCCTCCATCCATCCATCACTTTGAAGATTCGTCTGCTGAATCAAGAGGAGAACCAAGAGGAGGATTTAAGACAGAGAATGATGCGACGACGCCCACATCTAGGGTTTTATTCGTTTCCTAATTTATCTTGTATTTTCCAGACATATGAGTAAGATTTATCCAACCCCCATGATTGTTTCTTCGTAACATCATGAGTTAGAACCGTTTTGGTAGATCTAGGATTTTGAAGGTTTCTATGAATTAATTGAACTTTTATCTATACTTCGTTCCACACTACTTGTGGATTTATTTTATATATGACTATGTGTTTTTAATTCATACTCAGAGTTGTTTTGTACTTCATTAACTGTTATATAGAGTCTGAATATATATCTTGGTTATTGATTGAGTGCGTTCATTGCTGGGCAGAATTCTATGTTATGATTCTAAGTGAGGGGACTCCTAAGATTCATTAGAACTGTCATATATGAATGTTTATTAATTGAATTTAATTTGGATTAATAAGCAGGATAAAGAGGTTAATTTTATAGTACCTATAAAGGGAGATCATATCGGGTTAGAGTACCAATCCTAGGGGGAAATAATTGATACTGATAGTACCTAGAAAGAGGGGTGAAATTATATCTCTTGCTCTAAGGTTATTCACATGTGTTACATGCATATTTACTTGTGTCTATAGAGTAGATTTTCATGACTTAGTGATGCGTCCATATTCCACAAGACAGAATCGAACGTTGATACACGAAAGAGAGATTAATGAGTAAAACTGGATTATCTTAGAGCTACCTATTCTCCTACTTTAGTCACTTTCAAATTCTTATAATGCTATTTTATTTTATTTATTATTTAATTTTCAGAATATTAGTTATTAGATAATCAACCTTAAAATCTTATTGCCTTATCTTAATTAATTTAGTAAATAATTAAATTGTTAATACGTTCGATATTTAACTTGGTCATATATCTAAGCTACAATAACATCCTTCATACTTGGGGATTAATTTTGCGTGCAAAGAAAACGCCCATCAAGTTTTTGCAACTCCATCAATTCACAGGTATTCATTAGTATTTTAGTGTTAAAATTAGGATTGAGACAAATTTACTGGGAAACTCTTAAGTGGAATCAATCCATTCTAAGTTTAGCATATACATTTTAGTTTGTATTTATGTTTTACTGTCTTATAGTTTTCTTTTAAATTGTGAAATGTTTGCTGCAGCTATTGTCTCTTTCAAAGAGCAGGTTGAATCATTAACTGACCTCGATCCACCTGTTGAGATATTGATCCGCTTACTTTGTGCAGTTCCTGAATGGAATGAGATAAATGTCCAGGTATTGCAATCACAAACTTAAAATTTCTTATGCTTTCTTGTGACCTTGTCACTTGAACTGTTAAAACTAATACACAATGACATGTTGTTGTGCAGGTCCAGCAACAAGTTATTGATATCATTATGCACATTGCTTCAACTGCATCAAAGTTCTCCAAAAAGTGTGTGGTCCTCTGCCTTTCAGGTCAGAAATAGTTGTTGGTTCAACTATTTGTATTGTCCTTTCCGATTCCTCATGTTTTTCTTGTTACTTTCTTCTTTCTTATATCAGGTTTAAATTTTGGGCATTATGGATAAATGCTCAATATTTTCACATTTTTTGTTATGAGTTGAAATCAATGTGCTTTCATTTGATCTTACAATAACAATGTTTTAACTTATTGATAGGTATTACTAAAGGAGTTGCTAACATAAAGACTCGTTCTCAGGCCATGTAATGTCTATCTATTTTTTGTGAAGCTGTGGGCCCTGGGTTTATATTTGAGAGAGTAAGTCCTCATGCCTCTAGGTAAGATGTATTTATTGATGATATTGGCTTGCATAGATGGCCTACTGCTTATTCATAATGGTTTCTTGAATTTCATATTTTTGCTTACCTTAGATGTATTAGAAAATACACTACTGTGATTCTAAATCTATTTTTCATCTTTTCTTTCCACCTTAAAGACCTGTTTCCAGTTTCCACTTCGGGTGTTGCAGACAAAAACAACAAATCTACTTTCACTTTTCATTTCATATTCTCATATCACTTAACTTTTGCATCTAATTTTCTATTATAAACTTGTAAATTGTACACAATGTCTCCAGAATTGTTCTGTCAATTGGTCAAACTCACCAATTTAAGGGGGTAATTCGCCTCTGTCTTCTCTTTATCACAGTTTTTATAAAAAATATTGAAACTGAATTGCTTCTTTGAGAATTATATATTCAGAGAGACAAAATTAAATATATTAATCTCTCTATTATGCTAAGATAGGTTTATACAATTTTTCATATAGGATAAGTAAACATTTTTCAAGTGTTTAGAATTGTAACTTTTGATCTTTTTTTCCTTCTTATTTTGACCTTACTTTAAAGTATTTAACTATGCTTTGTGTTGGATAACAAATATTTTGATCCATTGTGATAATTAATTTGATCAACTAAACAAGTGTATAATTGGATACTAAAAAATGGAGAGGAAGAAAGAAGAATTTATAAGACTTTATAAGACCTTGGGAGGGGCAACATGATAACATGGAAAGATATTCAATATTTTTACTTCTTGGAAGTGATTGTGAAAATTTTTCTTGTATTTTTTAGACTAAGATCAGTGATTAGGTCTAATGTTATAGCCTGTTTTTTCTTCTTCTTCTTCTTCTTTTTTTTATCAAATCTTTGAATTATATTGTATTGTGCTTGATTATTGGGTTTTGCAAATGTTCTCCTTAATTTGATTAAAACATGTGGCAACATAATTAAGTTTCTTTATGTATGTGCCTTGTTGGGAGTCCAAGAATCTAATTGCTATTAGCAATGCTATTCAAGATTTGCTTAAGGATTTCTTTTTGCTGCCAAGTATAAAGCATGAATACTATTTTTGGTTTCTTGGTGGAATAAAATGACTTCTTAATGTAGCAGTGGCCTCATCCACTTCCAATTCAACACCGGGAAGACCAACACCGTCGCCTTCGCAAGTCTGAGCAGCCAGAACCCGAGAGTGATCACGGTGGCGAACGTGGTATTCGGGTCGAATCCTCCTATTTTGATACACGTTCTGACGAAAGCATTCCAGGTGGATTCCAATGTCATCAAGTCAATTCAGGCACATTTCTAGCGAGCCTAGCCATATAAATATTCTTTCAATGAAATAGTACTCTTCTCATATAAGGATGTATTATTTTCTGTATGATGATTATAGAAAGTTCCATGATACAAATATTTTCTCTTATTTATCAGCTGTGTTAAATGGGAATAGTTATTTTCAACCTTCCTCATATGAAGAATTGGAAAGGGGCATGGAATAATTAAGGTGCAGAGAAAAAATGTGAAAAAAAAATGTGTAAAAACAAAATGCGTAGAAAAAAATGTGCAAAACAAAATTATGCAAAAGAAAATATGCAAAACAAAATGTGCAAAAGAAATTGTGCAAAACCAAATGTGAAAAAGAAATTGTGCAAAACAAAATGTGCAAAATAAAATTGTGCAAAACAAAATGTGCAAAACAAAATGTGCAATTACATAAGGGTTTTATGGTATCATAATCTATAATTGTGTAGTTATGAGTATTAGTTCTTTGAGTCATGTAGTTTATAGCAATTATACATTATTTTATGTATCCCATAGTAAGTGACCCTATTTATTAACGTTCTCATGACTGTTAATTTTTTTTATTTATAATTTTGATTTCTTTATATTTTTTTATCTTCTTTTTTCTCATGACGAAATACACTACTTTAGCGATGAAATATTTCGCAGCTAAATCACCATTTTCTTGTAATATATAAATAGATAATTGAATATCCTTCATTTTTATCATTCACAAAGTTTACCACTCTCATAAATTTGCATTCTAAAATTTTCCATAATGGATGAATTGATTTAATACCAATATGAATAACATTTCATCATCACAAAATTCAAATTTTTATTCTATAAGTCCAAATATCCGGCCTAAAAAATTTTTAATCTATCCAAACTTACAAATGAATCCAATGGGTGCCTCTAGAGCTCCATATTTCATGTATCCACCAGAATATTGTCAACTTTCATTCATGTCACCTCTTCCTTTGAATTTGTCCAAACTCAACTGAAAAGTTTTCAAACTCGTCAAGAATTACTAGAGCGGAAGAAAGGAGCAGTGATAAAAGGTGTGAAATGTCATCTCCTGAGTAAGCTTCTCTTTATGCTCCACATTCGTCTCCACCTGGTATTGAGAAAATCAATCTTGATGTGGATACGAATTCTAATATGGAAGTAAATGTTTAGCCGCCTGAAAAAATAACATATGCTTCAAGATACACTGCTACAAAAAATGAGCTTCTTGCACGATGTTGGGTGAACGTGAACAAAAATTCTATTATAAAAAATTCACAAAAGCTTGATCAAATGTGGATATAGATCACGGAAGAGTACAACAAGAATCGACTTGCTGATACTCCACCTAGACAGTGTGAAGCTTTGAAGACGCATTACTACATAGTTCAAAGAGAAGTCAATGCATTTAATGGTCTCTACAGCAATCAAACTGAGATTTGGAAAAATGGTCATAGTATACTAGTTGAGGTGTTAAAATTGTGGTCAAGCACTCACAATAACAGATCTTTTAATCATCTAAAGATGTGGAATATTTTACATATGAGTCCCAAGTGGCGTAATCAACAAGACCGTGATCATCGTGAAAAGAAGAAGGCCAAATTTCCTCTGTAGAGGTATATACTTCATTATCGAATAATGAAGATAATACTGAACACCGTGTTCGTCCAATCGGGCAAAAGACAACAAAAAGAAAGGTCAAAGAAATATCTAAGAATGAGTATGAAGAGATTAAATATATCTTTAATCAAAGTATGAAGGATTATAAAACTATTGCCAAAAAGAAAAAAAAAAACTAGAAGAGATGAGATATCTCAACAAAACAAAGGAGTATGACATACTCATGAGAGATACAACAGAAATGACACATGACCAATGTTTATTTAGAAATTTCCTATATGAGTTGTATTTCATATCTTTTACCTGATCACTTGGAGTTTTTATTCCTTGTTGTTTAAACAAGATGTCATATTTCCTAATGTAATTTTATCTATAATGAAATGTAATGCAATTGTTACAAAGTTCTTTTAAATTAGTCATTTTAAATAGCTATTAAGAACTAATCGTTGCAAACTAGTCGTTGCAAACTTTGATATACTCCCTCCGTCCCCTTGATACGTATCCATTTTTCCATTTTGGTCCGTTCCATAACAAAAGTATCCATTTCCCTTTTTGGATTGATGTGACCCACAACCACTACACATGGCCCCACACTCAACACTAATACAACTACTCACTACACATTAAAATATTATTTCTATCACCTTACTATACATTAAATTATTATACTCCTTAATCCACATGCAAAAAGTAAACGAATACCTTTCAAGGGGACGGAGGGAGTATATATATATATATATATATATATATATATATATATATATATATATATATTTTTTTTTTTTTTTTTTTTTTTTTTTTTTTTTAGTTGAGACTTCATAATTTGTTCAATATTCTATAGATTGCTTCAGTTACTCTAAATTTCAAGTATTTAAAATGCCAATAGATCCCACTACAACACCTCTACTCATAGTGAGAAGATGATTTTTTTGAGTATGATTCAGATGATGATCAAATGATCTTCCAAATACTAACGACAAAAAATATTACTTCATTGGCATAAAGCTCTTCAAGTATATCTAAAAAAAGAAGATATGTGGACCGCGATCGTGAAGGTGCACACACTCAGATTGTCAAAGATTACTTCTGTGATGATCCAACATGGAGTAGTGATATATTTCGACGACGTTTTAGGATGCAAACAAAATTGTTCATCGTATAGTTGAAGCTCTGAAATCTCATGGCGAATATTTTAAGTGGATGGTCATGCAACAAGGAGAAAAGGTTTCTCACCACTTCAAAAATGTACTATTGCTATCCGCCAATTAGCATATGGAGGTTATACCGATCATTACGATGAGTACTTACGCATTATTGAAACAACGGCCATAGACTACATGAGCAAAGGCATGATTTCCTTGGAATGTTAGAGAGCCTTGATTGTATGCATTAAGAATGAAAAAAAAAATAATGTTTATTTTTTTATTCTATGTTTGCTGTAATATTTAATATTTTAATGAAATTTATGGTTCAATTTTATACTAAATTAAAGAATTTACTTACTTAGTTTTAATTATGTTAAAAAATTATAAAATAATTTATTTTTATCCAAATTAAAATATTTAATTCAAAATTAATTTAATAGAAAAAAATTAAATTTTGATTTTAATTTAAATTAATTAAATGTAAATAATAAATAAAATAGATCACTTACTATAGGATACATAAAATAATTCATAATTGCTATAAATTACATGACTCAAAGAACTAATACTCATAACTACAAAATTATAGATTGTGATACTATAAATACTTATATGTGTTTGCACATTTTGTTTTGCACATTTTGTTTTGCACCTTTTTTTCACATTTTATTTTGCAAATATTTTTTTTTGCACATTTTATTCTACGCATTTTGTTTTTGTACATTTTTATGCCTTTTTTGTCATTTTTTTGCTTATTTCTTTTACACATTGAATTATTTCACTATTTTTATTCACTTACATTGTTACACATCTTCTTTACACAGTATATTGTTGCACATTTTTTTACATATTGCACTTTTTTCTAAACATTTTAGCTTTACACAAATCCAACATATACACAATACCTTTTATAAAAAAGAAGAAGACAGATCGAGATAGATGAATATAATAGAACAGAACCCAACAAATAATAATGCAGCAAACAAAAACTAATTGATTAAGATAAGACCTATACAGCCACACCCAACTGTTGGCGTTCGATCGTTTGGTTAACGTGAACTGTTAGGGTTCCATGCGTTTCTAAATCAGCGGAAGTATGAACATAGAAACGTATTACCTTTCACCAGGGTATGTTGAGGAATAACAGCTGTAGAAAACAACCTCTTGATCTTCTGTTGTATTCCCAAATCCAATCTTGATGTAGTGTGGGCGACGGTCTTCAAAATTCTCTCAATCTGCTCTCCACCCTCTCTAACGTGTTTTAGGCATAGACAATAGGGTTCCGGATAGTTGAGATGACTTATATATGGGTTACAGCAGGGACCAGTAGGAGAAATTAGAGTCGGGCCTCCATTGGGCATAAGTATCTAAGTTTAGCCCAAAACTTATACTTAAGTCCAATAATAATAATAATATATTCCACTAAAATATTATTACTGCACTGTCGCTCTAATCCCAAATTACATTATAGGCACCTTCTTATTATGAACCCGTTAGCCTCCTCGTGTTTAAGATATACAATGTTCATTAATTAATTAAGTTACTGACAACTCTATTAATTAATATCTCATCCGTGAGTAGTACCACTCAACCTCATTATCATGCCGGAATAAATCCACCTGCAGGGTTTACATGATAATCCTTTTGAGCTCCTCAAGGGGACATCATCAACCTATTTAATAGGACACAGATTCCATCTACAATCAACAGCACACCATAGAGACAGCACCACATCCCAACTCACCGAGCTTGTTAATTTAATATATATAAATCTCACCCATTGATGAATCAAAGACATAAATACTAACTTACGTGTCGAGGTTATTGTATAAGAATTAAGAGCACGAACATCCATAATAACAGAGATCAAGTTCTTCTATATAGTCAGTATAAGTTGAACGATCTCAAGCGACCCTACTCAATACACACAAAGCATACTAATGTGATTTTATAGTCAAGACAAACTAATACCAAATCACACTACAACCATCCCGATAGATTATCCTCGTCTATCTCGATTGTGAGCATCTGTTTATACTTTATAAAGAAACCAATAATGTGATCTTCCGCGTGTTGTCGCACAATATATTATCTACAATATAAAGTAAGTGGACTATTACATCAGACATATAGACGTAATCATTCTATCAATGATCTCATTTCAAATATTGTTAAAACATTGTTCATACAAAAGCTAGACTTTTTAGCATACAATCCAACACCAACCTCCATCAATTCAATTTTCTCTTGCCACTCTCATTTGCATTCAAATGGCATATTCGATAGATCCTTTGGCTTCCCCACTCCGACTCCACTTCGATCGAACATGTCTCATCCTCCACTAATGCTATGCTTGGAACTGACTTATCAGACCTCTCATTAGAACCTGCAAAACCAATGGCTTCTACTGTAATCACAGTCTTTGATCTTCTTGAACCATCATTGCATCTACTTGGATTCATTTCTCTCACATCTTGATCCATCAACTCTTACAACTGAATTCTCTTACAGAGAGAGATGAATCATACACCACAATTACTATGGTATACTCCACTACATAGGAATGAAGTAAACTATTACTGTTTAGGAAGCTGAAACGTGGAACGGTTGTGGTTTATGTGGAGTTACATTATTACTGATAAAAAGGGGTAAAAACATGGGATAATGTATTGCTCTAGTGCCTCCAACTTCTTTATGATTCCCAACTTCAATTGGAATCATTCCTGAGAAATTGTTGTGAGCAAGATTTAAATGAATGAGAGATGATAAATTTCATATTGTATAAGGTATTGAGCCTGTGAGATGGTTTCCTGAGAGGTTTAGGTGGATTAAGCTATTCAATTTGCCAATTTTTAGTGGGATAGAACCTGGAATATAATATATTCCCTCCATCTCATTTCAATATTTACGTTTACTTTTTCCACGTTAATTAAGAAATATAATATTTTAATAGGTATTACAGAAAGTTTCTTGTAGGGATTACAGATGTTTGCTAAGGGTAATACTGTCTCATTTGTCTTAATTTATGTAGTTGACTGTAATTTTTTATTTTCCTTGTATTTAAGTGTAATTATACTTTAAATTGTGTACCCCTAAGTAATAAATTCATAAATAAATTAATATTTAATTAAATGAAAATTATATTAAAGACTAATAAATTGATAATGTGTATAAAATATTTTTTGTGGTGGGACCCTCAAATAGTAACATTTGTACTTGAGATGATTGGAGTGGTATATGTACAAATGTAAAAAAAATTAGAACTTTTGATGTAGTAGTGACGTCACAATAATGTGGCAAAAATGTAATAATATTTATGGGATGAAGGAAATATATATTAGGGCAATGCTATTGTCACCCGAAACTTTACTAAGTCCTAAGGGCACCCGAATTTTTTTTTGAAAAAATGATAGTGAATATCCTATTTTGCCCCACCACTAAACTTATATTCAATACTAACCCAACCAACCTATTTTGCGATGTCCAACCCACACTATTATTAAGCACACTCAAAATTATTTCTCCACACACAAAACCTTAAATCCTAAAAACATATCGGAGAGCCACGAAAATTATAGGGTTTTCCTATTGTAATTCTGAATTCATGTTAAACTGAAATAATGTGTAATGATTCCAGGAACAAACATTTTGCAAACAATTTATCTTAATAATATACATCAATTAATTCTTTTTCTTCTATGTCTTCAAGTTTTTTCTCCATATACTCCATGATTTTAAGTTTTAAGATTTGGCGTATGGAGAAAAATTTTATGTGTGCTTAGCAATATTGTGGGGTGAGCTTAGTAAAATAGGTTGGTGAAGTTAACATTCAGTGTAAGTTTAGTGGTGAGGCAAAATTGAAAATTCACTATCATTTTTTTAAAAATTCGAGTGCCATTTAGTAAAGTTTTGGGTGACAATAGCGCCGTCCTATATTATTTTGAAGGCAAATTATTTTGTGCACCTGAGTGTTGCATCCACTTTCAAAAACTTATACACTTTGAATAAAAATATGGGATCGGCTATTCACACCTCCAATTTTACTAATCATACCCCGAAAGATAGTAAGACTAAAATATCCTTAATAAATAAGACATAAATGTCCTTGAAAAAATATGAAGAATCCAACTATATATATATTCTATCCCAAATTTTAAACATACCCCAATTATATCGTTGTACATCTGCATTATGATCTCTCCACCACATGCTCTTCTCTCTCACATTCACTTGCATAGCACTAGTAAATCTGCGTTTTGCTTTTGATCTTGTGTTGTGCGATACTTGTCATGGTCGAACGCATTATTCAAGGACAAGAAGGAGAGCGACAGCCACTCCAAATCCTCCGCCGCAAATACTGCTTCTCCGCTATCAACTCCACCATTGATGCTCTGAAATCTCCCCAAGGATCCTTCGACCTCTTCTCCACCGCGTAACAAGACGGCAGCCTCTTCCGCCGAGTTCTCCGTCGCCGGCTGTAATACATTTGGGTCGAGACGTGATCGGAGCCTAGCTGGTGCTCCAGCCAGACCTTCTCCTTGGGTTCGATATTTTTGGGAGTGAGGCAGAAGGAGTCGCCGAAGTTGGATGAGAGGCTGAAAAAGGCGTCGATTTTGTCGCCGCTAGTAAACCTGGCGGTGGTGTTGGTGAAAGAGGAGAGTTTGTCTATTTTGTTGCAGGGGTTTTGAAAGAGAGGAAGAATATTGAGAAGTATTGTTTTCATGGCGAATGATTTTCTTGGATTGGGTTTCTACAACGTCAGGGAATTATCTCAAGTTGTAAGAGAATGGAAAGAGACCACAAATTTTGAGCATCAACTCCTGGCTATCCATGGCTTCGATTAACTTTCGTATGCTATGGATGTTTGTTTCCTCCGGAAATATTTTTATCCAAGTTTATATGGGGGTATTTGAATGAAAGGGTAAGGATGTAAAAGATGGGGTATGTTTAGTAAATCATATATATATTTTTAAGTTATATTGGGGTATATTTAGTATTTGGGGTATGATTAGTAAAATTGGGGATGCAAATAGTCACTCCCTAAAAATATACTATTAATGAATAAAAATAAATATACAATGAATAAATATGTATATACACTTTGTTAGTAAATTTTTTGTTAGTTTTTTTCAATAAAAAATTGAATGTAAAAAAATTATATAATTATTAAAAATATATATACACTATTGAATAAAATATATATATATATATATATATATATATATATATATATATATATATATATATATATATATATATATATATGCACAAACACTGCAAGGTGCACAAGACATCAACCCTACTACCGTGTGCATTTAATATTGAAGTTTGATAAAGTAGAGTTTGAAAATAAATAGTGTATTTAAGATGGTGCAATTCAAATTCACATCATGACAGTGTGTGATGAATTCAAAAAGCAGATAGGAAAGCGGAACGCTGTAATAAGCCTGAAATTAATTAAATAAAAATTAAATCAAAAAGATAAAACCCTAATTCAAAACCTCGTTTTATCCCCGATCGCCCCTTTGTCTGCTTCATCTTCACTCGTGAGCTTCGATTTTGCACTAATTTCTACTTCAATTCAACCTGCATTCTTCGTTTCTGCTCACTTTACCAGTCCACTCTCTGCTTCCCACCATTTCCGATGGATTCTCGAGATCCCTCGGCGCGGCCACCCCACCTACCGCACCACCACCACCCTCAACCACCGCATCCCGGCGTCCTCCTGGGCCAATCCCAGCAGCATCTACCTAACAACTCCTACGGACTTCCCAACAGCAACAATTCTGTCATCTCCACCACCTCCGCCACCGCTCACTCAGCACTCATGCAGCAGCAAAACCCTGGCTTCCCCTTCAACTCCATGGGGCCGAAACCGATGGATCATCTTCAGGCGGATGGGTCCCACTCGGGAGGTGGGGGTGGTGGGTTCAGCATTGAGCCGGCCAGGAAGAAAAGGGGCCGGCCGAGAAAGTACTCACCTGATAACAGCATTGGGCTGGGTCTATCCCCGGCCCCTGTTTCGCAGATTCCTTCTATCATTCAGCATAACGACTCTGTTGGTGGCGGTGCGGGTGGCAGTGCTGGTGGCAGTGGCGGTGGCGGGACTCTTTCCTCGGAAAATCCTGCCAAGAAACACCGTGGAAGGCCTCCTGGTTCGGTGAAAAGGCAGTTGGATGCTCTAGGTTCTGTTCTTATCTACTTGGGCATGTTGATATGTGATCTGTATGATGGTTTCGTCATGAAATTCTTTGTGTTGTAAACAGGAGCACCTGGAGTTGGTTTCACGCCTCATGTTATTACGGTTAATGCTGGAGAGGTAATATTGAAGTCTTTCATGGTGATCTTGAATATAAGGAACTGAGCAATCAAAAGCTTTGCTAATCTTTGAATTTCATAAATTTTTCTGTCTGAAAATGTCTGCCGGTGAATTGAGAAATGTTTTAGTTGCTCTTTAGTACTTGGGGTATTATTTCCAAAATATTATTTGGTGAAATGAATCTTGAGGACATGGAAATAAATATTCAATCAATTTGTGGTGAGAGTAACTTTAATTTGATATGATTCTTAATTCTCACATTCAAAGAGAATGCAATTGGTTCTGGTTGGTGTTCTGAATTTTGATGGCTTTGATTAGGTGTTTTGAGTCCTTGACATCATGTTTGTGACTTCGTGCGAATATTGTCCCATTCCATCTGGCTTTAGCCCAAAACAGCAGTCCTTCCATACAGGCTCCTTTTTCCAACCAATGACTTCTCTGCTTTACTCTGTTAGGGTCGTGATTAATTCTAGTCCCTTTACTTAATCAATAGTTTAACTGATAGTAGTCCTCACCAGGGATTATTGTGATACATTTGGACCCTTTCCAAACTGGGAAAAGTTAGAAGGATCCCATGTTGTGATTCACGGACCAGACTTCGAGTGACATATATCATAACTAAAATGCCTAAATTCACAATATATCTTTATATAACTGGTTATATTATCCTTAAGGGGATGTGAAATAATGAACATTTATGATGAAAGCTGTTTAGATCTTTGAAAGGTGTTGGATTATGCATTATTTCATGAATCTTATATTGTGTTATATGCTGATATGCATGATTTATAATTCTAATTATGTTCCACTAACTTTTCAAATCATAATCTTGTTAAACAACATACCACTGTAGTTGATTTTGTTGACACAGAACCAGTTTGTTAATTGGTTTATTTATAGAGAAACCTTCATATTTTGTCTATATATATTTTTTTAAAGCCTATGTGTATATTATTAATGGGGATGTGAGCAATTGTTTGTTTATATTTCAGATGGTGCACCCTATTATGGAAATGAACATATTTTATAAAAGTTAATTTTGTCAAAACTCATAACTAATACCAAACTAAATTTTGACAAAATTCCTTTTTCGTATGTACTTTAATTCTTCTACTTCTGATTACACATGGGTTCAACATGGAATTTTCAACTAATTGTTTATGCATCTGTTATATTTTTTGTTTATTTATAGGACTGAAGGCTGACTAAACCCCTTTGCATTTATCTTTTAGGATTACTAAACATAAACTGGTACATAACTATAATTCACTTACACGTCCATTAGTGATAGAACCTTTTTTAATTTTATTATAATAATCACATAAAGCCATGATGATCTTTGATTTTCTTCTTGCATTATTTTGGTTTTCTTGCATCCAGGATCCTTTGTTTGAAACTTTCAGCATTTACATAACTCGATTTCTTTTTGTTTTCTCATCTCCTGCAGGATATAGCATCAAAAATCATGGCTTTTTCTCAGCAGGGGCCTCGAACTGTTTGCATTCTATCTGCTAATGGTGCCATCTGCAATGTCACCCTTCGCCAACCAGCAATGTCCGGTGGAACAGTGACATACGAGGTATGCTTTTTGGACAAACTTTCCTGTGTTATTAATAATGCATAAACATGCATGTTCTAAAGTGTCTATCTAATGAAGGATCAGATATGCTAGATTGTGCTATTTAATTTATTTTTAATTTTTAAGTATAAGACGTTTCGAATTATTTGCACTGAAATGGTTCAAGGCATCAATTATGTGTATTCATGCTAATTTTCTGTGGGTTTGCCGAATGTGTTGAACTTGAACCAACTGATCCTTAAAATATGTATGGGACATTAGTACTAGTTATACTTTCAATGATTTTACCTGTCTTGTGTAATTATCTCATGATAAAAAAGCTAATAATATCTTATGTGTTAATTTATTATATTCACCTCTTTCTTTTTTTAAAATTACCGGTGGATTAAGAACTGTAATTAGGACCTGCTTTATTCAATTAATTATTCGATAGATAGTTGGATGTATTATTAACCGGCTGTGCTGCTACTGATTAGTGTTCCTGCACATGCAATGTGGCTTGTGGGGGCTTCCGTAGCTTTCATTTCAGCATTTCAATCATATATTTAGTTTCAGCAATTCTTTGATTTATGAAAATCATGTAAGCAAAACTTGCCAAGCTCTATTACATCTAGCTTATATAATCAGAAGATGCTTAATTGTGGTATGCATGATATCATAAGAAAACGTTACTTTCATTATCATAACAGTTATATTAAGGGGAGATATCTTTTGGGATTTGGCGATTTGCCCTTTTAATTTTTATAATTCTACTGTTATGAGGTTTTCTGAGCAAGCAACTTTACCAGTATAGGGGAGGCTTTTTTGTTTGTTCTTTTTTATACTCTACAATTTGGAATGGTTTCTGCTTACCCAACTCTTTCTGTTTTTTAATTAGTTTAAATAGTTTAATGAACTCAGGGGGTTGCTGACATTTGATTTATCAGTTATTCCTTATTCTTTTTTAAAATTAGTTTAAACAGTTGTATGAACTCGGAGATATTAAAAGAGGTGGGGGGGGGGGGGGGGGGAGTTTGTTGACATTTGATTTATCAGTTATTCATGCACTAACGTTTAAAAACTAAATTTCACACTCGGAGCTTTGGAATTATTTATTAAGTTTGGCTTTGGTTTTTGCATGTAAAATAATCAGGGAAAGGTGTTACAGTTTGTAGCTCTTGATTTCTATCTGGAATTGGTTAATATCTCATGATTCTGATCTTGTGAGAGATCTTATATGATGATCTTATTTTAAGAGAGTTAGCGTATAATTTCTCTAAAAGATTGAGGTTTCATAATCATCATAAATTATAATCCAAGCTGTAAGTTTGTAACCAAAGGTCCTGATGCATGATATAATGGACTACAGCTAATCTTCTTGAAATACGCTCAAAGAATTGATAGAAGTGAAGTAAAGATAATTTTATTGTATTCTGTAACACCTTTTTGGCTGAAAGTAGTAACATAAAAACTTTTTCCCTCTGCAAAGCAAAACATATGTTGATGAGATGCTTAATATGCATTATAGCATCACTCCTTTAGTTTGAGTAAAATATTCTATTTCTCTATTAGAATTGGTGTAATTTCAGCATTAAATTTAGTTGCATCTTCTAGTATACATACAAACACAAATGGGTGTAAAATATATATCTCAAGTTTTTTTTTTGGGGGGGGGGGGGGGGGGAATGTGTGTTGTGTTTGTGGTTTCTTACTAAGGTCTGTTTTGAAAAGACTAGTGTAATTGTTCAAAGATGACATGACACCCTTTAGTAATTAATATCTGTGGACGTGGTATTATTATCCCTTTCAAGACCTTAAAAACATGGTACTCATCTTTCATAGAGTTTTAACATTGTGGCATTACTAATTTTCGATGTTCTTGCTCACCTGGATCTTTTCTGTGGAGTATACTTGAAACTGTCGCTTAAGTTTATTTGTAATGGAGGCTTCCATCATGTGCAGGGCCGATTTGAGATTATCTCCTTGTCAGGGTCTTTCTTGTTGTCTGAGAGTAGCGGCGGTCGCAGTCGAACTGGTGGCCTGAGTGTGTCTTTGGCCGGGTCAGATGGTAGGGTGTTGGGTGGTGGAGTTGCTGGAATGCTTAAAGCAGCATCCCCTGTCCAGGTATGCTACTTTGACGGCTGCTCTATGGCTCCCTGCAACTTATTATGCACTGCCTGCCTGATTAAAAAAATCCATGAGTATTTATTTGGTTGCAAAAGCTTTGTGTAAATCCTAATATACCAATCATTATAATGCACTGATACTATTTTACCTTGTGATTTAAGTATACAACTTACCATTAAGGTCTATTATATTTACCACTTTAGTGTTTTTTTATTGTCAATTCATTCAAATTAAATTGAGTCTAATTGGTTTAATTATTATTTTGCCATTGTGGTTTAAAGTATGTTTTTTTAATCTTATGGTTTATTATATTGTAATATATTTTCTGTTTAGGGCTTTTATCGTTAATCTTATTCAAATTAAATGGGTCATCCTACCTATGACCTATACATCTGGATATACAAGAGAATGACTCAATTATATTATTGTTTGTAAGTTAAATAGTTAATTACCAATCTTCAGAAGCTGTTGTGATTCCGGCGGCGGGCATGTTCAACCGAACAAATTAGAAACTTCCTTTGTTCTGTTATGTTAAAAGTTTTCTGCATTCATAGAACTGACATGCTTGTTTATCAGGTTGTAGTTGGCAGCTTCATTGCAGATGGTAAAAAACCGAAGTCTGGGTCCGCTTCAACACAAGCACCACCGTCAAATATGTTGAATTTTGGTGGTGCGGGGGGAGGTATAGGGACGAGTCCTTCACCTGGTGCTTCGAGTGATTCGGGTGAGGAGAACGATGATAGTTCTCTGAATCATGGCTCGGGACCTTATGGGCAGCCCGGACAGAGTATGCCGATGTATTCTAGTATTGGTTGGAACCCTATGAAAATACCTCCCAATTAGAACCCCCCAGAGTTCACCCACAAGGTGTTTGTGGTTCGATTAAGGGTTGTTTCTAAGGAAAGGTAAAAATGAGAAGAAAAATGCTAACAGCAGATTGTAGGGATAAATTATTAGCTTGCCTTAGTTTAAATTTGGTCAGCATGTTCTCTTGCAGATGATTCAGTTATTGTAATGTATGCCCTACCCGGCTTGACCCGCCCCGCTTTATCACTTTACTCGTTCACAATATTGAGTTTGCCCCTTTTTTTTTTTTTTAATTTGAAAAATGGCAGTGTCTTTTTTAGTTAAATTTAATACTTTTCATATTTTAATTGGTCATTTCATCGTAAAAATAATATTCTTATTAATTAAATAAATATTTTTTAAAATAAAATGTTTTACCTTATAAAAGTGAAAAAAAAATTCTTAGAAAATTACACCGACAACTCGTTTTTATTGCCTTGTTTTAGTTTGGTTTCTCACAAATGATTTATAATAAGCATTTATAAGCATTTATGTATTCTGCTGACAATTTTTATTTTTGAAAGTGTGGATCAGTTTTTTTAATGATTTCAGTGTGAAAAAATTGAATGTTAAAGTTCAAAGGACAATTGCTACTTGGATGTAATTCTGTTATTATAATAAATTTATTTTGCTTGATTTAAAAAAAAAAGTATTAGAACCAAGTTATAGGCAGAATGATATATATAAAGAAAAAAATTATTTTTAAGTGGTGGGATTTAAAGAACTTGATGGTAGGAAATTTTTAATTTCCTATATAATCTAATCGTGGACAATATATTATTATGCAATTATATTAGCTATTCAATTATTTTATGGACTTAATTATGTAATTCAATTAAGGTTAAAAGTCCATGGGCTATAATAATATTAATATAGGTCAATTAAGTAGATATTCAATACTACATGACTAAGTGATTATGGGTGACCCAGTTGTGTGGTATATAAAGTCTCCCTGGTTATGGTCCCCAATACACAAAGTCGCATATGCTCTTCCCTTCTCCCCATCGGGAGGGATTACGATAGTCCCCATAAAGGAATAAGGAGGCTTAGTTGAGGAATATCATAATACCTATCAATCTTAAACAACTCCATTGATTAAGATACACTTCCGCATTACGGTTTGATCTCAGTTTATCATAATAGGGTTAAAGTTTTAGGATTTATGAATTTATTTCCTACACTTGAATTTCAAAATTATTGAAACCCTATTCGAATGATTGTGATAAAGAATTAAATAAATTGTAGAGCGCTTGAACTTGATTTTTTGAAAATAAAATTCTTTCCCATATACTTCAAATATGTTTTACCGTATAGTTCAATGCACTTGTTCCGAGTTACATAGACTTAGATTTTCAATCGGATAGAGATGACAATAAATCTACCTCAAAGTTTATATTTACTTTGGGAAGTGAAGCTATAATATGGAGGAGCGCTGAGGAGCAATGCATTTTGAACTTTACTATGGAAACAAAATAAGTGGTAGCTTCAAAGGCAACTAAAGAAACTGTATGTCTAAAAAACTTCATGTTGAACTTGGTTTTGTGGAAGGAGGACCCAATCCAAAATTAGGATATACAATACGCAATGATATATTCGGCACAGTGGAAACACAATGAATCCCAAATAATATCAATGCAGCAATCTTTCCACTCAAATACCGCAATAGGCAATAAACCAAATAAACATGCAAAAAAATAACAAAATCAACACCAACAATTTTAACGTGGAAAACCTCTTCAACCTGAGGGTAAAAACCACGAGGACATCTTGTCCAGGAAATAATACACTAATGCACAATGAAGTATACAGTTCAATCTCTTTATCACAAGTAGAAGAATACCTACTCTCTATCACAAGTAGAGGAATACAACTCTCTCTATTTGATTTCGCTGATTACACAGTCAGCACTTCCAGACGGAGTCACACCACTCTCGCCGATGGTGTCTTCTCCGCTAGGGAGGAATCCATGGTGTTGTTCCCTTGCTAAAAGGATCTCCTTAGCAACCCATCTTCGCGGCTGGGCTCTTCTGAACGGCTCACGCCAATCTCATTGTTGACGACTTCTCCAAATCACGTAAATTTTCCCAAACATCAATTAGTCCCCAATGGGGGTAATCTGTTGTACTCATGCCTCCATCCCACACTAAACCTACTGCTTCTTCAACTTATTAAATAACCTCAAATTAGGGTTTTTATGGGCCTTAATTAATTATTAAATTATGGGGTTGATTTAATAATTAACTTTTGGCTTCTTTTACAATTCTTTTTCTAGCACACTATATTGGGCAAACCCAACAATCTCCCACTCCCAATATAGTCAACTGCATACATCACACCTATTCCGATTTCATGCCGGTCAACCTGGCACACAATTCATTCTTCTCGCGGGTAACCACTTTAGTAATCATATCTGCAAGATTCATATCAGTGCGAATTTTTTCCAACTTCATAAGTAGCTTCTCTAGCATCATTCTTAGCCAATGGTACGTCACATCAGTATGCTTTGTCCGGACATGATACATGGAATTCTTACTCAAATTTATATCACTTTGACTATCATAGAATACTATATATTCTTTTTGCTTCAATCCCTAATCTTGGAAAAGTCTCCTCATCCACGTCATTTTTTTTCAGGATTTGGGATTGAAGCAAGAAGAATACATAGTATTCTGTAATAGTCAGAATGCTATAGATTTGAGCAAGAATTCCATGTATCAAGCTAGGATGAAAAATATTGATGTGAGGTACCATTGGCTCAGAATGGTGCTAAAGAAGCAGCTTATGAAGCTGGAAAAAATTCACATTGATATGAATTTTGCAGATATGATTACTAAAGTGGTTACCTGTGGCCCGCGGGAAGTATGAATTGTGTGCCAGGTTAGCTGACATGAATTGTGTGCTCTGATACCATTGTTGTGGAAGGGAGACCATATCCAAAACTAGGATACACAAAACGCAATGATATATTCGGCATAGCAGAAATACAATAAATTTCAAACAATATCAATGCAGCAATCCTTCCACTCAAATACCGCAATAGGCAATAAACTAAATAAATATACAGAAAATTAACAGAATCAACAACAACAATTTTAACTTGGAAAACTTCTTCAACCTGAGGGTAAAAACCACAGGACATCTCGCCAAGAAAACAATCCACTAATGCACAATGAAGTGCACAGTTCAATCTCTGTATTACAAGTAGAAGAATACCTACTACATATCACAAGTAGAGGAATACAACTCTCTCTATATAATTTCTCTTATCACACCGTCAGCATTTCTAGATGGAGTCATGCACGCCACTCTCGCTGGTGGTATCTTCTCCACTAGGGAGGATTCCATGGTGTTGCTCTCCCTTGCTGAAAGGATCTCCTTAGCTACCCATCTTAGCGGTTGGGCTCTTCTGGATGGCTCATGTCAATCTCATTGTTGACGGCTTCTCCAAATCACTTAAATTTTCTCCAACATCAATTAACCCCCCAGTGGGGTAATATGTTGTACTTACACCTCCAGCCCACACTAAACCTGCTACGTATTCAACTCATTAAATAACCCCAAATTAGGGGTTTTATGTGCCTTAATTAATTATTAAATTATGGGCTTAATTTAATTATTACCTTTGGGCTTTTTTTACAGTTCTTTTTCTAGCTCACTATATTGGGCAAACCTAACACTTGGATGTGATCCCTAGTTTTCCCAATGATAGTAATGGTGTAGTTGCAAACCTGAGAGAAAACATTGAGAGAGTACCACTCGATACGAGAAATCGTATGGTGAGGGGAGGTTGTTGTTGCGAAAGTTGAATTGGAAGATAACTTAGTAGATCTTTTCACAAAGGGCCTTAAGGCAAAAGTTTTTGATGGTCTTATGGAAGGAATGAGAATCAGATGTATGACAGTTGACATGATAACATAGGCTTTAGTGTAAGTGAGAGATTGTTAGATTGTTTACTAAAAACCTAGATTTATTATAAGCAATTTTATAATAATATTTTGAAATGAGAATAATTGTTAGAGACCATCTTTGAGCAACATGTGCAATGTATATAGATGAGAAAACTTATATATATATATATATATATATATATATATATATATATATATATATATATATATATATATATATATATATATATATATATATATATATATATATATATATATATGTAGACTTAAGGAGAGCTATTTTTTGTTTTGTTATTTAATATATTAGTTATGCTGTGTTATTCTTCCCTTCGATCAAGTTTTATTTTTCTCAATAAATTTTGTTATTTATCAAGGTTTTTAAGGAGACAACACTGTACTCATTATTTAAGCTCTTTTGACTATACACTGGGGAAAGTTTAAAATAAAGTATGCAATATTGTACCTCCGTCAAAAATAATTGATGAAGGAAAAAGTAGAGTACGCAGTTAATTATTTCTTGTTCTTTCTTTGTGTTATCTTCTCTTAATTATCAATATTCCTTCAACATATCTAATACTAATTCCTAAATACCATTAAATTATAATTTGATCACATTAGCAAACATGAATCTTGGATTTTCAAATTGGGTGGATTTCTAGAAAAACATAATCAAATTGAATTGAGATGAACATTACTCTTATAACGAATATAAGTTGTTTTGTATTATTTTTTTAAACCTCTTATTCAAAAAAACTTGTTAAATATAATAAATTTAATTTCTTCATTAAAAAATTAAATAGTGTGTGCAATTTACAATAAGAATTATCAATGCTTGATCACATAATGCAATGACAATTAGGGAAGTGTAGATTACTATACAAATCAATGATAGAGTGAAGTTGATGCCATTATGATTAAAAAAATTGTATAGGTTATTTCTTAATCTACTAAAGAATGATTAAGAGATTTGAAAGGATTGATAATTAAACTAAAAATTTAGGAATTTAAATGAAGAAATAAAGAGTAAATGTGCAACAAAAATAGGAAGAGAAAAAAAAAATACTATTTTAGAATTAATGCATTTCCACACTTATAATTTTATATTGAAAACTCATAGACAAGTTTACCATGTATTAATAAAAACAACCCATAGACATCCTATATGTGTATATTCATTAGAGAAATTTTGCAGTTGTGTGATTAAACCTTTAAGCTACCGCATTGCTAGAGATGATTTAGTCAATTAACTCCCAAAAGACTATAGATTTTGATTAATCTCTCACACAGTTATTCCCACTATGAAAATTTTGACAACTAGGTATGTAAGGTGTGCACCAATGTATTAATATATCAATTTGACAAATCTCAAATTAATATTAAATTGTATAAAATACTGGTAAGATAATTATTGTGAAGAAAATCATCATATTTGAATAGAATGAAATACAACAATTCATACACTAAAACTTAAAGGGATAATGCAACTCTAAAATCTAATCTAGCACATAATGTTATATGAGAAAAGATACAATAATTGAAATAACATAAAAGCAATAAATTTTAGATAGGTAGAATTGATATCATTTTGTCTCTTGACTCCCCAACTTCTTTGGTCTTTGGTTACTCCATAGATGGTGATAGATTGATTCGTTGAATTATATGAATACCATAGTCATAATGAGGTTTATTTAGTAGAAAAGATGATTGATATGATAAACATGAAAAATTGGAAGAGAACATGACTATGCAACTATCTATAGCAGACCTTTCGCAATTCTACATCGCATGAATTCAACGCTTTAAAACACTTGGCCATCTCGCTCATAGCTTCCACAACACTTACCTTTAGATACGATTGTGAGACTGTGTCATCCAAGCACATAATGTAATGCTTACTCAGTATAGTATTTATCTTGTAACTTCATCTTCGAAATTCTGTTTTAAGCAATTCTTGCACCATTGTTGACCATTTTTTAAGTAGCTCGTCACTTTATGTATACACAGGATCGAAATAAGTTTAAAATACTGTATAAACTTATAAATACTCGTGAAGTACTAAAGTATAGAAATCTAGCATAAAACTTTATAAATGCACCCAAAATATATGCATCAACGGGGCTGGCTATTCGCATCCCCAAAAATACTAAACATACCCCATAATTAAAAAAGACTAAAATAACCTTCATTAAAAATAAATGAAATCTCTAAAATAATCTTCATGAAGATGAGTATTCAGAACCCTATCCTGCGCCGCTAGCTAGGTGTTTTCGCAGCCAATGTGGTGTATCGAGCGGCTCCGACATTTATCTGCTAGTGGAAGGTGATCGTGGAGAGGGAATAGTCGCTGCCAACGTCGAAGCTGAGCCAGAAGCGGAAGAAGCAAAGATTAGCCATGACCCCCTTGGGCGTCTTCCCAAAGGAGAGGCTGAAGGCGATGGAGTAGTGATTATTAAAGAAACTAGACTATATCTAGTAACCCACAAGAAGTGCCTTAGAATTCTTTCAATATGTAAGATTACCGATAGAATCATGATCATAAAAATTAAGAAATTTATAATGCCAAAGAGATTTATCTTTATCAACTCTAGTTTGCCCGTGAATGTAAGCTTTTTGGATTACCATATTGCAATTTTAGACTGAATGCTCTTGATCAATGACTCATAGTGTTCACTGCTCCATTCTACAATATGATTATAGAACTCCAAGATATCTCAGCGGAAGGGTAGCTTCTTCAAATAGCAAGATGTTGAGGATGGACAATCTCAATGCCTCGTTCATGCTCGCAGTAAATAACCTCATTTTCTCTTTGCTAATAGATAGGTCGGTATCTTTTTCAAATTTTTTCATGTTGTCCAAAACTGATTGTGCCGTGGTGGTGTCTCAATGTCCTAGAACAATCAAATCGTCTGCAAAAGCCGTGTGATACTCAAACTCTACTACAAAGTTTGAAATGGAATTTGAACTTTCTCTGTATGATCTAAAATTTCATGATTCTACTTAGATAATTAATGCAAATCACAAATAATAAAGATGCGCACAATCGGGTCGCCCTGCCTCAATCCTCTTTTTCTTTTGAAAATTTTACCATATTTCTTCACGTGCAACTTATATGAGTGATCAAAATATATTTCCCTGTAAATTATCTGTGACATTGAGCTAAATAAGATGCTATATAATCAAACAATAACACTAATAATATATTAAAATATTAATGCTATGATAAAATTGAATTACCAAAAAAAATGTGAAATCAAATCAATGCATTCAAATCAAAGACATAATACAACAAAAATTGAGAAGTCCAATGCAATTAACTTATTTTTTTTATAAAAAATTTGGCATATATATATTTCACTATATCAACAATTTACTCTTTGATTCTAATGCATCATTAGAGTTGCATATTAATAAATTTGATTAAATTAAAATACATATAGATATGAGATTTGATTATGTATGCAATTTAAATGCAATTGAAATTGCCAAACTTTAATAATTATGAGATCTATTCTCCATTTTTGTTATTAGAATGATTTTAGTACATCATTCAATAAATATATATATATATATATATATATATATATATATATATATATATATATATATATATATATATATATATAAAAGACATGAAAATAAAATAGAGATTGAATTAATTAATAAAATAGGTAATCATAGTTACATAAAACCAAATATAAATTAGGTAAATTATCCTTCAATGGCACGACGCACGTCCTCAAAGCTCCATTCTCTTCTCATTCCGCTACTTCGCACGAGTCTGGGGGCGTGTGAGTTCGAGTCGTACGTGGGCCCCACATGTTGCACAAGAACTGGAACAATTCTTGATTTGTTAGTGGGACCCAGATTGGATCGACTTCTGGACCTTTGAAGATTGGGTTTGGGTCTTAAATTACCAGACCAGCTTCTCTCATGGGCTCTTTTCAAATGTATTTTGAAACTGTTCTTCTCCCCTCCTACATCCTCCTTCAAATCAATCTTCCCCAAACAATTAGTTAGGCTCATTATTTTGGTGTCTAAAGAATGAATGATTATTTTCTATAAACAATTGAACATTATGTTGAAGAGAAAAAAAATAAAAAAACAAATCGATGTAGTTAATTTATAATAGATTGTGTATGGGTGATTGTGAGTAGTATCTTTATTATCGGAATAAGAGGATTGTGGGCTTCCCATCTGTCTTTTTATCCGTAAATCTACATTTTCCCTTCATATAAACAAGCCTGACCATCTATTATAAGAGTTTTTATATTTAGAATAGGTGAATAAGAAATTGAAAAAAAATATTAGAAGACATACTTCAAATAGGAAGATTGAAATGTATGATTAGATACAAGGAGTTTTTTAATAAAATATTTTATTAAGATTAAAAATAATACATTTAAGTTATGTAATTTATGAATTAATTATGAAAATTTTGCATGATGCAAAACACCATGCACGGTGGTTGTAAAATAAAATTATGCCACACGCGCCCATACACATTTCTTGGTTCACTCTCATACTTCCATGGAATTGAAGTTCACATTTCTTAATCATGGCTCCTATATTAGCTTAAATACATAATTGATCTATTAAGGCATTACAATATATTAAATGCCAAGCCTTTTTAGATTACACTTTCTATAAGCACCAATCTTACTCTACATGATGGAAACCCACTTACTAATGCTACTAAATATCGTCAAATCTTGGGCAACCTCCGATATCTCTTGTTCACAAGACCTGATATTACATTCATCATTAATAAGTTATCTTAGTTTATGCATGCTCCAATTGGAATCTATTGGGGTTTGGTGAAATGTCAACTTCACTACACAAATGGCACGCGCACATTTGCTTTAAATTTGCACAAAAAATTACTTATGTCATTACATTGCTTCACTCACACTGATTGGGGTGGTAATAGTGATGATTGAACATCTATGGGAGCTTACATCATTTTTCTTAGTTCCAATACTATATCTTAGAGCTATTGAAAACAAAGATCTGCTGCTCGTTTGTCCACAGAAACCGAGTGATGAGAGTGGAAATTCATGTATTTTTATGTTCGATTTAATACCTTTTTTATTGATTTTGTTATTTTTAATTGCACAAAATATAATGCTCTATTTACTACTAACTAAGAGATGCTTGAGAGGTATTTTGTAAAGTTTTAATCACGTAAAGAGAGAAAATTGATTTAGAACTAAATTGGAAGTTGGATAGCCAGAGAAATGCATTGCTCGGATATTACCGAGCATAGCTGCTTGATGCCGGGCAGGAAAAAGGCCCTGCTCGATCTTCATCGAGCAGACCCGCTCAATACCGAACGAGATCCCCGTAACTCTGGAGGAATATGCTAATAACAGATCGATGATCATCAAGTGATGTCGCTCAATATCGAACAAATGCCACATGGAAGAGAAAATTAGAAGTTGAATATCGATCGATGTCCATCGAGTGAGCCTTCGAGCATCGCACATTAATGGTCCACGTTAGCACTTTTAGTCTCGTATTGCCTTTACTTTATCTAAGTTAGCTTCTATCCCTCTTTTGTTGACCATGTATTCGAGGAATTTCCCGGTCGATACCCTGAAGGTACACTTCTTTGGGTTCAGCTTCATGTCATAGTGCCGCACAATATCGAAGGCTCTACTCAAATATGATACATGATCGCATATTGCTGTACTTTTGACAAATATATCGTCAACATACTCTTCCATAGTCTTTCCTAACTCTTCCTGAAACATTTTATTAACTAACCTTTGGTACGTGTGGCTAGCACTTTTTAGCCCAAATGGCATCATCATCTAGCATAGCAAATTCCTCTTAGTGTAGAAGGTCGTCCTTTCCACATCATCAAGGTGCATTGGGATTTGGTGATATCCTGAGTATGCATCCATGAAGCTCATTAGTTCGTGCCCTGCTGTCGTGTCTACCATCTGGTCGACATGCAACAGTGGAAAACTATTTTTGGGGTAAACTTTATTCAAATCAGTAAAGTCGATGCAGAGCCTCCAAGATTTGTTGGCTTCTTGGAAGAGCACTGGGTTGGCTACCCACGAAGGAAATAGGGCAACTTGAGTGTCGTCCTGCATTTCGGGTAACCTTCCATCATAGTCGGGGTTGTCCTTCATTGGCTCTTTTTTTACTACCATTAGTTGGAATTATGGGTCATGGTGGCTGAGCCCTTCAGCCTTTTCTATGAAGAAACACTCTCTGGCCTTCTTCTTGTTTTCCCAGACGATTCTAACTCTTCCATCGGTCGTGATAAACTTCAAGCATTGGTAGAGAGTCGAGGGAATAGATCCAAACTAATGAATGAATGGTATTCCTAAAATGCAATTATAAGGCGATGGGAGGTCAACCACTTTAAATCCAAGCATGTGCTGGACTTCTACTGTTTCCTTTTCATCCATTATTTTGACCGAAATTTTGGCCTCCATCGAAGGAATAGTAATGGCATTGCAGAACCCTCAGATTTTGTCGGCACATGGGGATACTTTGTGATGATTGGGTCCTCTGATTGCTTCGAAGGACCTTTTAAAGATGGTATTCGTATACGCACCTAATCCATTAAACGCAGGTGTACCATTGTTCCCGAAAGGATATAACCGGTCATTGTGTAGGGTTTGCACTCCTGTCGAATCTTTTTCAAAGAATAGTATGTCAGCTTCATGTGGGATTGATTATGGGTTCGCGGTCAGGACATATTGGAACCTGTCCAATTCGTAAAGCTCCGCCTTCCTCTTCCTCCGTGATAAAGTAGTGACAGCTTGTGATGTGCCCACAATAGTGATCTTCCAATACGAATACCTCTCGGGATGGAGATGGTAGATGGTCGCCTTGCACTTCTTGTCTGCGGACCCAATCTTGTCCTCTCGGCTCTTCGACTAGTGTTAGAAATGCTTCCCTTCTTCGTTTGGGGCCTGCCAACAATCTGTCCAATTATCTATCTTCGAATAGCTTCCACATCTCTGATAGAAAATCTCAGGACTTGTTGGTATCGTGCCCGACAGACTTGTAATATTTGCAGAACTTTTTCTTATTTAAGAGAATCGGGTCGGCTCATATCTTCAATGGTGGGCCGAGTAAGTTAACGTCTTGGATTTTGTTGAAGATTTCTTCTGGTGTTAGTTCTAACACTTCCGACATTTCCTGGATTTGAACTTCCTCTGGGAAAGCTTGAATGACGAAGGGGTCTTATAATCCTTATCGCCTCTCTTGTCGCCATATTTGCCTTCTCCCTTGGATTTTTTGTACTCCTCTAGGATTTCTTCGTTGTGGATGAACGTCTGAGCCAGGTCCATAAAAGTGGCATAATTGGTTGGCAACTTTTGTTGGCAGCTCGTCCATATCGATGATCTCGAAAGCAGTGCCACGATAGCGAGAATAGCAGATGAATCGTCTGAAATTTCTTCCGTGTTGGCAAGCTGCTCTTTAAATCTTTTCATGAAATCTTTTACTAATTCTTTCGTCCCTTGACGTAAACAAGCCAACTTTTGTTTCAACTCTTTTCTTTGTCCAAGGTAAGCGAAATGTGACGAAAAAGATGTTGCTAGCTGGGTCCAAGAGTCGATCGAGTTGGTTGGTAGGGACTCAAACCACGAGTGTGCTCTATCCCCCAAGGTAAAGGGAAACATCTTGCATCGGTCCTCCTTGGAGCTCCCTTGGGCCAGCATCCATCCTACGTACTTATTCAGGTGTATTGTCGAGTTTGAATCACCTGCGTACTTTGGGATCTAGGGTATTCGGACCTTCTTATAGGAAGGAGCAGAGACAATCCTGGGAGTGAAGGGGGTCCTCCAAGCCTCTGGATCTAGGATGTTAGTTGGGCCCATGGTGTTTCTCCATTCCCTCTCATCTATGCACTTTCTCATGGCTTTCATCTCTAAATTTTGTTATCTTCTGAACCTGGATAGGGCATCTTCCCTAGCACTTTCCGCAGTTTACTTTCGTCATGACTTCTTGGGTTTAGGGCCTAGTCGGTCCTTAGCGTTTATCCTTCCGGTCACGCGCGTTGCGGACGCGCTAGCGGCTAATCTTTACTGACTAGCAACTCATTTTTTTCTCGTCCATGTCTTCTTTGGCCTTCCGGGATTGCTTCCAGGGTCCTGTTGGCCCAATCCTTTCATGGATGGATCTTCTAACCGACATGTGGCCAAGGTGTTGCTCAACCATTTGCTCTTCGATTTATTCTTCTTGGTCGAAGCTTAGTCTCCGGCTGGTATTCTTTTGATTAGTCGATTGATTTCTTTTGACTCGTCTAAGAAGGTCGAAATACTTCTTGCAGAAGTCAATGTCCTCAACTGATCTGAACTTACGTCCAGCGTTAGTATTTCTTTTTGACAGTCTGAAGTGGGTCAGGTGTTCCACACGTTGTTGACTAGCACCGTCGCCTGTTCTTCCCAGCGTAACTTTTTTGGTCCATTCATTATGATGACTGAGATGTCCAAAATTGAAGGCCGGTGTAGGGGGAAGGGGCGCCCTTACGCTAGCGCCAAATGTAGATAATGAGATTTGATCCTTCTTTAATGCATGTATTAAGAGTTAATGTGGCTGTTTTTAGGGTGATTATCTCTACTAATCTAACATAATTGGCTATGAGAACTCAAGACTTCCTCCCACCTCTGTCTGTCTGGGAGGGAAAACATATGTGTGCTTGTCTATCTCGTTTGTAGGAGCGTGCTCCTTTTATAGTGTGGTTATGTCACCTATCGTCATCCTATATCTAAGGATCTGTGACAAGTCACATCACATTAATTACAATAATTGTTGGGCATTAAATTATCTAGTCACACGAGGCTATTAAAGTTATCATCTAGGATTATCCTATGTCCATATATCAAAGGAGATATCTGTGGGAGTATCGCAGGTTGTCAGACTAAGTGGCGCTGTTAGCACAAGTGGCTGGAGGAGAGGAGGTCACGGCGAGGTCGTCTGGCACGGGCTAGTGGCTCGTCATCCCTTCAATATGGCCAGCCCTTCAGGTGGGATCTCTTGAGAGTTTTGGGACGATGTCCTTCGGGCCATTAAAGTGTGATCCCTGTTTACTAGTGGGCCCAACAATGGGCCCTACCACATTATGTATAAAGATGTGAAAAGTTATTGAAATGCGTGTAAAAAGTGAGTATTTTAGATAATTTAATGAAAAAGTGCATAAAATTGTTGGGATGTGTATGAAAAAGTGAGTAATATTATAATGGAAAAAATACACACATTGCTGGGATGTGTGCGTAACTTTTTATCTACTCCTTCTGTCTGCTTTAAAGAGTCAACCTTTTACATTTTGGGCATCCGTTCTAAAAAATATCATTACTTTACTCACATTGGACTCATACACTCCCACTAATATAATTAAATATGAGGCAACACACTCATTTATACAATTACCCATCACACATTAAATAATAATATTCTTTAATTTACGTAAAAAACAATTAAGGCTCTTTAAATTGGATTTAGGAGGATCTTTTTTTCCATTTTGGGCGTCCCACCAAAGAGTCTCCTTTACTTTTTTACACATATGGGACCCACACACACTCACTAATGCAATTAAAATATGGGACACACACTCCCACTAATACAACTACCCATTACACATTAAATAATACTCTCTCCGTCCCAAAACTACGTACATATTTTGCCATTTTCGTCCGTCCCAAAACAAAGTATCCATTTCCTATTTTAGTAAGTGGACCCCACACACCAAACAACTTATACCCTTAAATGTTAATGAAATTACAAATCATGCCATCAACTAATTTCATTAATTAACATGTAAATAAGCAGTCAAATTGGTTTACCCACACACCAAATTATTAATTTATCTGTAAACATTGAATCAATTAATAATGTTAACATCAAAATCGAAAAATTTCATCTCTCTCTCATGAACTCTCTGGATCTATCCCCCACCCCCCTCTCTCTCTTTCTCTCTCTCATGAACCTTAGGATTTTCTCTCACTCTCAACTGCCTTGAACCCAAATTCTTCGCTCTCTCTTACGACGGAGGTCGATTTTGATTTGGAATCGAGTTTCCCCCACCAATATTCGTGGTTGGATCCTTTCCTTCCGACATTTAATTCTTCGATAAAATCCACTTTGTCGATGCTAGATCTGTATGGATCTGTAGTGCCGGAGTCTATAGATCTATACAATAGTGTCGTGATTCCAGATTCTGATGATGAAAGCATTCCAAATCATGCGCCTTGTATACGCCCTACTAAATTGAGTAGAAAATCACCATCGGAGCATAAATCTGGCATATATTGGTCAAATTTGGAACGTATGACGAGTCGTGAGGTAGATATACATTTTCTTCAGATTTATTGTCCTGCTCTTTTGGCACTACCCGAATACAGAGAGGTATAACCCCTTTATAATTTCTGTACATGTACAGTTGGGATTTAAGGCTTTTGGTGACTGAAATGATGATTTCATTTGGCTTGAAAAGTTACTCCCTCCGTCTCCTTCAAAGAGGGTCTTTTTTTCATTTTGGGCGTCCCACCCAAAGAGTTCTCTTTCCTTTTTTACATATATGAGACCCACACACACTTACTAATACAATTAAAATATGGGACCCACATTCCCACTAATAAACTACCCACTACACATTAAATAATAATACTCCTTAATCCACGTGCCAAAAAACGAAAGACCCTCTTAGTGAGGGACAGAAGGAGTACATGTTATGTGTGTCATCATTTGGTATTATTTGGTGACTTATAAAACCTGTAATGTCATCACATACTCATTTTAGGAGACACACATGCACACACTCTGTGATGAAAATATAATCTGAGAGTGTATAATCTAATAAGAGTGAAAAGGTCTATATGCTAGTTTGGTGACTTGAAAAGTATACTTGTTATGTGTATCATCATTTGGTATTGTTTGGTGACTTATAAAACCTGTAATGTCATCACATACTTATTTTAAGAGACACACATGCACACACTCTGTGATGAAAATATAATCTGAGAGTGAAAAGGTCTATATGATAGTTTGGTGACTTGAAAAGTATACTTGTTATGTGTATCATCATTTGGTATTGTTTGGTGACTTATAAAACCTGTAATGTCATTACATACTCATTTTAGGAGACACATATGCACAAACTCTGTGATGAAAATATAATCTAAGAGTGAAAAGGTCTATATGATAGTTTGGTGACTTGAGAAGTATGCTTGTTATGTATGGCCTGTGATGAAAATTTTATGTATTGATTATATGATTTGAGAATGAGTAATTTGTCTCATCTTAAATAGATAGACTGTGTTTTAGTGGTTATGTTGGTGACTAGTTTCTTTAACTTTGTTATCACATGACCATTTGTATACCATGAAAACACTATGTGCTGATTATAACATAAGATTGAGTTAATTTGCTAATTAACACATTGTGAGCCTTAGAGGTCATATTTGATGACTAGTTTCTTTAAATTGTTATCGCATGACCAACTAGATACCACAAAAATAATTTGTGATGAATATATAATATGAGGTTGTGTTAATATACTAAAAATTGTCTTATAAACTGAAAGTTTATGAATCTAAGTGGTTATGTTTGGTGACTTCTTACATAAAATTGTCATCACATGATCATTTAGATTTCACAAACATTCAGTAAGGATTATGTAATCCATAGATAAATAAATTTACTAAAACTTTAGTAAACTTATAAATGGTTTACTGCTTGAACATACTTTGTAATCAAAGTTGTTTTGTAGATGTAAACCTACATTGTTCCTTCAAAAAAGGAGTATAAATCTCCACAAAAAGTAGTATAAACTACTTACTAAGTTTATATCTACACAAAAAGGAGTATAAATCTCCACAAAAACTAATTCTAAACCACATCAGTGTTAATACCTGCACAAGTTATCCATTCCAACCTGAACATACTTACATGCCCTGTTGCACCTTCATACCTTTATCTTGGAATATGTAATATTTCAATTCCTCTACAGCTGTTATCAAATCTTCCAATCCCTCTTCTTCATTTTCTTCAATCAAATATTCAAGAGATGACATGATCAATTCTTTCTCAACTTCTAAATTTGTAGAAAGTTGTCCTACTCTCATTAATGCATCTTTACTCATATGAGGGATCTTATATTTGTTGGAGCCACGATAAATTATAATTTCTCTGAGGCATGATTGTAGTGTTAGGAACACTGCATTGAGCTTGATTTGTGTTAGCTCATCAAATGATTTCTTCACTGTCCCAAGCAAATCATTAACCAATGTTGCTGATATAGTCACTTGCAAAGATTGCAAGGCCCTAAACCATCCCAAGTCATTTATATTTATGTCTGGACTATTTGGGGGTTGGTTTACAATATGAATGTTAAAACCATCAGAGCTCACAGCATATCTAAAATCAGGATCATTGCCATTTATATGTGGCATAGCATTGTCTTGTTGAATAATAATGTTTCTACTTGCATCACTTGGCCACTTGAACTTTATAGCTGGTATAACCTATTATAATGTCATCAATAAGAATTAAGTAATAAATTCTTATTCAGGAGACTTAGATAGGAAAAATAACTCAATGATGAATTTATTTTGAGAGTTATACACAACCATGCATAGTGGTGTTCATTTATAAATACATAAAAACACTAACCTGATTGATGAACATATTCTTTGTGACTTCCTTAGTGACTGAATCTAATGGTTTAGTAATTACCATTGTGCCTGTTGGTCTATTTCTTGAACTTCTTATTGCTGATACAATTTTAGTAAATGGGAAAAGTCCTATTTTGCCATCAAATTTGCAATCCCCATTTACTCATAAATTGGCCTAGATATTGCAGAAAGGAACATGACCTTTGTGATGAATCTTCGACTCTTACGTGATCTGTATGGCTCTACCCTCTACCTCATCTTTTGCCAAATAATATCTCTATTTTGTCCTTGTAAGATTGAACCACTTCTCATCAACATGCACTATGTGAGACATGCTTTTAAACTTGATAACTTTTTGTACATGATCAACTTCCAATGCTTGTAGACTGAATTTTAATCTGCATAGCATGTTTTGATCCGTGACTGTTGGCTTGATTGAATTTGTATGAGGTGTGATCAACCCTTCATTTGCTCATCTCCCAACTGTATTTTTAATTGTTTTCATTTCAGTTGCTATACTTCGATAAATACTTCTCAGTTGAACTGAAATACTTTGAAGCCTCTCCTTAATTATAAAAAACTTGTCTTTTTTTTTTTGAAACATCCCTGTTTTTCTATTGCATAAAGAAATTGGAATACCTAATAAAATTTGTTGTTTTTCTCTTGACCAAATTCTGCTAACAACTTTTCTTGTGACACCAAATTTGGTTGCTGCTTCTGTCATTTTACCATGTGTCGGCTTGCCATTGGAAGACCCTTCCAACAAAACTGAGCAATGAGATTTAGTTCACTGCTTGTTAAGTTTTACTTGACCATTTTGAGCTATGTAGGGCCTTGTTTTTTTGGAGACAGAACTGTAAATGTATATATGATGAAGGAGGGAAATGTGAATTATGTTTGTAAGGCATTTGTGTAAAGGTGAGACTTCTTCAATTTCGGAGTAGTGTTGTGTTTTGAGACAGCATTGTAATTGTATTTATGGTGAAGATTAGGAGGAAAATAATTACGTTTGGTTGGAATTTTTGTAATGGTGGAAAATTTTCAATTTTAGAAACAAGTTGATATTGTTGTAATAGATCAGCTTACATGTGAATTTGGAGGGAATTTTTTTTACATGTACAGGGAATCGGTGAACTCACTGATGGAATGATGTAATTGTATTTGATGAAGCAGGTGTATTGTACTTTTAATTATGTAATTTAAAATTCATTTTTAATTGTATTAGGTGAAGCATGTTATCAGTGGAGCCATGTGTAATTAACATTTATCATGTTTTGGAGAGGTTTACCTCTTCCAAGGGTAATGTAGTAAAAGATCAACTAAAAAGTACACAATACACTTTAAATATTATATTTTTTAATTGATATACAAAAAGTATACGTTGTTTCGGGACGGAATGAGCAAAAGATCCTCTTTTCATGGGACGGAGTGAGTAGTTTAATATTTAGAATTTTTGATTTAAGGTGAGGGGTTCCGCTGGTTAAAAATGAGATATAAAATGCATATTTTCAAGTGAACGTAAATGTCATGTGATGTCGTCGGTTCTATTTTCAGAATTGAGACATGCATGTTATGACACAAAAAAGTATAATGCTAGATTTATCGAATTGCAGCATCTAATTTTAGAATTATGTACAAGGTTGGTGCTTTCAAAAAAAAAAAAAAAAAAAATCAGCGTGTTGTTAGGAAGGACTTGGCAAACACGTAGGAATAACCATTCCATTTTGAATAGTAATATTATTATTCAAAGTCAATCCCTTTGCTTTGGAGGTGTAGAGTCTTTTGACGTTGGATCTCTGCTCATTGAGCAGCCTCCACAGGCTCCTCTTAGAGTTGGGCCGAAAGGGGCAGTTGGACGCCAGGAACCCATCCACTAAGTGCAGGTACGCCTCCAGGTCATGGCAGCACGCCACGTCAGCATCCGGCCGCAGGAACGGCGACATCTTCGTCTCCAGCCGCAACTCCGCCCCCACGTGCGCGTACATCTGATCTTCTAGAACCTTCGCCACCCCCCCCGGCACCCTCTTCTCCACCTCCTCGCTCACCAGCCCCGGCACCCGGGTCACCACATCCTGCACGTTCACCACACGCAGCACCTTCACGCCGCTCCCGCTGAGTCGACTCGCGAATGCGCGGTTCCCCACTCGCGGCCCTCCGAAGGAGAACACCGCGATCGGCGGAACCTCCGCCGCGCACCGGCTGAGCTCGTCGCCGACCAAAACAGCCAGCGCCGCCCCCAGGCTGTGCCCGGTTATCGTTATGCTCAGCGTTTCGCCTTTGTATTTTTCCGTTAGTCTACGGACCTCCTCGACCACTGACTCGGATAGACTCGGCACGTGCTCTCCACGCGTTCGGAATAAACTCAAGAATCCGCATTCCACTTTGGCGGGTTGTTCCTCTTCGGCGATTGGAACTAACGCGTCTCTCACGTTTTCAGCCCATTCCAGACACGTGGCGGTTCCGCGTAGCGCGATCACGATGTCTCTCCTTCCCATCCGTTGGATCTCCCTCCGGTCCTCGCAGACCGCCACGTACCCGACCCAGCTCGACCTCTGGGTCATCCACCCGAGATCCGGCGCCACGCGGTCGACCCATTTGGGGAGCCCGATCGACGCGGTCGCGTACAGGCTTTTCGTCACGCGGTACGACCTATCTGGCAGCGCAACGTGGCGGGGACGCTGAGCCTCCTCCGCTGACGTCGCCGGTTTGGAATGGAAACCGTGGTAAGCCGCCTGAATAAACTCGCCATACCGGACCACCTCCCGCCGGAGATCGCCGTCGAGTGGATCGAGCATTCCCGCCCAGTCGTTGCTTCCGTGGTACTCCCGCCAACGGCTTCCGAGGTTATTCCGGGGGGAATACTCCGCCGATTTGGAGAGGAGCCGCTTGAGCCGGTTCAAATTCCGCGGCGACATTTCCTCCGCCGCCTTCATTTCCGGCCAAACTCCGGCTAAACTCAAGCGTTCCATGATTCCCCGAGACCGGTTCTCTCCATCACTGTTGGGTTGGTCCCGGGGCGGTTCGAGGTCGGGTGGATTCGGATCGGGCTGCTTTTGCAGCAGTTTTTCGAGATTTGAGAGATGCTTTTTCGTCATCTCTGTTGATAGACTTTCGGGCTTTCTAATGGAGGTCCGATTGACCGGATTAAGAGGTGAACCCGAGCATTGGAAGACGGCACGTCTCGCCTGAAATGCTTGCAGGTTGTGTGCCGGTAGCGTTGCGCCGATTTGCATCATCATGTTGATTATTAGAAGAAGAAATTCTCCAAGTGAGAGAGTTTATGAAGAGGAGTTTAATGGAAAATAATTTGTTTAAGAGTGATAATGGAGATATATATATAGACCTAGTTTTATCTAACAACCCTTGGGGTTAGGCTAAATTACCTAAAAACTTACTTTTTTAATGTTTCAATTTCTAAATTCTTGATTTTGACCTTTCATGGTAGCTGCCTCCGACATCGTAAGCCTGGAAACGTGGAGATCAAATAAAAATGAATTCTGTTGTCCTTTTTGGAATACTTAACCATGCGAGTCTAAATTCAAGCTTAACGTTTGAAGGTATGAGATAAGATGTTTGATTTTCAAATTTATATTCTGAATGATTCCTGGCACCCATTGCGATTAGGCCTACACTCCTTGCAAATCTGCAAATCGGATTCACATAGAATCTTTTTTTTTCTTTAATTTTAATGTTAATTATAGTAAAAGTGCCGTAGATTTGAAAAAAAATTCCAATATTGTGGGGTGGTTTAGGCTCTCTTGTGGGAGTGTCTAGTTCTTAGGGGTGGTATACTGTACCGTACCGAAAAAATATGGTCATACTGTATACCGTACATAAATAATCGATATTAAAAAAATTATACCAATACCGTGCCGATAATGTCGGTATATCAAAATTTCGGTATATTAACAACAAATACCGTATGTACCGAATGTCGAACATAGCATCCTATTGGAATTACAGGACAATAGGAACTCATATAGAAAAAATAAAAATAATATCATTAATTACATAATCCAAATTTTTGATAGACAAGCAATACTCCATTACAATTCAAACAAAAAATACATCAAAATACAATTGATTTATTTTAATAAAATAAAAGTCATTCAATAATAGAAGTTATTATTCCTCTATATCTAACAATAAGGTAGCATATCAATATGGAGTTTCAGCGTCATAATAAAATCAACACAATAAAATCATCTGCATCAGCGATTCAGCAGTGGAAGGTAGAGTTTGAAGTGATGAGTCGCACTAGAAAAAAATAAAATAACTACATTTGTTACTTGTTTCCACTTGAGGTGTCGGAGCGGAAGGGTTTCGAGATCGGGAGGGCATCGGAAACTTTGAAGGAAAAGGTTTTGCAATGGGGAAGGGAGGATGGTGGGCGGTGCGCGGTGGGCGTCGATAGTGGGTGGTGGGCTTGGGTTTGCTGTCTAAATGGTAAAGGGGCCGAAAAGTAAATAATTGATTATGACTTCTTGGTTTGTTCAGTTTCCTTTTGTATATTGACTCATGTATTTCAAATTATTAATATATAATAAAATTTTAAAATATGTAATTAACAATATTATTAATTAATTAATTTAAGTAGAATTTTTTCGGCATACTGAAGTATATACTGATTTATCGATTTTTTCGGTATTTCGGTATATACCGAAATAGCAAAATTTCTCCAACTCACTTACCGATACCGTATCAAAAATTTTGGTACGGCACCGTACCGTACCGAAATTTTCGGTATACCAAAATTTTCGTTAAATTCGGTAATTTTCGATACGGTAATTGCGGGATACCGAAAAATCGGCAATTTTGTCCAACCCTAGTAGTCCTCTTAATTGATGTGGTGGAGTCCCGTGTGTCTCCCTTTTAGTGGGGTGGTTTTCTGTTCCCTCGAGATATTGTAGGGTTCAATCGAGTCCGTTTAGACGCTGCTCTTGGCTAGTTAGCCGCGTATTGTATTTATGTTTAAGTTATTAATATAACTATCGTTTTGAAAAAATATATATATATATAATACACATTAATGAGATGATATTTAATACTTCAAATTAGGATTATATTAATATTATTAATATTAAATTAAATTAATTTAAATGACGACTCTTCATGTTTAAGAAAAACTTTTTTTTCCAATTATGTCCTTACCTAATATTTTTTATTACACCTCTAACCTATAATACATTAATGAGATGATATTTAATACTTCAAATTAGGATTATATTAATATTATTAATATTAAATTAATTTAATTTAAATGATGACTCTTAATAATATTAAATTAGGATTATATTAATATATTAATATATTAATATATTACACCTCTTACCTAATTTTTTTCGATATGTGCTGCAGGAAATTCTTAGAATTGTTAATTTTAAGTGGTCTACTAATATGGTGGAGTAGAATTCTCGGGAAAGAGAATGATTGTCGGTGAAGACAATTAATCTTCTTTTATTTTGACAAGGTGGAGATTGTTGGAATTTTGTCAAAATAAAAGAGTGAACTTTTGTCCCACGTCGGAAAGGGAAGCAAAGGGGAAGGGTTTTCTTAGGCTATACAAGGAGGTCCTTGGACTTAATGTCAAGTGCACCAATCAAGTACACTTTAATCTTTGTATTTTATTCTAGTTAAATTTCTTTCTTTGATTCTCGATTGTGAGAATGGGAAGAAAAGTGAGAATTAGTCAAAAATTTGTAAGGGTGTAGGGATTGGGGTCGGAAGAGAGAAATTCTGTGTGATTGTAAAAAAATTTTCACATAGTGGTATTTTCTCGGTCCGTAGTTTTTCTCCGATTTTAGAGTTTTCCACATAAATTCTTGTGTTGTGTTTTTTATGTTCTTCTTTATTTGTCCCTTAGGAATGAAAGAGGATCTGCCTTATCCCAACAGTGGTATCAGAGCCCGGTTCGGGTGCTTATAAAGTTTTTAGTATGTTCTGTGGTTGCAGCGTAGTCTGACTTTCCACATCAGAAATGACTTTATAGGAGGAAAAGGGTTATTCATTAGACGAATGGTGGCATGAAAGAAGTGGGAAAAGCTAGTGGCACAAGGAGGTCAGAAGAACAGTCGGATGCGGTGGCATATCCTTTCTTGCGGTGAAATGCGCAGAACAGTGGCGACAGTGGCGTGGCAAGGAGTAGGATTTGCGGGGCAGCAATTTTTGGCGGAGTTCTTGGACCTGCAGCAATGTGAATTGCTGGGACTCCTGGTGGTGGAGTTGGCTTAACAGCGGCGTGGGGTTTTCCATGGATGTCGGCTCAAGAAGGTTTGAAAGGGACAGATTTTCCGATAATGATTGGTGGCGTGGGGAAGTGGCGATTCAACGGGGAAGATGGCGATGTGGTGGCTTGGTATCGGCTGGCGCTAGTTCAGTAAAGAATAGCGTGGATTCAACCGACAAGTGGGGAAAAGCATCGTAAATAATTTGTGTTATAAATTGACATTTTAATTTTCTAATTTCTCATAATTTATTTATTTATTATTTTTTTAAGATTTTTCTGCTTAAATTATCTAATGATAAATTTATTAATAGGAGATTTATTAATTTAATTTTTTTAAAATAAATTTTTTATGAATTTTTCAATGGTTTTCCTTTTTCGATGGAATTTTCACTAGAATTTTCCAACGACTTAATTTTAATTTGAATTTCTATTCGAATTTTTCAATGATTTAGCTTTTCAATGATTTATCAAGCTATTGGAATTAGCATTGAAATTTTTCAACGGTTTAAATTTATAAGAGACTTTTTGTTGGAATTTTCCAACAACTTTATGTTTTATAGGAATTTCGTTGGAAATTTCCAATTGTTTATCAGGTTATTGGAATTAGCAATGAAAATTTCAAACGGTTATAATTTTCATGAGAATTTTTGCTGGAATTTTTCAACGATTTCAAGTTTCATTGGAAATTTCGTTGAAACTTCAAATTATCAGCAACGACCTGCCTGGACCTATCAACTTGCTACACATGTCTGAGACTATCTCATGATAAGACCGTTTTACTTTTTCTTAATTAATTATTATACTTTATCTCATTTTCATTTTCTCATTTAATATAAATACGTGTGGATAACGAGTTTTTGCCTCCCTAGATTAATGTGACTATTAAGGATGATCAATTCATCTAATCAAACAATATTGATTTAAAACTGTAAAAAAATGAACATCGACACTAAATTTCTCCCAGCTGTATTTCTCCGGGAGGGTAATATTTTGCTATGTATTGTATGAGTGAGTTACAACGAATATTTCCCCCTTCTCTTTTTGGAGTACAACTATTTATACATATTGTCAAGCATTAATGATAGGTCCAATAAAATATAAATTGTTGTCATCTCAGAGTATTAATTGCGCCATGACAAACAAATGAGACATTAAATGCCTGAGTAGTCCACTCGACTATGTGCTGATAGGTGATGTCTCATCACTTTCCTAGTAGCAAGAATAGGAATTGATGAGATTTTAGGACCTAGCTTGCTCAGGAAGGGACGAGATAGGTTATCGGGAAGACCTCGACTTCTCGGCCTTCGTGTGAGTTTCGAAGCATCTTGCCTTTACTAGCATTCTCGTGACACATAGCAGGCATTAGGCTTTAGGTAGTTAATGGGCATTATGTTCGTTGGACTGTTTGTTTGGGGCCAATTGAGATTAGCCCTACCACAATATGCAAATTATGAAAATTCACATTTTGAGGGTAATGTGATAATTTTTAGGTAATAAATAAATTGTAAAGTATGTTATATGTTAATTAAAAGAAGAAATGCTAATTTTAAAATTAAAGTGTGTTTTGGGGATAATAATTGAATGTCATTTCCTTTTATGAAAGTGAATAATTCTAAGTTGAGAGTGACTAAAACGGGAAGTGTGAAGTTGATGTTGGGACGAGAGAATATTTTTCATTGAAGATGTTATTACTTTTCATTAAAAATGTTTATTACTATCTCCGTCCCATCGATATGTCCATATTTTATTATATTGGGCGCTCATTCAAATGTCATCATTTTCCTCTTTTAGTAAAAGAGTCCTACACATAAAATAATAATACTACTTAATCCACGTACAACTACCCACTACATATAAAATAATAATACTACTTAATCCACGTACAAAAAGTAAATGGGGACTTTTGCCCGGGACGGAGGGAGTACTTTTTATTTATACTATGAATTGTTCATTAAATACTCATTCCGTCCACTGTCAATCAATCTATTTTATTATTTTGGGTCGTCCACCCTTAATCTATCCATTTCTCTTTTCAGATTATGGGACCCACACTCTACACTAATACAAATAAAATATGAGACTCACACTCCCACTAATACAACTACCTACTACATATAAAATAATAATAGTCTTTAATCTACACGCAAAAAGTAAACGAATAGATTTGAACGAAGGGAGTAATTATTTGAACAATTATTATTTTTCATCAATCAAAATATGTTAACATTACTTTTTATCCTTTCTCACATTATGAGTTTTGTGAGACGTTCTTAACTATTCATGATTAAAATATACATTTTTTCTTTTCATATAAATTAAGAAATATATTATTAATATTTTAATAGATAATGAGTATATTTTACTTTTATTTTTCTTGTCCATAACTTTCATTTAAACTGATGATAAATTTTTAGGGTATTATTTTAAGTGTATAAGATTTTACTTGATAAATAATATATATATATATATATATATATATATATATATATATATATATATATATATATATATATATATATATATATATATATATATATATATATATATATATATATATAATTGATATTAGGTGCATCCGGGTGCATCCGTGTGCATCCATATGTATATAACTTTTTATTTTATTTTGTATACTATTATATTTTTATTCTATTTTGTATATGTGTTTCTTAATATGCTTTTTTCACACTAAGTATTTCATTAAAAAATTTAGCATCCATATGTATATAATTTTTTATTCGATAGTGTATACATGTTTTTTAATAATTACATATTTTTTTACACACAATTTTTTATTAAAAAAACTAACAATTAAATTGTATACATTTTTGTTCATAACTGTATATGTTTTTGTTCATATTTGTATACGATTTTAAAAATGGGTACACTGTATCTTAGGGGGTGCACAATATAATTAGCCCCACATATATATATATATATATATATATATATATATATATATATATATATATATATATATATATATATATATATATATATATATATATATCAAAACGTAAATCTTTATTTGGATGGGATTAGAAATACTTCGTAATGATTTAAAATTCAGTTCTTAAAACTCTGGCAATTAGGTACTCATGTATAATATATTTTCAAAATAAAACAACATAACATTTTATCCGGACCAGGATAAAATATGTATTTGACTTCTTCTAAGTCTACTCACCTTGATGTTAATTATAACTGAAAAGAAAACGCAAAATAATAATCAATCTTTTCAAATTAAAGACCATGTTGTTGAAGTGAAAAATCATTTTGAATAAAAATAAAAAGGACTTTAAAATTAGAGTTCATGATATGCAGCGAGATCAAAATTTATACTATATGTTAGCATTTTTTTTTATAAATCAATGATATAAAATCGTTATATTAATCTTTCAGAATAAAATCTTGCATTAATATTTTATATTTTTGTGTATATTATCAATTTATGGGTTATTGGTGCACCTATTACACTGGTACACTTGATAATTTATAGAGTAAATGGGGGTAGTTAGTGGGTGGTCATTGTTTTTAATTTTAATTACTTTATTTTATGGGTTTATTAATTATAGGTACGTGTATTTACAACCTAATTATTAATAAATACATTACTCTTATATATTTACTGTGAGATATATAACGATTTTTTTCCGCAACATTATCCTTGTTCATAACGTTTAATATTCAACGTTTATACAGAACAATAATTTCGTTGAACACTAATTTACACTACATCAAATAAAAACAGCGAACCCGTATTTCTATAACAGCAATAATCAATACCTCTCTCTTAAACCTCCAGCAAGTAATTTTTAAAAAAAATAATTCAAATAAAAATAACAAACGCAAATTTCTCAATGACAACAACTGCTTTCTCTCTGTGTTAAACCTCTAGCACCTCTAGCAATCATTATTTGTTTTAAATATTCATTTTCACGATAAAATCAATGTATACCGATGTACACTATTATTATACTTATCACTCGAGATTTCAAGAGAGGGAATTTAGGAAAAAACCGTTTTCTTAATTATCTCTGCGGTCACTTTCATTTATTCCTCTCTCTAAAAGCACGCCACTGTGCAGATTTTGTGAGAAGGAATTTAGAAAAAAATCGTTTTCCTAATTCTCTATGCGGTCACTTTCATTTATTCATCTCTCTAAGCACGCCAATGTACTAATATTGTAAGAATGAAATTAGGAAAAAATCGTTTTACTAATTCTCTCTGCGTTCACTTTCTATTACTTCTCTCTAAATGCACGTCAATGTACAAATTAATGTTTTATTCAATGACTCTATCTTCGACAATTATTTATCTCACCTAATGTACACTGATGTATATTCATATAAATAATTTATTCATTTTTTCTCCCCGAAAATTATTTATCTTACATGAGTGCACAATGATGTATATACATATAAATACTTGATCGTATTTTTTTAATTTGCTTCACACAATGCACACTGATATTCAGTAAGTATAGGTAATATGAGAAAAACGAAATTAAATTTTGTATTTTTGTATAATTTTTTGTAATGAATGTATGAATTAGTAATATCTAATATGTTTTGTACCTAATATTTATTGACCCTTATTTTATTTAGTGATTAAGATTAAATATACTCCATTAATAATCTAATGGCTTACATTATCTAGGTGCATCATGTGCCTCTCAATTTATCGACTGGGAATATATAGTTTTGAATTAATTCCCTGTCGGAATTGTCCATTGCCACGCCTTTACTCGTAATTTCAGTTCAAGTCAAATGTCAAAATCTCGATTTCTTTAGTTAAAGCATTTCATTACCGTTTCAACCTTTTCCTTTTACACCTTTGCGGAGTTACTCGTGTGGTTTTAAAAAAATTACTCCAAAAATGGGGCTAAAATTTGTGTCACTAGGGAGTTCGTGTTCCCGAATTTCTCATTTTTTGAAAGTTACATTTTTTACTATTAAATGGTATATCTTTTAATATAAGAATGTGTTCTCTTTATTTTTTCCAAAAAAAAATAATTTACTATTCATATTTCAATTAATTTTTTCAATAAAAAAATTATATTCTTATTAATTAAAGTATATACCCTTTATAACAAAATGTTGTACTCTTACACATCTTGTGCACCTGGAGATACAAGATACCAACTCTTGAAAGATATTGTACTCCCTCCGTCCCAACTTCAACTTCACACTTTCCGTTTTGGTCCGTCTCAAATTCAACTTCACACTTTCATAAAAGGAAAAAGCAACAAACTAATATCTCTCTAACATACTTTAATTTCAAATTTGTCATTACCTTTTTAACACACATAACATACTTTATCATTTATTTATTACCCAAAAATATCGTACTACCCTCAAAAGTAAGTCAAAAAGTGACTTTTCTTAAACTCTGTATCTACAGTAAACGTGAACTTGAATTTGGGACGGAGGGAGTAATATTTTTAAATAATAAATAAATATTATATAAGAAGTTTTTTTAAAAGATTACTATTTTTAACTAATTTTATTAATTTTGAAGGATCTTGTGATATTTTTAAATAATAGATAATTGATAAAGTAAATTGTGTGAATTAGGTTATAGTGACATTTTTTAAAATATATTTAGAGTTTATTTATTTTAAAACTTTTACCATTTTCAAATGGGGGAAGAGTGTAATGTGAAAAAAAAATTGAAGAATGATTGAAGTGTGATGAGTATAATGTGACAAAAAATTGAAGAATGATTGAAGTGTACAATAAAATGGAGGGAGTAGCTAATTCCATTAAAAAAAAATTTGTCTAGTACATTCTAATTTTATTAAAAATACTCTTTTATACATAAAAGAACATATTTCTAAAGTAATACTACTTCTAAAATACTAATATATGGATGTATTAAAAAATAATATTATATGGTGCATAGCTAGTGAACCAGTACAATACAAGGAAGGAAGAGCGAGGCTTGCGTGCATCCGGGGCACACGTGCGCCTTTAGAATTTAGTATTACGGGTAAGAGTATATTATTTTGTTCTAAAGGGTATACACTTTAATAATTAATAAGGATACATCATTTTGTTCTAAAGGTATACACTTTTCATTAATATTTTTTTATTTTTTTTCAGAAAATAAAGGGCACACATCTTTATACTAAAGGGTATACAATTTAATACAAAATTCTTAAGGCGCACGGAGAGTGCCCCGTGCACCCTGATACACACAAGTTTTTGCCTACAAGGAAGAGTGAGGCTTGCGTGCGCCTTTAGAATTTAGTATTATGGGTAAGGGTACATTATTTTGTTCTAAATGACATACACTTTAATTAATAAGGGTATATCATTTTGTTCTAAAAGTATACACTTTTCATTAATATTTTTATATTTTTTTCAAAAAATAAAGGATACACATCTTTATACTAAAGGACATACAATTTAATACAAAATTCTAAAGGTGCGCCCGAATACACACAAGTTTTTACCTACAAGTAATCATAATTTGCCTTCCAAAGATACTGAATTAGGATTTTATTAAATGTTATCTTGTTACGATAATTATTGGCTAAATTTTAATGATGCCCAAGTATTATGTTAAAATATAGGCTAATTATAGTGTGTACCCTGGTGCATTCTAACATAGGATGCATCCATATAAAAATATAAACAAAAACTTATATAATTATGAACAAAAATGTATACAATTTAATTGTTAGTTTTTTTAATGAAAAATTGAGTGTAAAAAATGAAGTATACAATTATTAAAAAACATGTATATACTATTGAATAAAAAGTTATATACATATGGATGTTAGTTTTTTAATGAAAAATTTAGTATGAAAAAAGTATACAATTATTACAAAACACATATACAAAATAGAATAACATGTATACAAAATAGAATAAAAAGTCATACACATATGGGTGCACCCTTGCACCCGGGTGCAGCCAATATACACTCTAAAATATATTCCATTATTATTATTATTATTATTATTATTATTATTACTCCATTCGTCTGACAAAAAAATTCTCATTTTACTATATTATGTGTTCCATTCAAAAGTTTTTATTTTCCCCTTTTTATTAAAAGAACCCTAAATATGACTCATTACTCACTACTAAACACATTAAATAATAATATTAATTAATCTACTTGAAAAAAGCAAATGAAAGCTTATAAATGGAACGGAGGAATTATTTTTTTCTTACAATACTCTAAATTTATAATAAATAAATAATAAAATATGTTAAATATGTTAGGTATGAATAATATTTTTATAATTTAATTGTAAGAGATGGGTTAGTTATTTTGACTTATTTTTTACCATTTAAGGAATGCCAAAGTTTTTTTTTTTTTTTTTTTTTTTGATAGGAACGAAATTGGAAAATGTGAGCTTTTTGGGATAGGGGAAATAAATTTGTGCATCACCATATACTTCTTACACGTTACCTTGACATAAAATTAAAATATATTCTAAAAAAAATTTCAAAACAAAGGGCCACATGTCACCTCAAAACATCAGGAAAACTGCATTGTTAGGTTTATAGGTCCACAAATGTCCAATGATACTCTTCCAAAATCAACTGTGCTCTTCCAAATTCAATGACATTTTTTTTCACAAAAAGTATTAAGAATAACGTTTGATTCGAACGAAAGTTCGACACTTCAAATAAACATTATAAAGCTTCAAATTTGGCCTCAATCGAGCAAGCATCTACTGAAGATTTGACATCAAAAGTTGATGATTTAAGTAATGAAACTAAATGGAGATCATATATTCCCTCCGTCCCATTTCAAACTTTACGTTTGCTTGTTGCACGTAGATTAAGGAATGTAATAATTTAATGAGTGGTGAAGTGAGAGAAATAATATTTTAATGTAAAGTGGGTAGGTGTTTTAGTGTGATGTGTGGGTCCATGGAGAGATAAATAATTAATTTGTGTGGGTCCTATTTACTAAAAGGAAAATGTAAATATTGAAATGAGACGCTCAAAATGAAAATATGTAAAGATTGAAATGAGATGGAGGGAGTATATTGCATATCTGAGAGGAATGTAATAAAAAGCCTCACATTAAAGATTATTAATAACGATAAGTCAACCATGATAAGTAGAGATCCCACGAACTTGATTCAATGAGATAATTAAGTTATATTTGTTAAGATGTGCACTTGAATAATACTCTCTCCCTCCCTAGGTAAGAGTTTCATTTTACCATTTTGGTTGTCCCACCCAAATGATCTCATTTTCTTTTTTGGACATATGGGACCAACCCACACCCACTAATACAATTAAAACATGGGGCCCACACACCCACTAATACAACTACACACTACACATTAAATAATAATACTCCTTAATCCACGTGTCCAAAAGCAAATGAGACTCTTACCAAGGGACGGAGGGAGTATTAATTATTCAATTCCAAATCAAAGTGCAATTAACATGTAGACGAGTGGTATGAGTAAACTATAAAAGTTTTTAATGACTCTTATACCTAATAAATATGGGGTATGACATGATACTCTTTATGAGAGATCGCCTATGTAAGTGCGAGGATGAGTCGCCTCAATGAAGCGCTTATGAATTCAAGATATGGTCCAAGGCCAAAAATGATACAATCGTGAGAGCTAAAAGTATTAGGAAATGTGTTACTCCCTCCGTCTCATTTCAATGTTTACGTTTGTTTTTTGCACGTTGATTAAGGAGTATAGTATTTTAATAGATAGTAGTTGGAAAGATATAATATTTAATGTAAAGTGGGTAGGTGTATTAGTGTTGGATGTGGGGACCATGGTGATATATTAATTGTTTTAGGTGTGTCTCATATTCAAAAAAAGGAAATGTAAACATTGAAATGAGATGCCTAAAATAAAAATATGTAAACATTGAAATGGGACGGAGAGAGTATGTTGGTAATGTTGTCTAGGCATACACAAAAAATAGAGTAGTTCAAGATATCGCGTCCACTAAACTACGAGTGTGTCCAATAGTATTCAACTAGGGAAGGTTCAAAATCGTAAGTTACCAATCCTGATGTAATATTTTTTTTATTTGAACTCACTTTACTATCAGTCTCCCGTGTCATAGTCTTCTTAGCAGACTTTATCCATGCATGTGAGAATTATTGGAAAATTAATGTGAATGGAAAAATCACCTTAAAATGATGTCTATTAGATTAAAGTGTGTCTAAAGAAGTGAATCACAAATGGGGTGATTGTTTGAATAAATTATGTATTTTCATGAAAAAACATTTGAAATTAAATTCAAAATCAATCCGAATATTGCATCAATTCATGAAAGGACGCCTTAAATTTTATAAATAGATTCCCCATTTTATAATCCAACGCACTTGAACCACTTGAATACACTTTGAAAATACTTCATCACAAACACAGGTCTTGGATGCTAATCAAGTCATGTGAAGCTTAGCTATCCCAATAATTCGTGGTGTGTTCCTAAGTCATCCAACTTCTAAAATGAGTTCAAAATATAATTTGGTTCACATTTTCTTGTGATTTGTAGTGTTACTATCTCGTTATGAGTATTACGAGGAATTTGATTGGGAGATTTAAACAAAGTGTGAGTCATTATTTCTTGAGAGATGATCTCCATCGAATCGTACGCACCAGAGCATGTCAATTTCGTTTTAAGGAGAAAAAATCTAACTCTTATCTCGACTCAAATCTATTCCTATAATTTTTTGTAAAATTTTTTAGTCAACAAATACACCGAAATTCAAATGTATTCAACATTCATACGAACCTCAATATATACTCCCTCTGTCCCGGTCAAACTGCATCATTTGACAACATAAAGCTCTCACAAAAGTTATCTCTTTAGACGGGACGGAGGGGGTATAATTTACTTCGAAACAGTTAAATAATTAAAGAATACAAATATGTAACAAATTATTCACCCTAAGCACATGAGTGTTATGTGGATTAATGCATTAAAACTTGTTAAATCGTACACCACTAATAATGCCATTCTTATCTGAAATGAGCTTTTCTAATAGTAAAAGGAAATGGATTTAATTATGGAAGTTTGATAAAAGAGCGCAGAACAAAGTTAGTTGGAATATAGATAAGGGGCATTGTAACTTTTGCATTTTTTTTGAATTGGAAATAATCAATTATAATCAGATATATGTCAACTCCGCCCAAATATATAGGGTACAAAAGTTCCCATAGGTGGGTCTCCCCACATTAGCACAGAAAAAATAAAAATTGAGCATTCTAGTGCGATCCAAATCGTGTAAGTTTACAAATGATTTCTTGGTGTGCTAAGCACCGGTGCTAGGCAACATAGGATGTGGTCGTGGTCCCTTGCGCTTTTCACTTAAATACTCTTGTAAAATCCATTATACTTGCTCCCTCCGTCGCAAAAAGGTTGCTTTTGTTTTTTCACGTGAATTAAGAAATATTATTATTTAATATATAGTGAATAGTTATATTAGTGAATGTGTGTGCCCATATTTTAATTGTATTGGTGGGTATGTGTGGATTCCATATGTATAAAAAAAAGATTTCTTTGAATGGGACACCAAAAATAAAAAAAATAAACCCTTCAAAAGAGATGAATCGAGTATCTCATTTGTTTATCCCATAAAATTCCTCACATAAAAAAAAGGGGATTTGCTATTCTATTTAGGTACTTTATTTGATGTTCCAACACATAAGATGATTGACTTATCAATTCTTTTACTTTTTTTGAAGTTTGAAAGTGCACGTGTTCACTGGTGTTTTTTAACACCATATGGAACATTAAATGGAGTAGACAATCTTCTATTAAAAAAAATATAATGAAACAACATTTTATCAATAATTAGTTATTTTAATTTCAAATTTGTCACTCTTTCTTATCTTAAAATTACATTACTTTAAACCTTATTCATTACCTAAGTAAAAAAATATTACCAAAAGTTAATAAAGTTGATAAAAAAATTAATTAAACAACGTAAAATAGTAAACATAAATGGTTTGATGTGATAGAGAGAATATATATTTATTATAATTATTCGCATGATTAAAGAAAAGGATATAAATAGATATACTTGTATGGATGTTGTTTTATTTACTCCACCCGTCCCATGAATAGAGTTATATTTACAGTTTGCACAGAGATTAAGAAATATAATATTTTAATGTGTAGTGAGTTGAGAGGTATAATAATTTAATGTATAGTATGTAGTTGTATTAGTGTTGTGTGTGGACCCCATGAAGATAAAATAATTGATTTATGTTGGTCTCATTTACTAAAAATGAAAATGTAACTCTTGTAGTGAGACGACCTAATTAGTAAAATGTAACTCTTGTGCTGGGACGGAGGGAGTATTTTTTAATTAGTTACACTATTAATTAAAAATGTTATCACATTTAACCATTTTTTAAGTTGGAAATCATTGTCATTTATAAAATAAGTTATATAACTTTTATACCCCCCAATTATCTATTTTTGGATCAAAATACCTCCCATCATGTTGGAATGCTATGTCGAGATTCCGACATTGACCACCTTGTCGGAATGTTATGTTGGGATTCCGACACCGAATCCGACATCCGATGATGTCGGAACTCTGACATACCATTCCGACATGGTGAAAGTATTTTGGTCCAAAAATAGACAATTGAATATTGAAGTTATATAACTTATTTTATGGATGACAATGATTTTTGCCTATTTATTTTGGATATTTTTGAAAATTACCTCTAATTTATGTTATAAATTGATTATGAAATAATTTATGGTTAACAATTTTCATTAATTGGGTATTATTTTTTATTGAAATATTATTACTCCTTATCCGTCTTATCAAATTTATTCTGTGAGAGCACAAAATTTCCTGTTTTATTTTCGTACATTATCTACTTGGCTATTAATTATATGATTAACACTTAAGACTAATTAGAGAAGAAGAAAATCCATTCATTTCCCTAGAATTTATACTTTATTTTTAGGTATAGGTTCTTCCTCTCCTACATACCATCCACATTATAATTTAACATATAGAATGTAACATCAAAATGATACTGGTAATTCGAATTATTCTGTAATACGATCCAACATATTTTATATATATATATATATATATATATATATATATATATATATATATATATATATATATATATATATATATATATATATATATATATATATAAAAAGCGTTATAAACATATGATTAAATACAAGTATAATACGTGCATGCATAATAATATATTCCATATCTAACCTCATGACACTCATAGTTACTTTAAACATGTGCATGCATTATTATTATTTTTTCCTTTTATATTTTACTAAAAAACTCGTCTTAAACTTATTATTATTATTATTATTATTATTATTATTATTATTATTATTATTATTATTATTATTATTATTATTATTATTATAAACGTTCAGCGCGCACTAATAAAAAAAATCCTGTATATAAATGCATCAACGTCCAGTTAATTATTATGAATTAATTAAAAGTAATGATAGTTAAAGATTCTGTGAAAATACATTAATGTCTAAATATGTAATTCCAACTTTCATATTACATAAAAATATTTAGGGTGAGGCTTGCGTACGCCCTGGCGCACGCCGTGTGCCTTTAGTATTTAGTATTATGTATAAGAGTACATTATTTTGTTCTAAAGAGTACACTTTAATTAATAAATGTACATCATTTTGTTCTAAAGGGTATACACTTTTCATTAATAACTTTTATTTTTCTTCAAAAAATAAATGGTACACATCTTTATACTAAATGGTATACAATTTAACACAAAATTCTAAAGGCACACGGAGTGTGCTTCTGTGCGCCCACACTTTTTATTAATATTTTTTTATTTTTCATCAGAAAATAAAGGGTACACATCTTTATACTAAAGGGTATACAATTTAGCACAAAATTCCGTGTGCTTCCGTGTGCCCACACTTTTTATTAATATTTTTTTTATTTTTCATCAGAAAATAAAGGGTACACATCTTTATACTAAAGGGTATACAATTTAGCATAAAATTCTAAAGGCATACGAAATGTGCTCCCATACGGCCGAGCACACACAAGCTTTTGCCAAATATCAAACTACTAAGCTAAAAAATATATATATTTTTTATTTTATTTTTTTAGAATTTTGTGTCTAGCTACCGTAACTTTGAGTTTCATTATAATGTATAATGCATAGGCAGTAGTGCATATCTCCAGCCAATTTGATCAGGTCAAGTCGATGTGGTTTCAAATTAGTTTATTTGAATTCGACAACAAGATGTTTCACGTACATTACATAATGGCAGAAGGAATTAATTTTTAGATTTCAATCCATAGAATACCCATATATATATATATATATATATATATATATATATATATATATATATATATATATATATATATATATATATATATATATATATATATATATATTTATATTTGAATCAAATTGGTTTGAATTCGACTACAAGGTGTTACACGTACATTACATAGTGGCAGAAGAAATTGATTTTCAAGATTGCAATCCATAGAATCTTAATATATCAATTGTGAAGTACTTTTATTATATAAAATTTTCAAAAATATATGTGTCAAATTCTCATGCAATGCTAAATTTTAATATACAAGAGTCTATATATTATTGGTTGAAACTAATTTAATATCATTAAATACTTTAAAATATTAATTAAGGTAGGGACAGAAAGCTTCTTTTAATTTGACCTTAATTTTAAAATATTTTATATTTCAATTACTTATAAATATACCCTATAGAATTATTTTTTTATTTAAAAAATATAAATAATGAATAAATAATTAATACAACGTATATAAATTTTTGAAAATTTAATTAGTTGAATAATTAATGAATAATTTAATATCTACTTAATATTAATTTTATTCCATCAAAATTTATAAATTATTTGTATATAATTTTTAAAAAATTACAATTAATTTAAATTAACAAAATATTATGTGCATTTGGGTGCATGAAGCAATATTCATTCACTTAAATTTAATTCAAATATGTTGATTAATAAATAAATATATTTTAGTGAGTAAAAATTTAAAAAAATTACACAATTTTTATATGTAAAATTAATATTATAGTTAAATATAAAAGGTGATATATTTATTAAGAAATATATTTAAGTACATTATTGAATTAAAATTAATATAGTATGTTATAGAGAAAAAATTGAGTGCATGGATTCTAATCCATATATGTTTAAATTAGAATAATATAGGAATTATTACTTATAGGTACAAATTATAAGATAATATTACTACTAGATACAATGTATAAATTAAATTATTAACATGTACAAAAGTATTCAATGTAAAGTCTTAATTACCCTTCCATAATCAACTGAATACATGATTCATAATTAGTTAGTTAGAAATTCACGTAAACTTGTTTTATTTAATTTCCTACTCCCCCGTCTAGCACCAAGGGTGCATTTTGCTTTTTTGCATGTAGATTATGGAGTATCATTATTTAATGTGTAGTGGGTAGTTGTATTAGTGGGAGTGTGGACCTCATGTTTTAATTGTATTAGTGGGTGAATGTGGGACTCATGTATATAAAAAATGAAAGGGAACCCTTTGGGTGGGACGACCAAAATAGAAAAAAAGACCCTTGGTGCGGGACGGAGGAGTATATTTTAGTTATCTCTCCTCAAATCAATCTATTTCTGAAATTCTCCCTCCGGTGTGATTACATATCAGAGTTGGAGTGTAGGAAATTGTTGGTCTCGATAATCAACTCAATTTGAAATCACAAATCTGTAAGTATTTATTTAATTACCAGTCAATTGTTATTTTCCTCCTTTGTTTATAATCTATTTCCTCATTTTTTTTCGCGTAAAATGGTGTGAACAAATTTATCTAATTAATATGATTTTAGAATTCTATAATTTATGAGATCTGTTAGTAATGTTTTTCAGAATACAATTTTAATACTTTCTAATATCTGCGTTCTGTATGGTTACGTTTTTTTATTTAATTTCATTATAAGATTTTTATGAATACCGCGTTCTGTATGGTTACGTTATTTTCGGAATACCATTATAAGATTTTCTTGAATAACAACTGTTGTTCTGATATATGCGTTCTGTATGGATACCTTATTTTCTGAATACCATTATAAGTTTTTTCTGAATACCAGCTGTTGCTGTTTTTATGTTTTCTAGAATAACAAAGGTTATTCTGATGTATGCGTTCTGTGTGCTTTCTATTTTGTTACTATTTTTTAGAAATCCATTATAATATTTTTCTAAATACTATTGTTGTTCTAATTGGTGTATTTTATGGGGTTATGATTTTTTCGAAATATCAGTTTGAGATTTTTTCTGAATACAAATGGCTGTTCTGATGTATGCTTTCTGTATGGTTATCTTATTTTCTGAATCCCGTTATAAGATTTTTTTTGAACACCAGCTGTTATTGTTCTAATACCGTTATAAGATTTTTTTTGAATACCAACGGTTGCTTTATTATTGAAATTAAATCTATATAATTTGTTGTTCAGGGACTTTGAGTGTACAGTTGGAGACTTTGAGGTGTTGAGATATCCTTCGTGTCGATTTAAAGTCTAGAACATGTTCATGTCACAAATGGCAGATAATTGGATTCCCTTGTGCAAACGCCGTTAATGTCGTGATTCATAGACATGGATCTTCCACACCAAGTCACGTGACTGAATATTTTCCGTTGGAAAATACCGGGAATGCCACATGCAAGATTTACATCCTATCCCTGAAACATATCGTCTAGAATTTGAGTCTAAAATTGAATATAAGATTCTTGCACCTATTTTGAAATGCCCGTCGAGTCGATCGAAAAAAACAGAATACCTTCCTATGAAGAATATCCTAAGAAAAAATACCCGTTGAATGGTAATTATCCTTTTATCTCTTACTTACATATCAGAGTTTTTCTTACCTTACTATTTGATCGATTTTTTCTTATTTTAATATAGAATCTTAAAAGTAGGGCAAACACGAAAGTCTGGGCAATATTGAAGATGCCACCTCATTTTTTCTGCTATTTTTTCCTTTAAATGCTTGCACCCTATTTATTGGTCTGTTGAAGATACAGTTTGCATATGATTAATATATTTCTTTTATTTACATACGATGTTGAGTGGATAGAACTTCTATTGAACACATCTATTGTTTATGACTCGTTTTCTACCTCTTAAGTTGTATTGATAACATTATACATTTTAGAATTGGATGTTTATCTTCATTTTATGTTTTAGGAATGAGAGTTGGATTATTGAGTTTGTGGATAGAGAAATTGATATTGCAAATAAATATTCTTATCGACCCTTCAGGTGATATTCCAATATTTGTATTAAAAAATATAGAACTTAATGAAATAATGTTGGTAATAAAAAATATAGAAGTAGAATGATGGATTGAGTTTGTAGTTTTTTTCATGCGAATTGAGTTATCTAAGTATGTTGAGAGAGAATTTGATATTAAATTGAAGGTTGGCGTGATTTATAGACTTATAATATGAGAGTTAATGATTTTGTTGATAAAAGGTTAGAATTGAACACAAATCTTACATATAATGAATTTAATACTCATATCTCACATTGGATTCAAGTTCAAAATTGAACTCAAACTGTATCAGTATTCACGGCTTTGTATATCACATATAAATTGAATACCAGGTGTATTCAATTTAAGATATACATCGAATACACACTTTCATTTCAAATACCAACTCGGAATACCAAATAGAACATGAACAATTGCATCCTTCCTCTCTTTAACACGACAATAGAAGAAATTGAATACACATGCATAATTATTTAACAAATTGGGTATGCAAATCTAGTAGGAATTTTGAATACTTACTAGGAATGAGTCTCAATTACTTGAATACAATGTATTCAAAGCCTTCAGCCTCTACCCGCCTTTGCCCTCTATAAAACCCTCGGTGGAGTCCCCCGAAATCGCCGGACATTTCGATGTATCGGTTGACATTGAACACAACCTAAAATGTGAATATCGTTTGCAACTAAATCTTAGTGGATTGACTACTCCCAACTAATTTTCTAGTTTCATGGAGATTAATATTATTTTAATTTCTAAATACATTAAATGTTATAATAGGATTAAAATGGGTATTTAATGTGTTCAATTTATAGTGGATAGTATTTATTATTCGATAATAATGTACTTACTAGTAATATATATATATATATATATATATATATATATATATATTGTATCGGTAAGTAATTTACCCAATATTATATAAAAGAACACACAAAAAAGTATACATTATTATTATTTTTATATAAAATAAACACACAATATTAATTGTAAAACTAAAAAATAAATTATTAATACATTAATATGTTTGAATATTAAAAAAATTATTTTAAATTAAAATAAATTTTTTATAGACCGCGTAATACGCGGGATACTATACTAATATCTATATATATTTGAATCAAATTGGGGGCAAAGGGTCACATATGCCCTTCAACTATATTATCCAGATCAAATAAGCCCCTAAACTAATTTTTTGAACAAATAAACCTTTTATCCTTATAAAATTAAAAAAACATGCCCTTTATATTATAAAATTGAACACTCATGCACCCTTTCTATTAAAAATGGATCACCAAAGCCCCTGTATTAAAAATATAAACATTAATATAGTAGTATAATTTTCTTATAAGTTGATCTACAAACAATCCGACAATTAAAAATTTCAAACTTCATATTGAAATGAAGAACTACTTACGAGCTTTCCATCTACCGTTTTGGATTTTAAATCCAATATTAATTTAGACATGTTTTTGGTGCCACATTTTCGTAGTAAATTTTCAAAAAACATATAATGTAATATTATTTTATGTGAATTTTCAATCAATCCAACCGTTAAAATCTTACAAACTTGATATCGTAGGAAACCTCTTCTTTTGAGCTTTTAATTTATGGTTTCGGATTTTAAATTCAATATTAATAGACTAATTATTTTTGTATTAAAAGTTAGAAGTTATAAAAGATATTTTTTAAAGTGTATTCTCAATGAAATTATTGTAAAATAATAACATATCAATTAATAATAAATTTAAAATTCAAAAGTGTAAATATGAAATTTGTAGGAAGAGGTTTATTTTAATATAAAGATTGAAATTTTTTAATGGTCGGATCGTTTGGAAATTAGGTTGTAAAATGCTTCAAAATTATTAGCTTATTTGTTCAAAAAATACTCCCACCATCCCAAGTGTCCTACTTTTTTTTTTTTTTATTTACGTCCCACAATAAGTGTCACCACCCAAAAAAGGAAACTTCACATTAACCAACAACTTCAAAAGTTATCTTAATTTCAAAAATATCATTCTCACCTAATACACATAACATACTTTATAATTTATTTATTACTTAAAAATACCACAATACTCCTAAAAAGTCAATAAAGTTGGGTCAAAAAGTAACTTTTTTTAAATTCCGTGTCTACAGTAATGGTGAGAACAATTATGAGATGGAGGGAGTAGTTTAGAGGCTTACTTGATCCGAGTGATATAGTTCAGGGACATATGTGACCCTTTGCCCTTAATATTTTTATCTAAATAATTCCTACTACAGTGCACTCTATAACTTAACCCTTAAAGATTTAAATAATATACTTCTTCCGTCCCACAAAAATTTGCATGGCTCTTCCGGTACGGAGATTAAGAAAAATGTTAACTTTTAGGGGTATTATGATATTTTTTTGGTAATAAATAAATGATAAAGTATGTTAGGTGTGTTAGGTAAAAATGATTTTTTTTTGTAAATAAAGTGTATAGGAAATGGTGATTGTGTTTGACTTTTTGCTTTTTTAGGAATGTGCAAACTTTTATGGGACAATCCAAAATAGAAAGTGTATCATTTGAAATGAGACGGAGGGAGTATGCTTTAAAAAGATAAAAGCATTAAAAAATAAGAAGCATAATACTGAATTTAGAATATTTAGCTTTGTAAAGTAAAAATTAATAATGATGAATAATTCATATTTTGTTAGTATGTATTGATCAATTTGTGTTAAGCTCATTAAATGTTGCATAGATTGATGCTTCGCATGAGAGGTTTGGAGAAATAATCGTGGTTTAGAATTCTTCTTACGTTTAAGTGTGTTGAACAGGTTGGTATTTATTTTCTAAATATAACGCTTTTGTGTTACTCATGTGTGCCGGGCGTGCGACCCATCAACCTACTTGCAATGGGGAAGAAAACATAGCATGTCGCAATAAAAGCTTGATTCGAGGCGTCAGCAATGCCGTTTGTTCCAAATCAAAAGCCCCTTAGCGCCCTGGGACGGGAGTGGAGGGCGGCCCTACGCGCAGGCAACAGCAGCACCGGCCCTACGAAAGTCAGAATCTGATCAAAGTTGGACTTACATGCACAAATTGTTACTACCTAACATTAGTTGCACCAAAACTTCATAATTAATATCATGCTGAAATTTTACAAACAAAGAATTACGTGAAACGAATAAATAGTGATAATATTATTAATGAAATGTGATAATTAATTAACGAAAAGTAATTGTGGTACAATAAACTATTTAATAAACAATTTATAGTATAAATAAAAAATAAAACATTAAAAAATATATAATAATATTTTTAATAAAAAATTATGACTAGTTATAAAAAATAAAATGATCTACGCTCTCATCAAGACTGGCCCATTTATATTAAGTGGGATATTTTTAATTATGCACTCCTATATTTTTGCTTTATTATTTTTAATTAAAAAATTATTATATTCATCTACGAAGTTTATTAATCTTTATCCCATCCATTTAATATATAGTAGTATTACTCCTTCCGTGCGTCTTTAACAGTATAATTTTATCAATTTGTACGTTCGATCCAAAAAATTTCATTTTTCTCCATTACTTATAGCACACCACTATCTATTGATACTGTTGAACTATTCGCTACACATAAAATATTATACTACTTAATTAACGTACAAAAAATAAATGAGACTCTATGGACCGAACGATAGAGTAATATCTTCCCTCAATTAATGTCTTTATTTTCCAAAACAACATATATTGTAAATATTCATTGATTTATTAAATTTAACCTAAAACAAAATAGCTATTGGTTATGTTTGTTCCACCATTTTTGAACCTCTGCACAATACTAACATTCTTAAATCATCACAATATTACAAAATATCACAAATGTTTCATAATTTATTAACTCAAACTCAACTAATTATTTTATTCATTTTTTAAAAAATATATAATTCAAAATTCTTACTTTTTCTTACATTATATATATATATATATATATATATATATATATATATATATAATTGGCATGCTCTGCGTGTAGAACGACAAAGGAAGGAGAGAGTATCTTACGTCATAAATATGTTAGGTGTTATAAGTGGCGTTTTACCTATTTGGCGTGAGACTATGCATTGAATGATAAAAACGATTTCAGAATGTATAAAAGAGACATTATAATAAACGATAGATTTAATGCAATAAGCAGTAGTGCGTCGTAAGTTGGAGCACAAACATGGATAGTGCCCAACATTATTTCACACTTCCAATTATTTTATAATGCCACTTGATTCTTGTGATGTTGTGAACCATGTTTTTTTTTCTTTTATTTTTTATATTTATTCTGATCCTTAACCTTTTTCTTTTTTCGTCTTAAACTTGTGTGTCTCCAAAAATACTGTAACTCCAAATCTCATGTTTTTCGAAAATTATAGTCTTTAATATTAAATGTTATACCCTTTAATATAAAAATTTATATACAACCTCAGTTCTACAGAAAGGTACGATCTTCCTTTGTAATTTTCTTAGAAAAAACTTAATTTTTTTAATCAAACATTTATCTAGAGTTAATTGAAAAAAAATCATATACTTTACTCAAATTGCAAATTAATTCACACTTTTAGAAATTGCAAAAAACACCACTTTTAAGTATTGTTGTAAAACGCACCCAATTCGTGATTAAATTGGGGTTCTTTTTTAAAAAAATTGAATGCGTTTTGCAACAATACTTAAATGTGGTATTCTTTTTTGCAATTTTTCAAATGTGAGTATTAATTTGTAATAAAAATAAATTTTGTAATTTTTTTGCAATTATTAAACCCTTCAAACTATTCATATTTCAATCCACAAAATATTATATCCTTATAAGATACCAACTCTTTTCTTCTCTTCTTATTTCCCTTTCTTTTTTATTTATTACTCCCTCCGTCCGCTGCAAAGGTAACCGTTTCACTATTCTTGGCGTCCGCTTCAAAGGTATCAATTTCCTCTATTTAGTAAAGAAAGTACACAATATGACACACCAACTCCTTCTAATACAATTACCCACTTTATCTATAATAATAATCATCCTTAATCCACGTACAAAAAACAAATAAAGACCTTAGAATTGTCCACGTGCAAACAGCAAACGAATACCTCTGTACTGAACGGAGGTAGTATTATTTTAATTCTTGAATTTATAGTTGAAAATAGCAAATATGATACATGGATGTGTATGTATTTATTAAATCAGTACAAGTATAGTTGACCAACGTACGATGATCTAAACTGCTTTACTTTTGTCTCCACTTATAAAAATCGAATTTTGGTTTCTGACTTCAACTAAATTTTAAATCAACGTACAAATACTATCATCTTTATCGCACCTTCATTCCACATATCATAATTCCAGAATTAATATTGTTACTCACTTTATCTCTCATTTTTCTTTATATAATTAATTAATATTCTCTCCATCTTTACCAAAAAAACAACAGTTTGTTTTTTTATGTGTAGATAATGAAATATTATTATTTTATATGTAATGAATTATATTAGTAGCGAGTGGTGTATCATATGTGGGATCTTTTACTAAAAGTGAAAATGAGAATCCTTCCAAAAACACCTAATATAGTAAAATAGGGACATTTACTTTCTTACATATCAATCCTCTATTAAAATTATGGGCGACTATTTGCACCCTCGAAATTACTATATGTATCCCAAAAATATATAAATTGACATAATTATCCTTATAAATTTTATATTTATTCGGTTGCAACAACCGAACAGAATATAATCAGAATTCATCTCTCTTATCTGTTCGGTTACAACAACCGAACAAAATCAGAAATGTGATTTTTGGGGGTAAACAATGGTCGGAATCTTGCCATTTTTCCCCCATTAATCCCTTGGCGAAGGGATACACATGAGACAGCACCAAGAAGCTGAAGAACACGCCTCCCACCAACTTACTCTATTGCAGGGATGGGTTGTACACTGTTTTCGATACTGCTACTCCGATGGCGATCACGTTGAACATGATGATGGTGATCGGCGGGATCATCAAGGTCATCCACAGGAACTCATACAGCTCCGCAAACTCATCGTTCCTTTCTTCCTCCGCCGTCGATTTTGGTGTCAGCCGTGAATGAGATGTAAATTCCGGCGATGACTTTCAACAGACCTTGGATCACGGCAATAGGGTGGGCGCTGGTCCCGCCAATCAGCAAGAACTGCTTGTTCCTCCACCAGACTTATCACCAATCTGGCACAAACTGGTTGATGGCAAGGAAAAATCACAATTCTGATTCTGTTCGGTTGCAACAACCGAACAGATAAGAGAGATGAATTCTGATTCTTTTCTATTCGATTGTTGCAACCGAACAAATATAAAATTTATAAGGATAATTATGATTCTGATTCTATTCGGTTGATGCAACCGAACAAATCACAAATCTGATTCTGTTCGGTTGCTGCAACTGAACAGATAAGAGAGATGAATTCTGATTATGTTCTGTTCGCTTGTTGCAACCAAACAAATATAAGATTTATAAGGATAATTATGTCAATTTATATATATTTGGGGTACATACAGTAATTTCGGGGGTGCAAATAGCAACCCCCTTAAAATTATTTAGTCCAAAATAGTCTCGTGTCTTTTTAAAATGTTACCAATATTTTCCTCCATATAAAACTCTCACTGTCCAATATTTTCTATTTTGATTTGTCCTAAGTTAAGGTTTTCATTTTTTTTTTGACAAGTTGACCCCACACAAAATAATTAATTATTTCATGTAGGTCCACACACGCACAACATTAATACAACTACCAACATCACATTAAATATTATTTCTCTCATCTCACTACACATTAAAATATTATCTCTCTTAATAAAGATGCAAAAAGCAAACGTAAAAGCATTAACTCGGGATGGAGGGAGTATATATAATGTCATAATATATTAAAATTGAAAAGCATTTGGAAAATATTTTTTCACCACTTTACTCCTTATATTTCAAATTATTTACAACTCTACATATAATAAGTAAAAATATTAAACGGATCAGTCCTAACATGTTTTGGGCTAATTAGGGTTCAAGCTAGTTAGATCTATTTAAAAGGTGTACCTAATCCTAATCCTATCAGACTTTGGGCCTGTTCCTTTGGAATGCATAATAAATAATATTTAAAAAAATCATTAATTTAAATTTCAAATTTCAAATTTATATCAATAATATAATAAATTCAAAATGAACTTATACAATATTTTGAATACGAAACAATTAAAATTAATACATGAAAGATGTTGTATAAGTATATAAATGAGTATATTAAAAATAATTTTTAAATTTTTAAAAACTTTGGGTATATTTTATTTGGCAAAGACTTGGGTGACACCGTCTCACGAATCTCCTTATGTGAGACGGATCATTTATTAGCTCATTAAGTATATATTTTAAAGGGCCCTATATGGTTGTAATCAAAATAGAAAATTGAAAAATTAATTATATAATTAATTTAAGTAGGTCTTTTAGATTATATATATATATATATATATATATATATATATATATATATATATATATATATATATATATATATATATATATATATATTACATTTTTTCTTTTAATTTATATTTTTTATTATTTAAAATTTTATTAATTTAAAATTTGTTATTCATATAATTTATTTTTTGATTTAAAATTATAAATTTATACAATGTAAATGTCAAGTGATGAAAAATGATAAGCTTGTTGTGAACTACTATATTTCATAAACAATTTATTATAATATAAATGAAAAGTGATAACATTTAAAAAAAAGTGATATCTTTCCTAAAAAATTGATAACTAATTAAAAAAGTGTCTTTCATGAACAATTTACTGAAAGAATAAAAAGTAATAATATTTTCAATAAAAATTGATTCCAAATCAAAGAAAAGTGATATCCATTTAATTAAATTATTTTACGAACAATTCATTGGAATAAAAAGTGATAACATGTTTGATAAAAAGTTATACATAATAAAGAAAAAGTGATAAATGTTTAATTATTATTTTATGAACAATTTATAAAATAAATAATAAGTGATAATATTTTTAATATAAAGTGATACATGATTATAATAAAGTGATAACGAGACCGTTAAACTATTTAATAATAATAATTATTATTATTATTATAATAAAAAAAAATAATAACATAAAAATTTTTTATTAAAAGTGAAATTTTATAATTTAAAACAACATGCTTGGCGTGGGAATCCTTGCGAAATTCATGTTTAGTAAAATAGGATTTTTATTTAGTTAAGCTAAACAAGCCCTTTTTTTCTTTAAATCTTATTTTATTTAATATTAAATATATTTATTTGGGCTAATGGATGATCCGTCTTACATAAGGGGATCCATGAGACGGTCTCATCCAAGATCTATCCATTTTATTTTAACATTTTTGTCGATATATTTGTTTATTTTAATACTTAATGATAATGATATTTTTATCAATATTTTTAACAATATATATTCATTTATTTTTAATTTTAATTTAAGTATTAAAAATTATACTTTTATTACCAAAAAGACATACATTATTACAAAAAAATTAATACATTTTAATACTTTAATATATGTGCAGACGTTAACTTGCCTTCCTTTGATTGTCGTCTCTCTACATCAATAATAGCTAATTCTCAATTCTATACCGATACTCAATTTCACGTGAGTACTCTTCTGTTGCCGACCTAATCTTTGCCCAATCAAAATTCTACACGTCGTCCTATTCAACTAGATACCTTGTCCCTTCTCAATCCCACACCATTCCTCAACCGTCTATGCCTTTGCCGCCCCCAATCAACCCGCTACCGACCCAATTCTTGTAGATACCTCCGCCTCAGTAAGCAGTCGACTCCAATCAATTCTTCGACCATAAATTAATCAATTACAATACCTTAATAAATTTTAGTATTTAATGAAAATTTTTGAGAAATCAAATGTTATGAGATTTGGGGAGAAATCAATCTAGTGACTATTAATTTATTGAACTTACCAATTCTATGTTGAATCTTCCAATCTAAAATGTAGAGAAAGTATATACCTAGTTTCTGAATCGTTCATATAAATCTCTTAATTCTTTGATTCTCAATCCAATTTTCTAATATCTGATATTTTTATTTAACGGTAGAGGTAAGTGAATGATTAAACGATTAAGACGAAAGAGGCGATACAGATAATCAATTGCTCTTCAAGGTTCATTGTCAGAAGATCTATTTGGGAGAGAGAGGATTGAACGGGGGAAGGTAATGGAGAGGTAGACCTGTTTGGGAAGAGAGAAGATTGAATGGGAGAACGTGATGAAGAAAGTGAAGGAGAGGTGAGTAAGAATGAGTTATAAGATTATTTTCAACTTAAATACCCTGCATGTTTTGTAAATATGGTTATTTTGGTACTGTACACTTGTTGTACAATAGATAAACTCTTACAAAGTTCAACAAAATTCCATTTGTAATTTGATCAATCTATGCTTTTTTTGTACGTTCACATATCTCATATTTAAGTTAAAGACCTGTGTATTTACTTGGGTTGACGAGCAAGTGACAAAATTAAATGAAGTTGAAATTGATAGGCAAACATCTTTTTCTTGTAAGATATTTTGTGGTGGATTCATGATGACATTGTTAGGTTAGTCTCATTAGTAAGATTAACAACATGATTGGTTTGGAAATTTAGACTTAAGAATTTGTAATGGTGAATTGAATGAATCATGTGTATTATCTATCATGAATGTTATTTCTTAATTCATATGTTAATTTGTGAAGTTAATTATCCATGTCATATTGAACTCAATTGTATGTTACGGTCGTTGGCGTTCGATCGTTTGGTTAACATGAACCGTTAGGGTTTTATACGTTTCTAAATCAGCGGAAGCAAGAATATAGAAACGTATTACCTTTCACCAGGGTATGTTGAAGAAGAACAACTGCAGAAAACAACCTCTTGAACTTCTGCTGTATTCCCAAGTCCAATCTTGACGTCATGTGGGCAACGATCTTCAAAATCTTCTCAATCTGCTTTCTCCCTCTCTATCTTACGTTAAAGTGGCGCATAGAATTAGGGTTTCGAAAGTTGAGATGATTTATTTATGGGCTACAGCAGGGACCGAGAGGAGAAATTAGAGTCGGGTCTCTATTGGGCTTAAGTATCCAAGTTTAGCCCAAAACTTATACTTAAGTCTAATAATAATAATATAGTCCACTAAAATATTATCACTGTACTGCCGCTCTAATCCCAAATTACGTTATGGGCTCTTTCTTAGAATGAGCCCGTTAGTTTTCCCATGTTTAAGATATACAATGCCCATTAATTAATTAAGTTACTGACAGCTCCATTAATTAATATCTCATCCGAAAGTAGTACCACTCAATCTTGTTATCATGCCGGAATAAATCCACCTGCAGGGTTTACATGATAATCCTTATGTGCTCCTCAACGGGACATTATCAACCTATTTAATAGGACACAGATTCTTTCTACAATCAACAACACACCATAGAGACAACACTATTTTCCAACTCACCGAGTTTGTTGATTTAATAATTAAATCTCACCTATTGATGAATAAAATAGATACATACTGGCTTACATGTCGAGGTTATTGTATAGGGATTAAGAGCACGAACATCCATAATAACTGAAATCAAATTCTCCTATATAGTCAGTGTAAGTTGAACGATCTCAAGCGGTTTTGCTAAATACACACAAAACATACTAATGAGATTTTATAGTCAAGACAAACTAATACCAAATTACACTACAACCATCCCGATAGATCGTCCCCGTCTATCTCGATTGTGAGCATCTGTTTATACTTTATAAGGAGCCGACAATATGATCTTTCATGCGACGCCGCACACTATATTATCTATAGTATAAAGCAAGTGGACTTTTGCAATAACATATTAGTAAATTATAATATGAAAAAAGTTTGATATATGATTCTCATTTCAAATAAATTGTTAAAACATTGTTCATATAAAAGCTAGGCTTTTAGTATACAATCTAACAATCTCCCATTTATACTAAAAGACTACGCTGTCATATCTGCTAACACACATCTAATCATCATTCCTTCTACATGCCCATCAAACGCTTTCGCTGGAAGACTCTTAGTAAAATGATCAGCTAGGTTATCCTCCGATGCAATCTTAGCGACAACGACCTCTCATCTTTTAATTATGTCTCGTAACAGGTGGTACTTGCACTCAATGTGTTTACTCGCCTTATGGGCTCGTGGTTCCTTCGAGTTTGCTACTGCACCACTGTTATCACAATAAATTATGATTGCTTTGGGCAAACTAGGAATCACATCCAAGTCCATTAAGAAGTTCCTGAGCCATACTGCTTCTTTATCTGCCTTAGAGGCTGCTACATATTCAGCTTCCATGGTAGAGTCTGCAACGCATTTCTACTTTACACTCCTCCATATTATGGCTCATTCTCTAAGAGTAAACACAAAACCCGATGTGGATTTACTAGCATCCTTATCTGACTGAAAATTTGAATCAGTATAACCCAAATGTAATAAAGTATCCGCTCGGTAAATTAATATATAATCCCTAGTCTTTCGCATGTACTTCAAAATATATTTTACCGCAGTTCAATGCCCTTGTCCTGAATTATTTTGATACCTACTGACCATGCCCACGGCATAACAGATATCGAGTCTTGTACATAGCATTGTATACATGAGGCTTCCTACTGCAGAAGCATAAGGAACCGCCTTCATATCCTCTATTTCCTTTTGTGTCTTGGGACACATTTCCTTAGATAGAGGTCTTCCATGCCTAAAGGTAGAAAACCTTTCTTGAAATCTTGCATGCTAAAACGAGCGAGGATTGTATCAATGTATGAAGCTTGGGACAAGCACAAAATTCTTTTCTTGCGATCCCTTATTAATTTGATCCCTAGAATATATCCGGCTTCTCCTAAGTCCTTTATCTCAAACTGCTTGGATAACCATACCCTTACGTCCGACAATACCTTTACATTGTTTCCACTGAGAAGGATATCATCCATATAAAATACAAGAAATACCACTACATTTCCGTCATACTTCTTGTACACACATGATTCATCCGGACATTGAATAAATCCATATAACTGGATTACTTCATCAAAACGGATATTTCATAATCTAGAAGCTTGTTTCAATCCATAAATGGACCTATTAAACTTACACACAAGATGCTCTTCGTCCTTTGCAATGAATTCCTCTGGTTGCTTCATATAGATGTTTTCCTCAAGACATCCATTCAGGAAGGCTGTCTTGACATCCATTTGTCATACCTCATAATCCATATGAGCAGCAATAGATAAAAGAATCTGAATTGACTTGAGCATGGCCACAGGCGAGAAGGTTTCCTCATAATCGATTCCTTCTTTCTGAGTATATCCTTTAGCAACAAGCCTTGTTTAAAAGGTTTCCACCTTACCGTGAGGTCCTCTTTTTCTTTTATAGACCCACTTGCATCCAATAGCTTTTACACCATTGGGTGGTTCTACAAGCTCCCAGACTTGATTAGAATACATGGATTTAATTTCATATTTCATTGCCTTTTGCCATGATTGAGCATCTTTATCATGTAGTGCTTCGTCGAAATTCCATGGGTTGATTTCATGTTCACCAGGGACCAAGTTTGATGACTCTCCCAATCCCATAAATCTATCTGGTTGTCTTACAACCCTCCCACTATGACGAGGCACCACAGGAAATTGTGTATCAGGTGTGACACGTGGTGCAGTGTCCTGTGGTACATCCTCTTGTATAGTTGGTATTATCTTTGGTGTTTCCCCTCTTACTTCTTCTAGAACAATTTTACTCATGGGTTTGTGGTTCATTACATAATTCTCTTCCGAAAATTTGGCGTTCATGCTAACGATCACCTTTTGATCATTTGGATTATAAAACGAATCACCTTTCGTCCCTCTAGGATATCCTACAAACAGGCAAACTTAGTATGTGCTTCTAACTTATCAGCATCTCCTCTCAACACATGTGCTGGAGCACCCCAAATCCGAATGTTTTTAAGAATGGGCTTTCGCCCAATCCACAGTTCGGTGGGCGTAGAGGCTACCGATTTAGAAGGTACCAAGTTCAGGATGTAAGTTGCTGTTTCTAAGGTGTATCCCCAGAATGAATTTGGTAATTCCGAATAACTCATTATTGATCTTACCATTTTCTATAAGAGTCATATCCCTTCTTTCCGCTATACCATTCTGCTAGGGTGTACCCGGTGCAGACAATTAGGATTCAATTCCTTCCACTGATAAATAATTCCTAAACTCTCCCAAGATGTATTCGCCACCACAATCAGATCGTAGTGTCTTGATGCATTTTCCAAGTTGCTTCTCCACATCAACCTTGTACTCTTTGAATTTATCAAAGCACTCAGACTTGCGGCACATCAACTAAATATATCTGTATCTAGAATAGTCGTCAATTAAGGTGACAAAATATGCATAACCACCTCTTGCTTGGACAGACATAGGACCACATAAATCAGAATGAACCAATTCCAACAGATCCTTGGCTCTATAGCCCTTTGTCTTGAAAGGCCTTTTGGTCATTTTTCCTTCCAAGTAGGATTCGCAAGTTGGATAATTTTCCACTACTAATGAACTTAGAGGTCCATCAGCAATCAACCTTTGAATCCTACTCAAATTAATATGACCTAGTCTTAGATGCCAAAGATATGTTTGGTTCATTTTTGAAGGTTTTTTTCTCTTATTGGTGGATGTATTATTCAATTCAATTTGTTGTACTATGGGAGAAATTAGATTTAGAGTATACAAATTATCTATCAATGCACCATCATAGATAATAATTCTATTTTTTTCTTATAACAACCTTGTCATTAAAAGAAACAGAATATTCATCCATAAACAATTTAGAAACTGAAATTAAATTCTTTAAAAAATGAGGTACATAAAGACAATTCCTCAAACAAGAGTTTTATTCTTATTGAAAAATACATAAACATCTTCTACTGCAACAGCCGCTACTCTCATAGCATTCCCATGAGTATGCAAATCTCCCCATCACTAAGCTGTCGGGTTTGGTGGAACCCCTGCAAAGAATTGCAGACATGGTCAGTGGCTTCGTATCTACACATCATGTGTCAGCAGATACAACTGCTAAACACAATTCAACAACTAGTAAATAAGACTTCTCATTCTTGTTCTCCTTCAGAAGAGGGCAGTTTGCCTTGTAGTGTCCCGGCTGCTTGCATTTGAAGCACTTGCCTTTAGGCTTCTTGGCCGCACAACATTTGCCTCACTTGGTTCACAAATGCTGAATTTTCTTGCTTTCTCTTATTCCTACCGCCTTTCGGCCTAAGATAAGCAACATTTTTAGCAACATGAATCTTAGGAGCTCGACGAAATAGTTCTTCTGCCGCCACAAGTTCTGCCAGAAGCTCCGCCAATGTGTATAAATGTTTGTTCATACCGTAGTATAGACAAAACTGCTCAAAACTCCCAGGCAAGCTTTGGAGTATGATATCGATTTGGGTTTCCCCATCGATTTCAGCTCCAAGAACCTCCAACTCATTAAGTTGGCCCATCATCCTAAGGACATGTTCCCTTAAGGAGTGCCCTAAGCCATTTTGGTGTTCATCAGTACAGCCATGCCCTGCGACCTAGCAGGACGACTCTGGTGTCCGAAGAGTTCTCTAAGATTCCGCATCATATCATAGGCTGAGTATTCCGCACCCTCGATTTATAAAATTTATATAAGTATTTAACGATGAAATCCTAAATATATAGTGAAGATCAGTCAGAGTTATTACACTTAGGTTATGTTTGAATTGAATCTTATATTTTAAAATGAGTGGATTTTAAATTTTATAAATTTTAAATCAATTCATTTAAATTCCGGATGAATTATGGATATATAAAAGGATTTTCAAATTTATAGTTCAATAATTATTTTTTAATTTTTAAAATTGGATTTTATATATGATAAATAAAAATAATGAAAATTTTATTATATTAAATATTAAAATCTAAAATTTTGTTAATTTTTTTTTGGATGAGGGTGGGGTGGTTTGGGTGGAGTAGGTTGAGTGATAATATTGTTATTATTTAAATACTGAAGTCTAAAATTTTATGATTTTTTTTGTGGGTAGATTGGTTGGTAATATTTTTATTATTTAAATATTAAAATCTAAAATTTTATAAAAATAAAAAAAATTGGTGAGGAGGGGTTGAGGGGTGGTGGCGGGGGTGAGGGGTGGCAATTACAAAACTTAAGTATTTCAAATGACATGTTTTGAGTTGTATTTGAAAATCAATCCAAAACAACTAAAAAATCAAAATTAAATCCATGATTTGAAATCTATTAATCTAAAATTTTGAATTTATAAATTTTTTGATTTCAAATTACACCCAAACATAAGGAGAGATTTGAGGGAGTGATTTATAAATATCTCCTCAAATCCATCCATCCAAACATAGCCTAATTAATCCCGGTTGCAAAATGAGGATAAGGCGATGAATCCACTATTACATTTTAATATTATATATTTTACTCTCTCCGTCTCATTTCAAAATTTATGTTTATTTTTTGTATGTATATTAAGGAATGTAGTATTTTAATGTGTGATGAAGTGAGAGAAATAATATTATAATGTAAAGTGTGTAGGTGTATTAGTGTGATGTGTGGGCCCATGTAGAGAGAAATAATTAATTTGTGTGGGCCCATTTACTTAAAATGGAAATGTAAATATTAAAATGGGACGCCCAAATTGGAAATATGTAAAGATTGAAATGAGACGGAGGAAGTATGTGTTAGTTGAATAGAAATAATAATGAGACGGGTATTTGTAAGTATCCTGTCTACTCAAATTCTAATGGGACGGGTACGAGTAGTTTTAAAAAAATGGGAATGGGAACAGATAGTTTAATAAAATCCTATTAGAATTTAGAACTGAGTGTGTAATGTCTCAATACCCACGAATACGTATTTATATATATGTATTTATAATATAAATTATATAATTTACTCATTCCGTCTCATCCAAAGAGTTTCTTTTTTCATTTTGGGTGTTCCACCCAAAGAGTCTCCTTTCATTTTTCACACACATGGGACACACATACTCCCACTAATACAATTTAAAATATGGGCAACGACTTGGATGAGAATGTCTTACGAATCCCCCTTTTGAGAGATGAATCATCCATTAACCTTTTAATTATATTTTTAAGGGCCCTGTTTGGTTGTAGTCAAATTAGAAAATAAAAAAAAAATAATTATAAAAGTAAATTAATTAGGTCATATTTCCCTTTTTGGTAGATGAACCCACGCAAATTAATTTTTTCTCTCCATAATCTCACACTTCATATTAATATATCTACCCACTTTACATTAAAATATTATTTTTCTCACCTCACTACACATTAAAATACTACTTTCTTTAATCTACGTGCAAAAAACAAACGTAAAGTTTGAAACGGGACGGAGGGAGTATACTATAAATTATTCATGAAATGACATTATCACTTTTCATTAATTTATTATTACTTTCTTTTATAAAAGTTATCACTTTTTAACCGTCTCACGAAAGGCTTACGTGAGACGATCTCGCATAAGTCTTTGTCAAAAAAAAAAAATACTCCACGTGATTTCGAATCAGGCGTGTGGATGCAAATTTGATTCCATGTTTAATAAGCAGGCACGGTTAATTACTCTGAAGCCAAACGCGCCCCTCCTTTTACTTTAAATTATTTTTAATTTAATTTTAAGTATATTTAATAGAGTTGATGGATAGTACATCTCACAACTTAGGATTCGTGAGACGGTTTCACCCAATACTTACCCTTAAATATGAGGTTCATATTCTCATTAATACAATTGCTCAATACATATTAAATAATAATATTCCTTAATCCATGTGCAAAAAATAAAAAAAACTACCTTTTGAGTGGGAGTGAAGGAGTATATATTATGAGATATTATATTTATTTTATATTTAATTAATAATAGTATAATTTTAATAAAATATATTAATTTAAACAAGTATATATATATATAAAAGTAAATAAATGAATATTAAACAAATATGAATAACCCGCAGGTATTGATAAATAAGTATGGAATGTGTATGAATATCATAATAAACTATTTAAACATACAGGTACCGATACCAAATTGCGATCCTTATAATTGGGTGACACGTGCGCGGTAGAAAAATTTCAACACTATCTATTAGAGTATACGTTTTAATGTCATTTATTAGTCAGCAATACAAGATATAAAATTAAAATATTACCCATTAGAGTATAAGTTTTATTTCTCATATATGAGTCATTTATTAAACATGTCGCAATACAAGATATAAAATTAAAATATAAGAGGAGATTTGAACCGTATAAATAGTTTTAATTTTTTTTAAGGAGATGATTGTAATTACCACTCTACAAAAATACAAAAGGTTGAAGGAGCAGCGTTGATCTAAGAGGAGACGAGAGCCTCCCATTGTTTGGTTAAAAGTATATAAAATACAAGTATATATGTGTGTAAGTATTAACAAATACATTTTAATACACACTAACAAGTCTTAATTATTACTAAAAATAAAATTAAAAGATCCTCTGAATGTGTATTATTTTTCTTAAAGTTAAAATAACCATCTTACCATACCATAACATAAATAACAGGAATAGTAGTTATATGTGAACTAGCTATAGTTCCAACAAGTGTTGACCTGAAAATTATTATTGGAAAATTAAATGCCATGGAAGTCATAACAACCAACTAAACATAATTATTAATTTATATATTGAAAATGTATATTCAGAAAACAAAAAAATTGAAATTAGAGGAACATGGAATTTTACTAATGTGACACGTTTACGTGGGTTGTCTAAATAAAATTTCTTCTATTGTAAACAGAATTTACATCATAAATCATTGTAAATCTTGTGGTCCCCCTATTTTAAACTCCCTAGCAATACATAAGGTATACAGGATTGGAAGGGGAAACCACAATGTTTACACAGTGAACCCAATTTACACAAGTGTTGATGATTTTCTTAAACTTTGTAGTTACAGTAATCATGAAGATGAATTTGGAATGGAGAGAGTATAAATTACTCCCTTCATCCCGCGTTAACATTTACGTTTGTTTTTTGCACGTAGATTAAAAGTTATAATATTTTAATAGATAGTTGGTTGAAAAATGTAATATTTAATAAGTAGTTGAATTAGTGTTGTGTTTGGATAGAAATAATTAATTATTTTTTGTGGGTCATTCGAAAAAAGGAAAATCTAAACTCTAATTTGAAACAAATTAATATGAAAAACGTAAATTTTTACGCAAGAAAAGTGAGTATTTGATAGTGGTTAATTTTGATTTTATCCTCGTTAACAAAATTCCAAGTATTATTATCCGACCGACTTTTGTATTTTGTAATGCACGCGTATGGGGTTTTGCTGGAATTTTGCAGACAACCCACATAACGTGTCACATTAGTAAAATTCCATGTTCCTCTAATTTCAATTTTTTTTGTTTTCTGAATATACATTTTCAATATATAAATTAATAATTATGTTTAGTTGGTTGTTATGACTTCCATGGCATTTAATTTTCCAATAATAATTTTCAGGTCAACACTTGTTGGAACTATAGCTAGTTCACATATAACTACTATTCCTGTCATTTATGTTATGGTATGGTAAGATGGTTATTTTAACTTTAAGAAAAATAATACACATTCAGAGGATCTTTTAATTTTATTTTTAGTAATAATTAAGACTTGTTAGTGTGTATTAAAATGTATTTGTTAATACTTACACACATATATACTTGTATTTTATATACTTTTAACCAAACAATGGGAGGCTCTCGTCTCCTCTTAGATCAACGCTGCTCCTTCAACCTTTTGTATTTTTGTAGAGTGGTAATTACAATCATCTCCTTAAAAAAAATTAAAACTATTTATACGGTTCAAATCTCCTCTTATATTTTAATTTTATATCTTGTATTGCGACATGTTTAATAAATGACACATATATGAGAAATAAAACTTATACTCTAATGGGTAATATTTTAATTTTATATCTTGTATTGCTGACTAATAAATGACATTAAAACGTATACTCTAATAGATAGTGTTGAAATTTTTCTACCGCGCACGTGTCACCCAATTATAAGGATCGCAATTTGGTATCGGTACCTGTATGTTTAAATAGTTTATTATGATATTCATACACGTTCCATACTTATTTATCAATACCTGTGGGTTATTCATATTTGTTTAATATTCATTTATTTACTTATATATATATATACTATATATATATACTTGTTTAAATTAATATATTTTATTAAAATTATACTATTATTAATTAAATATAAAATAAATATAATATCTCATAATATATACTCCTTCACTCCCACTCAAAAGGTAGTTTTTTTATTTTTTGCACATAGATTAAAGAATATTATTATTTAATATGTATTGAGTAATTGTATTAATGAGAATATGAACCTCATATTTAAGGGTAAGTATTGGGTGAAACCGTCTCACAAATCCTAAGTTGTGAGATGTACTATCCATCAAATCTATTAAATATACTTAAAATTAAATTAAAAATAATTTAAAGTAAAAGGAGGGGCGCGTTTGGCTTCAGATTAATTAACCGTGCCTGCTTATTAAACATGGAATCAAATTTGCATCCACACGCCTAATTCGAAATCACGTGGAGTATTTTTTTTTGGCAAAACTTGTGCGAGATCGTCTCACGTAAGCCTTTCGTGAGATGGTTAAAAAGTGATAACTTTTATAAAATAAAGTAATAATAAATTAATGAAAAGTGATAATGTCATTTCATGAATAATTTATAGTATACTCCCTCCGTCCCGTTTCAAACTTTACGTTTGTTTTTTGCACGTAGATTAAAGAATGTAGTATTTTAATATGTAGTGAGGTGAGAGAAATAATATTTTAATGTAAAGTGGGTATGTATATTAGTGTGAAGTGTGAGGTTATGGAGAGAAAAAATTAATTTGCGTTGGTCCATCTACCAAAAAGGGAAATAAGACCTAATTAATTTACTTTTATAATTATCTTTTTTTTTATTTTCTAATTTGACTACAACTAAACAGGATCCTTAAAAATATAATTAAAAGGTTAATGGATGATTCATCTCACAAAAGGGGATCCGTAAGACAGTCTCACCCAAGTCGTTGCCCATATTTTAAATTGTATTAGTGGGAATATGTGTGTCCCATGTGTGTGAAAAATGAAAGGAGACTCTTTGGGTGAGACACCTAAAATGAAAAAAAAAAAACTCTTTGGATGAGATGGAATGAGTAAATTATATAATTTATATTATAAATACATATATATAAATACGTATTCGTGGGTATTGAGACATTACACACTCAGTTCTAAATTCTAATAGGATTTATTAAACTATCTGTTTCCATTCCAAATTTTTTAAAACTACTCGTACCCGTCCCATTAGAATTTGAGTAGACTGGATGCTTACAAATACCCGTCTCATTATTATTTCTATTCAACTAAGACATACTCCCTCCATCTCATTTCAATCTTTAAATATTTCAAATTTGGGCGTCTCATTTTAATATTTACATTTCCATTTTAAGTAAATGGGCTCACACATCACACTAATAAACCTACACACTTTACATTAAAATATTATTTCTCTCACTTCATCACACATTAAAATAATACATTCCTTAATCTACGTGCAAAAAATAAACATAAATTTTGAAATGGGACGGAGAGAGTAAAATATATAATATTAAAATGTAATAGTGCATTCAGTGCCTTATCCTCATTTTGCAACCGGGATTAATTAGGCTATGTTTGGATGGAAGGATTTGAGGAGATATTTATAAATTCTTCCCTCAAATCTCTCCTTATGTTTGGGTGTAATTTGAAATCAATAAATTTATAAATTCAAAATTTTAGATTAATAGATTTCAAATAATGGATTTAATTTTGATTTTTTAGTTGTTTTGGATTGATTTTCAAATCCAACTCAAACATGTCATTTGAAATACTTAAGTTTTGTAATTGTCACCCCTCACCCCCTCCCCACTAATTTTTTTTATTTTTATAAAATTTTAGATTTTAATATTTAAATAATAAAAATATTACCAACCAATCTACCCATAAAAAAAATCATAAAATTTTAGACTTCAGTATTTAAATAATAACAATATTATCACTCAACCTACTCCACCCAACCCACCCCACCCTCATCCAAAAAAAAATTAACAAAATTTTAGATTTTAATATTTAATATAATAAAATTTTCATTATTTTTATTTATCATATATAAAATCCAATTTTAAAAATTAAAAAATAATTATTGAACTATAAATTTGAAAATCCTTTTATATATCCATAATTCATCAGGAATTTAAATGAATTGATTTAAAATTTATAAAATTTAAAATCCACTCATTTTAAATTTAAGATTCAATCCAAACATAACTTAAGTGTAATAACTTTGACTGATCTTCACTATAATTTAGGATTTCATCGTTAAATACTTATATAAATTTTATAAATCGAGGGTGCGCATGGTGTGAATTTAGTTCACCATGAAATCTGTTTTTACAAAATAACTCGTTATTACATAAAAAAATTATTCCTTCGTCCACTGATACGTTTGTGTTTGCTTTTAACACCTAAATTAAGGAATATAATATTTTAAAATATATTAATATGAGGGAAATAATATAAAGTGAGTATGTGTATTAGTGTGATGTGTGGACTCATGAAGAGAGAAATAATTAACTTGTGGAGTGTATATTGGGTACATTCGGGTGCAAGAGTGCACCCATATGTGTATGAATTTTTATTATACTAGTAAAATTTATCCGTGCGTTGCTCGGAAATGGATTTTAAAAAATTAAAACATATAAATATTATTTCATGAAAGCATCAAATTTATTATAAATATTTTTTATATATACTCCATATAAATATTATTTCATGAAATGATCAAATATATCATATAATCCATCCGTCCCACACTAAGGGTAGTTTTTGCTTTTTTGCACGTGGATTAAGGAGTATTATTATTTAATGTGTAGTGAGTAGTTGTATTAGTGGGAGTGTGTGTCTCATATTTTAATTGTATTAGTGGGTCTTATGTGTGTAAAAAAAGAAAGTAGACTCTTTGGGTGAGACGACCAAAATGGAAAAAAGAGACTCTTTGGGTGAGATGGAGGGAGTAAATATCTTTTATATCCTCATTTGATTTTCACGGGCGATTAAACATCATAAATAAAAAAATAAAATGGGTTTTTCTCATTATTTTTTTTTAGTTTTTTTGTGTACCCTTCAATTTTTAGGTTTCTTATATATATATTATATAATATTGCGAAACAATATATTTAAATCTTTTTCAAATTTTAACCATCTTTAAGTGAAATAGAGTTAATAATTTTTTGAAATTGTAGAAACATTGCATGAGTAATTCTGATTATCAATCATCATTAGTGTTTTAGTCAATTTATGTTCCTAACACTGAGAAAAATCTTCTGAAATAATCTACATAATAAAAGAAAGGAAACGTTAACTAACCCAAAGTTTGGTATAATAAATAATTGATATATTACAATTACAAAAGAATAATTTTGTTTAAAAGATTTTAATTTCACCATCATAAAATCATATTCATCCCATTGAACTGTAACAACTGAAAAGATAAAAAATTTCCAAGAGAAAAATATATATCCAAATATATTAGTAATTTAGAGTCAAAATATTTTTTTAATTAAACTCTCTACCACTGAAACATAAATATATAGAATATTAATGAAATAATTCTATAATCATATTAGAGTATGTTTGACAATATTTAATTAAGATACAATAATGAAAATAAATGTAATTAATATTATTTGACAAATTAGATTAAATATTTTAGATGAAAACGGTGCAGAAATATGTGATAACATGTGATAAATTGAAGAAAATATGAGAATTTGGGGAGATATATGATAAATGATAACATGTGATAAATTGAAAAAGGGATGAGAAATTGGAGAGATATGTGATAAATTGAAGAAAATAAGAGAAATTGAGGAGATATCGAAATGAGATTGTTTGAGAGAGAAAATAAAATGCTTGATTTGCTGCTTTTATATATAGATAGATTTTGTATACAAATTATTCTATTTTATATACGTGTTTTGTAATAGTTGTATACTTTTTTCACACTAAGTTTTTCATTAAAAAAACTAATATCTATATGTGTATAACTTTTTATTCAATAGTATATACATGTTTTTTTAATAATTTATATTTTTTACACTCAATTTTTCATTAAAAAAACTAACAATTAAATTGTATACATTTTTGCTTATAATTGTATATGTTTTTATTTATATTTGTATAAATAGGGTGCACACTATAATTAGCCTAACTTGTGTGGGTTCCTTTAACCAAAAAAGATAAATACACACTTTGTATTGAAACAGATTAAAATCATAAAATGCTTACGTTTCAGTGGGACAAGAGAGTACTTTTTAGAGAGATGAATTATTATTGAATAAAAATAATTACCCCTCAAAATTTACTTAACAAAAATATAAAAATCACACCATATTCGAATTTAAAGAGTAATATTTCTCATTCAAAAGAATAATTTTTCATGTATTAAATAATAATCCGTAATTACACTACATACACAAATTCGGTTCACCAAACCTATTTAGGTGCAATTCACATTGTATTTAAAAAAAAAACTTAAAAAATTTAGATGAGATCGTCTCATGATTCTATTTTATTTGAAAAAGAAAAGAAATGATATTATTTGTAGTGCCAATAGACAAATATAACCAACTATTCATATCCAAATATCATTACTAACAACTCAAAAATTTCTTTCTTTATTTAACCAAAACCTCCCTAAAAAGACTATTATACCCCTCAAAAAAAATTTTTAAGTGTGAACCCACTAACCCACATACCCCACTGCCACTGGCAACCATCACCGTCGGCCGTGTGGGTGAACCATACCGAAACCGATGTCGATGGACCTGTGTGAGTGACCTAACCATGTGATACATTGGGTATTGATTTTGAATAGTAAGGATAAAGAAGTTAAAAAAAATATAATTATGTAAAAAATAAAAAAAAGTGTTGGTAAAAATATTGCATAATGAATTTTGTATATTATTTCTATTCTCTCTTATAGTATTTAATAAAAAGTGATATTTAATCGATGAAAAGTAATAATTTTTTTAAACTATTTTATGAGCAATTCTTATGATAGATATTGGAAAGTAATAATATCTTTAATAAATTAGTGATAAGTAATAAAAAATAAATGAATTTTTTATATAACACTTTGCTCTATTTTGTTTTTAACAATAATGAGTTTGAATTCTTATTAATATTACAGATTTAAAAAAATTTCCGTACAATCTAATATGAAATAATAGTCTAAATCTTTCATCTCAAAATAATAATAATAAATTAAAAAAAATTATTCATTTAAAATATCTTTTTTAAGATGATTCAATATTAAGTAGAACAACTTTCAAGTTGAAAAGATAGCTTGGAGCTGACCCTGGCATGAAACTGCTAGGAAAATTGTAGTAAGAATGTTGTGGTGTAAGTCTAGGCGTGTGCAAACTGTGTACTATTAATTACTCGGTTGTTAAAGTCTGAAAAAGATTGATATCATATGTGTGTGTAAATTTTTATTTGATATTCTCGCTGTCCGCTTCTAGTACTCAATTTTACTATTTTTGAGTGCGGGGTAAAGGTATTCACTTTTCCTATTTAGTAAAAAAATATACAATATGACCCATCATTTCCATCTAATACAACTATTCACTTTACATATAATAATAATAATAATACTTTTTAATCCACGTACAAAAAGCAAACGAAAATCTTAGAACCAGACATAGGGAGTAGTATATATGTATTTTTAAATAATTGTATAATTCTTTTATATTTAATTTTTTAATAAAATAATTAATAAAAAAATCACTAACAAAATAAATAAATTCTTATTTATTAATATATATTTTATTTATTTATTAATATATAAATTTCTGAATATGGGTGGACATAAAAATTTACCCATAAAACAGAGACGTCGGTGTGCCGGTGAACCGCCGCCCAAAATAATGTAAAATTATTGTGGGCCAAATAAGAATTAAGGAGTGGACATAATTGTTAGATGGAGTTAATATTTTATTTTCTTTGGAATCTTTTATAAAAGGCTATTAAATTAAAGCGTTGACAGTAGCACGGAACCGTACAAGTTCGACGACTTCATTATAAGAAAGGAATAATTAAAAATTCCAATTTCTGAGTTCTATATTTCAATAATATTTTTATGGGGAAAAAATGTCTATACTCACTATTCAGCTCTTAATTTAGTGTGTGCGCTTGTTTGGTATGAACAATTACTCCATCTGTCCTGGTCAAACAGCTATGCTTGATTGCATAAAGCTCTCACAAAAGATATCTCTTTGTCCGGGATGGAAAGAGTAGTCTGTTTACCAAAAGAATTTCAAACCTCATACTCACTCTTTTATTTTATTTTATTTTCCCCTTTTCTCCATTTTGTGTTATGTTCACAGTGCAAAAGCTGCTCTAAGAACAACAAATACATTGTAGGACATGTTTCGTGAGGGTTCACTAGTTTTAAAAGGAGGAAATTAGTCACATTATCCGTGAAAAAAGAAAGTGAAGTTTTTATGTCATATTTTTAGAAATAACTCTTTTAATGTTTGGAATAATAAAAATATCTCTCACATGTCTGCATTCATGTAAATAATTAGATTTTCGTATACGAATAATCGTGTGTATAGTAAAAATAACCTCTTACATAAATGCATTCATATAAATAATTGATTTTTGTGTATAAAATACTCCCTTCGTCCCCCGAGAGCTCTTCAATTTATTATATTGGGTGTTCCATTCAAAAGTTCTCATTTTCTCATTTTAGTAAAAATGGCTCACCACTATTCATTACATTCATCTAATACAACTACACAATATACATACAATAATAATACTCATTAATCAACGTGCAAAAAGTAAACGCCCACCTTTACTCGGGACGGAGGGAGTAAATCGTTTGGATTCGTGTATATTGTGTATGAAAAATTGAGCAAACTGTGTAAGAATTGGTGAATTATTTGTCTATGATAATTAAACAATTTGCGTATGAATTCTAATAATTCTAATTATACTGAGTTATTCGTGTAAGAGAATGCTTAATTCGTGTAGATCAATTTAGTTATTCGTGTAAGAGAATGTTTAATTCGTATATAAATATTTGAGCAATTCATGTATGATTATTAAGCAATCCATATCTCATAGTAAACTAAAGGAGAGTTTTAACTTTCCTATGTGTCATCTTAAGAGTGATTCTAAGCTTAGGTGTTAATTTTTTAAAATGCATATCTTCTAGTAAACTAAAGGAGAGTTTTAACTTTCCTATGTGTCATCTTAAGGGTGATTCTAGGCTTAGATATTAATTTTTTATAATTTTTAATTTAATTTAATAGATTTATTCATTATGCATTTATTATCTGTAGCATATATTTTGGGGACTTAAATGTATAGTTATGATTTTCTTTTTATTACTTAATTAATTTTTAATTACAAAATTCTTTTAATTACTTAATTAATTTTTAATGACAAAATTTATAACTTTTTAATTATATAATACCAATTAGAGATGGTTCATATAATGCAAAACAAATTATCTATTTGTCATATACTAATTGTTTTGATTAAAATTAAATCTACAATTTTTAAATAATAAATTAAAAATTATTTTTTATTTTATTTAACTAATGTTGTATTTAAAGGTGGCATTTTGATATGTATTTCAAAAAATTGATATTAATACCTCTACATCTTGGATTGTAATATTTTGTTACATGACGTGATTCTTGATTCTATATTTGTGTGTGATTAATTTATTGAAATGTATATTGATTTTGTTCGATAAAAGTATTTATTTATTTTCTCTTCTAATTGGATTCTATATTTTGAAATCAATTTCGGTTGTATTTTCTAATCTTACAGCTATAAATTGTATATTATTACATTATTATATAAGTCTCTTGTGAGACGATGTTTATGTGAGATGTGTTGTGAGACGAGTCAACTCATTATTAAAATATAATTGTTATATATTATAGTTAAAATTTATTTATTGGTAGTTAAAATATATTTTTTTCTGATAAAATATTAATAAAAATATGAATATAGTATGATTCATTACAAACCTTCTTTAACTATTACTAAGTATAATCACCTATATAATAATCACATAATAATAATGGGCTGATTAGTCTCACATATACTCTAAAAATAAGGGTCAAAAAAATTCTATTAATACTGTAATTACAAATTTTGTATTTATAATAAAATAAATACAAATTGAATTACAAAGATAATCCGGATTGATTGAACTTGATAATTTAGGAAACAATCTCTATCTATCCTCTGATTCTTCTCTCGAACCAATTTGGACTTTGACTTTGACATGTGTGTTGGCCGCGCTGACTATGTTGATTGCGCTGATTGTGTGTGTTGGCCGCGCTAACTATGTTGACTGCGCTGTGTGTGTTGAGTCAGATATTCAATTGAAGCTTGTCCGAACTCGAATTAGGAACTTTGTAACATTTATCCAGATGCGTCGAGCCTTTGTTTGGATTAAACGTGTTTGATGTGAAAACACTCGATCTTGGGGGGGGCTTAGCACCTCTATCCCGGGTCGTATGCTGTTCTTGTCTCGAAAAACACTAAAGAACTCAACGTGCTTGCTATGAGAAACACTCGATCTAGGGGCTTAGCACCTTAATCCCGAATCGTATATCGTTCTTGCCTTGAAGATCTTGAGGAGCATTGCTCGTGTTTCAATCTCTTCAAAGTGTTGTCGTCTTCGGATGCTTCGGTGTGTTCCAAATGAAGAGAGGAGACCCCTTTATATAGGTGAGAGGTGAAGACTCCCTCATTAATGTCTTGCATTCTGATTGGTCCACTCTATTTGGGCCACATCCTGCGGGCTTGGGTCTCCACTTGTTTGGACTGTAATCAGGCCTATTTTATTTGGGCCTGATTTAAATTATATGAGCTTGTTTAACTTAAGTCAGACCTCATTTGACTTGGGCTTGCTTGACTTGGGTCAGACCTCATTTAATTTAAGCCCCATTTAATTTTTTGGGTTTAAATTAACTATCAATTATTTATTAATCTATTTTTAGGAATTATTTTATTTAATTTCCAAAATAAATTAATAATTGATGTTTAATCAAGAAAATTCATGTGACACCATTTAATTGGACTGTAAATTTTAACTGCTTACAAATACAATTCAAAATTTTTAATTTATTTTATCATATTAATCCTCCATTCACTTAATAAATATATATAAGTACAATATTTATTATGTAATGGATATATTTTATTATATACTCCTTATTTACATTTTTAGCACTAGATTTAATGAAAGTTTATGTAAGATGTGTTGTGAGACGGGTCAACTTATTATTAAAATATGATTATTATATATAGTTAAAATTTGTTTATTGGTAGTTAAAATATTATTTTTCTTTTTAAGTATGATAAAATATTAATTAAAATATGAATATAGTTTGATTCATTACAATCATTCTTTGACTATTAATAATAACTATTAATTAAAATTGTTTATTGGTAGATAAAATTTATTTATTGGTAATTAAAATTTGTCTTTTTTTAGGGTAATATAGTATTTTTAGGTAATACTCCCTTTGTCCCACTCAAAGGCTAGTTTTTGTTTTTTGCACATGAATTAAAGAGTATTATTATTTAATGTGTAGTGGGTAGTTGTATTAGTGGGAGTGTGAGTCCTATATTTTAATTGTATTAGTGGATGTGTGTGGTCCCATGTGTGTAAAAAAGAAAAGAGAACTCTTTGGGTGGGAAGTCCAAAATAGAAAAAAGAGACTTTTTGGGTGGGACAGAAGGAGTAATAAATTATAAAGTATGTTAAGTTTGTTAGGTGGAAATGATAAATTTGTAATTAAAATGTATTTTTAAGAGTAGAAATTGATGTGATGTCTCCTTTTATGGGTAGTGCAATTTAATGGGGACTAAAAAAAGTATGAAATTTAATGTTATATATAGTCAGTTATATGTTGTCATATTAAGACTAAATGATTGTAGTGGTTTGAACATTTTATGGTATTGTATCAAAAATGCCACACAAGTGGTTTTATAAAGAAGTTTTCAATAATGTTGTGTTATGTTCGATTATATTATATTTTGTAAATAAAGTAGTATTTTGTTCGATTTAAGTTTTATATTTTTTTTATTGCTTTAAAACTATCGATAAAATTTTATTCTATTTTATTATTTAAATAAAAATAATATAAATTAATAAATAATTAATTCATAATAAATTCTTTTATTTTAAAATAATATTATTATTTTTATAATTATAATTTAATGAGCCCACGGGTTACATGCTATTGTATTAATATAATATATTAACGATTTGAACATAATTTCAGTTTTGTTATATACTAGCTACTCTTCACTTTAATCCAAGATTCAGTCTGTTATTTCTTTTTTTTACCCTTTTTCTTGATTTGAATATTGACAATCCACGTTTGTTTATTTTGTTTAATATTTTGTCTTCTTGCTTACTAACAGTCGTTCTTTCATTGATCACCTTAACTTAGATGAAAATTGCTTTTTTTGGCTGTTTAATTGATGAAAAACAGTAGGATTTTGCTTCACTTGAAGCATGTAGATTGACTACCCATTCATAAATTAACTCACCATATGTTAGCTGAAATTACTTTGAGAAAGAAAATTCATCATGCATTACCCGTTGTTTGTACAACTAATGAATATTTGAATGCTAGCAATAGGGAGATGTGTTAAGGATAAGCTCAAAACTCATCGAAAGATCTCAATTCAGAGATACCCCACCTTTAGATAGGAAACTACCTCACCAATTGCTTCAATTTAGTTTTCAGGAATTAAAAGCAGCCACAGGAAATTTTAGACCAGATAGCAGTCTTGGGTAGGGTGGTTTCAACTTTGTTTTCGAAGGCTAAATAGAAGAGAATGAAATTGCACCGGCAAAGCCCGATTCCAAGGTCACAATTGCCGTCAAGAGTTTGAAGCTAGATGGTCTTCAAGGCCATAGAGAATGGGTGATTGCTCCATTCTTCATTAAAGAACGGTAGTTAGTATTAAGTGAAAGACATAACTTATTATTATCTTTATTTATGCAGGTGCAGAGGTTGATTTTCTTGGGCAGCTTCATCACCCAAATATTGGCTAAAGAATGATAGTAACTATTAAATTATTATAAAATGCAGTAATTTGATATGACTATACATTCATATAACTATTTTAACAAAAAGTGACATGATAAATTATGGATAATCACGAGTCATACATTTATGTGTACACTGATTAAGCACATAAAATAGTTATCTAATTAGCCAAATAAATAATGTGTTCAACAAACACTAATAAATCTAGTAGAATTATAGAAGTAGCAATAAGATGTCTCAATAATATTGTTCGACTTTTTTAAAAATACGTTGACTATAACCATTGAAAAAATATTATTTTTCTTAATTTAAGTTATAAAGATAAAACTCAATATATAATATATAAACAATATATGAAAAAACATTGTTTTAATACATGAACAATATAATACTATAATTCAATAAATTTATTTAGGCTAAAACTTGTGCATCCCAGAACACCGTATCCCCAAATCCCATATTTTTCAAAACTTGCACCCTTTATTATTAAATATTATACTCCATCCGTCCCGCGTTAAAGTTTACGTTTTCCATTTTGGATTGTCTTAAGTTAAGGTCATTTTCTTTTTTGTTAAGTTTGGCCCACACAAAAACAAAACAATTAATTATTCCATGTAAAACACACACACAACACTAATACAGCTATCCACTTTACATTAAATATTATTTCTCTCACTTCACTACACATTAATATATTATATCTCTCTGTGCAAAAAACAAAAATCAACGTTAACACGGGACAGAGGGAGTACACTTTAGTATAACAACCTATACGCTTAATTTTATGAGGAAAAAATTTGATTGTTTTAATCAAACATTTATAATATTAATATTTCATCATACATTTTTAATGAAAAAAATATACCCTTATTAATTAAAGTGTATACATTTTAGAACAAAATGACTCTTTATATTTTGTGCACTCAAAAATACAAGAGACTAACTCATTTATTTATAATAACATTTAATATTTTTTTATTCAATTTTAATATATAAATTTTATTGATTCTGCGGACGGAAGTTACTAGTTTATTCATGACTCTAAAACCTCACAAACCCGCCAACAACCACCCCCCCCCCCCCCCCCCCCCCCCCCACACACACACACACGCAATTGAGGTTAGGCTTTGAAGGATATCATAGAGGACTTTTTACACACTCAAAGAGCAATTGTTTAAAATTAAATTCATTTGAAATTTTCAACGCTAAGAAGTTACAATTTGTTGGGTAAGTGGTTTTAAATAATCACAAAATTTTAGACTAAAATTGAAATAAATAAAGTCTGGATATTTGCAAACCAACCATGGGTACCCTATCAATCACAAGATCCACAAGTAGGCAAATGAAAGTAGGTTTCATATCCTAATGTTCAATTCTAACCTTTGGAAAATTAGCATCCAATTATGTATGGTATAGCTCACGTTTACGTCTTCTGATTCTCCCAACTAATTTAGCTTCTTGCCTTGGAATTTTATACACTTCCTAAAGTAGTATCCCCAGTGTAATCAATCACACGCAAATTCAAAGATAAGAGAAACGGCAACCAACCCATAATTGCTAATATCACATTGTGGCTATATAACAAAACAAAATGCATACAACTGATTACAAAACATGGAATCTCATTAATATTTTTTTTCTAAGGTAGCTTACTGGGAGAAAGTGGCGACGGATTCTGATGCAGTAATGTTCTTTCATTTGAAAGTCGAGAGCCTTGGAAGCTTGTCTCGCAAATAGTAAAGCTTCGCCCTTCTAACTTTTCGGTGGCTCAATACCTTTAATTCTTTAATATTTGGTGAATATCTGCAAAATATAAGAGAAGATAACCAAGTTCAAAAGAGTTAGGAAATAGGGGGATTAATTCCAATAGGAAAGTTGCAAGCATTTGACACTCTGGTTCTTGCCACGTTCAAGGCTTAAAGTAATGTGTAGCTCCGCACAAAATACATACCCCCTGAACAACATGTTTGAGTCTAAATTCTAAAACACAAGGATAACCAACTCCAAATCCATTTTTAACTAAAATATAAACCAACTTAACATTGTCATTCTTTTACTTGCATTCCTCTTCCATAATTCTCCTCTTTGGTAAACTACAAAGTATTACTTGAGTTGGAATTATTTATCTGATAAATATTAAAATTAACAAGTTTATATACAACAGCTTATCTTAGTAAGACAAAGAACAACTCAAAAAAAAAAAAAAAAAAAAAAATGCAAGTAGGTATGCTTTGTCTTGAGTCATTGAGTTTCAGAAATAAACACAACGAATTTAAAAAAATTCTCTGTGAAACCGTAAGAGAGTCAACAACTTTTACCCTGAGGAATTTTCACCACTGCAATTTGCAAAGAATGAAATGACTCTAATATGTTTACCGACCGACCCACTTGTAGAAAAAGCAATGTACCTTAGGATTTGTTTAAAATAAAATTAATCTACAGTTTGCATCGAAACACAAGGAAAAAAAATCTTATATACATCAATATCCATCAAATTCATCTATAAATATGCTCTAATCTTTCATGCTACCCTTCAAAAGAATTGAACATCCACAGCTGCCACAACAAGGGGCTGATATCAAAACTGTTGCTCAAGACCAACAAGTTCAATTCATATCCAAGTTAAAATGTAGTTTTTCACTGTGGTTTAGGTCAAATAGAATATAAACGTGATGAAGATTTCCAAGAAATGATTGAAAGGATTATGGTATTAGTATATAATAAATTAAAGCGTTTGTCTAGCAGCCCTTACAGACACACTAGAACTGTACGTGTAATAAGTAACAATTCCTGGAGTACAACAGATCTTAGAATGGAGATATTCAGCCGTGTGATAAACATCATGTTTCTGTAGCTCAAAATTGATTTGCTAATTCATGGCTTCAAGCAATCAAAAAAGCACTTTATTTGGTGGTTCATGTTTTCATTAAATAAGCAGGAAGCGTCAGGTTATGGTCATGATGAAGATCATATCCCCAGATAAGAACAGTATAAAACAAAAACAAGATAAAATAATAAAGGTGCAAAAGACAAACTCATCATTTGTCGTCTGCTCTAATAAAATAGAATTATCCACTAGCATTAGCAGATCAGCAGCATCTTTCAGATTGTAGAGAGTCATAATTAAGTTAAGAATTTTCAACATACATATGGTTTCTTGACCAACATACACACCTTTGTAATGAAGTGTGATTGCAAATATTAGTATATTATCGTCTATTATCCAAATTGAGTCAATTTTTTATTGATTATAAAAGCATAACATAAAATATTACTATAAAACCTTTTTTATGACACATCTAGACCTCAACAAAGCAATAATTTCGAAATTAAAAATCCTACATTAATGAATACTTACAATGGGAACACAATCTCAACTCCAACACCAGCAATAACACGGCGAATGCGAATTGTTGTATGGATGCCAGCATTTTGCTTTGACATAATTATACCTTTATACACAGACAATCGCCGTCTGTTTTCCGGAACTTCCTGCAAATTAGGTAAATCTCTTCCATCAAACATCACACATATTTGGAATTTTGGCAGGCATTAATCCAAATAACATGAAAAGCCTACCAGCTTGATTTCCACAACATCTCCAACACGGAGATCTGGGATAGGTCTTCTCTCATCTGATTCTTCAATTGCTCTTCTATTCAATAACTGTTTATAAGGACCGCAAAAGTGAAAACTATTAGACAACGATAGCACAATTGACAATTTTTCAGTACAAAAGTTACAAATAGGAAGAGGAGAGTATTTACTGTAACAAAGACTGGGTAAATCTTGAACATAACTACTTTGTTAGTTTATTATTAGAGTTGAAACAGAACTTATGGAAGACCGGAATATAATACATAGACCGTATGGAGGACTGAGTTACTCAAAAATATTTCAAATGCATTCTCTCCAAAGTAACACTAACAATGCAACATTCACAGTGTCCATTTTTCTCGTTTTATACCATATCCTTCGACAAAACCTCATATTGAGCAACTAAAGCCCCTTTAATTCCACCAATGACCATCATTATCACCATCATCAAATCCCAAGGCGCAATAATTCAAGCAGACCAAATCTGGAGCAATCACACATGAAATAGAACACCAAAACACCATATAGATTAAATATTACCACTCACGCATAAGACGAATATTTTTTTCAAATGTATTTAAGATGAATCAATTTAGTTTAATATCACATTGGATGAGTTGAATTGGACATGGAAACTGCAGGTGGTTAAAAAAAGGGTAATTTGACTTGGATGTTAAACCCATCAGCGGCTTAATTACATTTGTTCAAGTTAAGTCAATGAATTATGGGCTTCATAGTGTACCTAGTGCTTCATAACTTTTACTTGCATAGGCACTCGTCATACATATCACTTCCTCACATGAATTATGTCATATCCAGTCCATGTAATCTTGAAATTGGTCATTCTGCTATCCCTAAACTATGTGACAGAGATGATTTGAGCCCTTTATGACTCAATACAACTCCAAATTTTCATCATCTTCCAAAGTTTTCCATTGAGCAAACCAACATCAGCATGCTTACTGTTTTTATTTTAATGTTTTCTGGCTCTACTATGAATCCTTTCTTATATTCTGTATGAATGGCAAGACTCTCTCCTACAACGCACTGTATAATGCATAAACATAGTACTCACAAAGACAAGAATTATAGAACATATTTCTTATCTCACACTATTTTTCCCCCCTTCCTTGTTGACTTAATGCCGGAGCTATCATTTTAAGAAATAAGAACGAATACTGTGCAGGAAACGACTTATCCCAAAAAATTAAAGAGATAATGGAAATTAATGATAAGTTTAGGCAAATACCCCCATAATATCTCCAAGCTTTACTCTAGGTTTCGTAGGTGGCGCCTCAGCCTCTGCAGACTCTATAGACTCCGCATTCTCAACGCTTTCTTCAACTAACGCTTCTGCTTCAGCGCTGGCTTCAGCTCTCACACAAAAGGAGGAATATTTGTCCCTTTCTGCGAAGTTGAGCCCTTGAAAGCTCGTCGAAACCCTACAAACCAATCCTCCGGCGGTAGGACACCGCCCTATGGCCGCCGAAAACGCTAGATTCTTGGGCTGACACTGCGCCGACGTTCTAGGAACCATGAGCAGAGCCTGCACGAGTAATCAAAATAATAACCAGTACAAGGGAAAAAAGGATTCACATTTTATGTAAACCAAAAGATCAATGAGAATGAAGAACATAGGAGGTACCTGAGGAACAAAATTGGAGGACATGATTGAGTAATGGTATTGCAGTAAGGAGGTGGATTGAGAGGGTGATGGAGATGCGATTTCAGAGAAAGGTGGAGCGGGAGAGCATGATGCCTTATCCTTTGAAATTGGAGCTACTCAAACGGGTTCGGGTATTTGAATTGCAGAGTGATAGGGACTGGCAATTGGGCAGGATGAATCGGGTCTCGACTAATGCCTAATCCGAGATGCTAACGCGTCGTTTACATTAAGGAATAAGAAGGGTTATCACTTGCCAAACCCTAGTTAAAGGGTGTCAAGGCGGTGTTTATATTACATGCTAGGCCCGATTAATAACACCCGGGCCCTTGTCGGCCCGGTGTTATTTTCACTGTTGCTGAGGTTTAATTGACCGCCCAGATTGGGCGGATAAAACGTAGCCCTCGGGTTAATTTGAGAAAATTATTGTTTTGTCCCTAAAATTTCGTCTACCAGATTTTCATGGATTCCGGCCTCGACCAGTGTTTCCAAAGAAGCCTTTCCGACGCTGTCCTTCTTTTCGGCTAGTACTGCAAATCAAGCGAGGCTGCACTCTAGAACTTCTCCTTAACACCATTGTCTCTCTTTCTCACTATGTTACTCTAAAATCATGATGGGGATCTGATAATTTGATGAAGAAGAAGGCATGCCCAGATGGAGATCTGATAATTTGAAGAGAAAACATAATTTACACAAGAAGGCATGCCCAGATGGAGATCTGATAAGCCATGAATCTGATAATGTTGGGAATCCGATAATTGGAAGAAGCCATGAATTTTGCAGATAGTTTACACAAGGAAGTTAGAGAGAGAGAGGGAGATTTAACTATTATGTTAAGTGGTAAGAGAAAGATATGAACCGACTTCTCTCTTTATCTCTGTGACCTCCCTGCATCAATTTTTTTTTCTGAATGACGAAGCACAACTCTTGCAAGTTTCAACTTCTTCTAAGATAGTGTGCCGCAGCAATAAGCATTAATTTCTTCAAAGATTTATTCAAAAAATAACGGAAAGAAATCAATTGGGTTCTGAAATCGGCAGGCAGCCATAAAATGTGGAGACCTTCTTCTAGAAAACGAGAAGATGGATGATGAAGAAGAGGGTAAATTTGTAAAATGAATTCTTTTCTAAACGGTAAAGTAAACAAGGATGGAGGTTACGGAAACAGGTGGTTAACCTCAACCACGGGATAAATAAACCCTAGTGTTGGTTATCCCTAACCATTAAAGTAAGCGGCGCCTAAGAGTTTTAGGGGATGTTTGGTTAAGGGGATGTAATTTGAAATTTTGGGGTTTGAAAATCTAATGGAGAGTGATATATGTTTGTTTTGAGTTTTTGATAGGGTATTTATTAACTTTATGTCAAATCAATGTGTAAGTAGATATTAATTTATATTTAAAAAGAGATGCGAGATAAAGAGAGAATGAATATTAAATGAGGAGAGAGAATATAGGTTGAGGATTATAGGGTTTGTAGGATTATATAGGGGTGGTTTTGTGTGGATTTTGAAGTCCATTCCTGGTTTTTAAAACCGAAAACAAACATCACCTTAAGGTTCAAATGGTGTTATCTAACCCTTAGGAATCCCTCACAACCGTGTGTTTATTTTATATACTTCATCCTTCCCAAAGATATTGAGTCATTTTCCTTTTTGGGTTGTCCCACAGAAATTGACACAATTCCTTTTTAAAAACATGAAACCCACACAAAAATAATTAATTTATTTACATTGGCCTACAATTACATTAATACAACTACCCACTAACATTAAAATATTATATCTTCAACCCACTACATATTAATTTATTATACTCCATAATCTCTGTGCCCAAAAAAAATATGTCAATATCTCCTGGACGGAGGGAGTAGTTTAAAAGAAAAGATTAACACACAGAACCTGTTCGGTACAGGCTTAAGTCTGACGTGTATGATTTATTTCAACCATCTCACCATATACAGACGATTTTTAGCCTTGGTTAAAAGTCTCAATTTCCATCTTTGTCCTTATGTTGGTATTGGAGAAAAGGGTTTATCCATGTCCTTCTCCTCCAAGCACATCCAATCACCACCATCTCCACCGCTTTCGGGAACTGTGCCACCGTGTTGTATGCCATGAATCCTCCATAGCTGATCCCCACCACACTCATCCTCTGCACGCTCATCCCCTCTATTGCTCTCATCACGCACGTAGCTTGGAATGACTCGCTCTTCTTGGGTCAGATCGTGTATGATTCACCGAAGAACACCAAATTGGGGATGTTGAACTTGACGGAGAGAGGCGAAATAAAGTCGTTCCACTGCCACATTACATTGGCTCAAAGTTCGTGTTTGACCTGAGTGGGCTTTTTGGGGCTTTGGGATTTCGGACCCTACCAATGGATGACAATGTTGTTGCTGAGGTCCACTGTAGTGGACTTGAGGCCAACAGTGGAGAAGGAGCATCGGTAGTACCAATCTCTTAATGCAATTTTTATGTAGGAATTTCTTCGTAGAGAGTGATCCTTGGAATAGGAAAGAGTTATTCTCCTCCTTGCAGCCATCCCCTTCAGTATGCAGAGGCAAGTATTGCTTTGTCCACTTGGCTTCCTCCAATAGTGATTCTTCATGCGCATACCTGCTCTTATTCAAACTATGTAAGGCTTAAGGATGTAAACGACCCAAACCGTTCGTGAGCTATTCGAGTCTCGGTTCAAAAAAATTGGTTTGAATTTGTTCGTAAAACTAAACTAGCCGAGCCGAGCTGATCTCGATTTTTGAGCTCGATTATTTTTTTGAGCCGAACTCGAGCCTGGGTGTGTTTGGCTCGAAAATTCGCGAACGTGTTCGTTTACGGGCTCGCGAACGTGTTCATTTATAGGCTCGCGAACGTGTTCGTTTATAGGCTCGCTAACATGTTCGGTAGTAGGCTCGCAAACGTGTTCGACAGTATGCTCGAATAGAGCTCGTTAATAGGCTCGAACACTATAGTCAATAGGATCATTCCTATTATTATTATTCCATTATTATTATTATTATTATTTAATATAACTTATTATAAATATGGTAATTTTAGAGTTTAAGAAACTTTACATAAATAAATTTAAATTATATATATATATATATATATATATATATATATATATATATATATATATATATATATATATATATATATATATATATACTTGTACCAATATAATTTATAAGGGATATAAATTTATAATTTTAAAAATATAGTATACTTTAAATATAGTACCAATGAAATTATTATAACGTAATTAATAAAAATAAAATTAAAATAAGAACGAATGTTATTAATTCTAAATAATGAATTGAGAGTTATATTTATAATAGGTTTAAAGATGTAAATTTTTTATTTTCTATCTCTATATAGGATTTAATTTTGATTTATTTATATTTAAATTTTAAATAAACATATGTATTTATATACATTAAATTTAAACTAACAGTAATTAATAAAATTTTACTCCCTCCGTCCCAAATTCAACTTCGCGTTTACTGTAGATACGGAATTTAAGAAAAGTCACTTTTTGATTTACTTTTAGGGGTAGTATGATATTTTTGGGTAATAAATAAATGATAAAGTATGTTATGTGTGTTAAAAAGGTGATGACAAATTTGAAACTAAAGTATGTTAGAGGGATATTAGTTAGTTGTTTTTTCCTTTTATGGAAGTGTGAAGTTGAATTTGGGACGGACCAAAATGGAAAGTGTAAATTTAAAATTGGGACGGAGGGAGTAAATAATTTTAAAGTTGAAATTTTCGAATTTATATACACCCTTATTTGCCTTTTATTATTATTATTATTATTAGTATAATTAATGGAATAACATAAAGATACATTCAAATTTTAGGCAAAGACTTATGTGAGACCGTCTCACGTAACCCTTTATGTGAGACAGATAAAAATTTCATTAAATATTATCACTTTCGCTATAAGATGTTATCACTTTACCTATAAAATGTTATCAGTTTTTGTTTATACTAGAAATTGTTCATAAAATAGTTCACTGCATCATTATTACTTTTTATCGATTGAATATCACTTTTTATTAATAATATTATCACTTTTTATTCGTCTCTTGTAAGGATTTACGTAAGACGGTTTCATTAGTAAAAATATTTCGAGCTGAGCTCGCGAACTGTTCGCGAGCTATATATTTTACACATGAGCCGAGCTCGAGCCTAAAAAACAAAATTCAAATCGAGTTCGAGCCGAGCTTGAGCCGAGCTCGAGCCCCTTAAAAAAAATTCGAGCCAAGCTCGAGCCCAGAGATGTTCGGCTCGGCTCGGCTTGATTACATCCCTAGTAAGACTTCAAGAAATTCAATAGAAAGCTCATTAGATAATTCATCAAGATTAGTAGTAAGTAAAGTAAGAGATTCGCTTATGCATGTCTCCAAGGGATCCTTAGACATGATAAAAGGCATGTCTTCTTCCACAATCTCCTCTACTAACACAGTCTTGCACTGCTGCTTTCCGTAGGTCAATGCATCGCCCTATCCAAAAAGAAGAAGACTTTTTTATCATTAACTTGCAGCCTCAACTCTCCTTTCTGAACATCTCTTAGAGCTCTTCCGATGGCAAGGAATGGACGCCCCAAGATTAAGGGTGTGTTATCATTGTCATCCTCCATATCAATAACTAGAAAATCCATACGAAAAATCAAAGTTGACATTTTTATCAGAACGTCTTCAATAACTACCTTAGGATATGTCAATGACCTATTGGCTAACTGTAGAGCTATAGATGTAGGTCGCAACTCTCCCAAACCATACTTCTTAAATGTGGAGGAAGGCATCAAGTCGATGTTGGATTGTATACTAAAAGTCTAGTTTTAGTATGATCAATGTTTTAACAATTTATTTGAAATGAGAATCAATGATCAAATGATTGCGTCTTATAATGTATTTATATGTCCGATGAAATAGTCTACTTACTTTATACTGTAGATAATATGTTGTGCGACAACAGGCGGAAGATCATATTATCGGTTTTCTTATAAAGTATATGTTGGCATTCGATCGTTTGGTTAACATGAACCATTAGGGTTCCATATGTTTCTAATAAGCAGTGGAAGTAAGTAAACAAGAAACGTATTACCTTTCACCAGGGTATGATGAAGACGATGAATTCTCGCCACCAGCCTGCGCAGCCTCACCGTTTTATACATAACTCTCTCATCCGATGTTGGATTTGAGTGATATATGCGCCAAAATGATCTTCTCTTCCGTGGCTTTCCGTCAGTATATCACACGTCCTGTTTTGATATCTGTACGATTTTATAAAAATGGTAGAATGTGGCGGACAACAGTAGCAAACAACCTTCCAGTCTTCTGCTATATTCCCAAGTCCAATCTCGACGTAAGATTTTATAAAAATCGTAGAAGGTGGCGGACAGAAGCAGCAAACAACCTTCCAGTCTTCTGCTATATTCCCAAGTCCAATCTCGACGTACGATTTTATAAAAATCGTAGAAGGTGGCGGACAGAAGCAGCAAACAACCTTCCAGACTTCTGTTGTATACCCAAGTCCAATCTCGACGTCGTGTGGGTGACGATCTTCGAGATCTTCTCAATCTGCTATTCCCTCACCTTCCTCATAGTGTTAAGCGTGATTAATCTCTTCAGATCAGGGTTTCCGGACAGCTGAGATGACTTATATATAGACTACAACATGGACTAGGAGGAGAAATTAGAGTTGGGCCTCCATTGGGCTTAAGTATCCAAGCTTAGCCCAAAGCTTATACTTAAGTCCAATAATAATAATATATACCACTAAAATATTATTACTGCACTACCATTCTAATCCCATAATTACGTTATGGGCTCCTTCTTATTATGAGCCCGTTAGTCTCCCCATGTTTAAGATATACAATGCTCATTAATTAATTAAGTTACTGACAACTCCATTAATTAATATCTCATCCGAGAGTAGTACCACTCAATCTCATTATAATGTCGGAATAAATTCACCTGCAGGGTTTACATGATAGTCCTTATGAGCTCCTCAAGGGGACATCATCAACCTATGTCGGACACAGATTCCTTCTACAATCAATAGCACATCATAGAGACAGCACTACTTCCCAACTCACCGATTTTGTTGATTTAATTACATGTAAATCTCACCCATTGATGAATCAAAGAAATACATACTGCCCTACGTGTTGAGGTTATTGTATAGGGATTAAGAGCATGAACATCTATAATAACAGAGATCAAGTTCTCATATATAATCAGTATAAGTCGAACGATCTCAAATGGTCCTGCTCAATACACACAGAGTACACTAATGTGATTCTATAGCCAAGACAAGCTAAAATCAAACCACACTACAACCATCCCGATAGAGAGTCCCCATTTATCTCGGTTGTGAGCATCTGCTTATACTTTATAAGGAAACCGATAATATGATCTTCCGTGTGTTGTCACACAATATATTATCTACAGTATAAAGTAAGTGGACTATTGCATCGTGCATATAAATAAATTATAAGATGCAATCCTTTAATCATATGATTCTCATTTTAAATAAATTGTTATAACAATGTTCATACAAAAGCTAGACTTTTAGTATATAATCCAACAATCTCCCACTTATACTAAAAGTCTATGTTGTCATGCCTTCCGGCATACATCTGATTCCCACTCCCACTACACGACCATCAAAAGCTCTAGCCTTAAGGTCCTTGTAAATGGATTTACTAGGTTATCATCCGATGCAATCTAAGCGACAACAACCTTCCCCTCATCATACGATTTCTCGTAACAGGTGGTACTCGCGCTCCATGTGTTTAATTGTCTTATGGGCTCGTGATTCCTTCAAGTTTGCAACTGCACCATTATCATCAAAATAAACTGTGATAACCTTGGGCAAACTTAGAAACACTTCAAAGTCCATCATGAAGTTTCTAGAGTCAAACAGATACTTTGGCTGCCTCATAGGCTCCAATTTATCATCTTTCCAATTTAAACACATAACCTTTGAGCTGGATTTACTGTCGTCCCTATCTGATTTGAAAAATCCGAATCTATGTAACCCCTAAGAAGCAGTGAATCTGTCTGGTAAGCCCATATATAGTTTCTAGTCCTCTTCAGGTACTTCAACATTATGTGTTACCACAGTTCAACATTCTTATTTTGGGTTACCTTGATACTCACTCTTCATGCCTTGGCAAAACAATTATTCATAGTCGTGCATAGCATTCCTTAGATTAAGCTTCCTTATTCGCCGAAGCATAAGGAACCACTTTCATAACCTTTATCTTCTTTTTGTATCTCAAGATACATTTCCTTAGATAAAGTCACATGCTAAACAAATAAGGATCGTATCATTTAATAAAGCTTGAGACAAGCATAACATCCTTTCTTATGATTCGTATTACCGTAATCAAAAGGATATATTTTGCTTTTCTTAAGTCCTTCATTTCATACCGCTTTATCAACCATACCCTTACACCCGACAATACTCTTTCATTGTCTCTAATGAGCAATATATCATCTACGTACAGTACAAGAAATACCACCACGTTTTCGTCACTCTTTTCAATACACAAGACACATCCGCGCATTGAATAAATCCATGTAATTGGATTACCTCATCAAAACGAATGTTTCATGATCTTGAAGCTTGTTTTAGTCCATTGATGGACACTTTTAAGGTTATACACAAAATGCTCTTAGCCCTTTGCAATGAATCACTCTGGTTGCTCCACATAGATGTTTTTCTCAAGACTTCCAATCAGAAAAGTTGTCTTGACATCTATTTGTTATCCCTCATATTTTATATGAGTAGCAACAAATAAAAGAGTCCGGATCAACATAGGCATAGCTATCAGCGAACATGTTTTCTCATAATCGAACCCTTTCATTCTGATTATACCTTTTCGCAACAAGCTTTGCTTCCAAGGTTTTCACCTTATCCTATGATCCTCTTTTATTTTATAGACTACTTCCAATGGCTTTTACACCATTTAGTGGTCCTACAAGCTCCCAGACTTGATTTAGAATCCATTGATTCTATTTCAACATTCATGGCACTTTGCTAAGATTCCGCATCTCTATCTTGTAATTCTTCGTCGTATCAGTGGGTCCATTCCATGTTTACTAGGGACCAAGTCTCACGACTCTCCCAAAACATATATCTTATAGGTTTTCAAACAATCCTCCTACTACGATAAGGCACTACACGCAATTGTGCATCAGACGAGACACGTGTTACAGTTTACCTTGTGGTATATCCTCTTGTACAATTGGTACTAATACTTTGTGTTTTCCCTCTCACTTCCTTTAGAACAATTTATACATAGGTTTATGATTTAATATATAGTCCTTTTCCAAAAATGTAGTGTTTGTGTTAACAATCACCTTCGATCTTTTGGACTAAATAAATCATCACCCATCATTTTTCTAGAATATCCCACAAACAGAAAAATGTTATACGACATGCTGTTTCTAGGGCATACCCATAAAATGAATTAAGTAATTCCAAATAATTCATCATCTATCTAATCATTTCCATAAGAGTCTTTCTCTCATTAGGATTAGAAGACGAATTATTAATTACTATTTGTTGCATCCGTAGGATAAACATGATTTAAAAGTTTACAAATTGTCACTAACGTACAACAACAGATTATAGCTCCATCCTTCATTACTATGACCATGTCATTTAAATGAAATGAAGTATCCATCCGTAAATGCACAGAAACTGAAATGAAATTCTTTCTATGAAACGTACGTAAAGATAACTTCTCATAATGAAGCGTTTATTCATATCGTAAGATAAATAAACAACTCCCACTGTAATAGCCGCTACTTTCGTAGCATTACTCATGTACTCATTAATCTCATCATCACTTAGTTGCAGGCTTTTAGTGATTCTGGTATCTACACACAACGTGTCAGTAGATGCCATCGCTAATCATGCTTCAACAACTAGTGAATGAGATACTAACCTTGTTTACATCTTGATGAAATTTGATTTCCTTCGCCACATGTTTTTTCAGAAGTACCCCACCATATACAATCCTTTGTATTTCAGGTAGAACTCGCTCAAAACACCTAGGCAAACTATGGAGAATAAATTGATCTAGGTTTCCCTTTCAATTTCTATTCCCAGCATTTCTAATTCATTCATCAATTCAACCATGACCTCCAGCCTATCTAACTTACTCAAGTATCTGAAGAGTCGCATGAGACCATCACATTTCTATGAACCTCTCACCTCTTCACTAGAGACTTTAAAGGCATCATGGGATATCCTTAGTGAGAACACACTTATATTTTCCTAAGCAGTAAAATTCAAAACCAAGATTCTTTTCTAATCATCTAATTTTGGACAAGTAATTATGTTTCTTTTAGTAAACAATAAGAGAGATAAAACCATTTGAAAATTCAGAGAATCACAAATAAATACACCGATCAAATCTTCAAATTTTATCCATTTATATAGATTCCCTCAAAATAATATAAAATTAAAATTCACCGACATCTCAAGCACCGTGAGTCTGCTAGCCACAATAGTGTGGACGTTTACAAACCCGAATATTTACAAGAGAAAGTTTTACCCATTAATTTCATTTGTCAACCTAATCTCATGACAAAATAATTAATAGACGGTTCCTCTTTAGCCATGCAAATAAAAGCAGTGACTCCAATAGGGAGGATACTTATTATTTACATCTAAGTGTACACCATTATTTGACCCCAAGTCTACGGCCCAAGCTTATGTCCTTTACAGATAGAGAAGTACACACGCGCTCGGATAACTTTCTACAGTCATGAATTATAAGTTTGTACGGTGATCCGCAAATAAACTCATCCGATAGGGAGAAAGGTCTATGTCAACACGCAAGTTCATGTGCATCACATTACAAATAATAATTATTTAATGAAGTCTGTGCCAGTGATCCGTGAATAAACTCATCCGATGGGGAGGAAGGTCTATGCCAACACGCAAGTTTACTCACATCACTTACAAACCAATAATGGAGGCCGCAGGAATTAATTACCAATCCCCTCTCCCACTTAGTAATTTTAACACCGAGGGTTTTTATATGCATATAATATTTAAAAATAAAATACGCAACTTAGCATGCTCCTATTACGGCAAATAAGGCAGTAAATCAAGGGGAACATGCATACATATATAACAATAATCAAATAATTAAATCAATTATTAACAGTTATATATCATTGAATTCAATTGTTCGCCACCATTGATGAATCAAAGAAATACATATTGCCCTACGTGTCAAGTTTATTGTATAGGGATTAAGAGCATGAACATCCATAATAACAGAGATCAAGTTTTCCTATATAGTCAGTATAAGTCGAACGATCTCAAGCGGTCCTGCTCAATACACACAGAGTGTACTAATGTGATTCTATAGCCAAGACAAGCTAATACCAAACCACACTACAACCATCCCGATAGAGAGTCCCCATCTATCTCGGTTGTGAGCATCTATTTATACTTTATAAGAAAACCGATAATATGATCTTCCGCGTATTGTCGCACAACATATTATCTACAGTATAAAGTAAGTGGACTATTGCATCGTGCATATAAATAAATTATAAAACGCAATCCTTTGATCATATGATTCTCATTTCAAATAAATTGTTATAACATTGTTCATACAAAAGCTAGACTTTTAGAATACAATCCAACAGTATAAATAGATGCTCACAACTGAGATAGACGGGGACTCTCTATCGGGATGGTTGTAGTGTGATTTGGTATTAGTTTGTCTTGACTATAGAATCACATTAGTGCACTTCATGTGAATTGAGTAGGACCGCTTGAGATCATTCAATTTATACTGACTATATAGGAGAACTTGATCTCTGTTATTATAGATGTTCGTGCTCTTAATCCCTATACAATAACCTCAATACGTAAGGCAGTATGTATTTCTTTGATTCATCAATGGGTGAGATTTACATGTAATTAAATCAATAAACTAGGTGAGTTGGGAAATAGTGTTGTCTCTATGGTGTGCTGTTGATTGTAGAAGGAATTCATGTCCTATTAAATAGGTTGATGATGTCCCCTTAAGGAGCTCATAAGGATTATCATGTAAACCTTGCAGGTAGATTTATTCCGGCATGATAATGAGGTTTAGTAGTACTACTCTCGGATGAGATATTAATTAATGGAGTTGTCAGTAACTTAATTAATTAATGGGCATCGTATATGTTAAACATGGGAAGACAAACGGTCTCATAATAAGAAGGAGCCCATAACGTAATTATGAGATTAGAACGGTAATGCAGTAATAATATTTTAGTTGTATGGATTATTATTATTGGACTTAAGTATAAGTTTTGAGCTAAACTTGGATACTTAAGCCCAATGGAGGCCTAACTTAATTTCTCCTCCTGGTCCCTGCTGTAGCCCATATATAAGTCATCTCAGCTATCTGGAAACCCTAATCAATTCACGCCTAACATTGTGAGGAGGGTGAGGGAACAGAAGATTGAGAAGATCTTGAGGATCGTCGCCCACACGACGTCAAGATTGGACTTGGGAATGCAGCAGAAGATCAGAAGGTTGTTTTCTGCTGCTGTTCATCAAATTCCATGATTTTTCTAAAATTTTATAGAACTCCAAACTGAATGTGTGACATATCTTTGAAAGCCATAGAAGAGAGGATCGTTTTGGCTTATAGATCACTCAAATCGGAGATCGAATGAGGAAGTTATGTCCAAAATAATAAGGCTGCGCATGCTGTCGGTGAGAATTCTTCAACATACCCTGGTGAAAGGAAACGTTTCTTGCTTCTGCTGATTTAGAAATGCGTGGAACCCTAACGGTTCACGTTAACCAAATGATCGAACGCCAACAGTCGATGCTTGCTCTAAAAAAACATAAGGCTTTCTTCAGTGGTCTTCTTCCAATCTCACATGGAATGATGAATACCTGAATCCTTCAACTTTTCTAGTGACTTCTTCTAAATAGCTGAGCTGAAATTTTCGGTGAGATTAATTGTCTCCACACTACTTAGACTTTTGTTTTTAAACATGATTTCCTTAATGAACCTATAGTGTGGCATCTGATCCAAAAGCTTCAGAGAATAGAATGTTGATTTGGATCTTCTTGAATATTTCAAGGAACTTTTTGAACTTCTCATCTAATCCGTTCTTCAAGAATCGCTGAGGAAAGGAAGTGGTACCTTTGTTTTTGGAATACCAAAACTGTCTCTCTCAGTCTGCATTTCCATTTCTCTCAGTTTCTTAGCTCTCTGCCACTTTTTCTTGTAAATAACCTGTTCAACATGACTCTGTATGTATTTAGGACATTCTGGAAATCTCAGAGGGCAGCTCGGCTCGAGCTGCACATATAGGTAGTGCAGCTAAGCTCGAATAGCCAGTTGGCTATGGCAGTTGGTTCGCAGCAACAAAAGAAAAACTTTCCATCCAACACGAAAATTAACATAAAAAAAGAGTGCAAAACAATCACTTTGAGGTTTGGAAAGCAGTATGAAGGTCCTGAATTACCATAAGATGATGGTCAAGCGGCATCTTGAATGGCCTTTTGTTCTTTTCCAACCCAACTTGGCCCGAGTTAGGCTTCTTCCAGACCCAGCTCACCTTGAGCTGGTGTCGAATGAGAGGTTAAGCTGGCACTTCTGGCTTTCGTTTCATCCTATGGTAGTTTTGGACCTTCATACTGCTTTCCAAACCTCAAAGTGATTGCTTTGCACTATTTTTTTAGGTTAATTTCCATGTTGGATGGAAATTTTTTCTTCTGTTGCTGCGAACCAACTACCGTAGCCAACTGACCAACTGTAAGATCCAAAATTTGCAACTGCTTAGACATAGTAGAATTCATTCCCATCATCACTCCTTCGAGCTTGCTAAGTCTGGAATCGTTAGATTTTTTAGTGGCCCCATTGTTCACCTTATACTGCTTCACTATGTCCTCAAAATTCGGCTTTCCCTCTTCAGTCTTGGCTCTATGATTAAAATTAGCTGGGTCTTGTTCTATGTTATTCAGATTAGAATAAGAGAAGTTCTCATGCCTCCGTTGGCCTTGCCAATTTCCCCCTTGGTTATTCCTAAAGTTGTAGCTCAGTCCAATTCGCAGCACTGCCAGCCTCCAATGTGTCATACCACTCCATTGCATTATCTGCCAATGAGAACTGGAATAGTCTCATCTTCCATATGTCATCTGTAGTGTCAATTACCTTCACCGTATCCATGTAACTGTTAAACCTCTTTCTATGTCTGTGTGGCTCATCAAACACTCATTCGGTAAAGGGATTCCTCTCCACCATACTGATCAGGGCTGGCTTTATGTCATTTATCTCATTCACATGAGCTGCTCCAACTACGCCTGATCCTCCGATGTTGGTGGATTTGAAAGTATTGATGTGCGTTTTCTTTGCACGCAAAAATAATCCCCAAACATTAAGGATATCAGTTGCAGCTTAAGCAAGTGACCAAGTTAAATATCAAACCCAAAGGACGGCGTATTATCAATTTAATTATTAACTAAATTAATTAATACAAGATGGCAATAAGATTTGGGATTTAATTATTAAACTACTAAAAAATTAATTAAAATAGCAAATAAAATAAATAAGGAACTAGGAAAATACGAAAGTTAATCAAGTAGGAGAATAGGTTCACTCATTAATTTTTCTTTCACGTACAATGTCCGACTCTATCTTGTGGAATATGGACGCATCACTAAGCCATGCATATTTACTCTATAGACACAAGCAAACATGCGTATAACAGTGTGAATAACCTTGGAGTAAGAGATATAACTTCACCCCCCTTTCTAGGTACTATCAGTATCAATTATTTCCCTTGCCAATTGGTACTCTAACCCGATATGATCTCCCTTTATAGATAATATAAAATTACCCTCTTTATCCTACTTATCAACCTAAATCCAATTCAATTAATAAGTATCTATATATGATAGTTCTATAAATCTTCGGAGTCCCCTCATTTAGAATCATAACATAGAATCTTGTTCAGCAGTGAACGCGCTCAAACAATAACCAAAATATATATTCAGACTCTATATAACAGTTAATGATGCGCAAAACGACTCTGAATATGGATTAAAAATGCATAATCATATATAAAATAATTTCACAAGTAGTGTTGTATGAAGTATACACATGAAAGTTCAATTAATTAATAAAACCTTCAAAATCCTAGACTACCAAAATCAATTTAGTCCATGATGTTGCGAAGAACAATCATGGGGGTTGGATAGATCTTACCCATATGTTTGGAAAATACAAGATAAATTAGGAAATGAATAAAAACCCTAGAAGTGGGCAACGTCGCGTCCTTCTCCATCTTGAATCCTCCTTTTGTTCTCCTCTTGATTCAACATACGAATCTTCAAAGTGAAGGATGGATGGAGGAAAGGATGTGGATGATGGTTGTGGGGTGATCCCCCCTTGTGGGGTATAGGATGATTGTGTTGCGGTCTCCCTTGGTGTGATCTGCATCCCCTTTTATACTTGTAAGCTATCCTTATGGACCTTGGATGGGTTTTTTTTTGGAAAATACGAAAATACACGCACTGGGGTGTAAACCCATCGAAAATAAATTTGCATGTCCTAGTTCGACCAAAGTAATTTTAGTCGAACTACTGGTCGAGCTGCATGCGTAGTCTCACCGTTTTGCGCATAACTTCCACATCCAAATTCCGATTTTAGTGATTCTTGTACTCACGTGATCCTCTGTTCCTTATCTTTTTATATATATAAAGAACTTACAGAAGCTCTAACATTTGAAAGTGTAACAAGTCATGCAAAGTGGCACAACTGTTCTCTTCGGTACAGCTTGCGCGACGTCGCTATTTTAATCTTAACTTTCTCGTTTGGATTCCAATTGAAGTGTTCCTTATGCCAAAAGGAACCTCTCTTCTGTAGATTTCCAACCATATATCACACTTCCAGTTCAGAGCTCCAAAAAAATACAGAAAAATTACACAAGTTGGACGTGCGTTTTTCAGCATTCCTACATATGCAATTTTTCCCCAACTTTGTACTTTTGATCCTTTGTCCAACTAAAATACGATAAAACACCTCAAATGCACATTTTCTCAAATATATCAAATATAAGTACTTGTACTAATATATGACAACAATTCTCATCAAAAAGGTGTTAAATTGGACACTAAAATACGCTTATTTTCACTCTCATCAATCCCCCAAACTTACCCGTTACTCGTCCTGATGCAACAAAATAAAAATAAAGAGAGAGAGAGAGAGTAGGAAAATTAGCGGGGAAACAAGGACTATGACAAATACTCCATTCAAAATACAATTGTCCTCAACTTAGATCATGCAACTCTTATTACATGTTATAATCAATTTATAGCATACAAGATAAGACAATCACCACCAATTCAAATGCTCCATTCACATGTTCTAACAGGAAGTATATATCACTCGCACTCAAGTGTAAAAGATGTACACTTATGGGTTAATGTGTTTATGCTCATATTCAATTCAAGTGCATGCGTAACCATAAGCTTGTCTATTGTCTCAACTCTCCTTTTACTTGTAGCTAGCAAATCATGGATCAAAAAGGTCTTTTATTTGGTTGTAATGTAGGCTCTTTGGAAAAGGTAGGAAATATATGGATAAGTGACTCAAAACTCAGATCGATCAAGCGGTCGTCTCTCTCAATCTTTCATTCTTTCTCATCACTAAGCACAACACCCTCTTCAAACTCTCCCATCTTTCTCCTTCAAGCACAACATATTTTTCTTTTTCAACTTTTTCTAGCTCTTCAACTCCATCATTCTCCTTTTCTTCACCCTTTTTTTTCTTTTTTTTCCTTTTGAGGTACCAGTTTCGGACACTACCTCTCGCATCCTCCATAGGGTACTAGATTTAAGCACTACCCTAGGGTGTTTATTTCCATGGAGTATTAGATTTAAGCACTACTCTAGAAATTTTCCTTTTGATTCTTAAGATTCTTCCTTTATCATCCTTATCAACTCTCAAATCACCACTCTCTACAATTAAGTTTTATTAGCTATCAAAAGAATTGATTTAAAAAAGCTCAAACGGGCTGACTAGAGATTTAATAAATTCAGGTAAAGTATATGGAAAAAGATGGGCTATAAATCAAAGATGGTCTAATATCATTTCCGTAATCCACTAGACTAATCTTGAATATTTAAGGAGACTCAAGGCAAATTCTAGAATACACACACAAGAACGATACTCACCAGAAAAGAATTATCATGTGATTATGTATCATGATCAATAAGGCTCAAAATCTCACATGGGTTTTTAACAAGTAACAGAGCACTTTTGAAGGTAAGTAATATCCCACAAGTACACATAGAACGTCATACCACAATATAATTCAAGTACACATCCATCATTAATTTCAAAAGCATATGAATTTCAGGCACAATTTAAAAATATAAGCTCACATGGATCATAAAACCAAGATCTCAATCCTTCCACTCTCATGAGTTAAAAGCACACATAAAAATTAGAATAAGAAAACGAGGCACCTAATTTTTTCTTCAATGTATGCACGAGCTCCTCGAGTTGTTCAACTCAATCAGGTCAATCCTCAGCATAGAACTCGTCTTGCTACTCTAGTACCTTTTTATATCATCAAAACTCAAACACACCTTATCATCACAGATTCATCAATAATAAAATAGGAGACACCAGAAAAATCAACAAGATGAAAAATTGAAAACTCAATTTTCACCTTTTTGCGTGTCCTCAAGTGTAGGGAATCAATTGCAGACAAGCGTTTTATCAAGTATATTATCGAACCCAAATGATAATTCTAGACTTACTATCTAATCTATTTATGACAATTCTAATTTAAGACAAATCTGGGTATTTTAAGAGAATTAATTAAACTAATGATGCAGAAAATAATTAATAAAAATATAAAATAGCAGATAAAATAAATATGGAAGTGTTCAAGAGAGAAGATAGATAGCACTAGGAAATCCAGTTAAATTGTTCAAATTAAATCACTAGACAATCGGTTAGAATTCCTGCAGATTTTATGAAAGCAATCACTTAATTATGTTAAATCCTTTTGGTGAAGAAAACTTAATACATAAATCTGGTTCAAACCCTCAGATGCAGAAGAATAATTCCTACTCACTTCTAGGTACTTAAGAAATAAACTTCAATTTCCACTTAACAATATAAGAAACCAAATCCTCTAGAATGGTAATTAATAGATATATTAAGTGTCCAATATTAATTATTCTAATGAATATAGGTTGTATGGTTAAGTCTCCTTTACCCATAAACAGGTTGACAAAATTAATCTCTTTATGGCACAACCAACAGACATAAATATGCATCAGACAATGACATATCATGAATGAGGACAGACTATAAAAGATAAAAATATAAGTCTCAATTCAAAGCATTAATAAAGGAATAAGTATACTGCAGAAATCCAACCTAGTCTAGATCATCAATTCAACCAATTCAACCTTCAAACCTAGCACTATCCAAGAAGTACTAGCTCATTGTGTTACAAGCAACACCCATGGTTAGGTATGAAAACAATCCCATGAGTCTATAATTCAAAATTAAGAAGGAAAGAATAAGAAAAACCCTAGTTGTGGCGTGATTCTCCGTTCTTTCTTCCGTGGTTCTGAATCTTCTCGTTCTCCTTCTCAAGTAGGCAACACTGATGAACTCTCCGGGATGGGTGGATGGGATGGTGACGGTATTGTGGTAGGGTATGGAATGAAAAAGTGATAAAAAGTTGTGGAGAGTTAGGGTTTGGAACACGCCAAAGGCTCCTTTTATAGTTGAGGACTGTAAAATCCTGAATTCTGACTCAAAAGTGGGCTTTTTTACGTCAAAAATATGAACGGGCCAGAAAAATGATGAAACGGCAAAATTGGGCTCGCTGGGCATCGGCACGAGTCGTGCCAGATAGAAGCTTGCGACATCCTTTGGCAGCTGGGCAGCACCTGGACACATGGCACGAGTCGTGCCAAATGTGGCAAGGGTCGTGCCACTCGTCTGCTGCCTACGTGATCTCACAGTTTTGCTCATAACGTCTTCATCCGGTCTCTGATTGAGGTAATTTTTACGCTCACGTGATCCTATCTTGCTTTGCTTTCCAACTATATAAAGAACTCCTGAATATTCACCCATTTGAGTGTGGCAAAAATCGTACAAGTTATGGCATGAGTCATGCTCTTTCGGGACGTGCTGAGCGGTCGTGCACATCATGGCCAGCACGAGTGCTACTTTTGGCAGGCACGAGTGCCCTTCTTGGCCGGTACGAGCTGTGCCGGCTGCTGTCCTTCTCCCAACTTCGCTCCCGACTTCTATTTTTGCTCTTTTTACCTTTTTTTCCACCTAAAAACACGAAATAACACCACACATGCATTTGTAACACAAATATATATAATTCAACTACAAGATGCTCAAATACGGATATAAATACCACAAAACGGTGCTAAATTGGACCTAAAACACGCAGATTTTCACACTAAACAAACCCCCAAACTTAAGATATTGTTTGTCCCCAAACAACGAAATTGAACTAAGAAGAAAGATAGTGTGTAAATCAAATGGAAAACAAAGGATATGACAAGCCATTCAACACACAATTGTCATTAACTCTGGTCATGAACTCTTACTACATGCAATAATTCATTCATAGCATACAAGTTAAGACAATCACCACCAATTAAAAGGCTCCATTAACTTATTCTCACGGAAAGTATATCACTCGCACTCAAGTGTAAAAGATGTACACTTATGGAGTGTGGTGTTTACGCTCATATTCAATTCAAGTGCATGCGTAACCATAAGCTTGCCAAACATCTCAAACTCTCCACCACTAAAAAGTATGATTCGATAATGGGATCTAAAGGACTTTTATTTAGATGTAATGTTGGCTCTTTGTTTAAGGTAGGAAATATATGGATAAGTGACTCAAAACTCAGATCAATCAAGTGGCCATCTATCATGATCTTTCATTCTTCTTACTTACTTCAATTCAAGCACTTCATCCTCCTCAACTCTTCAATTTTCTCTTCCATGCACAACATGTACATTTTTTTCTTCTTTTTTTGTTCTCTTGAGGTCCCAGTCTTGGGCACTACCTCACGCATCCTCCATAGGGTAATATTTTCGGGCACTACCTTAGGGTATTTGTTTCAATGGAGTACTAGATTTAAGCACTACTCCATGATTCTCTTTTAAATGCATTTTCAAGCTCAATCACTATTTCAACACCAATTGCATTTCTTCCCAAGCTGTTATCAAGCTCCATCAACACACTTTGAAAAGCCATTAATTCTCTTCATGACAGACAATCAAGGATAAAAAAATCAATAAGATGCTCGAAGTGGTTATTTCTCGTAGGTTGCCAAAGAATGAGGTTTTAGGCTCAACGGGGCTAACTACGAATAAACATCACATGGTAGGTAATTATTTGGCTAAGTGACTCATAAATTCAAGGATGACCTTAAATCATCTCCCATCATCTAACACAACATGTAGTCTCGAGCAAGACAAAAGCCAAGTTCTAGAATACACATACAAGAATGATACTTACTAGAAAAAAAAATATCATGTGTTTATGTACATGAATAAGGTTCAAAATCTCACATGGTTTTTAAAAGTAACAGAGCACTCTTCATGGTAAGCAATATCCCACAAGTACACATAGAACTTCATATCACAATACAACTTAAGTGCACTTTCTACATCAATTTCAAGAGCATATGAATTTCTGGTAAAAATCTAACAACTAAATCAAAATAAGCACATAACCAGAAACTCAAATATAAGTACCTCAACTACCCAAGAATCAACATATATTATCACATAAAAATTATGATAAGGAAACGAAGGCACTTGATTTTAATCTCCTCCACATCTTGTAAGCTCTTCGAGTTATCCAACTCGGTCAGGCGTAGGCCTCAGATAAAACTCACTTCTTTTTGCTACTCCGATACCCTTCATAATCATTAATGCTCAAACATATCTCATCACCAATCAGAACTCATCAGTAAAATCATAGGAGAAACTAAAAAATTCAACCAAAAATTAAATCACTCCAAATCTAGGAAACACATAAGATACACAAGACACTTGGAAAATCTCAAAAAAAAATCAAAAGATCGAAATAAATTCTGAAAATTCTAAAAAAAATCGACCTCCAAGCGTCACACACAAGTGAAGAAAAACTTACCTCGGTGCTTCAAGACATTGGGATGCACGTCCACCTCCTAAACTTAGTTCAAACTCAGTGAGAAACTAAGTTTGTAAAAAGTGAATTCCATAGATGAAGAGGCACCTAATAAAATTTCCTACACCAAACAAACACATAAAAGCAATAAAACAGGAGGGTAAGCCCCCAACAGGCGCTCATGTTTAACGTCGGAGAGTCACGATGGAATGCAAAATTTTTGTAGACTACTGAATAAGAGGGCAGTCTTCTTTCATCTTCACCTTCCAATACTTTCTCCCCCTCTTATCATCCACACTTACCTCCTTCCCTTTCTTTGGCAACATTTGATCAGTATAATCTCTTTTCTCAAGCTTTCTCATCTCATTCCTGTCAATCTTCCACTCAATTTCAGAATCATTCCTATCACAATCAAGATCAAACAGGCCAGGATAAAAATGATCACAAAATAAAGAAAGAGAGAAAGGATTTTCAGATTTGTGGATATCCGGTGGTAAATTAGAAGGCTTCAAGTAAGCATCATCTCCTTTTCCTTTTTCTACATTCTTCTTCTCAACCTTAACTACTACATCCTCCGCCACCTTTAAAGGTGTTGCTTCTCTTGCACTTGTAACTATGAGTCTTGCAGTAGTCGGCTTAAGCTTTCTTGCTAAATCCATGCAATTAGATTTATGTAAGTATTCAATGTATCCATTAGAAAGCTCATCATACTTATCATCAAAATCAGTAGAAATAAGAGCTAGAAGTCGCTTTAGCATTTTTCAATAGGATCCCTAGATAGGATCAAAGGCAATCTCTCCTCCGCGGCTCCCTCTACTTCTTTGATGCTTCTGCACTCTTGCATATCAGTAGGCCACTTCATAACTCTCTCAATTGAAAAGACGACTTCTTCATCATTAACTTGCAACTTCAGCTCCCCCTTTTTCATATCAATATTCGCTCCTGCAATCGCAAGGAACGACCTTCCCAAAATTAGAGGAACTCTGTCATCATCTTCTTCTTCTTCTTCCATGTCAAACACAATGAAGTCTACTGGAAATATGAACTTCCCCACTTTCACTAGGACATCTTCAACTACCCCCCTTGGGTAGGTCAGGGATCTATCAGCAAGCTGCAATGCTACAAATGTTGGCTTCAGCTCCCCCAAACCAAGCTTAATGAATACGGAATAAGGCATCAGATTAATGCTAGACGCCAAATCACATAAGGCTTTCTTAGTTTGCCCATGTCCAATCTCACAAGGAATGGTAAAGCTTCCCGAATCTTTCAACTTCGTAGGAAGTTTCTCTAGTATCATAGAAATGCAGCTCTCTATCTTATTCACGGACTCATCTCCGGTCAAACTTCTCTTCTTAGACATGATGTCCTTCAAGAACCTTGCATAGTTAGGCATCTTTTCTAAGGCTTCTGCGAAAGGAATATTAATAAGGATCTTCTCGAACATCTCCACAAACTTCTTGAATTTTTCATCCAATCCTTTCTTAAAAAATTGCTATGGAAACGGGATTGGATGCTTTGTCTTTGGAATCCCCCAAATATCCCTCTCAAACTCATCTTCTTTTTCTTTTTCATCTCTTTCTGCCTTAGCTTTCTTCCACTTTTTCAATCTAACTTCAGGTTCTTTTGACTTTTCATCAGTTTCAGGGACTTTGGAATCATTTCGAACGAGTTCAGATGCACGAGGATCAAGATAAAATTCCAAAATTTTCGTTAGAGAATGGCAGGAGTCGTGTTGGTAGGGATCGAGGTCGTGCCGACTAGAATCGGCAGCGCCTTTGGGTTGGCACGAGTCGTGCTGACCAATATCACACTGGTGCCGATAGGTCTTGCTGCCAGCTTTATCAACTCTCGGTGGGCACGACTCATCTGGTGTACTGGCTTTAGGGTGGCACGAGTCGTGCCATGGCTGGCACGAGTCGTGCCGTGTGTCAGCACCGACGTGTTCGTTCTCGTTCGATTTTTCAACCTCTATTTTGACTTCAGCTTGATCAAATGGCATTGTTGGACCCTTGTACTGTTTTCCACTCCTCAAGGTGATAGCCATAACTTGCTCTTTCGGGTTCATCACCGTTTGAGAAGGGAACTTACCTTGCTGCTCTAATCTTCCCACTGCAGCATGCAACTTTCCAAGAGCAATATCAGTTTCTTTATGCTTTTTATCTGTCTCTTTCTGCCTGCTTTCAGATTGCTCATTAGTAGTCATCATCAGCTTGACCATCAAGTTCAACTGTTCCCCTTGCTGCTTTATCTGGTCCCCTTGCTGCTTCATCTAGTCCCCTTGCTGCTTCATTAACATTATCATCTCATCATCCATGGGTGTTTTTCCTTCAATTGGCTTATGGGATGGATTAATTCCTGCAGGAGGCCCAACTGCATTACTCGGGTTAGCATATGACAGATTATCATTCCTTCTCTGATTGTTAAAGTTGGAATTTCCTTGGTAACCCCCTTATTGATTATGTCGGTTGTTTCCCTAATCATTCCTTCCCCATTGCTGATTGCTAGGCCTGAAATTCTGTCTATTTCTGTAATCCCCTTGGAAGCTCTGACCCATAGCATAATTTGAATCCTCCATCTGTTCTTCATATACTACTTTTGCCACTTTATCAAAAGCGACTCCTCCTTCACGTCTCTCCATAGGCCAATCAGATGTGTTAGCTGCCATCTCCTCAAAGATCTCTTCTGCTTCATCTGTTGACTTTTTGAAGACCGATCCACCAGTTGTCACGTCCACCAATACTCTTGAATCACCTCTTAGACCTTGATATAAGAAACCTAAGTGTCTTTTGTAAATCCATGTTATGGACCACATCGCAACATCTCTTTGAACCTTTCCCATGCTTCATAGGAACTCTCCAAGTGTACTTGTTTAAATTGCGTAATCTTTTGCTTCGCCTTAAAACTCTTGGAGGGAGGGAAATACTTGTTCAAGAACTTATCTGTCAATTGCTTCCATGTAGTACAACATCCTACAGGAAGGTTGTTGTACCACTCTTTGGCTTTCCCCGTTAGTGAGAATGGGAAAAGCCTCATTCTGATAGCATCCTCCAGAACATTCCTATGTTTCTGTGTTCTCGCATACTCATCAAATAACTACAGATGCTCACTAGGATTCTCCAAAGGAGTACCACTAAACTGCTGTGCCTGTACCATTCAGATAAGTCCAAACGGCAACTCAAAACTCTCCGCAGTGAGTTCATTCAATCCAGCATTCATGGTATGTTTCAACTTATACTGGTCTCGCATGGGAGTCGGGGCCTGATCGTCAGCCATATCTCTATTGGATTGTATACTAAAAGTCTAGCTTTTTGTATGAACAATGTTATAACAATTTATTTGAAATGAGAATCATATGATCAAATAAATGCGCCTTATAATTTATTTATATGTTCGATGCAATAGTCCACTTACTTTATACTATAGATAATATGTTGTGCGACAACACCCGGAAGATCATATTATTGATTTCCTTATAAAGTATAAACAGATGCTCACAACCGAGATAGATGGGGTCTCTCTATCGGGATGCTTGTAGTGTGATTTGGTATTAGCTTATCTTGGCTATAGAATCACATTAGTGCGCTTTGTGTGTATTGAGCAGGACCGCTTGAGATCGTTTGACTTGTACTGACTTGTAGGAGAATTTGATCTCAGTTATTATAGATGTTCATGCTCTTAATCCCTATACAATAACCTCAACATGCAGGGCAATATGTATTTTTTTTTATTCATCAATGAGTGAGATTTACATGTAAGTCATCTTGGATACTTAATCCCAATGGAGGCCCAACTCTAATTTCTCCTCCTGGTCCCTGTTTTAGCCCATATATAAGTCATCTCAGCTGTTCTAATCCAAAGAAGAGACACGCCTAACATGTGAAGAGGGTAGACAAAATAGCAGATTGAGAAGATCTCAAAGATCGTCACCCACACGACGTCGAGATTGGACTTAGGAATACAGCAGAAGACCGAAAGGTTGTTTACAGCTGATGTCCGACAACTTGCATGATTTTTAAAAAATCATACGGATCTTATAATTTGACGTGTGATATACTAACAGATAGTACAGAAGAGAGGATCGTTTTGGTGCATAGATCACTTGAATCCGATATTAGATGAGAGAGTTATGCCCAAAACGGTGAGGCTGCGCAGGCTGCCGACGAGAATCCATCTTCTTCAACATACCATGGTGAAAGGTAATACATTTCTTTAGTTTTTTGCTTCCGCTAAATTAGAAACATATGGAACCCTAACGGTTCACGTTAACCAAATGATCGAATGCCAACAATTGGTATCTGAGCTTCAGTTATATGGTGAAGCGTGAAACGTTAGGTTAGGGTTTATGTGTATACATGAATTAGGGTTTTAGAACTTGTTTCCTGTTGAATACTCTAATTTTACACGGCGGCACACGAGCACTGCACGACGATCCTACGGTGCTGCCGGATGGCAGCGATGAGGGACGACGTAACAGTGGAGGGTGAAAAGGGCTGCATGGTTCAACGGCGGCACGATGATGTGACGGCGGCATGGTATGACTATTGGAGTCGTGGCTGGAGGTTGCACGAAGACGTGAAACCATGGGCTGGTTTATAGTCGGTGCTAGGGTTGGTATAGTACAGCGGCTAGCGTGGATGAAGGCAGGCGTGGAATCTTGGTGGCGCATGACGCGTTTTTGGCAGATTTTCATCGCGGGCCTGGCGAGGTCGTGATCATGCCTGGAGTGTTTCGATCGGCCATAGTGAAGCTTCGATCGAGTCTTGCTGAATGTTCGATCGGGTCTACATATTATTCCGGGCGAGTCGACATTTTCTCTACTAGGGCTGATGGAATTTTCGAGCGGGTCTCACGTTGTTTCTGGTCGGGTCCGCGTGTTATTCTAAGCGAGTCTGTTCGTGTATGTCAAGGCAGGGATGTTGGTTCCTCCGATGCTGGCATGGCGCGGACTAAACTAGGCTGGAAGTAGACGGCATGACTGGAAATGCGCGACACCGGCGTGACTGATAGGTGTTGCCGACAGGAATTCTGCTCGGTATGGGCCTGATCAGCGACAGGTTTTTTGGCATGCTTCAGGCGCACGGTTGCACACACGGCACAGTGTGATGGCAGATTTCTTCAGGCGTGTCGACAGTTGGTCGTGCATAGTGTCGCGTAGGTAGGCAGTGCGAGGCAGCAACACGGTGGGAGCTGGCATGGCGCAAGTCATATGGCCTGAGCCGTGAGGACTGTCCTGATCACCAACATGCCTAGTATATTCAACGCTGCGCGATTTTGGCCTGCCGAATGGCAGAACGATGATGAGCAGAGTGGCGTGAAGTCCAAGTTTGGGCGAATTAGGCGGCGTTCTGGGCCAGTCGAGGATAATTCTGGGTGAGTTGACTAGCATTCTGGCAAAGTTGGTTCAGCGTTCAAGATGAGTTGGAAAATATTCTGGGCAAGTCGACTAGAGTTCAGGGCGAGTCTTACAAATGTTCCGGGCGAGTCTGGTTCAGCGTTTAGGGCGAGTTGGACAACATTCTGGGCGAGTCAAGCAGAGTGCCAGCGTGTGGTCTGATCAGGCTTAGTCGTTGATGTCGTGCAATTTAATTCCTAATATATAACCTTCATAATTAATTTAATTATTTATTTATGTTATATATGGTAGTTTGTCGATATCGATGATTTCGATAATCTGGACGATATCGACAGTCGATATCGATAGTTTCAAAATTTTGATAATCTAAAATTTTTGAAAATTTGATAATCTGGTTGATATCGATGATTTTAAAAATCTAAACAATATCGATCGTCGATATCGATAGTTTCGAAAAATTGATAATTTGAAAATTTTGAAAGTTTGATAATCTGGAGGTCTTTGCTGACATTCGTGCTTGGAGGCGAACAATCGAATTCGCTGATATATACTCCATCTGTCCCACAGCAAGGGTCTCTTTTTTTCATTTTGGTTGTCCGACCCAAAGGGTACTCTTTCCTTTTTTACATACATGAGACCCACTCATCCCCTCTAATACAATTAAAACATGGGGTCCGTACTCCCATTAATACCACTACTCACTACATATTAAATAATAATACTCCTTAATCCACGTGCCAAAAAGTAAAAATTACCATTGTCGTGGGACGGAGGGAGTAACTGTTTATAATTGATGGAATAATTGATTATTGTTATATATGTTATGCATAATACTCTGTGATTTACTGCCTTATGTGCCGTAATAAGGGCATGCTAGGATTGCGTATTTTATTATTGAATATTATATGCATGTATAAACCCTCGGTGTTAAAATTACTAAGTGGGAGAGGGAATTGGTTAATAATTCTCACGGCCTCCATTATTGGTTTGTTAGCAATGTGAATAAGCTTGTGTGTCGGCATTAGAGCCTTCCTCCCCATCGGATGAGTTTATTCATGGATTGCTGGAACAGACTTCTTTAAATTGTTATTTGTAATGTGATGCACATGAACTTGCACATTGGCTATAGTGCCTTCCCCCATCGGATGAGTTTATTTGCGGATAACTGTACAAACTTATAATTGATGACTGTAGGAAGTTATCCAAGCGTATGTGTACTTCTCCATCTGTAAGGTACATAAGCTTGCGCAATAGACTTAGGTCAAATAATGGTGTACACTTAGGTGTAAATAATAAGTATCCTCCCCATCGGAGTCACTGTTATTATTTACATGGCTAAAGAAGAACCGTCTATTAATTATTTTGTCATGAGGTTAGGTTGACAAATGAAATTAATGGGTAAAACCTTCACTTGTAAATGTACGGGTTTGTAAACGTCCACACTATCGTGGTTTGCAAACTCACGGTGCTTGAGATATTGGTGAATTTTATTTTTATATTGTTTTGAGGGAACCAATATAAATGGATAAATTTGAAGATTTGATCGGTGTATTAATTGTGATTCTCTGTAATTTCGAATGGTTTATCTCGCTTATTGTTTACTAAAAGAATCATATTTACTTGTCCAAAATTAGATGATTAGAAAAGAATCTTGGTTTTGATTTTACTGCTTAGAAAAGTATAAGTGTGTTCTCACTAAGGATATCCCATGATGCCTTTTAAAGTCTCTAGTGAAGAGGTGAGAGGTTCATAGAAATATAATGGTCTCATGCGACTCTTCAGATACTTGAGTAAGTTAGATAGGCGGGAGGTCATGGTTGAATTGATGAATGAATTGGAAATGCTCGGAGTAGATATTGAAGGGAAACCTAGATCAATTTAATTCTCCGTAGTTTGCCTAGGTGTTTTGAGAAAGTTCTACCTAAAATACAAGAGGTTGTATATGGTGGGGAACTTATGACAAAACATGTGGCAAAGAAAATCCAATTTCAACAAGATGTGAATAAGGTTAATATCTCATTCACTAGTCGTTGAAGCATGATTAGTGATGGCATTTACTGACACATTGTGTGTAGATATCAGAATCACTAAATGTTTATAACTAAGTGAGGATGAGATTATTTTGTACATGGGTAAAACTACAAGAGTAGTGGCTGTTGCAGTGGGAGTTGTTTTATTTATCTTATGATAGGAATAAATGTTTGATTATGAGAAATTGTCTTTACGTACGTTTTCATAGAAAGAATTTCATTTCAGTTTCTATGCAGTTATGGATGGATACTCTATTTTATTTAAATGGCATGGTCATTATAATGAAGGATGGAGCTATAATCTGTTATGGTACGTAGGTAACAATTTGTATACTCTTAAATCATGTTTATCCCATGGATGCAACAAATAGTAATTAATAACAGATCTTCTAATCTTAATAAGAGAAAGACTCTTATGGAAATGGTTAGATAAATGATGAGTTATTTAGAATTATTAAATTTATTTTATAGGTATGCCCTAGAAACAGCATGTCGTATAACGTTTGTCTGTTTGAGGGATATCCTAGAAAAATGTAGGTGATTTATTTAGTCCAAAAGATCGGAGGGTGATTGATAACACAAACACTAGATTTTTGGAAAAGGACTATGTATTAAATCACATACCCATGTATAAGTTGTTTTAAAGGAAGTGAGAGGGAAAACACAAAGTATAGTACCAAGTGTACAAGAGGATATACAACAAGGTAAACTGTAACGCGTGTCACGTCTGATACATAATTGTGTGCAGTGCCTTGTCGTAGTGGGAGGATTGTTAGACAACCGGTAAGATATATGTTTTGGGAGAGTCGTGAGACTTGGTCCCTAGTAAACATAGAGTTGACCCACGGATATGACGAAGCACTACAAGATTGAAATACGATATCTTAGCAAGTGCAATGATGTTGAAATAGAATCGATGAATTCTAAATCAAGTCTGGGAGCTTGTAGGACCACTAAATGGTATAAAAGCCATTGGAAGTAGTCATACAAAATAAAAGAGGATCATATGGTAAGGTGAAAACATCTATGTGAAGCAACCAGAGTGATTCATTGCAAAGGGCTAAGAGAATTGTGATAGTAAGCTTAAAAGTGTCCATCGATGGACTAAAGCAAGCTTCAAGATCATGAAACATTTGTTTTGATGAGAAAATCCAGGCATATGGATTTATTCAATGCACGGATGTGTCTTATGTATTGAAAAGAGTGATCGAAATGTGGTGGTATTTCTTGCACTGTACGTAGATGATATATTGCTCATTGGAGAAAATAAAAGAGTATTGTCGGGCGTATGGGCATGGTTGATAAAGCGGTATGAGATGAAGGACTTAAGAGGAGCAAAAATATCCTTTTGATCACGATAATACAGATTATAAGAAATGATGTTACGCTTGTCTAGAGCTTCATGAGATGATACGATCCTTATTTGTTTTAGCATGTGGCTTTACCTAAGGAAATGTGTCTTGAGACGCAAAAAGAAGATAAAGGTGATGAAAGCGGTTTCTTATGCTTAGGCGAATAAGGAAGCTTAATCCAAGGAATGCTATGCTCGAGAATGGATATCTATTTTGCTGAACGCATAGACAGTGGGTATCAAAGGTAACCCGAAATAAGAATGTTGAACTGTGGTAACACATAATTTTGAAGTAACTGAAAAGGTAAAAATTATATGTGGACTTACTGAACATATTCACTGCTTCTTAAGGGTTACATAGATTCGGATTTTTCAAATTAGATAGGGACGACAGTAAATCCACCTCAAAGGTTATGTGTTTAATTTTAGGAAGTAGAGTCATAATGTGGAGGAGTATTATATAGAAATGTATTTCAGACTTCGAACTCCATCATGGAAAGATGATAAATTGGAGCCTATGAGACAGCAAAAGTATCTATATGACTCTAGAAACTTCATGATGGACTTCGAAGTGTTTCTAAGTTTGCCCAAGGTTATCACAGTTTATTTTGATGATAATGGTGCAGTTGCAAACTTGAATGAATCACGAGTCCATAAGCAATTAAACACATGGAGCTCGAGTACTACCTGTTACGAGAAATCGTATGATGAGGGGAAGGTTGTTGTCGCCAAGATTGCATTGGATGATGACCTAGTAAATCCATTTACAAGGGCCTCAAAGCGAGAGCTATTGATGGTCGTGTAATAGGAGTGTGAATCAGATGTATGGTAGAAGACATGACAACATAGTCTTTTAGTATAAGTGGGAGATTGTTGGATTGTATATTAAAAGTCTAGCTTTTTGTATGAACAATGTTATAACAATTTATTTGAAATTAGAATCATATGATCAAATGATTGCGTCTTATAATCTATTTATATGTTTGATGCAATAGTCTACTTACTTTATATTGTAGATAATATGTTGTGCGACAACATGTGGAAGATCATATTATCAGTTTCCTTATAAAGTATAAACAGATGCTCACAACTGAGATAGACAGGGACTCTCTATCGGGATGGTTGTAGTGTGGTTTGGTATTAGCTTGTCTTGGCTGTAGAATCACATTAGTTCACTTTATGTGTATTAAGCAGGACCGATTGAGATCGTTTGACTTATACTGACTTATATGAGAACTTGATCTCAGTTATTATAGATGTTTGTGCTCTTAATCGTCATACAATAACCTTGACACATAGGGCAGTATGTATTTCTTTGATTCATTAATGAGTGAGATTTACATGTAATTAAATCAACAAACTCGGTGAGTTGGGAAGTAGTGTTGTCTCAATGGTGTGCTGTTGATTGTAGAAGAAATTCGTATCCGACATAGGTTGATGATGTCCTCTTGAGGAGCTTATAAGGATTATCATGTAAACCCTGCAGGTGGATTTATTTCGGCATGATAATGAGGTTGAGTGGTACTACTCTTGGATGAGATATTAATTAATGGAGTTGTCAGTAACTTAATTAATTAATGGGCATTGTATACCTTAAACATGGGGAGACTAACGGGCTCATAACAAGAAGGAGCCCATAACGTAATTATGAGATTAGAACAGTAGTACAGTAATAATATTTTAGTGGAATATATTATTATTATTGGACTTAAGTATAAGCTTTGGGCTAAGCTTGGATACTTAAGCCCAATGGAGGCCCAACTCTAATTTCTCCTCCTGGTCCCTGTTGTAACCCATATATAAGTCATCTCAGCTGTTCTAACCCTAATATGAGACACGCCTAACATGTGAAGAGGGTAGACGGAACATCAGATTGAGAAGATCTCGACGATCATCGCCCACACGACATCGAGATTGGACTTGGGAATATAACAGAAGACCGGAAGGTTGTTTGCTGCTTCTGTCTAACAACTTGCATGATTTTTATAAAATCGTACAGACCTCAGAATTCAACATGTGATATACTAACAGAATGCACATAAGAGAGGATTGTTTTGGCGCATAGATCACTTGAATCTGATATCGGATGAGAGAGTTATGCCCAAAACGGTGAGGCTGCGCAGGCTGCCAGTAAGAATCCATCTTCTTCAACATACTCTGGTGAAAGGTAATATGTTTCTTTGGTTTTTTGCTTCCGCTGAATTAGAAATGCATGGAACCCTAATAGTTCACGTTAACCAAACGATTGAATGCCAACACTCTCTAGTCTCAGTCTCTTCAACTTCCTCTTCTTCCGACGAATAATAGATATCCGACTCTGGACTAGGAATAGGTATAGCTGGCTACTTTCTCTTCCTTCTGTTCAGTCTGACAAGTGCTTCAAGTTCTAGGTTGAGTGGTTCAATGGGGAGTCCACTTGACCTAGTGATCATAAACTTGTTCTCACACAGTTGATTAGGATAGTTTGGATCTACATAAAATAAAAATAAAAGCAATTAAAAATTTAACGTCCTAAATTAAAATAAATCATTAAAGAATTAAATAGTAAAGCCTAGGGAATTATCCCCGGCAACAGCGTCATTTACTTGTTCACCTTTTTGCGTGTCTCCAAGTGTAGGGAATCAATTGCAGACAAGCGTGTGACCAAGTCTGTTATCGAACCCAAATGATAATTCTAGACTTACTATCTAATCTATTTATGACAATTCTAATTTAAGAAAAATCTGGGTATTTAAGAGAATTATCTAAACTAATTATACAGAAAATAATTACTAAAAATATAAAATAGCAGATAAAATAAATATAAAAGTGTTCAAGAGAGAAGATAGATAGCTCTAGGAAATTCAGTTAAATTGGTCAAATCAAATCACCAGACAATCGGTTAGAATTCCTGCAGATTTTATGAAAGCAATCACTTAATTATGTTAAATTTCTTTGGTGAAGTAAACTTGAAACATAAATCTGGTTCAAACCCTCAGAGGTAGAAGAATAATTCCTACTCCATTCTAGGTACTTAAGAAATAAACTTCAATTTCCACTTAACAATCTAAGAAACTAAATCCTCTAGAATGGTAATTAATAGATGTATTAAGTGTCTAATATTAATTATTCTAATGAATATAGGTTGTATGGTTAAGTCCCCTTTACCCATAAATAGGTTGACAAAATTAATCTCTTTATGGCACAAGCAACATGCATAAATATGTATTAGACAATGACATATAATGAATGAGGACAGACCATAAAAGACAAAAATATAAGTCTCAATTCAAAGCATTAATAAAGGAATACGTATACTGCAGAAATCCAACCTAGTCTAGATCATCAATTCAAACCAATTCAACCTTCAAACCTAGCACTATCCAAGAAGTACTAGCCCATGGTGTTACAAGCAACACCCATGGTTAGGTATGAAAACAATCCCATGAGTCTATAATTTAAAATTATGAAGGAAAGAATAAGAAAAACCCTAGTTGTGGTGTGATTCTCCGTTTTTTCTTTCGTGGTTCTGAACCTTCTCGTTCTCCTTCTCAAGTAAGCAACACTGATGAACTCTCCGGGATGGATAGATGAGATGGTGACGGTATTGTGGTAGGGTATGGAATGGAAAAGTGATGAAAAGTTATGGAGAGTTAGGGTTTTGGAACACCCCAAAGGCTCCTTTTATAGTTGAGGACTGTAAAATCTTGAATTCTAACTCAAAAGTGGGCTTTTTCACATCAAAAATACGAATGGGCCGAAAAAATGACTAAACAGCAAAATTGGGCTCGTTGGACATCGGCACGAGTCGTGCTGGGCAGAAGCTTGCAGCATCCTTCGGCAGCTGGGCGGCACGGGCGCTGGCTGGACACATGGCAAGAGTCATGCCAAATGTGGCACGGGTCGTGCACCCGTCGGCTGCCTGCGCGACCTCACGGTTTTGCTCATAACGTCTTCATCCGGTATCCGATTGAGGTGATTTTTGCGCTCACGTGATCTTCTCTTCCTTGACTGTCCAACCATATAAAGAACTCCTTAAAATTTGCCCATTTGAGTATGGCACGAGTCGCAAAAAGTATGGCACGAGTCATTCTCTTCCGGGACATGCTGGGCTGTCGTGCACATAATGGCCGGCACGAGTGCTCCTTTTGGCCGGCACGAGTACCCTTCCTGGCTGGCATGAGTCATGCCAACTCCTGTCCTTTTTCTAATTTCTCTCTCGATTTCTGTTTTTGCTCTTTTTACCTCGTTTTCTACCTAAAAACACGAAATAACACCTCACATGCATCTGTAACACAAATAAATACAATTCAACCACAAGATGCTCAAATACGATTATAAATACCACAAAACGGTGCTAAATTGGACCCTAAAACACGCATATTTTCACACAAAATACTTGACCACTTAATACTAAGAAACACACAAAAACAACACACGAAACATTAGGTAACTTGCAAAAAATCGACATACCAACACCGGTTAAAATATTAATAAGCCGTAAAAAATCAACCCCCTAACAAACAAACAACCAACGAAAGGAAAAATTTATAAGATGAGGTAAGTACATCACACCCCCCAAACTTAGTAAAAACATAAGTCGAAACTAAATTTGAAAAGAGATGTAATTGTTAAAGCGTGACCACCTTAAACATAATAACTCCTCACTCATACAAAAGAAACATGAAAGCAATAAAACGGAAAGACAAGCCCCCAACAGGCGCTCATATTTATCGTCGGAGAGTCACGACGGAGCAAAATTTGTAGACTACTTGATCAGATGACGGTCTTCTCGCATTCTCACCTTCAAGTACTTTATTTCTCTCTTCTTGTCTACACTCAACACCTCACCTTTCTTGATCATAAGTATATGATCCTTAGAATTACCTTCCTCACATGGCTGTCTAGACTCCTCCTTGTCAATCTTCTACTCAAATTCAGAATCATCTGACCTATTAAAATGAAGATTAAACAAGTTAGAAATCACATTTATGCTCTTGCATGATTGAGTCTCCATGGGCATCTTCATGGCTTGATCAATTGAGAAAACCACATCTTCATTGTCCATCTACAGTCTAAGCTTCTTAGCTCTCAACCTCTTTTCTCTTTCTTACTTCTTCTCAACTATAAGCTCAGTATTCTACTCATGTGATAGTACTGTAGTGTTATGAACTACAGGTGTAGCATTCGGTATGGAAACGGGGCTTAAATGATGCAGCTCGGCCTTAGTTCAACCAGAATGGTCTGGTCAAATGGATGAGTTTGGTCGAACTAGTTGCCCAAAAATGAGATCAGTCTGTCCAATTCAGAGATTGCTAGTTCGACCGTAGTTCGAGCAGAGAGGTCTGGTCGAACTAGATTAGTATGGTCGAACAGAGGCTCTGTAATCTGAACTCGATTTTTCAGCTCAACAGGTGCTGGTTCGACCATAGTTCGACCAAAGAGGTCTAGTCGAACTGGAATGCTTTGGTCGAACGGCGAGCCAAAAAATAGAGCATCGTTTCTCTATTTTTCCAAAAGTTGTTCGACCATAGTTCGACCAGTGAGTCTGGTTGAACTAGGGCTCTGCTCTCCTCGTTTTCATCCACAGGCTTCATCGGACCTTCGTACTGCATCCCAAACCTCAATGTGATGGCATTGCACTCTTTCGGGTTTGTTATGCCTTGAGACGGGAACATTCCTTTCTCCAATGTCTGTGTCAATTGATTCACGTTCCCGGCCATTTGCCTTATTATAAAGGTAAAGTCCTTCTACTGCTTAGATAAATCTGCATGATTAGCATTCATACTCGCTTCGATGCAGTCAACCCTTGCATCATTCCTTGCCATCTATCGATTGAAGGTAACTTCAACACTCTTCGCTTCTTGGTGTTGCCTACTAGGCACCCTTTGTGTCAACTCTGCAATTTGCCTTTGCTGGGATTCTAATAGCTTGTTGATGTTAGCTAGACTAGAGATGATCTCATCATCCCTATTCGGCTTCACCGCTTGATGTTCAACCTGTGCTACCTTACCTAGTACTCCCTCCGTCCCATACTTATTTGCACCAGTACTGTAGATACGGAGTTTAAGAAAAGTTACTTTTTGACAACTTTATTGACTAATTAGGGGTATTGTGGTATTTTTAGGTAATAAATAAATTATAAAGTATGTTATGTGTGTTAGGTGGGAGTGGTATTTTTGAAATTAGGATAACTTTTGAGGTTGTTGGTTAATATGAAGTTTTCATTTTTGGGTAGTGAAGATAAGTGTGGGACGGACGAAAATAGAAAATGTGAAGATAAGTGTGGGATGGAGGGAGTATATAAGATCCTCTAATCCTCTCAGTAGGCCAGTCACGTGAGTTCATATAAATGTCTTCAAACAACTTTTCTGCTTCAAGTGCTGTCTTAGATAACAGTGTTCCTTCTCATGATGCATCAATAAGAACACGCGACTCACAATCCAATCCATAGTAGAAGATACTTATGTATTGAGCCTTAGTCATCCCATATTGTGGGCACCTCCTGAGCATGTCTTTAAACCTGTCCCACACCTCATAAAATTTCTCACCCTGATTCATAATAAATTGGGTGATGTCTTGCTTCATTCTTAAGATCCTTGAGGGTGGCATATATCTCTCCAAGAACTTCTGCTACAGTTGGTCACATATAGTACAGTTTGTTGCATCAAGAGTCTCATACCAAGCTTCTGCCCTATCAGTCAAAGAGACCTTGAATAGGGCGATCCGCCTAGCATTGTCATGAGCTCCAACACCCTTTTGAGTGTTTGCATAACCAAATAATCTTTTGAGATGCTGATAAGGATCTTTAAAGCAATCTCCAGAAAAGGGATTTTTCTCTACCATGTTGATAAGAGCGGGATGTATCTCAAAATCATCATCTTCCCCCTTGCTCCTACCAAACCCATATTGCCAATCCCATAATTCGTGAAAATTTCACGTATGGCAATATTATCCGGATTCTGTCTTGCTCCGGCCATGTTTAGCACTGTGTGTTATTTCTTCCTTTCTTTCCTCTCCTTTTCCTAGCGCACAAGTACCTCAAAAAATTCAAGGTTAGATAAAAAATAAAATCACAAATAAAAGTCTTAATCAAACTAGAAATAATAAAATCAATAATAACTGCCGTCCCCGGCAACGGCGCCAAAACTTGATGCGAGTTTTCTTTGCACGCAAAATTAATCCTCGAGTATTAAGGATATCAGTTGCAGCTTAAACAAACGACCAAGTTAAATATCAAACCCAAATGGCGGCGTATTATCAATTTAATTATTAACTAAATTAATTAATACAGGATGACAATAAGATTTGGGATTTAATTATTAAACTACTAAAAAATTAATTAAAATAGCAAATAAAATAAATAAGGAACTAGAAAAATACGAAAGTGAATCAACTAGGAGAACATGTTGCTCTAGGATAATTCAATTTCACTCATTAATTTTTCTTTCGTGTAGGGGTGGGTGTCACTCCCCGACCCCAGACAGAGCGCGACAACCGCCACGTTAACCATAAATTTCACAGAATGGGTGCACTCCACTCCACAAAGTTTATAGAAAACGTAAGGCTTGCTATCAAGTACCTGTAGAACTGAACAACTGATAACAACGGGTACAACCCGAGGACATCATCTCATAAAGTATCAACAAGGATTTACAAAGGTACAAAATTCAACGGTGTAACTTAGTTTAAAGAAAATATACATGAACGATATAACATCGCGAAGATATAAAAAGAACATCAAGGGGGTCACCAAATATAAACTATACAATCTCGCCAATGAATCCGTCAATTTACATAAAAGAGAAAGTACCCAAAACACGGATTGGATGATGAGCAAACGATAGGCAAACCTCCAACCAAAACGATATCAACAGCCTGAAACGGAAAGAATGATGGGGGGTGAGCAAAACCACTAGCTCAGTGAGGTGATAAGCCGGTCACCCCGACCCTTATACGAAGCATGTACTCCCACTCGCGGTTCATAACATAAAATCCCACAATTCGTCCCACAATAATTATTCTCACTCAGTGTACATATTAATGAAAATAAAAACCTTAGTGCACATTTATGAATAACACAATTAGTTCAAACAACATGTTATCACATAAAAGACGCGTGGGTAGTCAATATCTTCCTCGAACTGAGCTCTCCGTCGAGAGACAGTCCAAGCCCGTCACCGTTACTCTAGATAAAATGCACATTAATATTCTTTCTCAATACGCCAAGTGCTAAAGTTCACAATTCAATATCGACGTGAATACTTGAAATGATCAAACATATAAACATATATGACATGCATGTCCCACACCGGTGACGTTGACTGAGCCTATAATAGACTGATCCATCTAACGATCACCCTCCAAAGTATCAGTATTTGGCAAATGGATAGGTGCCCCGTTAGATCTAACTCACCCGGGTTTGCCAAGCAACGGGCAACTTGGTTGTCACTCTAACTCACCCGAACCGCGACAAATTCGGGCTACTTAATCAATGTCGCTCCAACTCACCCAAACCGTGACCAATTCGGGCTACTTAACCTTGGTACCAGGCATACATATGCATATGCATCATAAGATGAATAACGACTCAAGTTAGAGTCTTAATTGGCACACAAGAATAACCAAAAATCAATAATACTCATAAAATGGCTAACATGACTCTAACCAGAGCAATCGAGCCAATCAGGCTCTTTACCACATAACATAATACCAAATAATTTTCTTATCAATTAACTAAAACTAAAATAAATGCACATTTATCGAGGGTCCACACTTCCCACAAGAGAAGGCGTTCCCGAATTATCAACTCACAAGGAAGTGATTAACTCTCTCCGGAATCTGAAGTCGGTCCCTTGCCCTTCGTCGATGGTTCTTTACCTAGAAAGGAGATGAGCAATTAAAGACAAATTAAATATAACTAACTATTAGCGTTAACATCCCTTTCATTGCTAAAAACAAATCCTAATCGAGTTCGAACGAGTCGATATTAAATAAAAATGGCATGTAACTCTTTAACATCAGTTCCCAATCCCATATAACCGTTTCAATACATTAACTAAACGAAACGATAAAAAAAATAAGTTTGAATTCGACATAAAAATTCTGAAATTTTCCAGCTAGCGGCAGTTTACGAGAAAAATCATAACTAATTGTAGAATAATCGGATTGAGGCGTTTCAAGTGGCTACGGAAAGCTAACGAGTTCAGCTACGTAAAGAAATTAAGTTTGCAAACTTTCGAGGGTAATAGCTATGTCAAAATCAGTTCGAACAGTCTGCAAATTACCCACATACCAAAAAGAAAAACCCCACAAAATTACAAAATCATGGAAGAAGGAAGCTTAATTCACACACCACTTACCTCAAAACAACTTAAAAACCACCTAGGATGAAGGTTGTAAGGGAGAATTTGATCAACAAGGGTTTCTCCTCTTCCTCTCTTCTTTCCCCTCTTTTGCTTTTCTTCTCCCGTTCTTCTCTCTCTTTTTTTTTTAACTTTAGCCTTAATAATTATATATCAGGTCATTTAAGTGGGCTGAAACTTTGGGCCACAAAATAAATAAATAAATAAATTTGGGCTTTCTAAAAAAAATATAGTTGGGCTTAATTGGGCTGGCCTTTTGGGCCATAAAAATAAATAATTAGGTTTTGGGCTTTCTAACAAAATCTAGTTGGGCTAAGATAGGGCTGGCCTTTTGGGCCATAAAATAAATAAATAGGTTTTGGGCTTTCTAAAAAAAATCTAGTTGAACTAAGATATTATAGTGGGCATCGGGTCGGGTATCGGATATTTCAGATTTTGGATTTGGGTACCCAAAATTTTGAGTTTGAATTACATTACCCGAACCCGAACAGATCATGCATGTACCCAAAATTTTGGGTACCCGAGTCGGATTACCAGATTTTTGTATTGATCTCATATTGTGATTAATATTGAATAATTTATTCAAATCAAACTCAAACAAAAATGAATATCCATCAAATAATTCAATCCAAGTCAACTGCTGGAGATGGGGCGATTCGCCGACTCTCAACGGAGAGAAATGAGAAGAGAATAGTGGAGAATTACAAGAAATAAAAGAGGAAAGAAATAAGAAAAATAAAAAAGAGAAACCATGGCCCTGGTAGAAGTTGAGAGTCTGCAAATGCGATGGTGGATTGGTGGTTGCTGCCTCGCTGGTGTAGTGGTGTGAGCCAACTGTGTCAATGAGGTGAGAAAGAGATGAAGTGTGAAGTGAGGTGAGAAAGAGATGAAGTGTGTAGTGCGGCAAAATGAGAGGGAATTGGGGCTGGAAGGTGTGAATTGGGTGTTGTAGAAACCCTAATTAATATTTAATTAGTATATTATATATAATATAAATAATTTAAAAAATATTATCGGGTAACCCGATCGGGTAATTCGGATAATTTTTTAAACTAAATACCCGATCTGATAATAAATAATTGGGTTTGATTTACCCGAAATTATCTGAAATATTCGGGTTTTTAGGTTATTTGTTTCAGATCGGTTCGGGTACCCGAAACCCGAAAAAAATACCCACCCCTACTTTCGTGTATCAATGTCTGACTCTGCCTTGTGGAATATGAACGCATAACTAAGCCATGCATATTTACTCTGTAGACACAAGCAAACATGCGTATAACACGTGTGAATAACCTTGGAGCAAGATATATAACTTCACCCTCCTTTTTAGGTACTATCAGTATCAATTATTTTCCTGGTCAATTGATACTCTAACCCGATATGATCTCCCTTTATAGGTACTATAAAATTACCCCCTTTATCCTACTTATCAATCCGAATCTAATTCAATTAATAAGTATCTATATATGATAGTTCTAATGAAGCTTCGGAGTCCCTTCACTTAGAATCATAACATGGAATCTTGTTCAGCAGTGAACGCGCTCAATCAATAACCAAGATATATATTCAGACTCTATATAACAGTTAATGATGCACAAATGACTCTGAATATGGATTAAAAACGCACAATCATATATAAAATAATTCCACAAGTAGTGTTGTACGGAGTATACACACGAAAGTTCAATTAATTCATAAAAATCTTCAAAACCCTAGACTACCAAAGCGATTCTAGCCTATGATGTTGCGAAGAACAATCATGAGGGTTTGATAGATCTTACCCATATGTCTGGAAAATATAAGATAAATTAGAAAATAAATAAAAACCCTAGAAGTGGGCGTCGTCGTGTCCTTCTTCGTCTTGAATCCTTCTTTTGATTCAGCAGACGAATATTTAAAGTGATGGATGGATGGAGGAAAGGATATGGATGATGGTTGGGGGTGATTCCCCTTGTGGGGTGTAGGATGATTGTATTGCGGTCTCCCTTGGTGTGATCTGCATCCCCTTTTATACTTGTAAGCTCTCCTTATGGACCTTGGATGAGCTTCTTCTTGGAAAATACCAAAATACACGCACTGGGTGTGTAAAACCCGTCGAAAACAGAACTGTGTGTCTTAGTTCGACCAAAGTAGTTTTGGTCGAATTGGAAGGCCTTGGTGGAACTACTTGTCGAGCTGCATGCACAGTCTCACAATTTCGCGCATAACTTCCACATCCGAACTCCGATTTTAGTGATTCTTGTGCTCACATGATTCTCTCTTTCTTAGCTTTCTATGCATATAAATAAATCATAGAAACTCCAAAATTTGAAGGTATAACAAGTCATGCAAAGTGGCACAGTTGTTCTCTTCGGCACAGCTTGCGCGATGCCACTATTTTGATCATAACTTTCTCGTTTGGATTCCGATTGAAGTGTTCCTTATGCCAAAATGATCTTCTCTTCTGTGGCTTTCCAATCATGTATCACACTTCCAGTTCAGAGCTCCACACTAATACAGAAAAATTACACAAATTGGACGTGCGTTTTTCAGCATTCCTACATAAATTACAACTTTCCCCAACTTTGCACTTTTGATTCTTTTTCCACCTAAAATGCAATAAAAACACCTTAAACGCACCTTTTTTCTCAAATATATCAAAGGACACTAAAACACACTTATTTTCACTCTCATCAAGTATCTCGGATGATTATATCATCCTCATGAAGCACTCTTTCTGCCATGATCTCAGTTTCTGGTTACTACTTCTTCTTCTGACAAGTGTTGATTTTCAATCTGATCTTCCCTTCCCACAATAGCGATTGGATCCTGAACATCTTTTTTTCTTTTTTGGTGTCGGAACCTTAGCAATTGTAGGAGGTATGTATGGATTTCCCTCTTCCTATGCTTTTCCTTATGGATGCATCAAGTTCTGGATCAAATTTCACTTGCGCTCCTTTCTTTGATCTAGTTTGCATGCACCTGTAAGGAAATTAAAGTTAAAGCACTACACCAAAAACGCTGATAGACATCGCTGAAGAAAACACGAAAAGATGAGGCCATAAAAAAGGCTTCGAGGATTGCGAAGGAGAAGGAAGTGGCTAGGAAAAAGGAGGAGGCCAATCAGACAGAGGTCGCTGAAGAAGAATTCTGGCAAATGTTGGTACGTGAAATTCAAAATGCTCTTTGACCAGGTTTCAATTTGATTTTTTGTATGCTGCAATTTTCTAATTCATGAAATATAATTTACCAATATTGTATAATTTGGTCTATGCTTGATTAAGTTGGGTGGGTTTTGGGTGTAGAATTTCGAAGTTTAATGTGGTTTTCTAGTAAGATAAAGCACATACGATGATTTGAATTCGTTGGAGAAAGAACTGAAAATTTATTATTATCAAGTTTAAACATTATGCAGATTCTTTTAATTGCTTCAATCTTTCATGTTTTTACCTATGTATCATCATATAAGCAAAGAGAGCAAGGTTTAGTGCTACTTGTATAATAGGATAACTGATTCTTATTCTTTTTCTTTCTTTTCTACTAATAAATTATATTTACTCCACTTTACATAGATGTTAAAGAAGCAGAGGTACAATTTTTAGAGGAGCTCTAAAAAAAAACTCTTCAAAGAAATGGATGAGATTCACCAAGCTAAGATATACTTAATAGCAAATAGTTCCATTTTGTTCTACATGAACAAACTATATTTAGTCTTCTCTTATCCTTGTAATTTGCACTTGAGTAGTGGTTTAATTTTGGAAGTCCTTATCGTCTAGTTAAACTAAATGTATGCTGTATATTCATAGTGGGTTCTTAAAACCTGCATTATTATGGTAAAAACACTTATCATGTTTACTAGTGAATGAAAGCATATGTTGTATTGATTGTAAGTTAAAGACTTAAGATGCTCATGGCTAGTTAGCATTTTTCTCAGTTGCATGTTGTAGGGGTTGCAAATTCAGTATGGAATGTGACATCGTTGTATATCTTGTGCATTTTACATACTATATCATACTTGAGTCCTTGAAAGAGTAGAACATTTCAAATAAACATTCGGACATCTTACTTCATTAACTCAAATAAAGTTTCTGGAGTAGCTTATCGATCAAGTTTAAATTACAAAACCTATGTAATCGATCAAGTTTAAGTTATTTAACAAAACCTATGTATGTAAACTGTGGAATACTAGAGAGAGTGTGGCTACTCAGGAATTTTTGTTAAATAAATTTTAAGTTGGAATTTTGGTGCTTTCATTACGCCAAGCAGAGCACAAGGAGTACAAGGAAATAATGGTTTGACTTCTGTGTTGGTTAGTATTTTCCTTTTCTATAAGTTTGTATTTTGATGTGCTTTGTTGTGGTTTCTATCCGCTGTTCTAGTTTGAACTGCTAATGCATTACTGGATCCATTCTGAATTGTTCTCTGATTTGGTCGACCCTTAGATGTTCTCATGTGCATGTTCAGTTGTTATCTGATATTATAGTTGTCTATTATGATGATCTGTTATCTGGGACTGAGTATAAATGGTTTGATTTATTATTTGGCATACTGATGTTGTTTGGTATACTACTATGCCTTGTAAAGTATGAAGATTCATTTCATCCTGATAACTTTACTTGTTTCCGTTGCTTGGTTGCAATCCTGTTGGGCTGTCATGCAGCTGGGATTATAAGTTTTGTTAAGTTTTGTTAATCTTATTGAATGCAATGTATGGGCTACTAAAGATACTCTCTAAATAAAAATTCAGGTTGCTAAAGATGTATTTCTAACATTGAATGGGTCATTGTGATTTCTTCATAATATAATGCTCATTTTCAGTTGTGAATCTCATTAATTTATTTATTGTTAAAAGAAAAAAAGAATATCTATTTTTTTCATTATCATTGTCTTTTACATATTGTAACTAAAATGACATATTGGTGACATGCTCAAGGAGTTAATGTTTCTGGCTGACTGTCATGACTTTGGGAATTAACGAATACTAATTTCGTAAACTGCTACCTTGAAGTGAGATGCATGGATAGGTTCTACTCTGCTGTGGCTCGGACTGCATTTAAGGGTGAAAGTCAGCAAAGATTACACCATTTTTGGTATGCAATTTGCTTAATTATTCTGAATTCTCTTCCTGCTTTGAAACAATATTGTCATTATCCTTTCTTTTGTATTAATAATTACCAAATTTTTGAGTGAAACTGAACTATTTTATAAGCAGCAAATATGACTTGGCTATGCAGAATTTGTTGATTACAGAGCACCATTGTCCCCTGCTGCCTTATAGTTAGAGCTATGCTGTTCAGCATGTCTGTACTTATTTATGGTCAATTGACTATAGTTAATTACATCTTTTTCTTTTTCTTTTTTTCCTAACATAGGTATACTATAGGCTACTATTTTGATTGGCTTTCTGGTTTTTTAATGTTGTTTGTGTACACACATTAGAAATATCTTGTGATCAAGCATACACAACAAGGTGATTGAGAATTTTGATAATATTTGTTTTGCAAGTATATTTTTAGTTAATATTTATCTTCCTCAAAATAGGATTATTTATGACTTCTTACATCTATGATAAGTTTTGTAGGGCATTACTTGATAGTGTCAAAGGAATGGTTTAAAATGAAACTGTATCCAAGCTAATTTGGTGTTGCAATTTTTAATGCACCAAACTAATAGGTCGTTCGCTGCCTTTCACTTTCCTCATTATTTTTTGATTTATGCATTAATGTTGTACTAAATTATGTTTTAGGTGTTAAAAGAGACATTAGTTCGCTGTGGTTTTACTTTTGAATTTGAAACTGATACAGAAGTCATACCAAAGATTGCAAAGTTCATCTTTGACAATTCTAAAGAAGAAGGTGTCTTGCTTCCATGCCTATAAAGCAACCTTTATTTATTAATTTAATTTATTTATTTATTTTTTAGGGTTAATTGTTGGATAAATCAAGCCTTCTTATTTGTTTGCAAACAAAATCAAACTTTTGGAATTTAGCAAATTAAGAAATAATTTTAAATATTCATTGCATCTCAAATAAATGAGTTGTTTGGTTGAAGGGTTGTTGTTTGATCTTTTTTTTTTAGCTTTTATATTTTTCTTTACATTTTTTGGCTCTCAATTGATCTTGGTGTGAATTTCTTACTCTTTTCTTGTAGGTGACAGTAGTGTGACGTTTAGTCAACTTGTGCTTGAAGTTATGAGGCATCTTGACGGAGCATATGCTCTCATTCTTAAAAGCAGCCATTTTCTATTGAATTGATTGCATGCAAACATGGTAGTCCATTGCTCCTTGGAGTGAAAGTAAGTTCTATTGACCCTTCTTGCTAAAAGAAGCTCATTTTTTAGTATTTTTTTTAATATTGTTGAACTTTAGCAAAGTTATTCCTGCATTATCTGACTTTCTAAATTTGCATTTTTTGGCATCAATATCTTTGGAGGTAGAAAATTGTAATATTAAGTAAATGTGTTTTGATAGAAGCATCCCTATTTTTGTAGGAGTTTAATGAGGAGGCAAACGTTGGGCCATCTTTTAATGATATTAAACTTCTTTCAAGCAATGGGTAACCAAATGAATTCTTTTTGTCAAATGATGTCAATGCTCTGGTTGAGCAAATCAAAAAGGTCTTAGTTATTGAAGATAATGAAGTTGTTCATTTGAAGATACTACTTTTGTTGTATTACTTACTTTACTTTTATTGTAATTGATTTATTATCAAATAGTTTGTTAAGCTTGAGATGGTGGTAGACTAATTAGTTTTTATGATATGCCTATATATAAGCAATTTCATTTTTACTTAGTTGCCTTAATTCCATTTTATATATTTTGATGATACGATAAAGATGAATTGCCAAAATTCCATTGTGTGTATTATGATGACCATTTTATTAATTTGATCTTTCAAAATTCTTGCAGTTTGTGAATGGGAAAATTGATGATTCATATTTTTCTCTGGGAAAGATTTGAAGTCTGGAGACTTTAATAGCATTCATGCAATGTCTCACAGATACGTGGATTGGAAACAATAGGTTGTGCATCTCTAGATCAGGAGGTTTTAGTATAAATTTAAATTTTATTTATGTAAAAATGATGTTTGGATTTAATTAATTAGGATATTCTTGTACTTTTAGATTTAAATGATGATTTACTGTGTATTTTAAATTAAATCTTTGAAATTTTTGTAAAAAATTCATAAGTTTTTAGTTATATAACATAATTGTGTTTAATCTTATATAAATAATATAATAAATTTATGTATAAAATTAAATTAAAATATAAATATAAAAGACATCATTTAAAAATCGATGTTTATTGATGTAAAACTGATGTCTATGCTATGTAAGACATCAATGGAAAAACAATGTCAAATAAGTGCAACCGATGTCTTTAAATGGAAAGACATCGGTTAATAACCGATGTCTAATGTGTCTTCGCCGATGTCTTTATCGAGAAAGACATCGGTTTATATCCGATGTCTTTTAATCCTATCCGATGTCTTTTCTAGAAAAGACATTGGTAGATAACCGATGTCAAAGAATGAAACTTTTCGTGGAAAGACATAGTGCAACTGATGTCTATACAATGGAAAAGACATCAGTTAAAAATCGATGTCTATCAGCGCCTACTTTCAACATCGGAGGCTTTAACATCGACTGCTTGGTGAAATAGACTTCGATTTTTAACCGATGTCTATCAGTGTTTTTGGTGTAGTGAAGAAATAATCCCTAACACTATAACATCCTAATCAAACTAGCAATAATCGAAAAGAAAATAATCAAAATTGTCCACGTCAACGGCGCCAAAATCTTATTGCGTATTTTTCTACACGCCAATTTAATCCCTAAGTGTATAGGATATCAATTGTAGTGGACAAGCGATCAAGCTAAATTATCGAACTCAAAAGGACAGTAAATTTTCTACTTAAAAATTACTAAATTAAATAAGACACGTAATCAATTTTCAATTTTGAGAATAATTATTATTTAAAGAACATAAAATTAAATAACTAATTAAATTAAAGCACTAAAAAAGAGTTGAAGTTTATTTCAAGAGAAAATCAATAGCTCTAAGGAAATCCGGCATAGATTAATTAATTTGAATTCCCAGACATCCAATTGTTCATTCATGAGAAGTTATGAAAGTATCACGTAGACATGCAAATTCACTTGACATAAGCCAAGATCAAATATCAATTAAATCTGATTTATTTTCTAAGACGCGTAAGTGATAATTTCATCCCCCCTCTCTAGGTTCCAATTGTACTAAAGTCTTTCACTTATAAGGTACTTGAATCATATATGTTATCCCTTTATAGGTATTGTAGAATTAACTCCTACTATCATACTTGAAAGTCAAATTGCATTATTCCACTAGAACATTCAAATAACTAATTTATCAGTTCTGAAGAATTAACATGATTATGGGCAATCTACCTTAATCATTAACAAATAGACAATTCAATTCAAGAATGCACTCAAGCTAACATAATAAATCAAGTATCACGGGCAATGTTATGAAATAATATGAAGACATTACTAAGAAAGAACTAAACAGTCTCTAGTAAAATAAATAAATCAAAATAATCATCTGCATGAATTCACAAAAATCAGTCTATTTCATCAAATCCATTATGTCTATCCTTCAAACCCTAAAATTGTAACGAAATTAGCCCATGAGGTTACAGACAACACTCATGGCTATTATTAAATTCATACCAGAAATCTTGACAAATGAAATAGAAAGACAGGAAACATAAACCCTAATGTCTGCGTTGTTCTGCTTTCCTTTTTCGTCTCTTTGATTGACTGAATCTCTCTCGAACGTCACTTGAATCTCCTTCGGGTGTGGATGGGTGATGGGATAGATGTCGAGGACATGAAATATGGCAGAAGAATTGTGTGATGGATCAAATCTCTCTTTCTTGTGGGTTTCAATCTCCTTTTATACATGTGTCTTCCTCCGAACTGCTTCTTTGGGCCCTTTTTTCGCCATAAGTTCGCACTAACACGTACTAGGAGGTGTAAAGCATGATTCAACACTGAATTGGCCTAAGCTCGCCTCCAGCTCGGCTCGACCTGGGATTTGAACTGCCGAGTTGACTGCTAAGCTACACTCCAGTCGAAGGCTGATGTCATCCTGATTACAATGGACAGCAACTCGACACAATTTGGTCACCGAGTGGAAAATTTCTGATTCATCTCGGCTCGAGCTCTCCTCAAGTAAGTGGTCGTTGGGTCTTTTCTAGCCTATTCCATGTTGCTTTCGATTCTGATTCATTTTTTGTAGATTTAGGCCTTCAAAACTCACAAAAACACCTTAGTAGCCTTAAATTTTGCAAGTACTAAAACACAATTCCATGCAAAAATAATGACTTTTCTAAGCAAAATGGTGCAATTTGGACACATAAAATACGTGAATTTTCACTCTCAACTGTAAGAATCCCTCATATGGCCTTCTAAAGCACCAAAGAATGTCTTGTTGGAATAAAGCTAACCCAAATCCACGAACCCCAATTGGGAGTCAGAATGTTGGGCGTATGTGCATGTAAGCGAGTTTGGACGTAACTTTGCCTTGTAGCGATTTAGTCCACATCCTGCAATCAACAATGTTAAGAGATAGACATGTAGCAAGGATTATGTAATATAAAAAAAAGCACACGCACATATTTATATGTATATAAAAATATATTTTTTATTCATTTATTATTATTTATTTTTCTAATCATGTTATTTTTCTCAAGATTTATTTTAAGAGATATGATCTAGATATTTGGATTTAATTACACTCAAAAGATGTATAATAAAAATAACATAATAAACAAAAGGGGACGGTTATTCAAATCCCTGAAAATATTAAATATACCCAAAAACATTTAAATTAAAAAACTTTTAATTAATATGACCTACATTCCCTAAATTACCCATTACAATAAATCTTCTAACTAATTAAAACCAAACACTCTCTTTACGGGGAAAAGGGTTCAAATAGAAAAAGAAAGAGAAATACTTCTCTTCTTCGATGCTTGTGCCCTTAACTGAATTACATTCATCATTTTTCAATATCATTTCATACCTATAGTGTCAGTAAAAAATTATATTCCAGTGGAAAGAAGAAAGTTGAGACACAGTTCGTCATTGAAGTGTCGACAACGTAGTGATTGAAAGAAAATGGAAGAATTGAAGATTGAAGGTGAACGTAAACGTAAACGTAAACATGATCGAGCGACAACGACAAGAAGCGGCGGTGGCAGAATTTTCAGAGTTTTGGGCGGCATAAAGGACGCGATTAAAGATAATTAAATTGACGTCGCCGCAACCATCTAAAGTGGAGAAGGGCGATCAGATTTCATACCAGAGTATCACAATCACAAAAAAAGGCCTCCAAATTACAATAATTAAATCAATACTGCATGTGCACACATGTATATGTAATTCAATCTCCTGAATACAAGCATTTAACAAAAAAATAGAAATCCAATTTAACATCTCAAAATATTTTCCCCAATTCCTGAAATTCCTAATTCACACTAAAAAAATATTCTAGTTCAAGTCGGTATAGCCATCTGAAGTGGAGAAGGGCGATCAGATTTCATACCAGGGCAGCAAATGAGAGCCGAAGGTGGGCTGCGATTGGCGGTCGATAAAGAAGGAACGTCAATGGTTAAGAAGAGAATGGAGAAGACACCGGATGACGTCACCAATTTCCGCTTGAAGGAGGCAAATTAGTTGATTTGCCCAATGTTGATAACATATAATTTTTATTTTTTTATTGGCGAATCAATTGAAAGTGTGATTGGAATTGTATATTTTGTTTGTATAAACATTCATTTGATTATCTATTCAATTCTTGCAAACAATTCTGATGAGCTTTTTCTCTTTCTTCTTGAATTCAAGTCACCTACTTATGGTTAGAAATAAGAATAAGAGAGGTTAGGAATGAGAATGAGAGAGGAGAAGAGTTTCAACTATTATGCAAAGAGAAAGAGAGAATGGGGCATACTAAGTAGATAAGGGTATTTTTGTAATATTAATTAAAAATAATTTAATTTAATTTCTTTTTGGGTATGATTAGCAATATAGGGGTTGAATAGCTACCCCTTAAACAAAAATAGAATTAAAAAAAACAAATAATAAAATAAATAAAATTTTTATTTTTGAACAAAAGATTAGGTTGAGACACGACTCCACTACTACACTATATGCTTTAAGACATGGATATGTTTTCATTCTCCCATCAATTTGCTTATAAATATATGTCTTATCAGATGTCAATCCACACTTGAAACCCATTTTCTTTCTATAGTCGTAATACTTTTTCACTCAAACTATGATATTGTCATCCCCAATTTAAACCCCTTTTTCCGGTTTAACATTTATCCCTCTAAATGTCGATGGAGTTTATTCCCTTTCTAGAACCCATGTGAATATCATTTTCTCTTTACATTCTCTTACCTCCATATATGTTAAAAATTAAAAAAAAAAAAAAACACTTTCTCATCTCCAGAAGTCCCTAGATTGCTAGTTTTGCTATTTATATATATATATATATATATATATATATATAAAACACGTGGATGCATTATAATTGTAATTTAAGAAATAAAATTGAAAATGAATATTAAGAAAAACTTGATTTTTATTATTCTTTAAATTTGAAATAATATGTATTGTTTAAAACTTAATACTTAAGAACCTGAAAATTTTATGTTTAATGTTTAAAAGTAAAAAAAAATAAAAAATAAAAGCATATGTTCAAATTCTCTAAAACTTAAAAAAACTTATGTTTAAAACAACATAATAATTTATAATTTAATATTTAATTCACTGTAAAATAAGGAAAGCTTATGTTTAATATAAGCTGATAATTCATATTATTGAACAACCACTCACATGCATAATTAATTAATAGAAAGTTATAGAGTATTTTTAGGATTTTTCAAATGTCTTATATAATCAACAATCAAGGAAGAGTCCAACAAATTGTTAGAAATTAACTTAGTCTACTCAAAGTTTAAAAATTCATATCACATAAAATTAACAAACATACATGTTTGTCCCTTTTTTTTTAAGAATAATAATTTGCTGCCATTTTTTGATCTACTAAAAGAAAAAATAATAAAAAACTTATAAAACAAAAATTACAAAAATATTTAGTTCACAACTGACGGCAAGCAATTAAATACCGGAAGTCACTTTTTGAATTCAAAGATTTGAAATCTAATAGGTGTTCTGCATTATAATTTATATTTTTTAAATTTGTATTTTCTCTATTTTATGTATCATAATTTAATATATAGGATTTTTACTCAATTTTTTAAAAGGTTTTATTGATTGATTTAAGGGTTAATTGCACGAAAAATCACGAACTTTACTCCTATTGCAAATTAATTCACATTTTTTAGAAATTGCAAATTAATCTTCACCTTTATATATTTGAAATCAAGATTAAAATATATGTAAAAATATACAACCAATATTTAAAAAAAAAATTTAAATATTAAATTTTTACCTGGTCATCCATAAAGATCATATTGATATATAATTTTTCTTCTATTCCTTGAAAAAAAAAATCCCACACACTTCACTTTGATCGATGCGCCATGTGTCTTACTCCGAAGTTATGTTAGAAATCGAATCAAAATTTGCAGCATTATCGATCTACTAAAAGAAAATTTGAAAAAAACATATAAAATAATGATTACATAAAGAATTAATTAAGAACTCACGGTACGCAATTAAATAGTATTGAAGAGGGAACTGAACTTATCTTAATTGTGGTTGATCACTTCCAAATAAAAAATTAGTATGAGTTATTTATCTGTATTAATTAATATTTGCTCTATTTATATAGTCTTTTTAAAATATGTTTTTATTGATTGATTTGATTATATATTTCTAATCAATCAAAAATAAAAATAAAAAATAAATTATATTAAAACCAAGAGAGAGACTAGGGTAAGAAAGATTCTACCAATATTTGATACAACTGGATCTTATACCCTACTAATAGAATGTTAATGGGCCAAATTCACACCCGCTCTCCACTCGCGGGCAATTCTTCTTTCCGTCCTGAATTCATCATCTCCAATCCCAGCCACCATTACTATCTCCCGGCGTCCACTGCTACCTCCAATATATCCTTGCAGAGCACCGCTCCCTCATCCACCCAATACCACCACTGCCATGAGCTCCCTCTACAAAACCTTCCTTCCCCTCACCCACTTCTCAATCCACAAATTGAATTAGTAATTAAATTTTGTGATTAGGTGAGATTAATTATCAGCTCCGTGGTAGCTGTGTGGAAATGCTGGATCTTTTTATGCTCTCTCACTTTCGTTCTTTAATCTGTTTGAGCAAACGGAAAAGAATTCTTCCCTATTTGGTTTTTCTAATCTAGGATTGAATTTCTGTAGTTTGTTGGATTCTCCGGGATTACGACATGGATTTGTGTTTAGTATAGTGTTTGCTACAGAGTTTACTGGCTTTTATATTTTCTCTGGTTTTTTTTATTTTTTTTTAGTTATACTAACAGCTGAAAAGGGTTTAGGTTTTTTTAGAGGTTTTTTTAGGGTTTGTGTTGGATTAAGGAGGTGTTTTGTTGTTTCTGTTCTCGATTCAAGAGATTAAAAGTGGCGAAGATGAGTTTAAGTGCTGCAGAGGATGATTCTGCATCCGAAATCCATCTTCCAGCTAATATAGATTGGCAGATGCTCGATAAATCCAAGTTTTTCTTCCTCGAAGTCGCCCTATTTTCCGGCGTCTCCGGCACACTTTACCCGTTCGTGGTGTTGAAAATGTGGCAATAAGTGATGTTGAACGATGTTTCCTGCTTCAAAATGGCAAGCTCCGTCAATCTTCAAAAATCCAACTGTTCTAAAGATTGTGAATATAATTCTGTGAATGCTAATGTACTTTTTTCTTTCACTATGAAGTTTGGTCATTCATTAGCAGGCAGTATATTAAACTTCCCTAAGAAATTAAATAACATAAAATATTTAGGAGCAGCTTGATTATTCCTATGATCTAATTGCGAATCTCTGAAAAGTTGAGTAAAAGTAGTTGTTCTTGATAAAAATTTGTTCCGTGAAAAATTAAATTGTATTCAATTTATATATGTGATTTCTTTATTTTCTTTTAAATTACTCTTTTTTATTAATTAGGTTACTGTTATAAAAAAATAGGTTACTCTTTAAAATGAGACTCCGATTTTCTGAAAATGAGGTGAAGAATTAAATTGTATTCAATTTTTAAGATTATTTCTTTATAATTTTTTTAGGTTACTCTTTTTATTAATTGAGTTACTCTTTATAACTAATTAGGCTACTCTTTAAAATAGGATGCGATTTTTTGAAAATGAGGTAAAGAATTAAATTGTATTCAATTTGTAAAGTGATTTCTTTATGTTTATTTTAGGTTATTCTATTTATTAATTGAATTACTTTTTATAACAAATTAGGTTACTCTTTATAATGAGGTTTTCTTTTGTCATTCAAGTTGATTATGTGTGGATATTCTGCTCTTTATAATAATCTAATAGAAATAGTGACCTAATTAATTTTATAAATTATTTTTAGAATAATCGAATTTATTATAAAGAGGTAACCTAAACAATATTGACATAAATTACTTTATTTTTAGAGTAATCCAATTTATTATAAAGAGTAATCTAATTAATTCCAAAGAATAACCTAACTATTTTTATAAAGTAATTTAAAAACGTATAAATTACAAACAATTTAATTAAATTCAGAGAGTAATCTAATTAATTTCAAAGAGTTTTAATTAATAATAATAATAGGGCTCTACCTAGATTTAGCTTGTTAACCACATCTACTTCAAAATGAAAAGACAGACATGATCAACATAGAAATATAAATACCACCAGCCAAGCAATATTTGAGACTTTTCAAAACCGTCAAAAGGTATACCTAGTAAATATTTGCAACTCATGTTAGAGTTGTTAGTAACGCACATATAAACAACACTCAGGCTAGAAGACATTTAATGGCACATAGAATTGTTAGTATTGCAGCTAGCTTACACTTGGATTGGGCCCCAATATAAAAACACATTTACATGTCCATACATAGTAGTTCTCATTTACATGGCCGGAGGAAGGATCTGGAAGGGTGCAGCGAGGAAGGAATTGCGAGTGACCGAGAAAGAATCTGGAAAGTGAAAACCTGTTCATGTTTTCCAAGTTAACCCTTACAAGATAACAAAGATTCTTGAGTGTAAAACCCTTGGTATTGTTAATGTGGTCCATCAAACTTCTTGGTGTTGCTACAAGTATGTCCCCTGAACTTCTTAAAACCTGATAGATATCCTCAGAGTCATTAGAAATGCTAGTATCAAAAGTTGGTTTCTTAATGGCTCTGATATCTCATCAGCAATGGAAGATTGACTGACTGCCAAACCAACAGACAAGCCCCCTACGGGAGCCAGAGCAAAAAATATTTCCTTGACCTGAAAGAACATATAAGCCAACGGTTTATTATGAGTCTATAACATTTAGGTACCACATATGAGTCACTAGTAAGGCACATAAAACTATAATTTTGTAACAATATGTTCCCCTCTAGAGACGCAGTCAATCTCATTCAATTATTACAATGCTCTCAACACGTGGAAATAATACGCTCATGTTGCAAGAAGAGCATGTTAGGCAAAATTCTGGAGTATATAAATGCCAGGCCTATCCATATCTTCCTCCAACACTACGCCTATATGCTTCAAACTACTGAATGAACCTAGAGAGCACATGATTTTAGGAATTAGATCAGCAACATCACAAAAATTATGCATCCCGTCATATAATCAAGAATAACAATCAACATTTTGCAAGTTGTGACAAATAAAGAATGAGATGTGGCCTGCACAACCAAATCACGAGTGAGCAACACCACCAGAGCTCGAAGACATTTAATTGTACGAGTTGACAACATCTGCACAATTGGTAAAGCATAAGCAAGAGTTTTCTCGCTCCCTGTTGGTGAATTTATGCAGAGATCTCGCTCGAAAAAGAACCAAGACCAATTATTTCTTGCCAAACTGCTACTTGCACTGGAAATAGTGAAGTAATACCCATATCATCCAAAGCCACCTCTAACCTAGCAAAAGAAACGGTATAAGTTATCTGCTGTTCACCATTTCCTATTATTACAATAAGATTTATATAACATAATCTTTCACCTAAAACATAAGCTGCAATCCTCAATTTCCACTAACATTATTATGAACTAGTCCTTAATATAATTACTACTCCTTACCTCCACTAACATTATTATGGATTTCAAAACAAATCTCAAATTCTTCTCTCACAAAATGGAAATTGCAAATTTTTTTATCTAACAATGAATCTCAATTTCATAATAATACGCAGGATGGCATATTTTACATTCATTCATTTGTGATGCTATTTATGATTTGGAAAGAAGGACATTAGAATTTAGACTAATAATAAAATAAAGAATCTCAAAAAAAGAAACACCACAACAAATTTAGATATGGAAATGACAAGCTTTGTCATCATTGATATGCCATTACAACACCTGTTCGAAACAATCACCACAAATTCTTACTCTCTTACTAGAAAAACTGGAAGTCATTAAGAGAGAGAGGATAAGCAAACCCCAACTTCTAATGCAAAAACTTATCCAAATTAAAATCAAACAACAAAGAAATTCAACAAAAAATTAAGCTAAATAAAAGCACAAGACAGAAGGAAGAGTAGAAAATCAAACATAAATGATAAAATTACCACATCTTGAATAGCATTACAGGTGAACAAGCTTGGAAGAGATATCTTCGAATGAACTCCGAACATCCCTTTTCCTGTTGGCGCCACCATTTCCGCGGCCACTCTTCTCCATGACCGTCGATTCCTCGAGTGACCTATCTCCGCCCAAGCTCCCCATTCCCCAAACTATTTCATCCTAGCTTGCTTCTGCTGGAAGCTTTTCAGGTAAATGGAAAGCGGCGGCGACAGCGATCGAAGACGGGGAGGCAGAGGCGGTGGAATGACAGCTGTCGATGATGAGAAAGAAAGTACTGGAGAAAAAGAGAGAAATGGAGAAAGACTCCTATGCGCATGGAGGGAGAAACATGAGGTTAACCCATTTAACTTTTTCGACCCATGATCCTATTGTGCCAATTTAAAAAAAAAAAAAAAGACTGTATACAAGTCATTGTCTAAAACCAATAAGTAACTATAAATTCAACATATTTTATAAAAAAATTAGTAGAATATATATTTTTATTGATTGGTTTAATTATCTATTCCTGACCAATTAAAAAATAGATTAAAGGAGATATTTAATTTGAAGATATACATGAATAATAATAATAATAAATTGGATATATTTTATTGATTGGTTTAATTATTTCTTTCTAACAAATCAAAAAATTATGATTAAATGTGTTATTAAATTTATAGATATACATGATTTAAAAATATACATAAATAATAATAATAAAAAAATAGAAAAGATTATATATATATATATATATATATATATATATATATATATATATATATATATATATATATATATATATATATTAAGTATACTATAGCAGAAACTTTTCTTGCTGACGTGTCGTCTCCAGAGCGCTCCAATGTGATGTGTAATTTTTTTAATTTTTTGATTTTTTTAATATTTTTTTAATATTTTCCATATTTACTTTTAATTAACTTCCTTATTTAATATTTTCTTTTCAAATAATGTGTTTCTTATTCTTAATAATGATTAAATTTTTAATATTTTATTTATTTATATTTAGGTATCATTAATTAATTACTAAATCTTTTAATGCAATAAACTAATTAATATCAAATTAAATCATATATATAAAGGAAAAAAAGAATACTCCATATAATATTCTCTCTCACCTCACTTATAAATAAGACTTTTTGGTTAGTCATTCTAAATACATATTCGATTCTTCAAGAGAAATAGGAGCTTTGTTCAAGTTCCTCTAGAAAATTGATTTATGAAAGTATAAAAATTTATTTCAATAGAGCGAATTAAGTAATGTTTCAATCTACCTCTAGAAAATTGATTCAAGTAGATTAACCTCTTAAGAATCGATTCTTCAAGAGAAGAGAATCAATTCAAGTATTCTTGAATAGATTTACATATTAAGAATCGTTTCTTCAAGAGAAAAATAAATCGATTCAATTATTACCTCTTAAGAATCGATTCAAGTATTTTTTAAGATCTACCTCTAAAATATTAATCCAAGTATTCTTCAAGTGAAAGAGGATCGACGATTCAAGTACTCTTGAATCGATTTACCTTTATAGAATAAGAGGTTGAAAAACTAATTCATGTATAGAATCGAAAGCTTAAGTTCTTTAAGTTAAATCATTATTTCATATCAAATAACATTAAAATTGAGTTTTTAAATATTTGTTAAATTTTTTAAGTTTAGTATAATAATATTTATTTATTTATATATTTTCGATTCAAGTATTCTTAAATAGATTTACATCTTAAGAATCGATTCTTCAAGAGGAAAAAAATTGATTTAAATATTACCTCTTAAGAATCGATTCAAGTATTTTTTTAAGATTTACCTCTAAAATATTGATTCAAGTATTTTTCAAGTGAAAGAGGATCGACGATTCAAGTACTCTTGAATCGATTTACCTATATAGAATAAGAGGTTGAAAAACTAATTCATGTATAGAATCGAAAGCTTAAGTTCTTTAAGTTAAATCATTATTTCATATCAAATAACATTAAAATTGAGTTTGTAAATATTTGTTAATTTTTTTTAAATTTAGTATATTAATAGAGATAGTTACTATTAGGTACATTAAAAACTCTTTTATTACTATGAGATACAAACATACAAAAATATCACTACTAACTAAATAAATATATAGTGATATTCCAATATTACCATTACAATGTGCTGCACATAAAGTTATGTGCAGCGACGACGGCCGATGGCAGTGGTGGCCGCCGGCGGTCCGGTGGTGGTCTGGCGACGACAATGGATAAGTGAGGGGTTTAGAGTTTGTGGTTTAAAAGTGTATGAGATTATAATGAATTAAGGTTATATTTGATATTTTACTTTAATATTTTGTATGTGAGAGTAATTTTTTAAATCAATGTATCTCACAGCAATTATGGGGTACAAGTGTGTATCTATTAGTAATTATTCCATATTAATATTTATTTATTTATATATATTTTAATTTTTCAATTATGATATTTATGAATTATAAAAATTATTTTCTTTCATTGTTTATATATTTTGAAAATAATAAAATTAAAAAAAATTAATAAATTCATTACAAATTTATAAATATTTAAAAGAATATTATATACTATACATTAATTTTATTTATATTATATATATTTTTTAAATTAGTTTCTTAAAAATAATAATTAATGGAAATAGAATTATTATTATATAATTAATTAAGAAATAATAAACCATAATCATGAGTATTGTTATATGTAAAGTGTGTAGTTGTATTAGATGGAAGTGGTGGGTCATATTGTGTACTTTTTTACTAAATAGGAAAAATGGATACCTTTGAAGCAGATGCCAAAAATAGTAAAATGGATACCTTAGAAGCGGACGGAGGGAGTATAACACGGATTATTTAATTATTAAAAATAAGAATAATAATTAAATGATCCCGCGTTGGGTTTCATACTAGTATATATATATATATATATATATATATATATATATATATATATATATATATATATATATATTATAATATTAAAATTGTTGGTGTTTGATCATTTGGTTAACATGAACCGTTAGAGTTCCATATGTTTCTAATTCAGCGGGAGCAAGAAATCAAAGAACCGTATTACCTTTCACCAGGGTATATTGTAGAAGATGGATTCTCACCCGCAGCCTGCGCAGCCTCACTGTTTTGGGCATAACTCTCTCGTCTGATCTATGGGCCAAAATAATCCTCTCTTCAGTGGCTTTCCGCTTGGTATATCACACGTCGAATTCAGACTTCTATATGATTTTATAAAAATCGTGCAAGTTGATAAACAGCAGCAGCAAACAACCTTCCAGTCTTCTGCTGTATTCCCAAGTCCAATCTCGATGTCTTGTGGATGACGATCTTCGAGATTTTCTCAATCTGCTATTCCGTCTACCCTCTTTACGTGTTAGGTGTGTCTCTCTAGGGTTAGAACAGTTGAGATGACTTATATATGGGCTACAACAGGGCCAGGAGGAGAAATTAGAGTTGGGCTTCCATTGGGCTTAAGTATCTAAGCTTAGCCCAAAGCTTATACTTAAGTCCTATAATAATAATATATACCACTAAAATATTATTACTAAACTACCGTTCTAATCCCATAATTACGTTATGGGCTCCTTCTTATTATGATTCCGACAGTCTCCCCATGTTTAAGATATACAATGCCCATTAATTAATTAAGTTACTGACAACTCCATTATTAATATCTCATCCGAGAGTAGTACCACTCAACCTCATTATCATGCCAGAATAAATCCATCTGCAGGATTTATATGATAATCCTTATGAGCTCCTCAAGGGGACATCATCAACCTATGTCGGACACGGATTCCTTCTACAATCAACAACACACCATAGAAACAACACTATTTTCCAACTCACTGAGTTTGTTGATTTAATACATGTAAATCTCACTCATTGATGAATCAAAGAAATACATATTGCCTTACGTGTCGAGGTTATTGTATAGGGATTAAGAGCACGGATATCCATAATAATTGAGATCAAGTTCTCCTATATACTCAGTATAAGTCGAACGATCTCAAGAGGTTCTGCTCAATACACACAAAGTGCACTAATGTGTTTCTATAGCCAAGACAAGCTAATACCAAACCACACTACAACCATCCCGATAGAGAGTCCCCGTCTATCTCGGTTGTGAGCATCTGTTTATACTTTATAAGAAAATCGATAATATGATCTTCCGCGTGTTGTCGCACAATATATTATGTACAATATAAAGTAAGTGGACTATTGCATCGTGCATGTAAATAAATTGTAAGACGCAATCATTTGATCATATGATTCTCATTTCAAATAAATTATTATAACATTATTCATACAAAAAGCTAGACTTTTAGTATACAATCCAACAATCTCCCACTTATACTAAAAGACTATGCTGTCATGTCTTCTGCCATACATCTGATTCTCACTCCCACTACACGACTATCAAAAGCTTCGCCTTTAGGCCCTTGTAAATAGATTTACTAGGTCATCATCCAATGCAATCTTGGTGACAAAAACCTTCCCCTCATCATACGATTTCTCATAATAGGCGGTACTCGCGCTCCATGTGTTTAATTGCCTTTTGGGCTCGTGATTCCTTCACGTTTGCAATTGCACCATTATTATCACAATAAATTGTGATAACCTTGGGCAAACTTAGAAACACTTCAAAGTCCATCATGAAGTTTCTAGAGTCATATAAATACTTTGGCTGCCTCAGAGGCTCCAATTTATTATATTTCCATGGTGGAGTTCGGAGTCCGAAATATATTTCTATATAACACTCCTCCATATTATGACTTAACTTCCTAAAATTAAACACATAACCTTTGAGGTGGATTTACTGCCGTCCCTATCTGATTTGAAAAATCTGAATATATGTAACCCACAAGAAGTAGTAAATCTTTCCGGTAAGTCCACATATAATTTCTAGTCCTTTTTAGGTACATAAGTATATGTCTTACCACAGTTCATCATTCTTGTTTCGGGTTACCTTGATACTCATTGATCATGCCTTCAGCAAAATAAATATCAGATCTCTTGCATAGCATTTCTTAGATTAAGCTTCATTATTCGCCGAATCATAAAGAACCGCTTTCATCTCCTTTATCTTCTTTTGTGTGAAGACACATTTCCTTAGATAAAGTCACATGCTAAAACGAGTAAGGATTGTATCATTTCATGAAGCTTGAGACAAGCATTACATCCTTTCTTGTAATCCGTATTACCGTGATCAAAAGGATATATTTTGCTTTTCTTAAGTCCTTCATTTCATACTATTTTATCCATCATACCCATACGCCTGACAATACTTTTTCATTATCTCCAATGAGCAATATATCATCTACGTACAGTACAAGAAATACCACCACATTTCTGTCAATCTTTTTCAATACACAAGACACATCCGCGTATTGATTAAATCCATATGCCTGGATTTCCTCATCAAAACAGATGTTTCAAGATCTTGAATCTTGCTTTAGTCCATCGATGGACACATTTAAGCTTACAATCAATATGCTCTTAGCCCTTTGCAATGAATCACTCTGGTTGCTTCACATAGACATTTTTCTCAAGACTTCTAATCTGGAAAGCTGTCTTGACATCTATCTGCTATCCCTCATATTTCATATGAGTAGCAACAGATAAAAGATTCTGAATCAACATAGGCCTATCTATCGGCGAACAAGTTTCATCATAATCGAACCTTTTCTTTCTGATTATACCTTTTCGCAACAAGCTTTGCTTCCAAGGTTTTCACCTTACCGTATGATCCTCTTTTATTTTGTATGACTACTTCCGATGGATTTTACACCATTTAGTTGTTCTACGGGCTCCCAGATTTGATTTAGAATCCATAGATTCTATTTCAGAATTCATTGTATCTTGCTAAGATATCGCATTTTCATCTTGTAGTGTTCCATCGTATCCGTGGGATCACTCCATGTTTACTAGGGATCAAGTCTCATGACTTTCCCTAAACATAAATCATTCGGGTTGTAAGACAACCCTCCCACTACGACAAGGCACTACATGCAATTGTATATCAGATATGACACGCGATGCAGTTTACCTTGTGGTATATCCTCTTGTACAATTGGTACTTTTACTTTGTATTTTCCCTCTCACTTCCTTTAGAACAATTTACACATAGGTTTGTGATTCATTACATAGTCCTTTTCGAAAATCTAGTGTTTGTGTTAACAATCACCCTTCGATCTTTTGAACTAAATAAATCACCCTTCATTTTTCTAGGATATCCCACAAACATACAAACATTCATACGAATTACTATTTCTATGCATATCCATAAAATGAATTTAATAATTGCAAATAACTCATCATCTATCTAATCATTTCCACAAGAGTCTTTCTCTTATTAGGATTAGAAGACGCATTATTAATTACTATTTGTTGCATCCATGGTATAAACATGATTTAAGAGTGTACAAATTATCACCAAACGCACAACAACAGATTATAGCTCCATCCCTCATCACTATGACCATGTCATTTAAATGAAATGGAGTATCCATCAGTAAATGCATAGAAACTAAAACGAAATTCTTTCTATGAAAAAACGTACGTAAAGATAATTTCTCATAATTAAACGTTTATTCATATCGTGAGATAAATAAACAACTCCCACTACAGCAGCCACTACTCTCGTGGTATTACCCATGTATATAACAATCTCATCATCACTTAGTTGCAGGCTTTTAGTGATTCTGGTTTCTGCACACGACGTGTCAGTACATACCATCCCTAATCATGTTTCAACAACTAATGAATGAGATACTATCCTTATTCACATCTTGATGAAATTAGATTTCCTTCGCCACATGTTTTGTCAAAAGTTCCCCACCATATACAACCTCTCGTATTTCAGGTAGAACTTGCTCAAAACATCTAGGCAAATTATGAAGAATAAATTGATCTAGGTTTCCCCTTCAATTTCTACTCCAATCATTTTCAATTCATTCATCAAGCTATCCATGAGCTCTTGCCTTTCTAACTTACTCAAGTATCTGAAGAGTTGCATGAGACCATCATATTTCTATAAACCTCTCACCTCTCCACTAGAGACTTTAATAGGCATCATATGACATTCCTAGTGAGCACATTTTATTTTCCTAAGCAGTAAAAATTAAAACCAAGATTCTTTTCTAATCATCTAATTTTGGACCAGTAAATATAATTTCTTTTAGTTAACAATAAGTAAAATAAAACCATTTGAAAAATCAGAGAATCATAAATAAATACACCGATCAAATCTTCGAATTTATCCATTTATATTGATTTCCTCAAAAAAATATAAAAATAAAATTCAGCGACATCTCAAGCATCGTGAGTCTGCAAGCCACGTTAGTGTGGACGTTTACAAACACGAACATTTACAAGAGAACTTTTTACTCATTAATTTCATTTGTCAACCTAACTTCATGACAAAATAATTAATAGTTTGTTCTTCTTTAGCCATGCAAATAATAGCAGTGACTTCGTTGGGGAGGATACTTATTATTTACACCTAAGTGTACACCATTATTTGATTCCAACTCCATTGCCCAAGCTTATGTGCCTTACTATTGGAGAAGTACACACGCGCTCGGATAACTTCCTACCATCATAAATTATAAGTTTGCACCAGCGAACCGCATATAAACTCATCCGTAAGGGAGGAAGACACTATAACCGACGCGCAAGTTCTTATGCATCACATTACAAACAATAATTATTTAACTAAGTTTGTACCAGTGATCCATGAATAAACTCATCCATTAAGGAGGAAGACACTATAACCGATGTGCAAGTTTATTCACATCACTTACAAACCAATAATGGAGGCCGTGGGAATTATTTACCAATCCCCTCTCCCACTTAGTTATTTAACACCTAGGGTTTTTACATGCATATAATATTCAGAATAAAATACACAACTTAGCATGCTCCTAATACAGCACATAAGACAGTAAATCATAGAGAATCATGCATAACATATATAACAATAATCAATTATTCCATCAATTATAAACAGTTATATATCAGTAAATTCGATTGTTCGCCACCAATCACGAATGGGGGTCTTTACAAATTTTCCTCTAATTCCTTGCCCGATAACCTGCTCCACCAGCCCGGCACCCTGCATGGCCCATGCGCCCTCGCCCGATAGCGTGCACACTCATCATACCTCACACGGCACTACGCATGCCAAGCCTTTACCATCACATGACATCATGTACGGTAGCAAGTGCCAACCGTGCATGCCGTCGGGGTCCCATGCATAGATTCCCACTTGCCAACGGGCCTGCCTCCACGTGTGCCAACGGGCGTAATGCCCGTCGCTCTGTATACCAACACGTCCGGCTGCTAGTTGATCCGCATGCCTAGCACCATCACGCACGGCACCGTGCACTGTCCAGCCTCGTCTTCGCACAACTCCAACTCACGCCTGGCGCTTCACACGGCTGCTAGGTTGGCAGCAACCGAGCATGTGCCAACATACCATAAACCATGTGACAAATCTCCAGCATGCCTGACGCCATGCACCCTACTTTTGGAAAATATGCGCCAGCCCATCTACACTCGGCAGCCTCCGTGCAAGGGTCCGCGGACACGACTCGGAGCTCCAAACGGCAGTTTGCGTGTCAACAGCACCAGCACGCCGGCCACTTGTACGATCCCGTGCGGCAACATGCATCCTTGCCTGGCAGAAAACGTGTGTCACACATCCAGCAGCCAAAGAGTATCTAGAACTCACGCCTTGTGCTAGTCGTATGTTCCTCCATGCTCATCTGGCAGCCAACGAGCACAACATCTTCTTACCCGGCAGCCATCATGCACGCTTACCAGCATGCTGCTTCCCATGCGCTCCACGCCCGCCTATGTACCATTGCCGTGTGTCAAGCCTTCTAGCCAAAATCACCGCTCGGCAGCACACCCAGAGATAGCCCACCTTTATACGACACTATGCCCGGTGCGACGCACGGCTTCGTGTGCAGTCCACCCGCAACGAGTGTCATCGGGTGCATCACCATATGCTAAAACCTCTCATCCGCCAGCAATCGTGTGCCTGGCAAGCACAGATCCTGGCCTCCATGGGTGCCTCCAAGCGAAACACTCAACATGCCGCATGGTTTTCACTGCATGACGCCGAGTGTTCCAATGAGCCTTCCATCGTCATCTTTCAGTCGTGACTTGTCGATACTCTCACCACGTCCAGCCACTATCGACGATAATCAACGATATATGATTCACATAGGGATATTCATGAATTACGCAATAAAATGAAAACCCTAATCCTCATGCGATTCTATATTCCGAAAGAAAAACACATAATCACATAAATCCTAGCCTAACGTTTCACGCTTCACCACGAAACTGAAGCTCTGATATCATTTGTTGGCGTTCGATCATTGGTTAACATGAACCGTTAGGGTTCCATACATTTCTAATTCAGCGGAAGCAAGAAATCAAAGAAACGTATTACCTTTCACCAGGGTATGTTGAAGAAGATGGATTATATATATATATATATATAGTGCCAATTAGCAAAAATACTAAATATGAAGTAATAAAAATATTTGCCAACAATTAGAAAACTTGCGATCAATTTTAACCAAATTTGAATTTTTGAACTAAAAATCTCGTGTCGATTTTACTGACAGTCATCGACACCTAGACCGATATATATCGTTGGGGGATCGATTAATGTCAATCGGCTTGTCGATAGGGGATCGATAGCCACATACACCCAGATCGACGCATATCGGTCAGCTCGTCGTGGACCAACACCTGGACTGACACATGTCGGTCGGCTCATTGGTAAGAGACTGACAGCCACCGACACCCTGATTGACGCATGTCGGTGGGGGACCGACTGGAACCAACACCCGACCCTACGGGGCCGACGGATGTCGGTCAGGTTGTCTGTGAGCTAACACATAGAATGAAATGTCAACTCTATTTGGTTTAAGGCTATTTACGTTCACACACATTAATTTGCTTAAAATAGAATACATTTTATTTTAATGTTGGCAAAGATTTTGTTTCTAAAAAAGGGGTACTATTGCATTTTTCAAATATATATACTCACATATACACACACATATATATATGTATATATATATATATATATATATATATGTGATTCAGGGAGAGATCTGATTTTCATTCTTAACTGCAGTGTTGCAGAGGGTCTAGTTTCTATTTCTTCCACATTCAAGATAATTAAGGAATTTAAGGTTAGTATATTTTACTTTGTCTTCTTACGACTTTGAGAAAAAAGGAGTATTTTCAATATAGGGCCCGAAAAATATATAAACTATCAATTAGGGACTAAAATATTTTTTTTTATCAATTTATGACTCGAAATATATAATACTATCAATTCAGGTATAATCATAAAATCAATAAAAATCTAATAATGTAGAAGTGAGATATCGCCTCAATTGAGGATTGCGATATTGTTGCAATCATAAATAGATACAAATAAACCTATCTAAGGAAACTAAATTACAACAAATCAAAGAAAATATTCTATGTAATATCTAAGATATGATTATTGCTAACTTTATAGTTATCATATGAACCATAGTAGAAAGAGGGAGGGAGGGAACGTCCATGTCTGCCATAGCCGCCGATGAGTGAAGAAGTTTCTAGGATTTCAGTATTTTTTAGGCTGATACCATGTAGAAGTGAGATATCGCCTCAATTTAGGATTGTGATATTATTGCAATCATAAATAGATACAAATAAATCTATTTAAGAAAACTAAATTACAACAAATCAAAGAAAATATTCTACGTAATATCTAAGATATGATTATTGCTAACAAATAATATAATTATATAAATTTGCCATTAATTAGTATGTTATTTTAATGATAATAAATTATAAAATATTATGTTAAAAAATAATTTTAATATATGAAATTTTAATATAGTTTTTATTATTATATTTTAATTAATTTTAAGGTTTTAGGTTCTATATTGATAGTTTCATATCTTTCATGTCCTAAATTGATAGAAAAAATCTTCCAGATCTCTAATTGATAGTTTACCTATCTTTCGGGTACTGTATTGAAAAAATTCCAAAAAAGGAAAAATTACAATAGTAAAGGGACATGGTTTTTTGTTATTTGCCTTTATAATCATGTTTCTCTTGGATTACAGTATAATTTGCTTTTATGAGCTTGACTATATAGTTTTTTTTTTCGGGATAAAGGTCACGTGGATGCAAAATGAAGACAATATTATCAAATTGCTTTAATATACTTAAAAAAATAATAATAATAACAATAACAATAATAATAATATCTTTTGAATTCATGAATACCGACGTATACGTATAAGAATCATATAATGAGTTTAGAACTGGATTAAAAATGCTTTCTTTTGTTATCTTATCCTTCACTGAAGACGATGCTTAACAATTTTATAAAATTTTAAATATTTTACATTGTATCTTGTGTGAGGACTATTTAATTATCTTGATAAATGTTTTATAAATATCCATGTTAAATTCATATTTATCACAAATGAACCAAAATGATTAATATGACACTATAGTTAAATAAATATTAAATCCCAAACAGGGGTTCAAATGATTCAAACACATTAAGAAATACGAAACTTTAGTTAACATAATAATAATAATAATAATAATAAATAAATAAATAATAAATAGTAATAAAGAAAAAGGGAACAAGCATCCTTAATGGCAAATTATGTGATCTTTCATGCAAGGTAGTGCAGTTAAATCTCGAAAACTCTAATCATTCAATATCTTTTTATCTTTATTAAAGGTGGGTGATTCTATCATAAAGTAAGATCAATATTATATTTTTGGATATGCTCCACATACGTCTATTTAATAAGAAAATTTTAATTGTCATGATACATTTTCTCACTTAGTGATCGTAGTCATTTCGGATTAGTACAAAATCTATCATGAAGTGATTCACCTAAATCATGTCTGTTTTTAATTGATTAATGTCATACTATTGTAAAATATTCAAATGTCATGATGTTTGACTTACGGGTCACAAGTTAAAGATTACAGATAATTTTCAAGTCATCCAGCTTTAGCGAAGCCTTCTGATATATCGACGATAGTAGATGACTGACAAGTCATGTAGAAGATTTCCTTCTGTCTAAGAAACACTAAAAAGAAATATTAACACTATGATGCAGTATCCAACTTATGTAGCAATTGTTGGTCATCCACTGAGAATTTATCTCACATTTTTTATAAAAAAATTTTAGGCTAAGGATTTAAAGATGGAAGCAGTACTGACGAGAAATGGAGATACCTTCTATATAATGAAGTTTCCTAACAAGTCTTATAAAGACCATGTTTGTAACATACTCTATTTAACTTTTCTTCAATCGTCGCGTCACATGATGAACGACATTAGAATCTTTTAACTATATTATAAGCTCTAATTTATACATGCTTCCGTTTACAAAAGATATTTGTACTATTCTCGTATATATATATTATTAAAAAAATAAAACACAAACTCTAATCATGCAAAGAGAGTAATCACACCAACCTCTCTACGTAGAATTTACATTGTAGCGGAAGTGAATGATTGGATCGTCTACGAACCAATTAGTACTCTCGAATGAACTGTGATCTCTAGATCGAATCTTACAATACGGGGTTGTAAATTATGATTAACGATATGATATTAATTAAAGAATATGAAGAACTGGAATTTGTGTGAATGCCGGAGAGAATTCTCAGAGAGAGCCTTCTCTGCAATTCTGCGTTCTCATGTAATTATGTGATAACCACTCCGTGCAGTATCATATATCCCCAAGGAGATAGAGAGTCCAAAACCGTCTCAACTCCCTCTCTCTGCTTATCCACTATATTTTCATATGTGGAAATATTTAATATATATTTATATATTAAATATAAATAATATTACTTATTATATATATACACACACACACACAAATTCATACCATATTTATCTATTCTAGTATACTTCAAAAAAGAAAAAAAAATCAACTAGAATAAGCTCGTTCACTTAATGTCGTCAAAGTTTCCATGAGTGGCGTGATATGGCGAAATGAGACTGGGCCGTCACAGATAATATAAAATATATGTGGATAAGCCTCAGTAAAATTCTCTGTGAAGTGCCAGTCCCCGTCAATGAAGTAATTCTCAATTGTATGATCATAGTAGCATCTATACTACAGAGGAATTTCCATAAGATCCGCAATAAGGGTGCCGATCCAGTTATCTAACTTGAACCGCACCCTTGATTCGTAACCCACTATCCAAACTTCTTCTTCCATAAGATGTTTGATATGACAATTTCAAGCTGTTTGGATAGATGAAGATATGTGAGAGTTCTTAAGTTTAGTTCCTTTGAACCATCAATTTCTTAAAAATCCAACAAGCTAAGATCCGAGAGTATGTCTCATGAGAGCTTCATGAGGTATGCTTTATTTGCCACTTTAATTTATCTGATGACTAACCTCCCCCCCGGAATGTAGGGCAACAATCCTTTTTCCATCCTACGGTGAAATGGTGCATCTTAGAGGCATCACCTGTCCATATGAAATTTCTACATGCTGCCTCTATGCGTTTAATTTGATGTCTTGGCCTGTGATATATCATCATCACATGCACTGCAAAAGACATCACTATGGTGTTGACGAGGCAAATATTCCCTGCCATTGATAATGATTCCTCTTTCCATCTTTGAAAAATTTCAAGAATAATATTTGTTACATGCTAGAAGTGACTTATCTCTGGAGTCTCCAAAAAGATAGGAACTCCAAGATATGTGAATGGGAATTTGAAGTCGGAAATAAGTTCATCTCTATTTTGACATCTGATGGAAGGTTTCACATGTTTATCATTGAAAACCTTATATTTCTACAAGTTAAATATCTGGCCTGAAAGTGTAGCATAGTCTTCCAACACGTGATGTAGACCTGTAATAAAGCTATCATCCTACCTATAGAACATGACAATATCATCAACAGAAAATAAGAAAGACGGGCCATTGAGATAACTCTTTCACTAGTAAGTTTGTTAATCTAAAGACCAAGAACCTCCTCTACAATCCAAAATAACAAAAGTGAGAGAGGATCCACCTACCGGAAGCCTCCTCCACAATCGAAGAACCCCTTAGGGGTACCATTAACTAAGATCGAAACTTTAACAGAAGTGAAAATAGCCTCGATGTATCTAGAAAAGATGGGAGAGAAGCCCATTCTGGAAAGAACTTCCAAGTCGAAATTCCAATGGAGAGCATCAAAGACCTTCTTAATAGCAATCTAGAACGCAACACTACCCCTGAAAGCATTATTAAGGCCGTTGAAACTTTCCCAAGCTAATGCAATGCAGTGATGAATACTCCGACCCAAGATAAAGCCACATTGAAAAGGGCTGAGGTACATATAAAGAACCGGCCCAAGTTTGCAAAATAAAATCTTAGTAATAACCTTGAAGAGGAAATTACATAAATTGATTGGCATAAAATCTTCCACCGTATCAGCACCTTCGACTTTTTGAACTAAATCAACAAAGTTATAATTTATACTGGAAGGCATGGATGCCGTAGAGAAAAAGTGTTGTACTGCCAAACATAAATCATCCTTAACAATATGCCAAAACCTGTGATAGAAACATCCCCCAAATCCATCTGGATGCAGGACGCTGTCTACTGACAGATCCATTATAGCCATTCTAATTTCCTCCTCAAAAAGGAATCGAACAAGAGATTTGTTATCAGTATCTTCAATAATGTTATGAATAAATTCCAAGAAATCAATTTGGATTTATACCTTTATAGGGTTTGTAATTGTTGGTGTTCGATCGTTTGGTTAACGTGAACCGTTAGGGTTCCATGCGTTTCTAAATCAGTGAAAGAAAGAATAAAGAAATGTATTGCATTTCACCTGGGTATGTTGAAGAAGAACAGCTGCAGAAAATATCCTATTGATCTTCTGCTGTATTCCCAAGTCCAATCTTGACGACGTGAGAACGACGATCTTCAAGTTCTTCTCAATCTGCTTTCTTCCTCTCTACCTCACGTGAAAAGTGGCGCATAGAATTAGGGTTCCAAAAGATGAGATGACTTATTTTTGGGCTATAGAAGGGATCAGGAGGAGAAATTAGAGTCGGGCCTCCATTGGGCTTTATCCAAGTTTAGCCCAAAACTTATACTTAAGTCCAATAATAATAATATAGTCCACTAAAATATTTTACTGCGCTGCCACTCCAATCCCAAATTACGTTATGGGCTCTTTATTATTATGAGCCCGATAGTCTCCCCATGTTTAAGATGTACAATGCTTAATTAATTAAGTTACTGACAACTCCATTAATTAATATCTCATCTGAGAGTAGTACCACTCAACCTTGTTATCATGCCAGACTAAATCCACCTGCAGGGTTTACATGATAATCCTTATGAGCTCCACAAGGGGACATCATCAACCTATTTAATAAGACACGAATTCTTTCTACAATCAACAACACACCATAGAGACAACACTATTTCACAACTCACCGAGTTTATTGATTTAATATATAAATCTCACCCATTGATGTTACAAAGAGATATATATTGGCTTACGTGTCGAGGTTATTATATAGGGATTAAGAGCATGAACATCCATAATAACTGAGATCAACAGACTATGTGTTTTGGGCCTCATATTTCGAATGTCATCAATGGTTCAAGCTGTGATGAAAACGTGGTCGCTGGTATTCTGGATCCAGTATCTGCTTTTTAGGTTTTTTTATTTAAGGTTCAAGAGATAATGTGAAGTTTGGATTTCTGTAGTTTCTCAAATCTCTACATGGTGAACTTCAAGTTTTCAACTTTTCAAGTTTATCCTCTTTCTCTTCCTTATCTACTTCTTTCTCTTCCCCATTTGAATTCCTACTACTCTTGCCACTGTCTTTATTTTCTTAGGGTTTTCTTGCCACTTCTGATTCTGCTATATGGTTTTCTTTTGATATATTTTGTCCTAAGATTGTCTTAGATTTAGCTATTCTTGCAAGCTTTTTGGCCAATTTGGAATCATTAAGATTCACCTGAGTTGAGATTTTTCTGGGATTTTGCTATTGTGATTTGTTGCAGAGTCTTGCAGTTTACCAGCAAAGCTTGAAATTTTGTGAGTGTTTGTGATTCATTTATAGTATACCAGCAGAGGTTGAAATTTTGTGAGTGTTTGTGATTCATTTATTTATTCTTCTAACATATTTCTTAAGTCATTTCTAATTATATAAGTTGAAAGAAGTTTTGTATTGTAATCTACAATATGGGTATCTAATTATTATAATCAACTGGTGTTATTGTTGACTCATTTGCATACTCTCTTCCCTTATTGGATGTCATATTTAATACATTGGGGGTTTGCTATCCTTCGGATATATTCTCCAAATCCCATCTCCACATTCTCATTTTTAAATTTGTAAAACCATCTTTTCTGTTAGATCATTGTTATCTGATGCATTTATTGTTTGATAACCATGCATATCTTGTTAGGATTGCTGTTGTTATCATATTAATGGCATAGAGTTATTAGAATTGTGATGTTTATAAGTTGTGGATTGAGGAAGATAATTTAGGTAAGACTATGTATTTGAAATTATATGGATTCCTGAATTTTGTTGTTGCGTTGTGAATTTTAATTATATATATACAACTGTAAGTATATTTGCATTGATATTTTGTGTTCAAGATCATATATACCTTTTATACAAAATATTATTTTATATGAGCTTGGATACTATGGGTTGGAGGGAATTAAAGAAAAATAGTGAGATTATGTGGTCTATTACTATAGGATGGAGAAAGACACATTTGACTCCTCTAAGCTTAAGAAAGACGATGTTCCATATGAAAGAGGGAAGGATAAACAATACTGGTCAGAAGAGGAAAGTTGGGTGTTAGTAAAATGTTTACAAGATATGACAATTGATCCCCTATGGAAAACAGATGGGAGTTTCAAGAACAACAATATGAATGAGATAAGAAAGATTCTGATGCAAAATATATCCAATTGCACGAAAGATGTGAATAAAATTGATTCTAGGATCAAGTTTTTTAAGTCCAAATTCCATGCTATCAATGATATGTGTAGGGAAAGTGGTTGTACTTGGGATGATGTTAACAAGAAGATAAAATGTGAGCCCACATGGTATATTGATTGGACCAAGGTACGTTAAATGATTATATTTGTTACTTAAACTTTGTATTTTAAATCTTATGTTTACATTGTTATTTTATTGTCATTTCTTCCAGAAACACAAAGATGCTAGAGGACTATATAATGAATCATTTCCTTATAAATCGGACTTGGAGATTGTGTATAGAAAGGATAGAGCAACAGGACTTCATGTAGAAGATTCTATAGTTGCTGCACAAAATGTAATCAATGTTGATTTGGGTACTTCTATTACTAATGAAAGTGATACAGATGACAATAAATGTGAAGTTGATTCAACATCCGAACCGTCAAAATCTATTTCTTCTGGTTCTAAGAAAGTAAAGAAACATGCATCCAGTGAAGTTAAAAGATTTTAAAGAAGGCAAAAAAAGCTTTCTCAATGGAAAATGTTGAATCTGATTTCAAAGTACTAAGTGGTCAAGTTGAGGGATTTATAAACAACTTCAATTAACACTTTGAGGTAATGTCAGATTGGATGCAAGGTAGATCTTCAAAGATGACTCAAGTTCTTGAGGAGTTGAGTAAGTATGGATTTACAGGCAAAGATAAATTTAAAGCTGCTCAAGCTATTCGTGAGGATGTGGTGAAGGTTGTATTGCTCTTCAGTTTGGATCCCTCTAAAGTGAAGATTATGTATGCGGTTTTTTTTTTGTAATTGGAGTTTTTGATTCATTCTTGAGAATTTGTTTAAACAATTTGTTCCTTTGTCTAAAGACTGTGTGATTTTGAATTATCATGTAAGTATACTTAAATCACTTGCACCTTTTGTTTTAAAAGCAGGTTGAGATTATGTAAGAAGTTTTTTATTATTGAAATTTATGAAGTAATTCACTTATATTTTGTTTCTCCAATATTACTTAGATTTGTGTTGGTTCGATTCTTAAATTTGTTAATGCAGGTTATGAAATCATAGTAATCAAGAATTTGAAATGAAATGTTTCTCCCTATTTCTTTTAAAAAGTTCATTTTCTTCTAATGTTAATATTTTGTATTAGTTTTTAAAATTTAATTTGATGTGTAGGCAAATAGTATTATTTGGAGTTTGATTTATAATTATTTATTATGTTGATTAAATTAGAGAATGAAAAAAATCAAAATTTGATTACCATTGCTATATTTTAAGTGAATCAAGCATCAACTATCACATTGATACCCATTACATGATTTTGATCTAAGCACTCATAATGTAATCACCATTCCCATTACCATTGAAACCTCAATCACATTTATTGCCATTGCCCTACTAATATTTGATCCAAGAATGTCCTTGAACATATTCTTGATTTTGGTTTAGAGTTCATGTTTAGTTGTAAAGTATCCCAAAAACTTGAATAGTGGTCACGTTAATGAGATAATTATTGATTAGACTCCAGTTCTATCTCACATGTGGCCAGATACATGGAGTTTATGCACATTGTCAAAATTTCTCAAACTGATGTATATTTGAAGAGAGCGAAAGAGTGAGAAAGATGACATTGTCTTTCACTATTAAAAAAATTAAATAAATGAAATTGTTCTGAGGTGAGTTTGAAAGATTTATATTTTAGTAATTATATTTGAATGACAAAGAGCAAAATATTTCACCAACTATCAATATTTTGCCCCCAAATTGAGTTACTTATTTTTTTTCTAAATTGATACTAAAATCATTGATGTGAAGTTAATTAATTTATCAAAGTTTCATCAAGCATTTAATATGTGTCGAAATTTCAATAAGAGAATCTATAAAAAAAAATCATTACGTGCATACTGTTGAGCCCAACAACGATGAGAGACACTTATTCAAATTTATAAGAAATCAAATTTCTGTCAAATTTTTTATACAGTGACAACTAATAAAGCTTAAAGAGGACCAGATGTAGACAAAAAATATAGGAGTATATATATACCAAAACATATATTTTCGCATAAATGTATGTAACCTTTTAGAAAAATATTCATGAAAAATACAAATATTTTAATTAAACTAGATGAAGATAGACAAAAAAAACATTACATATAAAGAAGTTTTAAAGTAGATTAATTAATAAATAAACAATCTAATTAAATTATACATTTTTATGTTGAAAATTAAGACTTTTAGATAAAAAACTATAAAAAAATTTACATTATAAAGTCTATAATGTATTACGTGCTTGCGACATAGAATGCACGTCTAAAAAACTAGTATATATAAAAGTTTCTTACCTCTGCTGTTAGCAGCAAGAACTTGGGTGTTGGGACCACCTCAAAACTTTCCAAATTTGATGAAAAGAACATAACCCATATATATAGAAAAGTGACTTATTAATTAATAGGGGTAATCATTTAATTAGATAATATATATATGACATAACTCGAAAATTTGGCCTCCAAGTTGCTTACGTCAATAAGGTAAATTATTGTATGCTACTATTATTAATATATATATATATATATATATATATATATATATATATATATATATATATATATATATATAGTATATTGATTAATTATAATCATTATTTATTATACACCTCTTATTTCGTATAATTATATAATAATAATCCAAGTATTAGTATAAATATATAAATACATATAATATTATTATAAAATAGATTGTGGGTATTACAGAAGTCATGTGTGTGTGAAAATTAGTTTAGGATCTTTCAGTGAGTCTTCAAAGTTAAACCGTGAATCATGTAAAAAGAAGGATGAAGTCTATTACTAGAAATTTGAATATCAAAAGGTACAATAGGAGTTAGACATAGCAATGTGTGGTATGATATTGCATTGTTGGTAGCTATACCATTGTGTTCTATTGAGCAAAGATTGTAGTGACAATCTATGGAAGACTTTGTATAGGAATTATGTGTCTTCTGCCGTTACATGGAATATTCATGTTGGATTATATACTAAAAGTCTAGCTTTTGTATGAACAATGTTTTAACAATATTTGAAATGAGAATCATATGATCAAATGATTGCGTCTTATAATTTATTTATATGTCCGATGCAATAGTCCACTTACATTATACTGTAGATAATATGTTGTGCGACAACAAGCGGAAGATCATATTATCAGTTTTCTTATAAAGTATAAATAGATGCTCACAACCGAGATAGACGGGGACTCTCTATCGGGACGATTGTAGTGTGATTTGGTATTCTTGACTATAGAATCACATTAGTGCACTTCGTATGTATTGAGCAGGACCGCTTGAGATCGTTCGACTTATACGGACTATATAAGATAACTTGATCTCAGTTATTATGGATGTTCATGATCTTAATCCTTACACAATAACCTCGACACGTAAGACAATATGTATTCTTTGATTCATCAATGTGTGAGATTTACATGTAATTAAATCAATAAACTCAGTGAGTTGGGAAATAGTGTTGTCTCTATGGTGTGTTGTTGATTGTAGAAGGAATCTGTGTCCAATTAAATAAGTTCATGATATCCCTTTGAGGAGCTCATAAGGATTATCATATAAACCCTGTAGGTGAATTTATTCCGGCATGATAATAAAGCTAAGTGGTACTACTCTTAGATGAGATATTAATTAATGGAGTTGTCAGTAACTTAATTAATTAATGGGCGTTGTATATATTAAACATGGGGAGACTAACAGACTCATAATAAGAAGGAGCCCATAACGTAATTATGGGATTAGAGCGGCAATGCAGTAATAATATTTTAGTGGAATATATTATTATTATTGGACTTAAGTATAAGTTTTGGGCTAAACTTGGATACTTAAGCCCAATTGAGGCCCGACTCTAATTTCTCCTCCTGGTCCCTGCTGTAGCACATAAATAAGTCATTTTAGCTTCCTAATACCCTAATAATCACACGCCTAACACATGACATATTAAGGGTTGAGAGCAGATTGAGAAGATCTTGTATATCGTCACCCACATGACGTCAAGATTGAACTTGGAAATATAGCATAAGATTAAGAGGTTGTTTTCTGCAGCTGCTCTTCCTCAACATACCCCGGTGAAAGGTAATACATTTTTTTATTCTTGCTTCCGCTGATTTAGAAATGCATGGAACCCTAACGGTTCACGTTAACCAAATGATCGAATGCCAACAATCCCAACTATACTAACTATCTTTGCTGAAGTCTAAGATGAGAATAGATCATATGGTACTGTACAGACATCTAAAACTTCTCTTTCAATGATGAAATTTATGCTGAATTTTAATTTCCTTCGGATGCAGAAGACCAAGAAAATGATGTGGTAGGGAGTATAGGTAGGGTTGTGCATCGGTCGGTAACTGAAAATCGAAAATCAAACTGAATTTTTTACAAAACAAAAACCAAATCTAAATTTTTACAAAACCGGTATTAACCAAAATGAATTATTTCGGTCGATTATTTCAATTAACCGAATCGAAATTTATTAATTTTTTTAACTAAACAATCTTTTTATATCATTTTATTATATTTTCAATACTTAAAAGAAATATATTTATACACTATAAAAATATATATAATTTTATATTATATATCTATATATATAATACTATATATACCTACATGAGCACTTATGAGATTAGAAATGAGGATATAGTTCACTTTTTTTTTTTCATAATAAAAATTCATATGATTTAAAGAAAACATATTGAATAAATAAAATTATCTTAAGTTTAAATTAAATTTTGATATGAAAATTAAATCTAGTTAATTAAGCAATTTTCTTTAAAATGAAAAAGGAAATTAATTGTTGGTAATATAATGATTATTATGGTTAATATATATTAAAATTTGTCAAAATTTAGTTGGCCTAAGTTATGGGGGCGACTATTTGCACCTCCGAAAATACTAAATACACCCCAAAAAAATTCAAACTAAACTAATGAGACTAAAATACCCTTATGTAAAATGTGTTTATAATATCTTTACTATTTATACCCCAAAACTATTAAATAAACCCCATTCATTAAACTCTACCTTAATCAATTATATTATCTTGCATTTTTTAGGTCGTCGCTTGGTTTTAATATTTTGTTTCGCTTGGATTCTTGAATTCATATCACTACACTTGCAGATGATAGGAATAAGAACAAGCTTGCCACTACCATCCGCCTCACATGTATTGTTGCAGTTGTTGATATACTTTGTTGTTGAGGACTATGCAACGTATTGGTTGCATAGATTACTCCACCAGAAATGGGGGTTCGAGAACATAATTCATGTCCACCATGAGTACACTGCTCCAACTGGATTTGCAACCCCTTATGGACATTTCGCTGAAGTCATGATTTTTGGATTAGCCTCATTCCACTCATGGCTCTTGGACATATAGCCACATTCTGGTCGTGGATGATTCTTAGGCAAACGGAAGCCATCGATAATCACAACGAGTAATTTCCTTCTAAGCATAGTGAAAATACAGCATTCTAAGGCTTTGATGAGTTTAAACTTCACCAGTTATGAATTCCACCAATAATGAAAGATATTTTAATTAATTAAGCTAGGGTTTAATGAATGTGGTACATTTAGTAGTTTTTGGGAGTATGAATAGTAAAGATATTATAAACACATTTTTCATAAGGGTATTTTAGTCTCATTAGTTTAGTTTAAATTTTTTGGGGTATATTTAGTATTTTCGGGGGTGCAAATAGCTGCCCCCTAAGTTATTTAATCACTTATAAATCCAATAAGTCCATTAAATAGAAGTTTTAATAATAAATCCAATAAGCCCATTTATCATTAAATTAGAATACATTTAAATCCAAAGGCTGAAACTATTAATTGAAACTGGAAAATATTGACTGTTCGAATTGAATGTGATAAGATCCAATGCCTTAAAATTGTCAGTGAAAATTTTCTTCGCTGCCATTCTTTACCCTTGGATCATTTTGGATGTAATGATCCACGGGTTAAAGCGCAGGATCCGCGTTGATTGTACGCGTCAACTTTGTAATCCTAGAAATTTCGTCTCTATAAATGAGCCCTAAAATCGAAAGCAAATCAAAAATAGAAATCATGTCGAAGAGATCAAGTAAACCAAAATCCGACCTCACCCCCCACTCCCAGCGTGTGAATCGTTTGAAAGAGTTAAACCACGACATCATCATGATGGATAGAGCAATCGGAGCATTGAAATAAATTAGTTTAAATATATTATTATTATTATTATTATTATGAACATAATTAAATTATTAATTTATATAATTTCTTGTGTATTTATTTTTCCTGTGTGTTTTTATTTATTATTTTTTATTTTAAATTTACAAACTAAACAATGATATATATATATATATAATTATAAATAGTATAATATTTATGTTAAATAATTAATTTATAAATATTATTATTTTAGTTGAAGATTTATGGTAATTAAATACAAAATTTTTAGAGTAATTAATTTTTAAATGTAGTCTTTTAATGAAATGAAAGGAAAGTGTAATTTAATTTTTAAAATTACATATAAAAAAGTGGTATATCTCATTTTTTACTTAATATATTATAATATTTAAATAATTATCATCTTGAAATAATTAATTGAATAAAGATTTATCAGATATTTTGTAGATAAGAATAAATATTTTGAAGATATGTAATAGTTGTTGGCGTTCGATCGTTTGGTTAACGTGAACTGTTAGAGTTTCATGCATTTCTAAATCAGCGGAAGTAAGAACATAGAAATGTATTACATTTCACCAGGGTATGTTGATGAAGAACAGCTGCAGAAAATAGCCTCTTGATCTTCTGCTGTATTCCCAAGTCTAATTTTGACGTCGTGTGAGCGACGATCTTCAAGATCCTCTCAATCTGTTGTTCTCTCTGTAGTACTCGCATTAAGGGTGTCTGTCTAAGGTTTTCGGACAGCTGAGATGACTTATATATAGGCTACAGCAGGGACCATGAGGAAAAATTAGAGACGAGCCTCCATTGGGCTTAAGTATCCAAATTTAGCCCAAAAATTATACTTAAGTCCAATAATAATAATATAGTCGACTAAAATATTATTACTGCACTGCCGCTCTAATCCCAAATTACGTTATGAGCTCCTTCTTATTATGAGCCCGTTAGTCCCCCATGTTTAAGATATACAATGACTATTAATTAATTAAGTTACTGACAACTCCATTAATTAATATCTCATTCGAGAGTAGTAGTACTCAATCTCATTATCATGCCGGAATAAATCCACTTGCAAGATTTACATGATAATCCTTATGAGCTCCTCAAGGGGACATCATCAACCTATTTAATAGGACACAAATTCCTTCTACAATCAATAGCACACCATAGAGACAACAATATTTCCCAACTTACCGAATTTGTTGATTTAATACATGTAAATCTCACCCATTGATGAATTAAAGAAATACATACTGGCTTACGTGTCGAGGTTATTATATAGGGATTAAGAGCACGAACATTCATAATAACAGAGATCAAGTTCTTCTATATAGTTAGTGTAAGTTGAACGATCTCAAACGGTTTTGCTCAATACACACAAAGCATACTAATGTGATTTTATAGTCAAGACAAACTAATACCAAATCACACTACAACCATCCCAATAGATTATCCCCGTCTATCTCAATTGTGAGCATCTGTTTACACTTTATAAGGAGCCGACAATATGATCTTTGGTGCGACGCCGCGCACCATATTATCTACAGTATAAAGTAAGTGGACTTTTGCAATAATCATATAAGTAAATTATAATATGCAAAACGTTTGATCATATGATTCTCATTTCAAATTAATTATTATAACATTGTTTATATAAAAATTTAGACTTTTAGTATACAATCCAACTATTTGTATGTAGAGTTAAGGTATACCTTCTCTTTTCTCTAGCATGTGTCAGTTATGAAATAGAGTAGTATATGAGACATCACACTAAAGTAGGACATCTAGACCCAAAAACACATATCAATTCTCCACTCTTTTATTTTTCTTTCTTTTTTTAGAGTTCCTAAGGTTGTGTTTATTTTAAGATTATGTGAGGTTTGAAAACCATTTAACAGTAGTACAATAAAACCTTTACAAATTAATATTGTTGGGAGCGGAGAATTTTATTAATTTAGAGAGATATTATATAATTAATAAATTAATAATTTATTAATTTAGAGAGATTATATACATAAGAAATGTTTATGGACTTATGCTATTAAGAAAATGTTGATTAGGAATATATAAGTATGTAATATTTTAGGAGATTCACAATTTACACATTAACCGTAAATAGTTAATTGTATTATTTGATTATCATTACTGAGTATATCTATAAATATATCGACAATAAAATGAAAAAGATACGATTAAATATTTCAATAACGTGTAAATTGTAAATCCATTTAATATATATATTAGAAATTTTTTTAATAATTATTAATTTATAGTTTCGTTGGGATCTTAAATTATATTTTAAGATTTTCTAAAAATGTATTATCTTATTATTTAATTTATTAGTACTCAAATTTAAACTGGTTATGAGTTGGGACCAGACAAATTATTAATGTTATTGAGGTTATTAATTTATCGAGTAATATTATTTTATGGAGTTTCTACTGTATATATGTTTGTATTGAGTTCTTAGTAAAATTTGTTTTAATTTTATATCAATTAATATGTAAAAGGTCTATGAATATATGTGTAAAAAAATACTAATTGATGTGAAAGTAAAGACAAAGAGAAAGGATAAGGAGAGTACGAGTAATTAAGAAAATTTAACATTTATTATTAAAAATTAATAGAATTTATAGATGTATATAATAAAAATATTAAAAACTTGAATATGAGTTTTGAAAAAACAAAATCTGATTTTTTTTAAAAAAAAAGACAAACATAGCTTAAAATACTTTTAGGTGTGTTTGGATGAAAGAATTTGAGGAGAGATTTACAAATTATTCTTTCAAATCCTAAATAAATTTATAAATCCAAGGTTTTAAATTAATTGATTTTAAATCATAAATTTGATTTTAAAAATTTTTAGCTTAAATTTTTTAGTTATAAATCCAACCTCCCCCACCCACCCCCTCCCTCCCTCCAAAAAAATATTTTATTAAATTTTTTAATAAAACTTTAGATTTAATATTTAATAAAATAAATTTTTTATTATTTTTATTTATAAATCCTTTTATAAATTCATAAATCATCTAAACGTGAAATTCAAATGAATTAATTTAAAATTCAAGAAATTTAAAATTCACTCATTTTTAAATCTATTAAATTTGAAATAACTCAATCCAAATACAATCTTATTATTTATTTTAATTTTACATTGCCAAATAATTTTGGTCAAAACACCCTAAAAATCAAACAATAATAAAGTCAGTGAATGATATGCGTAAGCTGGATAAAATAAATGAGTTTTAACGTGATGAGAAGAAATGTGGTTGTGAGATCCAATAACAACATTACACGTCGTGCTAAGGTCTAAACTTTTGTTGATTGCTTATTTGGATTACAAATAATAATAATAAAACAAGCGCAGTAAATACTGCAATCCATCCACCACTCCAATTCAATATCAATAAATTCATATATGTAATAATATTAATAATAATAATTAATATTATTATTATATGTGAAAATAAAAAATAAATGTTCAAACAAACTCTCTTTGTTTTCTTCTACTACCCCTTTTATTTAATAGCGTGTTGCTCTATGTGGTCGTGTCTTTTCTTATTCTTGTTTCCTCAACCATAATTTTACTTTCTAAAATCTTAATAATGAAGAATTGACACAATAAATTATAAAGATATATGATTGATTTTTTTTTTTAAGAGGGGGGAGGGTGGGAGGTGGGGGGTTTGAAAATAGACATGGCACAGAAAACTGAAAAGTCTGTAGTCACCAAGGGGGAATAATATTCTGAAAATGTTGATGAACCAAATAAAGAAAAAGAAAATGGAATTTTGTGAGTATTAAAAAAAAGATAAACAAAATAAATAAAATAAAATAAAATAAAATATATTGATAATAATTTAGTAGTAGGAAAGCTGAAACATTTACTTCACATACAATACAATAGAATACAAAGAAAGAATAACAAGTCTTATGTACATACAGAAACCACCCCCCCTCTTCCTTTTCTTTTCCATTTTCACCTCTTTTTCCTATTGATTTATTGAGGTTTTCTCCAATGGTTTTTGGCATCCCTCTATTGGATTGACTTTGATAGATTCCCAGTTTCATAGCCCATCTAATTTCGCCCTCACTTCTTCTGTAATTTTGGCTGTTTTTAGTGGGTTTCTTTGAGACTAAGAAGAAGAACAAAAAAAAGATTGTTTTTTCATTTTTTTCTTTAATTTCTCTGGACTTCTCTGGGTTTATGCCGAAATAGCTTCAAACCCAGAAGTGTATATGCTCTTAAGAAGCTGCAGATATTATTGAAACTTAATTTTAATATTTTCTTGCTTATTATTATTATTATTAAAAGTCTTTATATTTCCCAGAAGAGTTAGTTCTTCAGGTTTCTGGGTTGAAATCTCTTTAAAATCCGATTATTTATACATTTAAGGGCGAAACACAAATCCACAGAGATGGGAAAGCATGGGCCTTGCTATCACTGTGGTGTCACAAGTGAGTTTTGGAGTTTTGAGATCATACATAAATGATTCATATTCACGATTGAGTTAGCATTCTTCAGATTTTTTGTATCATCATTCAATCGTGAAATGAATGTTTCTTGTCTATTTATCACTTGATTGTTGGATATAGAGGAGAAAAATCACTGGACAATAAACATTACTTAGTCATATTTGCTCCTTTTCTTGACTCTCTGCTGGTTTCTTTTTCTCTTATTTAGCTTTTGGAATGTCACAGTGTTTCTCTTCCAGTGAGTATTGGTGTTTTTATTATAGAATTAGTATCTGTTTAGTTTCTATGACCTTCCTTATCCTCTCCAATTCATGATCCTCCACCTTTGACTACCTTCCACCAGTGTGTAGAAAGAACATTTTAGCTTACATTCATCAAATCCTAACGCAATTAAATGTGTTCTTGATAATTTTTCTGAATGCTTAACCATTCATGGATCTCTTGGAGTAAAGCCAGGAGCATTGTTGATAATGTTTCATCTTATATTGTTCCTATAGACGGTTTTATTCATTAATGTCGCAATGCACTGGTGATGATGATTTAAAGCATCTGTGAATTTTATTTATTCGTAGCCTTGCAATGTGTTTTTTCTTTCCTTCACTGCATTCAAAGGGAGATCGTAAACTACTCCATTTTTTTCCATTAAACTGGTGTGATCTAAAAACATTTTTCAGCTGTAGTCAATTTCTTAATCGTTGTTTGTCTCTACTCTTTTTGAATAAAAAAAAAATCACATGCAGATTGGTCCTGTGCCTGTAGGGAAAAAGAAATACAGGATGTAAAACATGGATATGATTATATATTTTGTAGATTGAACTCACTTCAACGTGTTCAATATTGTATGAGCAGTCTCATTGGGCATCCACTTGGCATTCCCTTTTCTTCTGCTCAAAGCAGCAGCTGATTTTCGAAGTTAACTCTTTTTATCATTGGCATATTATAAAATTCTACCAATGATGTGAAGATGAGCTTGTATTTGCAGCAGATAAATGAACTCCTCTGAGCCAAATTCCAAGAAATCTCATGCAAAGAACATATACAAGCTCGTGTGTAGTTGTATATTCTTTTTCTTTCTTTTCCGATTTGAGATGAGAACCTATATCTTTCTTTGTTTATACAGAAAAGTAGAAGAAAGCCTATGCATTCGATGAAAACTTTATGCACAGTCACTCTATTTATATTCATTTTTATTTCTAAAGTCAGAGTTCAATTTATTCTGTGTACTCTTGCTATGCTGTATAGTAGTTCTGTGATTCGGATAATTTTATTATAGGAAGTTAATTCAATTGCTTATTACTATGTATAGGCACCCCTCTTTGGCGTAATGGGCCTCCTGAGAAGCCTGTACTCTGCAATGCATGTGGTTCACGGTGGAGAACAAAAGGAACCCTGGCAAACTATATACCTCTACATGCTAGGGCAGACCCTGATGAACTTGAGGACTCTAGGTTTACCAAGGTGAAATCCATATCTATTAAGAACAAAGAGCCAAAGGTTCTGAAGCGGAAGCTTGATAATGATTCAGCTGAATTTGGATTTGTTCCTCCTGAGCATGACCTGGGTTTCCCTACAGTTTTTGATGAAGATACCAGCAATAGATCAAGCTCTGGCTCAGCCATATCCAACTCTGAGAGTTGTGCACAATATGGCAGTGCCGATGCAAGTGATTTGACAGGTTGGTAGGATCTGTATGTATGATAGCATTTCTTGCTCGTTCATTCAGGAGGCCATTCAGGAAAAATGCCTTGATAACTACTCTAATTGATGATTTAATATCCCATTGCTTATTTCAAAATCTTGAACACTACATAATGAACACGCACATGGAGACACAAACACACACGCACACACACACACATTTTCTGTTTCTAGCTAAGAGATAGTATATCCTTCTCCTTCTTGTTCTTATGGCCTCTTCAGGTGTTTGTTTGAGATATCTTAAAGCTTTGTGGTCGTTAACAATTTTGTTTTCTCACTGAATTGCATTTTCTATTGAGAAATAATTATTTACTGCAGGTGAGTCATTAATTGTTATTTTATCACTATGTGCATGCCCTTAATTCACCTTAACCATCTTTGCAGGTCCTGCCCAACCTACTGTATGGGATTTGATGGTGCCTTCTAGGAAGAGAACCTGTGTTGCTCGTACCAAGCCATCTCCAGTTGAGAAGCTTACCAAAGATCTTTACACCTTATGGCATGAACAACAGTCATCATGCTTTTCTGGATCTTCAGAAGAAGATTTGCTTCTTGAAAGTCACAAACCTATGGTATCTGTTGAGTTTGGACATGGAAGTGTACTTATTCGACACCCAAACTCGATAGTTAGAGAAGAAGAGTCAGAAGCTAGCTCCCTCTCAGTTGATAACAAGCAACATAACTTAAATTCATGTCAGATGAGTTTTAATGGTCTTATAGAAGACACATGGACCAACTCATTGAATATGAGAAATGAGAGAATCAAGAAGCATCAAGTGGCAGTACAGGAGCAAACCAGAAGGTATCACATGTCAATTAATAGTTTCTTATGGGAATGGAAGAAAGTCTAAGGTTATATTCTCGTCTATGGAATGTCTGAGAGAAAACTGTGTTTATACATTAAAGTGATAAATATGTTATGTGAGAGAATAAAGTGACATTTAATTCTAAAAAATAAAAATAGTTGCATGTAATGGCAATTTGCCAGGAACATGCCCTGACGTGATGGATTCAACTTATGGCATGATGTCCCCACTCTTACACGCCTTATGCTTAAGTAAAACTAATTAATAAACTCCTTGATTATACTAATTGGTAAACTGTATCTAAAGAAAGTTGAATCCAAAGTTGCAGCAAATTTTGGTTTTTGGTTCCAGCACTTGTGTGGCTATGCTATTGATACATTGTTTTCTTGTTCAATTTCAGAGACAAGGATCAACTTGTAAAATCACCAATCCTTGCTCATCATAACTCTCCACTATGTTACATAGATCTACAAGTAAGTTGCAAACGTGGACATTCTTTCGATACTAATGCACAATATCATGAGCATTAGTTGTGTTATACAACAAATGCATCATGCTTTACTGGTTCCATTTTCATCATCATGGAAACAGATCAATGTTACATGGAAAATATTATGTTGTTCTTATTATTTGTGTAAAATGGCCCCATTATCATATCATACTAGTCCTGTGCATGTTTTTAGCTATCTGAAGAGTTACTGGGTTTCATGTCTTTTGGTTGAACACATGAGCTACCAAGCATCGTCTTATGCAACTAACTTTTATTCCTAACCAACCCCAATTTTCACTTTGATCTTGAACTTAACGATATAATTGTAATTGATAATCTTATTATATGTCCCTATATTCATGCAGGAAATTGTTAATCTCAAAGTATTCTCAAGTCATTTGACCAAAGATGAACAACATCAGTTAATGAAGTATATGCCAACTGTCGACACTTTGGATGCTCCATTTAGGTTTGTATTGCATATATTACTTATTGACTACAGAAAAACCAGTATGGATAGCAGTTCCTTTTTGGTAAATTGGTTATTTACATTTGTTCTAAAACTCTGTTTTAAAACTATTCTCGCATATTATTAAATGTACATTTAACTATACATAATTTTGGATGTTAATGATTTTAAAAAGATTTTTTAGATTCTATGGTAACTTTCTCCACTTCAGGACATCTATAAGAATGACAATTGAAAATCTTGATTGTCAAGCTGATCCGTTGTTTTGTGCTTGCATGGGTCTTTGTTACTATGTGCAGTCTTAAAAGCATGTTTGATAGTGCTGAGTTCAACAAGAATCTGTTGTCATTCCAAAAACTTCTAGCTGAGGGAGTTTTTGATAACTCATTCGGTGGGGTCAATACAGAAGATTGTAAGATTTTGAAGAAGCTTATTTTATGTAATTCTACAAAATCAAAGTGGGTGGAACAACACACTAAGCTTAAGGTACGTGGTAGCAAACTTCTAATTTTTTTCTTGAAGCAACATCTCTATGTTTAAAGTACACGTCGAGTACCCTTTTCTATAGGATTCGAAATGCAAAAGCGTCATGCCACAAGTTGTTGGAGGATACGATGGCTTTGAAACCGCTGACTCAGCAAATTTCAAGAGATTGCGAGATGGACTGCACCAAAAAATTGCAGGTATCTAAACTTAGATGAATAATCTTGTGAAAAAATTGCATATGTAGTAACAAGTTTTTATACACCCAGTTGGGATTGAGAATGATTCAAAGATGCAGGTCAGCTAGGTTATTTATTCTTGTTTCATTACCCAAATCTCAACATGCATTATCTAGCAGTACATATTAAAAACTTTGTTTTGGCTCAATGTCCAGCCAAATATTCCTTTAAAATGACAACCACTGACACTGAAACTGTGTGATGTGCATTATTCATACCAGTTTCAGATTTCATATCTGTCAAATCTCGTCGTCATTCTTTGAAACAACAGTTTTTCTGCTGTTTATAGTATTTTTACTTCTTGAGTTAGCTTAACACAGGATCGAACATCATCAATCATAATTGTCCTGTGAAGATTGTATGTAGAATCCTCTCCTGCATGGTGTTAGAATCTTCACTGATAATTTAATATGTTTTAACTTGAAAACGTCTCCAAATCATGATAGTACTGTAATTGATTAAATGGAAGGCAGCTCGAGAAAACTCAAATGTTAATATGAATAATATTAGAAACCTTTTGAGATCTGCAAACATTATAATCATCTCTAATCAACGACTTCCACCCCAGGAGCAAAGGTTATAATGAAGAGCCCAAGAAGGATCATCATGGAGTCAAGTCATGATGAGAAGGAGCTGATTGATAAAAACAGCTCCTTAGTGAGTGGCAAGAGTCGATTTTCAATGCAGAATGATAATAGCTCCTTGGTGCTGGATGTTTCCCACTTCAATGAGGAAAACTATGACCAGGATTTACTGTTAGATGTGCCGTCTAATGGCTCCTTTCTGCAGGCAGAACTCCTCCCAAGTTCAAGTTTTGGTGCTCTAGCAAGCACTAGTAGTAGCTCAGTGTACCCAAATATTCTCCGTTACTGATGGTACTTACAAACCCTTCTCTTTTTGTCATCACGAGGGGCCATTTTACCTTTTGTTTCAACCTTGGTGGTGGTGATCTCCCTTGTTTTCCATTTTGGTTTATGGGAGTCCGAATTTGAGGTTGTATGGATAGCCTCACCCCCCCACCCCCTCCCCCTCCCCCCAACCAGGTTCCATGAAACATGCTGTTGGGTGTAGAAAGATATATATATGCTTGGGTTCTGGATAGAAATGGATGTACATGACTGATTGGAATTGAAAGGTAATGGATTTACTAGGCCTTTTTCCTGTACAGATTATAAAAGATTGTATTATGTGATTCCTATATATATGTATACATACATACATGTGTTTGTATGCATGTATACTATATCTTTTATTGTTAAACTTGTTCAGCATTGTAAATCTCACTAAACTGGTTCTATGGAATTTTGGTAGCCTTGTTCAATCTATGAACATATTATTCATTAACTGTTTCAGGAAAATCAATTTAGCATGCAATTATCGTCATAAATTAGTTCATCTTGCCCAGTTCAATTGTTGTATACTTAGTGTTAGGTTAGAATGATTTTTTTTTTAATCCTTTACTCAAATTTGTAGTCCTTTGGATATTCATTAAAGTTATATTTGAATGGAGTAAATTGAAATTGAAAGGATTTACAACTGAAGGATTTAAAATTCTAAGAATTTACTCTATTTGAATTTATTAATGGAATTTCAAGATTTTATTTATTTTTCTTATTATTTAAATTAAAATATTTTATTTATGGTTAATAAATAATAATATTATATAAAAATATTATATATATTATTCTAATTATATAAAATTAGTTTATCTGGATGCAATATATATAGTAAGATGTACTCCCTCTGTCCATTCGAAACATCCTCATTTTACTATTTTAAATCTACACTCTAAAGGTTCGTTTCCTTTTTTTAATAATAGGGCCTCACGTTTTCACTCATTACTAATACAATTACACATTACATATATAAAATACTAATACTTTTTAACTTCACGTCTCCACTCAAGAAAGTATATAAATATTAGGAGAAAGGGAAGTAGGGTGGGGTGGAAGGTGATGGGAGGGGGTTAGTTGGGGGTGGGGGTGGGGGTGGGTTCGGGACGGGAGGGGAGGGTAGGGTAGGGGAGGGGAGGGGAGGGGAGGGGATAATTTTTATTTTTATTAAAATCTTATTAATTTATTTTATCACTACAACATAAATAGTTTTACGTAATACGTAGAAAACGTTAGTAATGGAGTAGCTTAATATTGCTATTATAAATTATATGCAACACTTTTAGGGATGTCGTTTTTTCCTTATTACCTATTATCTCATGTAACAATTTTTAAAAATATAATACTCACTCCGACAATTTGAAAAGTATTTGTTTGCTTTTTACGTGTGGATTAAGGAGTATTATTATTTTATGTATAATGGGTAGTTAGAGTGGATACTTTTACTTATTTACTCTCCCTTTAAATAATGATTTAAAATTGACTAATCACTCAAATAAGTAATTAAATGAAACTGTTGAATTAAACCTAATGATTTTTTTTAATTTTTTAAACAGTACATAGAAAACCAAATTGCTTAGGATTACATTTAAAATATAAAAAAATACTTAAAATTGAATAATTACATTAAAATATGTCTATTAAAAAAATACAAATCATAAGTTAGATTATATTTTCAATTCCCTCCAAAATCTTAATGATAGGCGTTTTCTCAACACACAAATTAATCCTCAAGTATGAAGGATATCAATCGTAGTTTCGAAGGTGACCAAGTTATATTTCGTACCCAAAGGACAGATAAATATCTATTTAATTATATTCTAGTTAATTATAACTATGTTGGTAATTATAATGGTTTTGATATTGAAATCGAGTAACAACTATTAATTGAAATAGCAAATAGAAATAATAAGAAGAGATAGTAGGTTGTGATCAAGTAAGATAGTAGGTAGTTCGTCAGGTAATCCAGTTCCACTTATTAATTCATATTTCATGTGAAGGTGTCCGACTCTGCCTTGTGGTTTATGGATGCATCACTAGACCATGCAAATTCACTCTATAGACACAAGTAAATATGCGTATGACACGTGTGAATATCCTCGGAGCAAGACGTATACTTTACCCCACTTTCTAGGTACTATCATAATCAATTATTTCTCGTGCACTTAGTACTCTAACCCGATTTGATCTCCCTTTATAGGTACTATAAAGTTATACTCTTTATCCTACTTATTAACCCGAATATGATTCAATTAACAAATATTCATATAAGATAGTTTTAATAAGACTTTGGAATCCCTTCACTTAGAATTATAATATAAAACTCTGCTCAACAGTGAACGCACTCAACCAATAACCAAGTTATGTATTCAGACTCTACACAACAATTATTGATGCACAAAATGACTGTAAGTATGGATTAAAAATGCGCCATCTTATATAAAATAAACTATAAGTAGTATTGTACGAAGTTTACACACGAAAGACTAATTAACTCATGAAACCTTCATAACCCTAGAACTACCGAAACGGCTATAGCCCATGATTGATCTAAGAATAATCATAGTTAGTTGGACCAATCTTACTTGAATCTCCAGCGGAACCTCCGTCACCGCCCCTCCGGATGATGGACGATCGTCTCTCCTCTCAACTCTACGTCTCCTTGTCTTCTTGATCAAGTCGTCTCTCTATGATGCTACATAAGCCTTATTTTATACTTGTAATCGCCTCTCCTGGGCTTGGCATGAGCTTTTTAAGTGATCACACGCATTGAGGGTGTAAAAATACGGATATGGTAGGTTCCCGAAGCTCGATTCGACCTCAGCCACAAGTCGAATTGACTCCTCCAAGTCAAATCACAGGTCAAATCAACACACTAAGTCCCAGGTGCTCGATTCGACCAACTGCCCAGGTCGAATCGACGTGACGAGGTCAAATCGGCTTCTCCGCCAATTGATTCGACCTCGATTCGACTTGATGCCCAGGTCGAATTCCCCTGTCGTGGTCGAATCCACCTTCTGCTCGTGTTGTGCTACCAATTCAACCTGAAGGGCTGGTCGAATTGACCTCCTTCAGGTCAAATTGCACTCCTGCTTCGTCCAATCAGATGACTTCAACTTCCTCTCTTTAGTTTTCAACACTTCCTCTCTGATTTCCTTCGAAAAACCACTCAAATAGCTCCAACAACACCTGATTCATGCCTTTTCACAATATATATCGGCTTACAATTGATTTCAACCTTCAAACACTTCATAATAGCACAATTCAGACGCAAGATTCGTGAATTAACACACTCATCACTTAACATGACATGGCTATCTTATCAATCACCATACCTACAATTTCCTTTAAAATACTCCCTCCGTCCATCCTCAATGTATCCATTTGCTTTTTGCACATGGATTAAGGAGTATTAGTATTTTATATGTAGTAGGTAGTTGTATTAGTGGAGGGTGTGAGCCCCATATTTTATTTGTATTAGTGGAGGGTGTGGGTTCCATAGTCCAAAAAGGAAAATGGATAAATTAAGGATGAACGACCCAAAATGGTAAAATGGATAGATTGACAGTGGATGGAGGGAGTAAGTTATAATTCCCACCTAACTTACACCAAAAACACATTTAAACCTGCAAAACAATAATCAGATTCTTCCAACCAACAAAAAGAGAAAAAAGAAATTAAGGACCAATGAGCTAAATGCTACTGCTCAATTCATGTTGGCAGATTCATTAAATGACAAAGTTTCACATGGTAGAATCACTCAAGTTACTTCTACATTTGTTGTCACTAGACAAATTATTAGAAGGATATGGGCAAGAGCAAAGCAACAAATGGCAGCAGGTACAACAATTGGTTTAAAGGATAAAAAAACAGATAGAGAACTTGGTCATTACAAGAAGTATGATAAAAGCATTGAGTTGAAGAAGAGAGGAACATATAGAAGCATAACAACATAAATAAGTCTCCAAGAGTACAGTTGGTACTTAGGTAAAAAAAAGGATTGATACCAGCACATATTAATGCAATTAAGCCAGTTGTCACCGACAAGAACAAGATCAGTCAGATGAATTTTTGTCTAGACGCATGAGATATGAATACAAAGGATGAAGTTATTAAGTTTAAGAGCATGTCACAGATTATACAGATAGATGAGAAGTGGCTATCTCACAAGAACAACATAGATGTACTCCCTCCATCCCGCCACAAGAGTTACATTTTACTAATTAGGGCGTCCTACTATAAGAGTTACATTTCCTTTATTAGTAGATGGGACCCATATAAATCAATCACTTTATCTTCGTGGGCCCACACACAATACTAATACAACTACCCACTATACATTACATTATTATATCTCTCAACCCACTACACATTAAAATACTATATTTTTTAATCTCCGTGCAAACATTAAATGTAACTCTATTCATAGGACGGAGGGAGTACTACTTAATGAAAGAAGAAATAGAACCATATAGAGCATGTTATAGCAAAATTTCATCGCAAATGTTATATTCTTATGTGTAGTGGCAAGGCCTGCTTATGATGCAAGGGGTGAGTGCATATTTGATGGGAAAATAGGTATTTTTTCCTTTACTGAACAAGTACCAGCAAAAAGGAATTAAAAAAACAGAGAGACAAGTACAATTGAAACCAAAGCAATAATCTCTGTCACAAAGATTATGACAAAAAATGTCTTGATCAATCAGGTAATTTCATTTAAAGATGTTACTTGTATTAATGTGTGTGTAACTCTCAAAGTGTGTTCATCATTGAGTTGTTAAACCTTAAATCAGTCTCCTGAATAAGAATTATTGTAACAATCCGTATTGGTGACATTGATTTCAGGTGTTACCAGCTATAAAAGCTAAATAGCCAAGTAGAGCAAGTAAGGAAATATTTATTCAACAAGATAATGCAAAGCCTCATATTGAGGATAATGACCCAGAGTGGAGGGAGGTAGAACACTCAAATGGATTCAAATTTCATTTAGTCTTTCAAACCACCTCAGATTCAAAACACTAATGTCAATGATTTGGGATGATTTAGGGCTTTGTAATCATTACAAGTGAGGAATGCAACAAAAACAATCTATGATTTGTTACAGGCAGTGAATAAATCATACGAAGAATTGAGTCACACCAAACTCAAGTTTTTTTCAGCCTACAAGGTTGTTTAAGGGAAATTCTAGCTCTTAAGGGATCAAATAATAAAAAGATACCCGATGAGAATGAAAATCAGCGTGTTTTAGTGTCCAATTTAACATATTTTTTAATAGAAATTGTTGCCATTAGCACAAGTATCTTATATTCAATACATGTGAGAAAAAGGTGCATCTGAGGTGTTTTATTGTGTTTTAGGTAAAAAATGATCAAAAGTGCAAAGTTTGAGAAAATGAGAAACTTGTGCAAGAATGCTGAAAAACTCACGTCCAACTTGTGTAATTTTTTATATTTGTGTGGAAGTCCAAACTAATAATGTGATACACCGTTGGAAAGCCACATAAGATAGTGTTGTTTTGGCGTAAAAATCACTCAAATTGGAGTTAAGATGTGGAAGTTATGCTCAAAACGGTGAGACTGTGCAGTGCAGTTCAACCTCCCTGCTCCAGTTCGACCTCCAGTTCGAGTCAAATTGGATACCTAAATGTTCTAGGACGCGAATTTGATTGCCGAAGTCTCATTCGACCTTCGTTCGACTATGGGTTAACCCAGTTCGACCTCCAGTTCGACCAGCCATTTGAGTCGAACTGGGACGCACTTTTTCTCCAGATCCATATTTTTACACCCTCAGTGTGTGTATGTGCATGTTTAGACATGAAAATTCACATTAAGGTCACTTGGAGAGTCCAAAAAGTATAAAAGGGCATAATTAGAAAGGTTAGAAGAGGGCCACAATCATCCTACACCACCTCCACAAGGGAGGATCACCCCCCACACCAACATCCACATCCATCCCTTCTTCCATCCATCACTGTGAAGATTCGTATGTGGATTCAAGAAGGAGAACCGAGAGGATTTGAAGAGATGGAAGAAAGAAAGAAGGAGATCGCTACACCAGGGGTTTTCATAATTCTTTTGTTATATTTTATGATTTTTCAGACTATGGGTAAGATCTATCCAACTCCCATGCATGTTGCTTGTAACACCATGAGCTAGAACTGTTTTGGAAGTTTTAGTATTTATGAAGGTTTTATGAATTAATTGACTTCTCTTATGTATCCTCCATACAACACTACTTGTGGATTTATTTTTTATATGATTGTGCCTTTTTAATTCATATTCACTGTGGTTTTGTACATCTTTAACTATTTTATAGAGTCTGAATGTATAACTGGTTGTTGATTGAGTGCTCACCGCTGAACAGGGTTTACTGTTATGATTTTAAGTGAGGGGATTCTGAAACTTCATTAGAACTGTCATATATGAATTTTTATTAATTAAATTGAATTCGGGTTAATAAGTAGGATAAAGAGGTTAATTTTATAGTACCTAGGAGATCATATAGAGTTAAAGTACCAATTCTAGGAGAAATAACTGATAATGATTGTATTTAGAAAGGGGGGTGAAATTATATCTCTTGCTCCAAGGTGATTCACACGTGTTACACATAAATTTATTTGTGTCTATAGAGTAGATTTGCATGGTTAAGTGATGCGTCCATAGTCCACAAGGCAGAGTCGGACAGTACACTTGAGAGGAAAATAATGAGTAAAACTGGATTATCCTAGAGCTACCTATTCTCTCCAACTTGGTTTTTACTTTGAATTCTTCTAGTGCTATTTTATTTTAATTGTTATTTAATTTTCAGCATATTAGTTATTAGATTAAAATTCTCAATTCTTATTGCTTCGTCTTAATTAATTTAGTAAATAATTAAACTTATAATATGCGGTCCTTTGGATTCGAAATTTAACTTGGTTACCTGCTGAGCTAAAAATGATATCCTTATTACTTGGGAATTAATTTTGTGTGCAAAGAAAATACTGCCAAAAACTTGTATTGCATTTTCTTTGCACACAAAATTAATCCCAAGTATTAAGGATATCAGTTGTAGCTCAGCAAGTAACCAAGATAAACATCGAACCCATAGTACAGAGTATTACCAATTTAATTATTCACTAAATTAATCATGACAAGTTGGCAATAAAAGTTGAGATATTAAATTATTAATCTACCAAACAAATTAATTAAAATAACAATTAAAATTAAATAACACTGAAAAGAAGACGAAAGTGTTTCAAGAATGGAGAATAGGTAGCTTTAGGATAATCCAGTTTTACTAATTAATATCCCTCTCAAGTGTACTGTCCGACTCTACCTTGTGGACTATGGACAGATCATTAAACCATGAAAATCTACTCTATAGATACAAGTAAATATGCGTGTAACACATGTGTGAAACACCTTGGAGCAAGATATATCATTTTACCCCATTTCTAGGTTCTAGGTACTATCAGTATAAATTATTTCTCGTGCACCTAGTACTCTAACCCGATATGATCTCCCTTTATAGGTACTATAAAAATAACCTCTTTATTCTGCTTATTAACCTAAATTTAATTCAATTGGTAAAAATTCATATAGGACATTTCTAATCAAGGTTAGGAGTCCCCTCACTTAGAATCATAACATAAAACTCTGTTCAGCGGTGAACGCACTCAATCAACAATCAAATATATATATTCAAACTCTATATAATAGTTGAAGGTGCACAAAACGATCGTGAATATGAGTTAAAAAGGTACAATCATATATAAAATAAATCCACAAGTAGTGTTGTACGGAGGATACACAAAAGAGTTCAATTAACTTATAAAACTTTCAAAATCCTAGCACTACCAAAACGGTTCTAGCCTATTGTGTTACAAGCAACATGCGTAGGGGTTGGATATATCTTACTCATAGTCCGGAAATTAAAAAATAAAAGAATTAGGAAAACCCTTGGTGTAGCGATCTCCTTCGTTCTTTCTTCTGTCTCTTCAAATCCTCTTGATTCTCCTTCTTGATTCCACAGACGAATCTTCATAGTGATGGATTGATGGAGGAAGGAGTGTTAAATTAGACATTAAAACATGTTAATTTTCAATACCTCACATGGCAAAGGAAGCATTATTAAGAGCTGGAAATCTTTCGATTTTCCAACTGATCTAGAGGTGGAAAATGAATTGATCGAGGCAAGTATTGATTGTCTTATCCAAAAGAATGAAATGACTGGCTTGGAAGATCTCATAGAAAGTTTAGAAGGATTAACATGAGTTATTTTGGTTGTGTTTTGGGTAGGTTTTGAATATTTTGCCTCTAGATTTGACAAAGGGATAGGTTGTGGGGGTTTGCGCACACATTAATGTGAATATGTGCAGAAACTGATCTAGGGATGTTTTGTTGCTGAAAAAGCAAATGGTTACAGCTAAAAAATAACTCTTGTTATCAGTTGTTTAAGTAGTAAATATTGATCACTATGTATAAAATGTGCATGATTGGTGACATTACAAATTTACGCTATAATCATGCATGGGGACAAATTCAAGATGCTCATATTATTTCAACCCACATAAACATCATCATTCAATCACAGATGCAATAGTCATGCATGGTTTTAGAACCAGCAATCACAGAACATGGAATCAAAGAACCAACAATCACAAAACCAGCAATCACAGAACCATCATTCATAAAATCAACAATCATAGGTAATCTTCCAAACCCTAAACTAAACATATTCAGTTTCACTCTCAGAACACCATCATCATTGAATGTTTGTGAATGTGTCTCTTAAATGAAAAATTAGTGATGTTACAAATGTATGCAGTCCTCATAATCATGCATGATGACAAATTTAAGATTCTCATATTTTTTCAACCCACATAAACAATCATCATTTTAGTTTATGAATGCCTAATCCCTTATATGAGCAAATATTAGAGCATGTATTATACCTCAGAATATTTGGGCAGTTTCAAGGTCGTAGGGCATATGATCTTTAGTATCTGAATGACAAATTTGCATTCCTCCATAAAAGTTTTCTTAAATGGACATTCAGGCACTGAAGAGTTCACGGTCGCTCATCGACTCATCCTCAGTGACGGTGTGGCAACTGTACATTATCATTAGTAGAGAAATTATCACAAATGGTCCTATATGTATTACTAAACCCACAAATGGTCCTCTATATTTTGACATTTTCAATTTTAGTCCTTCTTAATCCAATTTTAATCTTTTGTTATCAATTTTAGTCTAATTTCTTTAAAATTCACCGGAGCCCTATCGGTTTCTCAATTTTGGTCCATTACCGGCGCACCCATTTCAGCACGATCCTACGTAAATACACACATCACCACTTTAATAAACTCAGATGCCAACTCACCTGCCACGTCAGCTTGGAGGGAAAATGACAGGTATATTGGTAAATAATACATCTCTTAGGGTTATAATTAATTTAGCCTAAAACATCCCGTTAACATCTGAAGATTCTGAACACTAAACCTCTTATGAAGAAATCAAAATTCACATCTAGAATGAGTAGAGCCAGCAAAAATGGCCCGGTCTGATGGGCCGACCCGTAGCCCGCCATAAGTAGGCTAGGCTGAGCCATTAAAATGTAGGCTTGAAAAGAACTGGGCCATTTTGGCCCGGTCCATCAAGCACGGTGGGCCAAATCGCCCGACCCGCTTTTGGCCCACATTTTTTGGGGTTTTTTTGGCTCGATTTTTTTATTTATATTTAATTTAATATTTAATCATAAATTATTTATGATACTTAATTTAATTAATTTATAAATTATATTTAAATAACTTAAATTTAAATATATAATAATAGTCATAAAAATAACTTTCTAAAATAGTTATAATCTTCAAATTATATATGCATTTTCTATTTTACTTGGATATTTGATTACTCTATGATAGAAATAAAGTTAAGGAGAAAGTATATATATATATATATATATATATATATATATATATATATATATATATATATTGTGATAAGTTGTGTATGAGATTTAATGTTGTTAAAATTTGTAAAAGTTGGATTCAAATTCCATTATATTATAATAGTGAAATAAGTTGGATGATAATAATATAATTTTAATCACATAATAATCGTGATTACTAATCTTAAATAGCTCTAATCCATTATTTAACAACTCTTAAGAATACAATCAACCCTTAATAATAAATTCTAATTTATTTGATTTAAAAATAATAATAATTAACTTGGATAGATTATTTACCATTTATATCTAATTACAAATTTGAGGATAATATTCAATATTGACTTATATAATTATTACACGTATTAAAATAAATAATTTTTAAATTTTTAATTAAAAATTTAAAAAATAAATTAATATTAATGGGCCGAAATGGCCCGATGGCCCGGTGGCCCAGTATGACTAGGATGGGCCACAAAAAATAAGGCCCGCTAAAAAATAGGCCCAGCCCGGCCCGTAAATGTGCATTGGCCCGGTGGGCCGGTACCGGGTCGGCCCAGCCCGGTCTGTTTGCCAGCTCTAAGAATGAGATACCCACCTTGAAAATTTATATCGATACCTCCATACATTCATGATGTCTGAAGCAGAATACTTGATTCGACCGAAGAACAAGGAGTATGAGATGTCTCCGCCATATCGTGAGTTCTCTTATTATTTTTAACCCTCTGCATTTGATGAAGTGAATGAATATAATCTGCCAGTTCATTCCTCCTATTTTTATTTGCACTCACTGGTATTGGTTGAATGAGATAAATGGTTGGTTTAGAGTAATAAATATTTGGGAGTTGTATGTGTGTGGAATTCGAAGTTGTATCTCACTGTGTGGTTCCCATTATTAAATAAATTGGTGTTGTAGGTTTGTTTGCTGTTGTTTAAGTATTGTATTGTTTATACTTGTAGTCCCTTGCTATTTAAAAAATCTGGAGCTACATTCCACATCCATGTTTTAGAGTTGTTGTCTCCACTGTCTTGAATAATGATATGTATTTATATTTAAAAAATACAAATCATGTTTATCATTGACTTTGTTATAGCATTTGTAATAAAATTAGTGTTTTCCTTGATTATTGGTTCAGAAAAATTCAGATTTACGTACTACTTATCCTAAGTTCCATAATAGGCTTATCCAATTTTTTATATTTTTTTGCAGCTCCTGATTCAGATGATATGACAATCATTTTGAATTATGGAGGAAGATTTGATAAGAATTATAATGGTTACATGGGGGGAGATAGGATTATGTTGGATTATTTTAATTTACATGTTCATTGCAACTACAAAACTCTAGATATGTGCTTGAAGCAGATAAGCTTGTTTGGACATGCTAGATACTATGCAATGATTGGTAATGGGTATAAGTTACTAAGTGATGACAAAGTACTTTTTGAATGGGCTACAAAGTGTATTAGTTCTGGTTGGATTATGCAATTATGTTCAGTGGTTGATGATAATGAGGAAGAAGATTCTGATGATGTGTATGATGACAGCGGTTGGGCACTGGAAGGTGAAGGAAATAGAGCTGAAGATGAGAATGGGTTTAGTAGTTGGGATGATGATGTTGTTTGGGCTGGGGATGGCTTCGATGAAACTAGAGTTTCTGATGATGATCAAGAAGCAGATGCATACCCTATTTTCAATCCTAATGACATTTTCAATCCTACATTTGAAATAAGGATGATCTTTGGAAGTAAAGAAGAGTTTAAAAAAGCAATTCAGTCTTATGCTATAGCTACCCAATGATCATTGTATTTTAAAAAGAATGACTTGATTAGAATGTATGCTAGATGCAGGGGTGAAGATTGTCAGTGAAAAATATACTTAAATAAGAAGCCAGATGAAGCTATATTCCAGATTACGAAATGTAACTCATCACATAGTTGTGCTCCAAAATTCAAGGTTAAAAACATTAGTAGTATTTGGTTGGGTGAGAGGTTTGTCAATGATTTTCAAAGTGATCCAAAAATAAATATGCTGGGATGGAGAAAAGTTAAATCTAAAGACTTGAATGTTGGGTTTTCTAGACAACAGGCATATAGAGCAAAGACTAAGACTTTAGAAATCATTCAAGGAGAGCCTGATGACCAATATCTAAGATAGTGGGACTATGCACAAGAATTGAAAAATTCAAACCTTAACTACACTGTTGTGTTACTGACTGAGAAAAATAATGGTGAGAATAGGTTTGGAAAAATGTATATTTGTTTTGGTGCTGTTAAGAGGGGTTTTAAGGTGGGGTATAGGCCATTTATTGGGGTGGATGGTTGTTTTCTGAAGGGACCACATGGGATATCCTATTGTCTGTAGTTGGTATAGATCCTAGTAATGGAATATACCCCATAGCATGGGCTGTTGTCTCTAGGGAAAATAAAGAAATTTGGGAGTGGTTTCTGATTTTATTAAAGAATGACTTAGACATTCAGGAACAAGAGAGTTTTACTTTCATGTCTGATAAGCAAAAAGGGCTCATTCAAGCAATGTCCGATGTTTTTCCTAGGTCTGAACATAGATTTTGTGTAAGACACTTACATAATAACTTCAAAAAGAACAGATTTGGAGGTATTGCATATAAAAATATTTTGTGAAAGGCTGTAAAGGCTACTACTAAAGCTGTTTTTGAGGATTGTATAAAAAAAATGAGAGAAATGAAAGTTGGACAAATGAAACCTGGAGCTGCTGCTGATTGGTTTTCTGATAAGCATCCCAAGCAATGGTCGAGATCTCACTTTAGTGAAGTGTCCAAGTGTGATATATTGTTGAATAATGTATGTGAGATATTTAATAAAGCTATCTTGGATGCTAGAGATAAGCCAATTATTACAATGCTTGAATGGATTAGGCAATGTTTGGTGGGGAGACTTCAAAAAAATAGAGAAATGGAAGAAGAAATTACCTCCAAAAATTCAAGATATCCTTCTGGAACATATGAAAGATTTAGGTGATTGTGTTCCACTGAAATCCACCAACAGACATTTCGAGGTTGAGTGTGGGGATGGTAGTGGACTTAGATATAAGAACTTGCACTTGTAGAGTTTGGAATTTGAGTGGTATACCTTGCAAGCATGCAATTTCTGCAATTTTCCATGAAGGGTTAAGATCAGAAGATTTTGTTGATGCATGCTACAGTGTTGAGACCTACAGAAGGGTTTACGCACCAGCAATACTGCCTATTGCTGGGTTTAAAAAGTGGCCTACCCTGTTCATACCACCTATGCCGCCTTACTTTGGAAGAGGTGTTAGAAGGCCAAAAGTCAAAAGAAGACTTGAACCTGATGAGAAGCAAGGAAGAAGGGTTGATAGTTTGAAAAGATATCAAAGAAAGATTAACTGTGGAAAATGTGGGGTTAAAGGCCATAATACAAGAACATGTCAAGAAAGACAACAAGAAGGGCCTGGGGTAGCTGTTCAAGATACAAGAATCAACAAATTGCAGGCACTCTAATATATATACTACACATTGAACACCACTGCATATTTTTATTATTTATATTACACATTTTATTTTTGTCTTTTAAATTGCAGGTTATAAGAAATAAGACTCGGTCTGGTAGTGGAGTCAGTAATGTTGGTACAACCATGCAAGATGATATATGTGCCAAATGTAGTAATGATTTTTTTTTCAAACTTGCAATTACATGGTTTAACTTATAAACACTTGCAAAATAATTCTAATTTAGGTGGTGGAAGTTTCTTCCAAAGGAAAAGGAGAAACATGCAAAATAAAAACTTATGGAGATGAGACAAAAGTTGCAAAAGGCAAAGCAGTAAGTACCTTGTGTTTGAGATTGGTTTTATGTATATAGCTGTATATATATGTTTCAAAATTAAGTATGTAATCAAGTAATGTGCTATTGGTGTTTAGGGCTAGTTTTATGTGTTTTCGACTAATTTTTTTATTGGCAGGTTGCACCTAGAGGCCCATCAATTAGACCACCATTGAATCTAGAGGATAAAGATGAAGATGATGACTGGGAAGCTCTTATGAGTCAAGGAAGTAATCCCACTCCTTTGGTTATGCCATCTATTCCAAATGTTGTAGGACCATCTCCATACCAACAACTTAAACACTCTACGCCCGTAGCCCTCTTGCAACATGTTTCTGCAGGTCCTCCACCACCTTTCTTATATGAAAATTTGAGGTCTTACTTCACAACACGAACTCTAGAGGAAAGGACTCAAAAGAGAATATTGTTGGAGGAAGCAAATTCATGGATTTATCTCAAAGTAGTCAAGTTACAGGGGCTATAGTTTAGGGAATGATGGTGTTTGACACTTTAACTTTTTGTTTTGTCATGATCATGAAAATTTCTGTGTTTAGTGAGAGAAAAGTGATCAAGGGAAAACACAAGTGGTTGCCAATCTATGTAGCTGCTTTATTTCTAGGATTATTTTGTTTGGTGATAGGTGGTTTTCAATCCACTTTGCTCATTCCTAGGATATATTTTGTATGGTAAAAGTCCACTTTGATCAGTATTTTTTCTTATGGACATGATATCCCATCTTTTGTTTTGTATTTAAAATTGTTGGCGTTCGATCGTTTGGTTAACATGACCCGTTAGGGTTCCATACGTTTCTAACAGTCAGTGGAAGCAGGAAAATAAGAAACGTATTACCTTTCACCAGGGTATGTTGAAGACGATGAATTCTCACCACCAGCCTACGCAGCCTCACCGTTTTGGGCATAATTCTCTCATCCGATGTTGGATTTGAGTGATCTACACTCCAAAACGATCCTCTCTTCCGTGGCTTTCCATCAGTATATCACACGTCCTATTTTGAAGTCTATAAAATTTTATAAAAAATGCAGAAAGTGGTGGACAGCAGCAGCAAATAACCTTCCAGTCTTCTGCAGTATTCTCAAGTTCAATCTCGACGTCGTGTGGGCGACGATCTTCGAGATCTTCTCTTTTTGTTGTTCCCTCACTCTCCTCACAGTGTTAGACGTGATTAATCTCATAGATTAGGGTTTCTGGACAGTTGAGATGACTTATATATGGGCTACAGCTGGGACCAGGAGGGGAAATTAGAGTTGGGCCTCCATTAGGCTTAAGAAACCAAGCTTAGCCCAAAGCTTATATTTAAGTCCAATAATAATAATATATACCACTAAAATATTATTACTGCACTACCGTTCTAATCCCATAATTACGTTATGAGCTCCTTCTTATTATGAGCCCGTTAGTCTCCCCATGTTTAAGATATACAATATTCATTAATTAATTAAGTTACTGACAACTCCATTAATTAATATCTCATCCGAGAGTAGTACCACTCAACCTCATTATCATGCCGGAATAAATCCACTTGCAGGGTTTACATGATAATCCTTATGAGCTCATCAAGGGGACATCACCAACCTATAACGGATACGGATTTCTTCTACAATCAACAGCACACCATAGAGACAGCACTATTTCCCAACTCAACAAGTTTGTTGATTTAATTACATGTAAATCTCACCCATTGATGAATCAAAGAAATACATACTGCCTTACACGTCGAGATTATTGTATAGGGATTAAGAGCACGAATATGCATACTAACTGAGATCAAGTTCTTCTATAAGTCAGTATAAGTCGAATGATCTCAAGCGGTCCTACTCAATACACATAAAGTGCACTAATGTGATTCTATAGCCAAGACAAGCTAATACCAAACCACACTACAACCATCCCGATAGAGAGTCCCCGTCTATCTCAGTTGTAAGCATCTATTTATACTTTATAAGGAAACCGATAATATGATCTTCTGCGTGTTGTCGCATAACATATTATCTACAGTATAAAGTAAGTAGACTATTGCATCGAACATATAAATAAATTATAAGACTCAATCATTTTATCATATGATTCTCATTTCAAATAAATTGTTATAACATTGTTCATACTAAAGCTATACTTTTAGTATACAATCCAACAATCTCCCACTTATACTAAAAGGCTATGCTGTCATGTCTTCTGCCAAACATCTTATTCACACTCCCACTACATGACCATCAAAAGCTCTCTCCTTAAGGTCCTTGTAAATGGATTTACTAGGTTATCATCCGATGCAATCCATACGATTTCTCGTAACAGGTGGTACTTGTGCTCCATGTGTTTAATTGTCTTATGGGCTCGTGATTCCTTCAAGTTTGCAACTGCACCATTATCATCATAATAAATTTTGATAATCTTGGGCAAACTTAGAAACACTTCCAAGTCTATCATGAAGTCTCTAGAGTCATACAGATACTTTGGTTGCCTCATAGGCTCCAATTTTTCATCTTTCCATGATGGAGTCCGGAGTCTGAAATATATTTCTATATAACACTCCTCCACATTATGACTCTACTTCCGAAAATTAAACACATAACCTTTGAGGTGGATTTACTATCGTCCCTATCTGATTTAAAAAATCTGAATCTATGTAACCCATAAGAAGCAGTGAATCTATTCAGTAAGTCCACATATAATTTCTTGTCCTCTTCAGGTACATAAGTACATGTCTTACAACAGTTCATCATTCTTATTTTGGGTTACCTTGCTACCCACTGTCCATGCATTTAGCAAAACAGATATCCAATCTTGTGCATAGCATTCCTTAGATTAAGCTTCCTTATTCGCCAAAACATGAGGAACCACTTCCATCTCATTTATCTTCTTTTGTGTCCTAAGACACATTTTCTTAGATAAAGTCATATGCTAAAATGAGTAAGGATTGTATCATTTCATGAAGCTTGAGACAAGCATAACATCATTTCTTGTGATCCATATTACCATGATCAAAAGGATATATTTTGCTTTTCTTAAGTCCTTCATTTCATACTGCTTATTAACCATACCCCATACACCCGACAATACACTTTCATTGTCTCCAATGAGTAAGATACTATCTACGTATAGTGCTAGAAATACCATCACGTTTTCGTCACTCTTTTCAATACACAAGACACATCTGCCCATTGAATAAATTCATGTCACTGGATTACCTCATCAAAATGGATGTTTCATGATCTTAAAGCTTTCTTTAGTCCATCGATGGACACTTTTAAGCTTACTATCTCAATGCTCTTAGCCCTTTGCATGAATCACTCTGGTTGCTTCACATAGATGTTTTCTCCAAGACTTCCAATCAGGAAAGCTGTCTTGACATCCATTTGCTATCCCTCATATTTCATTTGAGTAGCAACATATAAAAGAGTCTGGATCAACATAGGCATAGCTATCGGCGAATAGGTTTTCTCATATTCGAACCCTTTTCTTTCTGAGTATACCTTTTCACAGTAAGCTTTGCTTCCAAGGTTTTTACCTTATCCTATGATCCTCTTTTATTTAACAGAGCCACTTCCAATGGCTTTCACACCATCCGTGGTTCTACAAGCAGCCAGATCTAATTTAAAATTCATTGATTCTATTTCAACATTCATTGCACTTTGCTAAGATTCCGCATTTCTATCTTGTAGTGCTTCGTCGTATCCGTGAGTCCATTCCATATTTACTAGGGACCAAGTCTCACGACTCTCCTAAAATATATATCTTACAGATTGTAGAACAACCCTCCCACTACGACAAGGCACTACTTGCAATTGTGTATCAGACATGACACAAGTTGCAGTTTCCTCATGGTATACCCTCTTGTACAGTTGGTACTAATATTTTGTGTTTTTTCCTCTCACTTCCTTTAGAATAATTTACACATAGGCTTGTGATTTATTACATAGTACTTTTCCAAAATTTAGTGTTTGTGTTAACAATCACCCTTCGATCTTTTGGACTAAATAAATCAACACCCTCCATTTTTCCAGAATATCCCACAAACAGACAAACGTTATACGACATGCTGTTTTTAGGGTATACCCATAAAATAATTTAGTAATTCCAAATAATTCATCATCTATCTAATCATTTCCATAAGAGTCTTTCCTTATTAGGATTAGAAGACGCATTATTAATTATTATTTGTTGCATCTGTGGGATAAACATGATTTAAGAGTACAAATTGTGAGCAACGTACCACAACATATTATAGCTCCATCCTTCATTATAATGACCATATCATTTAAATGAAAAGGAATATCCATTTGTAAATACATAGAAACTGAAATGAAATTCTTTCTATGAAAAACGTACGTAAAGACAATTTCTCAAAACCAAACGTTTATTCATATCATAAGATAAATAAACAACTCCCACTGCAACAGCCACTACTCTCGTAGTATTACCCATGTATATTATAATCTCATCATCACTTAGTTGCAGACTTTTAGTGACTCCGGTATCTACACAAAACGTATCAGTAAATACCATTACTAATCATGCTTCAATGACTAGTGCATGAGATACTAACCTTGTTCACATCATGATGAAAATAGCTTTCCTTCACCACATGTTTTGTCAGAAGTTCCCCACCATATACAACCTCTTGTATTTCAGGTAGAACTTGCTAAAAAACCCAGACAAATTATGGAGAATAAATTGATCTAGGTTTCTCCTTCAATTTCTACTCCAAGCATTTCTAATTCATTCATCAACTTATCCATGACCTCTTACCTTTCTAACTTTACTCAAGTATCTGAAGAGTCGCATGAGACCATCATATTTCTATGAACCTCTCACCTCTCCACTAGAGACTTTAATAGGCATCATGGGACATCCTTAGTGAGAACACATATTTATATTTTCTAAGCAGTAAAATCAAATTCAAGATTCTTTTCTAATCATTTAATTTTGGACAAGTAAATATGTTTCTTTTAGTAAACGATAAGAAAGATAAAACCATTTGAAAAATCAGAGAACCACAAATAAATACACCGATCAAATCTTTGAATTTTATCCATTTTTATTGATTCCCTCAAAATAATATAAATTTAAAATTCACCGACATCTCAAGCACCGTGAGTCTACAAGCCAAGATAGTGTGGACGTTTACAAACCCGAACATTTATAAGAGAAGATTTTACCCATTAATTTCATTTGTCAACCTAACCTCATGACAAAATAATTAATAGCCGGTTCCTCTTTAGCCATGCAAATAATAGCAGTGACTCCGATGTGGAGGATACTTATTATTTGCATCTAAGTGTACACCATTATTTGACCTCAAGTCCATTGCGCAAGCTTATATGCCTTACAGGGAAAAGTACACACGCGCTCGGATAACTTCATACAGTCATCAATTATAAGTTTGTATAGTGATCCGCATATAAACTCATCTGAAGGGGAGGAAGACACTATAACCAACACGCAAGTTCATATGCATCACATTACAAACAATAATTATTTAATGAAGTCTGTACTAGTGATCCACAAATTACTCATCCGATGGGGAGGAAGGCACTATAGCCAACACGTAAGTATACTTGCATCACTTACAAACCAATAATGGAGGCCGCGGGAATTATTAACCAATCCCCTCGTCCACTTAGTTATTTAATACCGAGGGATTTTACATGCATATAATATTAAAAAATAAAATGCACAACCTAGCTTGCTCCTATTACGGCACATAAGTCAGTAAATCACAGAGAATCATGCATTACATATATAACAATAATCTGATAATTAAATCAATTATAGCAGTTATATATCAGCGAATTCGATTGTTCGCCACCAAGCATAAAATTGAGCAGCTGCGACTATGCGGGGTTCGACCTCCCTGATGAGGTCACAGGGATCAACCTGACTGGACAAGTCACGGGGTTCAGGGCAGCACCCCGAAATCAAAACTGTCATGTCACACTGCAAAGCTGAACTTAACTCGAGTGGCAAATTTTGCTTATACTCGAGTCGAGTAGCATCTGCTTCTGCATGGCACCAGCCGCGATCAAGCTCGACTCGAGTCTTTTCCTTGTCCCACGCTCGACTCGAGTGAAGGTTCAGCGATAAATGCCCTAACTTGCACCACAAGTCGCCACCTGGAAGCAATAGACCCTCGAAGCAACGCCGCCCAGCCTTCATCCATTTGCCATGCCTCATCCAGTCGACTCCAGTTTCAGCCACACTGTGCAGCCTCCATGCATGACATCGTGTGCCCAACCCATCAACCGAGTTCCACACCGAGAGCTTCACACGGTGATCTGCGTGCTACTGCATACATCTTCTGCATGACTTGGCTTCTCCGAGTGCTACAACATGCAAACATGCACGCCATGCCCAGCTCCAAGCCCAGCAACACATTCGACCCGTGCTCCTAAGCAGCTCGCCCACATGCCCAGCATCGTGCCAACACACACGACGGTCAGCAGCCACCAGCCTATCCAGCAGTTCGCCCGTTGTGGCCCAGCAACTGGCCATGACGTCTTCCAGCCTGCTCGCCAACTGCTCGAAATGAGCTAGACACCATGTACTGTGCCATGAACCACCCATTCTCGCCATCACACACGAATATTCACCTGGCACCATGCTGCGTCGCACGGCATTCGGCAAGACTCGCCCCAGAATACATGATTGACTCCTCTTGGCCGTGTGCAGACTCAACCAGAAAGAAGGTATGACCCGCTCGGAAATTGCTGGCGACTCGATCAGAATCTCTAAGACCCGCACGGAATACCCCGGCATTCATCTGCATTACCGTGCTGCAGCCTGCTGCCTCTCGTTTGTGCCACCAGCGCTCCACGCCTGGCCATGGCTTGAAACGAGCACCACCAATTGCCGCTGGAAACAAGAGCCCGCACGCTGCCCAGCCCAAGCCCACCGCGTCGCCTAGGCGAAACCATCGCTCCGCCAGGCATCATCCAACTTGTGTCGTGTGTCTGGCCATGGTGTTACGCCTATCTGGCGAGCGCCTGGCTTTGATTTCACATCGTCATGCTTTGCTGTTGTGTTCCATCATCAGGCCACCGCAGACTCAATCGGAATTTGCATCAGACCCACCCAAGTCAACAGTCAGACTCACCCAAAACTCCGTCAGACCCGTCCGGAAGAGCTGTCCGATTCGCCTGAAACCCCTATCAGACCCGCTCGGAAGGCTGCTGGTCCCGATCTGAAAAATTGCCTGAAAACGCATCACACGCCGGCTGTCTTCCACCTGGTTACACCATTCGTCTGCCTGGAGCACCACCTTGCCGACAAGTAAAGCCGCATGTACCCTGCTCCATCAGTCGACGAGCCCGACGTGCAGCCGCGTTCTAGTAGCCATCGCCACTCACCCTATCGGCGTTCAATTCCAACACTGGATAGCCGCCCTCGTCATGGTTGCGCCGCTATTGATCATGTCCGTCAGCAGTCAAGTGTGTGCATCGTGTACAGTTAGGGTGTTCACCAAGAAAATATATTCTAGAACCCAAATATCACACAAGCACATAAACCCTAGCCTAATGTTTCACGCTTCACCACAAAACCGAAGCTCTGATACCAATTGTTGGCGTCTAATCGTTTAGTTAACATGACCCATTAGGGTTCCATATATTTCTAACAGTTAGCAGAACCAGGAAAACAAGAAACATATTATCTTTCACCAGGGTATGTTGAAGACGATGAATTCTCGCCACCAGCCTATGCAGCCTCACAGTTTTAGATATAAATCTCTCATCCGATGTCTGATTTGAGTAATCTATATGCCAAAACGATCCTCTCTTCCGTGGCTTTCCGTCAATATATCACAAGTCTTGTTCTAAAGTCTGTAAAATTTTATAAAAAACGTAGAAATTGGCGGACAGCAGCAGCAAACAACCTTCCAGTCTTCTGCTGTATTCCCAAGTCCAATCTCGACGTCGTGTAGGCGACGACCTTCGAGATCTTCTCATTTTACTGTTCCCTCACCCTCCACATAGTGTTAGGCGTGATTAATCTCATAGATTAGGGTTTCTGGACAGCTGAGATGACTTATATATGGGCCACAACAGGGACCAGGAGGAGAAATTAGAGTTGGGCCTCCAATGTGCTTAAGTATCCAAGCTTAGCCCAAAGCTTATACTTAAGTCCTATAATAATAATATATACCACTAAAATATTATTACTGCATTACCGTTCTATTCCCATAATTACGTTATGGACACCTTCTTATTATTAGCCCGTTAGTCTCCCCATGTTTAAGATATACAATTTCCATTAATTAATTAAGTTACTGACAACTCCATCAATCAACAGCACACCACAGAGACAACACTATTTCCCAACTCATCGAGTTTGTTGATTTAATTACCTGTAAATCTCACCCATTGATGAATCAAAGAAATACATACTGCCTTACGTGTCGAGATTATTGTATAGGGATTAAGAGCACAAACATCCATAATAACTGAGATCAAGTTCTTCTATAAGTTAGTATAAGTCGAACGATCTCAAGCGGTCCTACTCAATACACACAAAGTGCACTAATGTGATTCTATAGCCAAGACAAGCTAATAACAAATCACACTACAACCATCGCGATAGAGAGTTTGGATGTCAATTTTATCCGCAGGGTCGGGTTATACGCGGGTACCTGAGGTGGTGGGTACGGGTAGGGTAGGCTTTATCAGGTAACGGGTATGGTAATACCCAAACCCGATAAAAATTTTACGGGTAAGGGTATGGTACGGTTTCTCCTTTTATACCCGTTTACCCGACCCGTTTACCCAATACTATATATTATACATATTATATACTCCCTCCGTCCTATTTCAAAATTTACGTTTACTTTTTGCACGTTGATGAAGGAGTATAATATTTTAATAGATAATGGGTGGAAAGATATAATATTTAATGTAAAGTGGGTAGGTGTATTAGTATTGAATGATATATTAATTGTTTTAGGTGGGTCCCATATTCCAAAAAGGAAAACGTAAATATTGAAATTAGACGCACAAAATAGAAACGTAAACATTGAAACGGGACGGAGGGAGTATATATATATATATTGTACTATTATGTTCTACATTTTTAATTATATTACATATTTATATATTCATATTTATATTATTTAATCTTTAATTAATTATGTCCAAGTAATATATTTATTTTTACTTATATTATTTTAATTTTTAATTAATACTCCCTCCGTCTCTGGCTAAGAGGGCCAGAGACCTTATGTTAACCATAAGGTCTCTGACCCTCATTACCTGAGACGGAGGGAGTAATATTTAAGTACATTATTTAATTCCAAATTTATATTTTTACTTAAAAAAACTTTTTAATTTCAATACGGATAGGATTGTTCAAGTTTGAAAAACGACGGATATTCATATAATATTTTATAATAATTGTGGGTACCCATTTATCCACGGATTATCCGCCTACCCGACGGGTATACCCGTACCCTACCCGATGTTCAATTTTAGGGTGTTAGGGTATGGTAAATAGGGTAGCAGGTAGTATGTGGATTTGTCCAACCCGTACCCTACCCTACCCGTTTACATCCCTAATAGAGAGTCCCCTTCTATCTCGGTTGTGAACATCTGTTTATACTTTATAAGAAAACTGATAATAAGATCTTTCGCGTGTTGTTGCACAACATATTATCTACAATATAAAGTAAGTAGACTATTGCATCGAACATATAAATAAATTATAAGACGCAATCATTTGATCATATGATTCTCATTTCAAATAAATTATTATAACATTGTTCATACTAAAGCTAGACTTTTAGTATACAACCATATACACACAACAACAAATCTGGTCCCCCACTTGATCACATAATATATACACACAACAACACATCTGGTCCCCACTTAATCACACAATATACACAAAACAACTTCAAAATTGAGTTATACAACTCTAAATTGAACTAAATAACACAACCCAAATTCAAAGGTGTCATAAGCACTTAATACACTAAACTGAAATGTAGATTACATGAAACATACACCTATGATTGTAAAAATTATAGTTGTTATTAAAAGAACCATAATGACGCATATAAGTTTTGATAGATCTTGCAGCGCCTTCTTAGTTTTCTTCAAATCTTTCAATACCCTCTCCTCTTTGTTGATCTTATTGACGTCATTGCTTTCACCAGTAGACACCTCTTCTCCATCAATTTCCTCTTCTTTTATAGGATTACACCAAGAATGAAATGTGTGCTCAATACAATAGTAGAATAGTTTTTGATAATTTGGTGTTCTTGATGAACATACTCTGATTTCATCCAATGCTTACAAAACTTATCTTCGTATTTGAGTTTACTTGGTCGCCCAATGCTTACACCAGACTTCTGTGACATTTTTAACTTGTTCGAAGTAAAAGCAACCAAATCAATACCTCAACTCACTTCGGATGCGAAATCACACAACAAAGGAATCAAGATTTCCTCTAATAATGAGGATATAATTGCGTGAACCTTAAAAATACAACATATTCACAAATTATCAAATTTTCTCAAAATCATATGCTCATAGTAAACCCTAACCCTTGCATAAACTCCAAGCCATACAAATAATTATAAATTTTCTTAATTGAACACTTAACGCCAATAAGTGTATCCATATACCATCAAATCATTTTGCTAAGCAAATAATTGCACTCACGAATCCCCAATTTTTAAAATGAAACTCAGGTTTAGAACTTCATACTTCAAATATGTCGTCCTTTTTCCCTTTGCTCTCTCCCCACACTAGTGAACTGTAACTTCGTGCAAAGAAAAGAAAATTGATTCGCCTTATTTTTCGAAAACCAGAGGAGAGGTAATCGTCATAGCAGAACTTTATCCTCTGCTATGAAGAATCAATTTTCTCTTTCATTTAAATTGGGAACACCACTTAAATTGAGGTAGGGGTGATGTGGCAGGTGAGTTGGCAGCTGAGTTTATTAAAGCGGTGATGTGTGTATCCACGTAGGATCGTGCTGAAATGGGTGCGACGGAAATGGACCAAAATTGAGAAACCGATGGGGCTCCGGTGAATTTTAAAGAAATTGGACTAAAATTGATAACAAATGACTAAAATTGGATAAGAAAGGACTAAAACTGGAAACGTCAAAACATAGAGGACCATTTGTGGGTTTAATAATACATACATATCCATTTGTGATAATTTCTCTCATTAGTATTATATGTTACTATTATCACAATTAATATTTATTAATATATGTTGAGTCATCACACTATCTCCATACATACATGACTATATATATATTATTAATGATTTTGATTACTTTCTTTTATTGATATTTTTATTATTATTTGGTATCTTATTGATTTTAAAATTTAAAAAAATCCCAATCCCACGTCTTCTCTCATTTGTAACTACAGTCTCCTCAAATCTCTCCAGCCAATTCTCACATTCATAACAAAATGATAGAACGTACAGCAGAAGGGAAACATCTTTACATACATAACTTTACAATCCCTCACCCAAAAAATAGAGAAAAAAAGAGAAAAAAAAGAGATAGAAATCAAATTTCTCCACTCTCAATCATCACCGCATATACCTCTACCTGCCTTTTTGTGTCAAAGTCTGCTCGTCCACTAGTGTGTTGAAATAGGAAGACCAAATTTACGCCTTCTTCTTTTCTTTTAGATCATGATTCATATAACGTGTTAGACTATATAGAAATTTTTTCTGTAACTTTTTATAGACGTTCACTCGCTAATCATACTAATTAGGCATTAACTATAATAATAAGATCTCTTTCCTTACTAAGATCTAGATGATGAGCGTAAAAATTGCTAGAAATTTTGGTTCATTTTTAGCTAGCTTTTATATAATTAAGGTTGTTTTTAGTGATTAATTTCTTTAATTTCTTAGTTTTTGTGGAGAGGAATATCTTGGTAGAATTTGCAAGATTTATACTAAAATAAGCTTCTACATTCAATTACGAAAACATAGGAAGAAACGGGGCTCATTTCGAAGTTAAAACAAATAAATACGGGCTAAAACGGTAGAACTGCGATAGCTTAAAATTTCAACTTAATGGTTGAGGCCCACTAACGATTCCTTGGCCCATTTGCAATTAAAATGGCAGTCATGACCCACTTGTGACTTGAAAATCAAACAGTGGGGCATTTGATTGAATAGGGGCCCACATTTCATTTTGAGGAGGAATTTTAGATTTGTAACAGAGGCTGCATATTAATCGATGGCCCACTACCTATGAAAAATATATTTTATTTATAAGAAAGGCCCATTATAGTTGATTTAAATGGAAGATAGCCGAGCAGAATTGATCTAGCCAGTGCCCAATCGTCATTCAGCAACAACTTCTAGATCTTCATTTCCCCTGCTTCTGTAAGTCGCCCATTCATCCATTGCCACAAATCTACCAATTTAGTTAATTAATTTCCTCTATCATCTACTCCAAGTGATCAAGGAAGCAATGGGGATTGAATATTGAAAGAAGATAAAAGCTCAAAGAAGAAATTCAATGGGAGAATTTATTTTATTTTGTAATTTTCTTAGGTTTAATCATGGGATTTAGTAAGACAATTTTTTTTGTTTTATTTGATACTATGTTAGGCTAATCTCCTTTGTGAGATTAGTTCCATGATTGGTGTTGGATAATTTAATTTTTATGCAATTTAATTTTAATCTTAATTGGGCATTGAGTTAATTCTATCATTGATGTTAATTGTTTGATTCATATATTTGACTTGTGTGATTAATTGTCTTGGGCATGTGATTAGAATGAGAATTCAATTATGCGTGTAGGATAATTCATTGAATCATTTTATCATACACTTCATGTGCATTAATTTAGAATGAGATGGAGATATCCTTCTAGATTTAGAACCCTTTGATAGAATACCTCGTTGGCAATCGAGAGATTGGTTAATTAGGTGAGGGGACTCACACCATTAGTGGATTCATAGTACCTAGAAAGAGAATATTGCTTATGACTTAGTACTTAATAATAATTAGGGAATTTGTTGAGTAATTAGTATCTATTGGGAGGTGTTCACTTTGGTCTCGATCCTATGAGCTTTTGGGAGCCTTATTTAGGGCCTACGACTTAAGTAACTCAGAGAGAGAGCTTAGGATAAATTACTGATCGCTCTTATGTCATGTCCATGAGAGGTTGGAATTAGTTGCATGATTACTTTATTTTCTATGCCATAATTGTTGTTAATCTCATCCTTGTATCATTTGGAATCAATTTATCCTTGCATCCATCATATTTTTATTACCTTAATTACTTTTATTTGCATGTTTATCTATCCACTCCTTCCGTCGTCCTTATAAAATCATAATAAACTTGAAATCGATTAAACTCTTAATTGCTTGATTTCCATCGGGTACAATAATTTTTATTGCTTGGGTATATTCTACGACGATCGAGTACACTTACTTCTGAGTGAAAAATATTCAATCACTAGATTTATTAAAAGTTTTTATATTGACAAGATTGATCCACTACTGAACATAGCCATGTGCCTATTTGTATAAATCTCTTGCAAATGCAGGACTAGAATTTAGAATTTGTAATACCAATGAGTTGTGTAGACATGTGTCTAGAACATGATCATTTAGAAGATATTTTTCAATTGTATTGTCACTTGACATATTTTCATAGGTTATCTTTCTCAATACTTAACATATATACTAAACTCTGGAATTTCTCATTTTAGAGTTTTGAATAATGAAAATACGGTTTTCATTTTTTCTCTTATTCTACCTTCGTTGATTCTAATTGCTTCTATGAATATCCAATCTTATTATGTGGTTTCCATCCTTCAATTTCTATATGGTATCAGTTATCAGTTTCGATCCTTTCTTACGTGAATTCCTTGATTTTGGGAATTTCTATCAGTTACCGATTTTGATATTTTCTTCCATGAATCCCTTGATTTTTGGGATTTCTTCCTGAAATTTCCAGTTTGATTGTTATGGGTTTACCATGATTTTGGAGTTTTCTTTCTACGTATCGACATTTTCAATTTGATTGCTAAGGGTTTTCCTTGATTTTGGGGATTTTTCTTCCTGTTCTGCTTCGGTCTTCTGCATGGCGATTCAGTGGAGTGGATTACAACGGCTGTTATTGCTTCTCCTTCTGCTCCGCGACTACGGCTTCCTCTTCTACTCCGGCGAGACGTATTTCTCCGGCGATTGTTATCACCGGTTTGTTGATGAATTTTTCTGTTGCTGTGGTTTCTTCATGGTTTAGCTGGTTCCGTTGGTTGCTATGTATTCTCCTACTGTTGTACAACCTCCTATTACTACATGGTCTTCCCGATGTTCAAAGTTTGGTGTTGATGGATTGGTACGGCGATGCTACGGGTAACTAGATGGATTGTTAGTTTGGTCTGCTATTATTGTCCTTTCTTATGGTCTTATTTGCTGCCTCTGATTGCTCTGCTACTGATCTTGAATTGCTGCTTCTGTTGGGTTTTACTGCTAAATTGGATTGCTACCTCTATTGCTATAATACTTGGATTGCTACTTCTATTGCTATGGTTTATTACTAATCGATTGCTACAAGACTGTTGTTCCACTTGATTCCTTTAAAGACTTTGCTGTGAAGATCTTGCTTATGGATTGCTAGCTGGTTTGCTTTTGGTTCTCTGCCTCTCCTTGGTTCATGTTCGCTGCCCTATTTCCTATGCTTGAAGTTGGGTTGTTTTTGCTAATTTTCTCTTGCTGCCATGTAGCTGCTATGCTTATATGTTGCTCTTTTGAAGTTGGGTTGTTTCAGAAAGATTGCTCATGTGTTTCTTTGCTTTTGGTTTCCTGTCTCTGTTTGGTTTGGAAGAATGCTGCATCTCATTTTTCCTACGCTTTTGGGTGCTTCCCTTACTTGATGCTATGTTGCTGGTATGCACTTCTACTACTGCTACATGGATATGTTCTTGCTGCCCTTGAAGATTGGCTAGTGCTTCAGTTTGTTTTTGAAGATTGCTGCCTTTGTTTTCTATTTCGTTTTTTGTTTGTTGCTCGTTGTTGTCCAAGTTTAAAAAAAATTAAGTAACGTTTATTTATTAACTCATATCACAATTTAATTTTAAAATTACTATTATTTTTTAACATATATAATATATTTAACCATTTAACTATTATAAAGAGAAAAAAATATACTAAATCACTTCTACAAGTCAAAAAGTTATTTATATTAATGTTTATATAAATAATAAAGATAAAAATGAGTTTGTGTAAGATTAATCTCACTTTTTTTAACATAGGTATTACATGTGCCTAGAACATGATCATTTAGAAGATATTTTTCAATTGTATTGCCACTTGGCATATTTCCATTGGTTATCTTTCTCAATACTTTATTCTCTGTAACTTCTCATTTTAGAGTTTTGAATAATGAAAATACGGTTTCCCTTTTCTCTCTTATTCTACCTTCGTTGATTCTAACTGCTAATATGAATATCCAATCTTCTTCTATGGTTTCCATCCTTCAATTTCTGCAGAGTTAGTATTTTCAAAGTTTGAGAGGCTTACGTCATTATTCCACCTAGGATATGTTTATTGTAGTTTTAGATTATGTTTATCACAATTAGATACTATCTCACTTATTGGTTTTGACGCGCGGGTCTACTCTCTCTCAATCAAATTCTAAACCACCAATCCCAACTTATCAACTGTCATGAATCCAAATTTATTTATGTCCCTATACTTTTCCTTCTTTCAAATTTTTTGCGTTATATAAATATGTTTACGAACACCTTTCCTTCTTTTCAACAATTCTGTCATATATAAATATGTTTACGAACGTAATAATTTTTATTTATAAATTTTTGATAATATATCTTATGTTAGGGTGGTTTCAATATATTATGAGGGGTAGGAATAGGGCGTGCATCACATCCATTAAGTTTTGCAAAATATTCAGGTGGGGAATTCTAAAATTATGTTCGTCTAATACAAGTACGTAAACTTACGTGTTTACTAATGAGTTGTTTCACACCTACGTGTTTAGTAATGATTTATTTCACAGTCCCACAGTCATAGAGTACTTCTATAGTACTAACACAATTATATAAATCAATATAAATCAGGACACTTATTTATACATGGAGAAATGAATATATCATGAGACATTCTCTCATTAGACAAAATTTGATATGATTTGAGTATATGAGATTTGATTTTATCTCATCCAATGAGCTGGACTTTGTCATCTTCGATTTAAAGCCTGCTTGAGTTGATTTGAGCTTATGTGAACTAGATTTAATCCAAATAATCATATTAATTATCAATTATTTAATTATTTATTTTATGAATTAATTTGTTTAAATTTATTAATAATTAAATATTTAATTGAAATTTAATATATTTTCACCTTGTATTTTTATTTATTTGGCGATAAAAGTTATTTGTATACAAATCCCTATATGCACCTATTAATTTCTAACACATCCACATTTTATAAATTCTTTCTCTTCAATAAACACTTTTCCTCTTTTTCTCTACTCTCTCGTCTCTTCTGTCATATCAGTTAATACACTTTTATAAATATCACCATACATATTTTATACATTAATTTAAAATTAAAATTAAAACATATCCAACTGTTATGGGTACACCTTATACCCCTCTAGGCAGGATTTCCTCTCGACCCTAGTACACATCAATTGCCTGGTCAGCCCAATTACTAGAGGATTGCTCGCACACAACGTCAAGAGAAAATGTCACTCATGCTCCAACGGAACATTCACACATCAACACACTCAAATGCCCTTTCAACAAATCACAAGCCTCTAAAGTAGTGACAAACAACTAACAAATTGATTCCTCGTGGCAACAACTTATTCGATCAACATATCCAACTTATTTGTCCTTCTCAATTTGCTATTCCAGCCGGATAACTATCAACACCTATCATAAACGTAAAACAAATATAGTATAAATGAACTCAAATTTCCTATTTCATGATTCATGTTTATTGGCATTTTTACATTGAAGGAATTCATCACAGTGCCCTGTAGATTTTATTAATTTTCTTTTGTGCCCAAATTTTAAGGGGGTGTTTAAAAATACATAAAATGACAAAAAAACTCTTAACTCGATATTAACACGATATTAATTTTTAAAATAATCAGTATCAAGTCAAGTTTTTTACTTGACTCGATTGTATAAAAAGTTACAATCGAGTCAAAATATGTGTATTGAGTCACGTAAAAAAAACTTGACTCAATAATATTTTTTTAAAAGTGAATATCGTGTCAATATCAAATTAAGAGTCTTTACGTCATTTTGAGTATTTTTAAGCATCCCTTTAAATTTTGGCACAAATGAAAATTACTATAAATTCTGCAGAACACTGTTGCACTTGATCCTTTTATATTCTAGAGAAATTATTAGGTCCACTAAATTTGACTAAATCCACAATTAGTCCTATAACTTAAAAAAATTATCAATTTTATTCTTTTTTAATTCAATTTTGGTCCTACTTGTCCAATTTTAATCCAATCAATCCAATTTTGATTCTATTTTCAAAAAATAAAAAATGAAACCTACTAGATGTCACGCCCCGACCCCAGACAGAACGCGACAACCGCCACGTTACCCATAAATTTCGCAGAATGGGTGCACTCCACTCCACAAAGTTTATAGAAAACGTAAGGCTTGCTATCAAGTACCTGTAGAGCTGAACAACTGATAACAACGGGTACAACCCGAGGACATCATCTCAAAAGGTATCAACAAGTATTTACAAAGGTACAAAATACAACGGTGTAACTTAGTTTAAAGAAAATATACATGAACGATATAACATCGCGAAGGTACAAAAAGAACATCAAGGGGGTCACCAAATATAAACTATACAATCTCGCCAATGAATCCGTCAATTTACATAAAAGAGAAAGTACCCAAAACACGGATTGGATGACGAGCAAACGATAGGAAAACCTCCAACCAAAACGATATCAACAACCTGAAAACGAAAGAATGATGGGGGTGAGTAAAACCACTAGCTCAGTGAGGTGATAAGCCGGTCACCCCGACCCTTATACAAAACATGTATTCCCACTCGCGGTTCATAATATAAAATCCAACATTTCGTCTCACAATAACTATTTCTCACTCAGTATACATATTAATGAAAATAAAAACCTTAGTGCACATTTACGAATAACACAATTAGTTCAAACAACATGTTATCACATAAAAGACGCGTGGGTAGTCAATATCCTCCTCGAACTGAGCTCTCCGTCGAGAGACAGTCCAAGCTCGTCACCGTTACTCTAGATAAAATGCACATTAATATTCTTTCTCAACACGCCAAGTGCTAAAGTTCACAATTCAATATCGACGTGAATACTTGAAATGATCAAACATATAAACATATATGACATGCATGTCCCACACCGGTGACGTTGACTGAGCCTATAATAGACTAATCCATCTAACGATCACCCTCCAGAGTATCAGTATTTGGCAAATGGACAGGTGCCCCGTTAGATCTAACTCACCCAGGTTTGCCAATCCCGGGCAACTTGGTTGTCACTCTAACTCACCCGAACCGCGACAATTCGGGCTACTTAACCAATGTCGCTCCAACTCACCCGAACCGGGACCAATTCGGGCTACTTAACCTTGGTACCAGGCATACATATGCATCATAAGATGAATAACGACTCAAGTTAGAGTCTTAATTGGCACACAAGAATAACCAGAAATCAATTCTCAAATAATTCACAATAAATGCTATCAGATATCGAGCCGACAAGGCTTTTCAACATAAGTTAAAATCAATAATACTCATAAAATGGCTAACAGGACTCTAACCAGAGCAATCGAGACAATCAGGCTCTTTACCACATAACACAATACCAAATAATTTTCTTGTCAATTAACTAAAACAAAAACAAATGCACATTTATCGAGGGTCCACACTTCCCACAAGAGAAGGCGTTCCCGAATTATCAACTCACAAGGAAGTGATTAACTCTCTCTGGAATCTGAAGTCGGTCCCTTGCCCTTCGTCGATGGTTCTTTACCTAGAAAGGAGATGAGCAATTAAAGACAAATTAAATATAACTAACTATTAGCGGTAACATCCCTTTCATTGCTAAAAACAAATCCTAATTGAGTTCGAACGAGTCGATATTAAATAAAAATTGTATGTAACTCCTTAACATCAGTTCCCAATCCCACATAACCCGTTTCAATACATTAACTAAACGAAACGATAGAAAATAAGTTTGAATTCGACATAAAAATTCTGAAATTTTCCAGCTAGCGGCAGTTTACGAGAAAAATCATAACTAATTGTAGAATAATCGGATTGAGGCGTTTCAAGTGGCTACGGAAAGCTGACGAGTTCAGCTACGTACAGAAATTAAGTTTGCAAACTTTCGAGGGCAATAGCTATGTCAAAATCAGTCCGAACAGTCTGCAAATTACCCACATACAAAAAAGAAAAACCCCACAAAATTACAAAATCATGGAAGAAGGAAGCTTAATTCACACACCACTTACCTCAAAACAACTTAGAAACCACCTAGGATGAGGGTTGTAAGGGAGAATTTGATCAACAAGGGTTTCTCCTCTTCACTCTCTTCTTTCCCCTCTTTTGCTTTTCTTCTCCCGTTCTTCTCTCTCTTTTTTTTTTAACTTTAGCCTTACTAATTATATATCAGGCCATTTAAGTGGGCTGAAACTTTGGGCCACAAAATAAATAAATAAATAAGTTTGGGCTTTCTAAAAAAAATCTAGTTGGACTAAGATAAGGCTGGCCTTTTGGGCCATATAAATAAATAAATAGGTTTTGGGCTTTCTAAAATAAATCTAGTTGGGCTAAGATAGGGCTGGCCTTTTGGGCCATAAAAATAAATAAATAGGTTTTGGGCTTTCTAAAAAAAATCTAGTTGAGCTAAGATATTATGAAGTATCCCCTCCTCTAAAAAGTTTCGTCCTCGAAACATAAACGTACCTAGAGATGAAAAGAGATTTGGATGGTGTTGACGCATGACTGACTCTGGTTCCCATGTTTCTTCTTCAATTTGATCACTTCTCCATAGAATTCCCACCATAGGAATGGATTTGTTACGAAGAATTTTCTCTCGGCGATCTACTATTTGAACAGGTTGTACTTCGTACGATAGATTTTCCTTTAATACAATTGGGGGATCTTTGAGCACGTGCGAAGGATCTGGTTCATATTTTCTAAGCATAGAGACATGGAAGACATCGTGAATCTTCGACAATTCCGATGGTAGCTCAAGTCGATACGCGACACGACCAATCCTTTGCACGATCGTAAACGGGCCAATATACCTTGGACTCAACTTTCCTCGACGGCGGAATCGCAACACGCCCTTCCATGGAGAAACTTTCAGAAAAACTTTATCTCCTTCATTAAACTCCAAATCGCACCTCCTATTATCTGCGTAGCTTTTCTATCGATCTTGCGCTGCCTTAAGTCTGTCTCGAATAAGTTGTATTTTTGCCTTCGCATCTTCGATAAGCTCTACTTGTTCGATTTTTCTCTCGCCAACCTCATCCCAAAAGAGTGGTGTTCGACACTTTCGGCCATACAGAGCTTCGTACGGGGGCATTCCAATGCTTGAATGATAACTGTTGTTATAAGCGAACTCCACCAAAGTCACGTACTTATCCCAGCTACCTCCCAAATTCAACACCACTGCACGTAGCATGTCTTCTAGTGTCTGTATAGTTCTTTCTGACTGTCCATCAGTCTGTGGATGAAACGAGGTACTAAATAGTAATTTTGTACCTAGCGCTTTCTGCAGACTAGGCCAAAAACGGGAAGTGAATCTTGGATCACGGTCAGATATGATTGACACTGGTACTCCGTGCAATCTCACGATCTCATCGACATATAACTTGGGAAGTTTCTCTAAAGATTCGTTGGTATGCACTGGAAGGAAATGTACCGATTTCGTCAGACGATCGACAATGACCCAAATTGAGTCATGACCCTTTTGGGTTCGAGGTAAATCAGAAATAAAATCCATTGTGACGTTTTCCCATTTCCACTCAGGAATAGGTAGTGGTTGAAGCATGCCGGCTGGTTTTTGGTGTTCCGCTTTAATCTGTTGGCATGATAAGCACTTTGATACAAATTCAGTAGTGTCCCGTTTCATACCTGGCCACCAATAATGCTCCCGAAGTGTTCTGTACATTTTGGTACTACCAGGATGCATAGCATAGGCTGAAGAATGGGCTTCCTCAAGAATAACTCTATGAACATCAAGTTCTGATGGAACACAAACACGATTTTTAAAAGTAAGAAGTCCATCATCCCGAATTTGAAATTCTGTTTCTTTTCCTTGATTTAGCTTCGCCATCTTCTGTTGTAAATAAACATCGTGTGATTATCGTTCTCGAATTTTCTCGAACAAGGTAGGTCTAACCTCGAATTTGGCGATTAAGGCAGAATCATTAGACTTTTCACAATCGAGCGAAATGTGTAAAGATTTAAATTGCTCCAACATAGGAAGATAAAAAGATTGAATCGAAGCAAGTGAGGTAGAAGACTTCCTACTCAGAGCATCTGCAACAACGTTCGCCTTGTCAGGATGATAATCGATGACTAAGTAATAGTCACTAATCAACTCCATCCATCGCCTTTGCCTGAGGTTGAGCTCCTTTTGCGTGGTGATATACTTTAAGCTCTTGTGATCAGTGAAAACCCACAAGTTGCACCATACAGATAGTGCCTCTAGATCTTCAATGCAAAGACGATTGCTGCCAACTCTAAATCATGTGTAGGATAATTTTCTTCGTTCTTCTTCAATTGCCTTGAAGCGTAGGCAATAAACTTTCCTTCTTGCATGAGAACGCATCCTAATCCTTGTCTCGAGGCGTCGCTATAAATGGTAAATTCTCCAATCTCTGGGTCTGGCAAAGCAAGAATAGGAGCTGAAACGAGTCGTCTTTTCAATTCTTGAAATGCTTCGTCGCATTCTTCACTCCATTCAAATTTTACCCCTTTCCGAGTCAATTTAGTCAAAGATGAAGCCAATAACGAAAAGTCTTTGACAAACCGTCGATAATATCAGCTAATCCCAGAAAACTACGAATCTCTATCACGTTCTTTGGACTCTCCCAATCTAGTATAGCTTGAATCTTCACTGGATCGACGTAGATTCCTTCTTTAGAAATGTGATGACCCAAAAAGCTTACCTCACGAAGCCAAAATTCACACTTCGAGAATTTAACATAAAGCTGATTTTCTCTGAGAATGTTCAGAGCAATTCTTAGATGATGAGAATGCTCGTCGTCCGATTTAGAATAAATAAAAATGTCATCAATGAAGATGATGACAAACTTATCTAAGTACTACCGAAAGACCCGATTCATAAGATCCATAAAAGCTGCAGGAGTATTTGAGAGTCCAAAAGGCATAACACAGAATTCAAAATGACCGTATCTGGTTCGAAAAGCAGACTTAGGGATATAAGATTCCCTAATCTTGAGTTGGTGATAACCGGATTGCAAATCAATTTTTGAGAACACAGTTGCTCCTTGCAATTGATCAAACAGATCATCGATTCTTGGAAGAGGATATTTGTTCTTAATTGTCACCTTGTTCAATTGACGGTAGTCGACACATAGGCGAAGTGATCCATCTTTCTTCTTGACAAAAAAAACTGGAGCACCCCACGGAGATGTGCTAGGTCGTATGAACCCCTTCTCCAATAATTTTCCAAGTTGTCTGGAGTTCCTTGAGCTCAGCAGGCGACATTCGATATGGAGTAATCGATATAGGTGTGATTCCAGGAAGTACGTCAATGGAAAAATCAATCTCTCGATTCGAAGGTTGTCCTGGTAAGTCTTTGGGAAAGACATCAGGAAATTCATTCACGATCGGGATGTCATCTAGTTTAGTTTCAGAAAGAGAAGTATCGATGACAAATGCCAAGAATGCCTCACAACCCTTACGCATTAATTTATGCGCAGTCAACATTGAAATAAAAGAGAGGGATCTCGTTTGAAGTTTACCTTCAAAAACAAGTTCTGAGAATCCTGGTCTACGAAAAATAACAAGCTTCTCGTGGCAATCGAGAATTGCATGATGAGAAGAAAGCCAATCCATGCCAAGAATAACATCAAGATCAATCAAAGGCAATGGTATCAATTCAGCCTCTAAAATGACATCTTTGATCTTCAATGGACAACCAAGGAATACCGAATCACGAATTAGACGCTCTCCAAGAGGGGTATGAACGATGATTCCAGGTGACAAATGAGAGATAGGATAATCTAAGATCGCAGTAAGATCATCCTGGATATAAGACCTATCAGAACCTGGGTCAAATAAAGCGTAGACCTGATGGTCTCCCACAAACACATGGCCTAAAGAAGCAATATTAGGTGAGATTGTGATTTAAAAATTCGGAAAGATAGAATTTCTTACGAATGTTTTATTCGTAATCAAGTGGCATAACAAGGCGGGGTTAGATTTAGCATGTGAAAATACTAAGATTATAAATTACCTGTCACAACCTTCGGATCTGAGCGAGCCTCTTCCTGGGAAATATGAAATACTCTAGTTTGCTTCCTTCCTTGCATAGGTGATTGAGTACTAGGGCCGCTTAAGGCATCGGGCACTCTGGTAACTGCAGATCGAGTATCTCTGAGTGTAGAATATGTTAGTTTACCACGAAGCTGACCAGAACCCTGACTGCTCGCTCCCATAAGCTGAGGACAAGAACTTCGCATATGCCCCGGCTGTCGACACTGAAAACATACTTGAGGAGCCTTACAGGGGCCATCGTAATATTTTAAGCAATTCTGGCACTTGCGATTTTCACCAACCGATCCCGAGACATTGCTCCCGCCTCTACTAAACTGCTCCCGAGGTTGAGGAAAACTAATAGATACCGAACTTGGTGCGCCACGCGAAGATCCCACACCCCTATACACCTTCGATGCATTTCCTGGAAATGCGCTCCCTTGCCTTTTCTTTTGAGATCGTTCTGCAAGCTTATGTCTCGCCTGAACTAAACCTTCTACCCTCAGGGCTTCTTCTACGAGATCGTCAAGACTCTCGTACTTGTCTCCAGACTTGATGCGATCTCGAATATTTAAATTAAGACCATCTTCAAATCTCTTGCATAAGTCTCTCGTCGTATATGACTCAGGAGCGAATTCTCGTAATTCCAGAAATTTGCTTTCGTACTCCACGACCGACATAATGCCTTGAAAGAGGTTGAAGAACTCCTTTCTCTTCTGATCATTGATGCACTGAGAGAAGTATCGATCTTTGAATCGTTCCACAAAGATAGCCCACGTAATAGTAACCGAAGATGTCTCTTTTAGATTCTGCCACCATCGTCGTGCATCTAGGCCTAACAGCTTGGTTGCAATGACCACACGATAACATTCTTCAATCATCAAAGTGTCAAAGGTCTCTGTAATCTCCTTTAACCATGCCCCCGCTTTAGAAACATCTCTTGCACCGTCAAATTTTGAAGTCCCCATGTTTTCAACTGCTTTTACCAATTCTGGTATAAAAGTGCACCTCGAGAAGTAGAACCTCCTAAAGCCATTTCTGGAGTAAAAACTGGTACATTAGTTGTAGGTCGAATCGGTTCATTAGCACGAAGAACCTCTTCAGTGACAGTCGTAGTCGTATGAGCCGTTGTAGGTGGTGAAACACCATGTATTCGAATGTGATCATAATACAATTGGTACTGCTCGGGTGTCATCATGTGCTCAACCCGCAACTGGGCCCGTGGTTGCTCTACCTGGGAAACTGGCACCCTATGATCAGAATTGATAGGGTCCGTAACCGTCGGAGGAACGACATGATCAGAAGAAATATATCTTCGAGGTCCACGAGGAACAGAAGAGAGTAGAGGACTCGGAGAATCACGAGGAGAGTGTCCTCGACCTAGACCTCGATGATGAATTGGAGGTGCCATAATGACTGAAAGGAAGAAAGGAAAGAAAATGCAAGGTCAACGTCAAGGCAATACGATACCTTAGGATGACATAGAAACAAAGTTGGACTCATTGGCTCGACTCAAAAAGAATGAGAATCATAAAACCAGGCTCTGATACCAAGAAAGTTGTCACGCCCCGACCCCAGACAGAACGCGACAACCGCCACGTTACCCATAAATTTCACAGAATGGGTGCACTCCACTCCACAAAGTTTATAGAAAACGTAAGACTTGCTATCAAGTACCTGTAGAGCTGAACAACTGATAACAACGAGTACAACCCGAGGACATCATCTCAAAAGGTATCAACAAGTATTTACAAAGGTACAAAATACAACGGTGTAACTTAGTTTAAAGAAAATATACATGAACGATATAACATCGCGAAGGTACAAAAATAACATCAAGGGGGTCACCAAATATAAACTATACAATCTCGCCAATGAATCCGTCAATTTACATAAAAGAGAAAGTACCCAAAACACGGATTGGATGACGAGCAAACGATAGGAAAACCTCCAACCAAAACGATATCAACAGCCTGAAAAGGAAAGAATGATGGGGGTGAGCAAAACCACTAGCTCAGTGAGGTGATAAGCCGGTCACCCCGACCCTTATACGAAGCATGTATTCCCACTCGCGGTTCATAATATAAAATCCAACATTTCGTCTCACAATAACTATTTCTCACTCAGTATACATATTAATGAAAATAAAAACCTTAGTGCACATTTACGAATAACACAATTAGTTCAAACAACATGTTATCACATAAAAGACGCGTGGGTAGTCAATATCCTCCTCGAACTGAGCTCTCCGTCGAGAGATAGTCCAAGCCCGTCACCGTTACTCTAGATAAAATGCACATTAATATTCTTTCTCAACACGCCAAGTGCTAAAGTTCACAATTCAATATCGACGTGAATACTTGAAATGATCAAACATATAAACATATATGACATGCATGTCCCACACCGGTGACGTTGACTGAGCCTATAATAGACTAATCCATCTAACGATCACCCTCCAGAGTATCAGTATTTGGCAAATGGACAGGTGTCCCGTTAGATCTAACTCACCCAGGTTTGCCAATCCCGGGCAACTTGGTTGTCACTCTAACTCACCCGAACCGCGACAATTCGGGCTACTTAACCAATGTCGCTCCAACTCACCCGAACCGGGACCAATTCGGGCTACTTAACCTTGGTACCAGGCATACATATGCATCATAAGATGAATAACGACTCAAGTTAGAGTCTTAATTGGCACACAAGAATAACCAGAAATCAATTCTCAAATAATTCACAATAAATGCTATCAGATATCGAGCCGACAAGGCTCTTCAACATAAGTTAAAATCAATAATACTCATAAAATGGCTAACAGGACTCTAACCAGAGCAATCGAGACAATCAGGCTCTTTACCACATAACACTATACCAAATAATTTTCTTGTCAATTAACTAAAACTAAAACAAATGCACATTTATCGAGGGTCCACACTTCCCACAAGAGAAGGCGTTCCCGAATTATCAACTCACAAGGAACTGATTAACTCTCTCTGGAATCTGAAGTCGGTCCCTTGCCCTTCGTCGATGGTTCTTTACCTAGAAAGGAGATGAGCAATTAAAGACAAATTAAATATAACTAACTATTAGCGGTAACATCCCTTTCATTGCTAAAAACAAATCCTAATTGAGTTCGAACGAGTCGATATTAAATAAAAATGGTATGTAACTCCTTAACATCAGTTCCCAATCCCACATAACCCGTTTCAATACATTAACTAAACGAAACGATAGAAAATAAGTTTGAATTCGACATAAAAATTCTGAAATTTTCCAACTAGCGGCAGTTTACGAGAAAAATCATAACTAATTGTAGAATAATCGGATTGAGGCGTTTCAAGTGACTACGGAAAGCTGACGAGTTCAGCTACGTACAGAAATTAAGTTTGCAAACTTTCGAGGGTAATAGCTATGTCAAAATCAGTTCGAACAGTCTGCAAATTACCCACATACAAAAAAGAAAAACCCCACAAAATTACAAAATCATGGAAGAAGGAAGCTTAATTCACACACCACTTACCTCAAAACAACTTAGAAACCACCTAGGATGAGGGTTGTAAGGGAGAATTTGATCAACAAGGGTTTCTCCTCTTCACTCTCTTCTTTCCCCTCTTTTGCTTTTCTTCTCCCGTTCTTCTCTCTCTTTTTTTTTTAACTTTAGCCTTACTAATTATATATCAGGCCATTTAAGTGGGCTGAAACTTTGGGCCACAAAATAAATAAATAAATAAGTTTGGGTTTTCTAAAAAAAATCTAGTTGAGCTAAGATAAGGCTGGCCTTTTGGGCCATATAAATAAATAAATAGGTTTTGGGCTTTCTAAAATAAATCTAGTTGGGCTAAGATAGGGCTGGCCTTTTGAGCCATAAAAATAAATAAATAGGTTTTGGGCTTTCTAAAAAAAATCTAGTTGAGCTAAGATATTATACTAGAGACTAATTTTCATCATTTCCGACAAGCCACATTATGCAACATCCAATGTGGCAACAAACCCTAGTCTCTCTCCCTTTCACTCTACCAATCAAACCCAACTCTTACAACAACAAAATTATCACAAATCAGACCATTCCAGATCTAAATCTTAGAATAAGAAACCCATCCATAATCTCACTCAAGTAATTAAAGGCCTATGTGTCATGCCACGTTGAACTTGTAAAATAGATGAGCCGCCGACGAGCATTTGATTTTTTTAATCTAAAATTGGATTCAAAGGATTAAAATTGGACTAATAGGACTAAAATTGAATTAGAAATTAGGAATAATTACTAATAGGTACACACTTTATACCCATAATTACTATAAGATACATTGATTTAAAATAATTAATATCACATACAAAATATTAAAGTAAAATACCAAATATAACTCTAAATCCATATATTTTTAAACCACAAACCCTAAACCCTCACCTACCGCCGGGCCGCCGGAATTCTGCCGGACCGCCGCCGGACCACCCCACTTTTTTGCTGAACACTTTTTTTTTACTGCATACACTTTTTTTATTGCACACACTTTTGTTGCACACAACATTTATGTGCAGCACATTGTAGGGATAATATTGGAATATCACTATATATTTTTGTAGTTAGTAATAATATTTTTGTATGTTTATATCTCATAGTAATTAAGAGTTTTTTTTTACCTAGTAGTAATCTCTCTATAAATTATCAAAATTGAAATTTTCAAAAGTTAAAAAGAAGTAAATGTGAGTTTAATCCTACTTAATTAATAGACCATTTGTAATAATTTCTCTTATATTCTATATATAACTATTAAATCCCAAAGTTACTTATACTATTTAGGAATTATGGCATCCACTTATAAAGTAACTAAAATATCAAATAAAATAAGGGTTGGAATAGTGATATCACACAACTTAAAATTTAAAACTCTACTCATATGTTACCTAACTGTTGTTTTAAAAATCGATTTTAACTTTTTAGAACGCATTTTGAATGGATTTTTTTTTATAAATTATCAATAAGATTTATGCAAACTACTAAATAAATTCCGTAATTTGAAATAACTAACGATTACCCCCTTTTAACTTGTACTCCTTCCGTCCCGTAAAAGTTGGTATAATTTTTTTTGGGCACGGAGATTAAAGAGTATAATAATTAAGGGCTTTTATCAATTCAAGGTCTGAATTATGAGTAAACTATCAATTAGGGGCCTGAATTATTTTTTCAATCCAAGGTCTGAAATATGTAAAACTATCAATCCAAGGCCTGAATTTGTCAAATATTATCACCTATTTTATCAATTTATGGATTAAGTTCAGGCCCTAAATTGATAGTGTTACATAATTCAACCCCCTAATCGATAGTTTTACATAATTCAAGCCCCAATTTAAAATTTTTTACCCATTTTTCAGGCCCTATATTGATAAAATTCTATAATTTAATGTAAAGTGAATTAAAGTGAAGTGAGAGAAATAATATTTAATGTGTAGTGGTTAGTTGTATTAGAGGTGATATGTGGGGCCCATGAGAATAGATTAATTATTTTTGTGTGGGTACCATGTATTAAAAGGAAATGTGTTAACTTTAGTGGGACAAACCAAAAAGGAAAGTATGTCAACTTCTATGGGACGGAGGGAGTATTTGATTGATAAAAGTTTAAATATTAACAAAAATGCCCATTCTTTAATTAAAAAGTAAAAAAAATGACATTAATACCCATAGCTATTAAATAAACCCTGTAATTTCAAATAACTAACGATTACCCCTTCGACTTGTATTTGATTGATAAAAGTTTAAATATTGACAAAAATGCCCATTCTTTAATTAAAAAGTAACGAAAATGACCTCGAGATTTGTCCGAACTACTAAATAAACCCCCGTAATTTGCAATAACTAATGATTACCCCTTTGACTTGTATTTGATTGATAAAAGTTTAAATATTGACAAAAATGCCCATTCTTTAATCAAAACGTAAAGAAAATGACATCAATGTCATATGTGGCAAGGCCTTGGTTATCGGTCCCTCACCTATCAGAAATAAAGTTGGGCCGCCTTCTCTGAAGCCCATTAAAAAAATTGGTCTAGGCCTAAGGCCCCCGATTACAAGGGCCGTGGAGCGCGTCTACCAAACCTCCCTTTGGAGAGGGTGACGATTCCACCCTCTTCTTCATGTTGACCACTTGTTGAGAACTGTACAGATATCCCCTAAGATATCTGCATAGGGGATATCCTAAGACGGATCCTAAAAAGAATCACGTGAAGATAATGCATTTAATGCTTATACTTTACGCGTATATTGTAAAATGGCCTGACGATTTATCCATATTCGAATGACGTCAGGTTACCCAATATAAATATGGGGACAACCCATAGTAATAAATCATCACTCATTCACCACCCCCTCAAGAAGGCACAAGAATGCCTAGGGAGCAATTCTCTCTCCACATTTTGTATTGGCTTAGCACTGGTAATCCCTTTATTAATCTTTAACAGCCACATTAACCACCATTAGGAAGGGATCAAATCGGATAAGCCACATTTCGTGCTAGAGGAAGGGCCCGAATTGTCGACTGCCACCCTCAATATACCCCAACCCAATTGTGCCTGCAATGGCGGATGAACAGGGCGAAGCCACCCCAGTAGAGCTGATGCGGCTGCCAGTCGGCATCGACAGAAAGATCTAAACCCCCTCGAACTGTAGAAAAATAGGTCCCGCCACGTGATGCGGATCCGGAAGAAGACGACCCGCGGACCAACTTCCACTAAAAATATTTTGACTTTCTCAAACAAATGAAGGGAAAGCGAGCGGCAAGAACAGACGAATGAGCGGCAACGTGAACGGACTCCGCCTAGGAGGTCAGTGCACGAGCGAGTGGGGCAAAAGGACGCACAAAGGGAGCCAAGAAAGACCCAGAAAGTGGTAGACGAAGGATGTGAATGGAGGAAGGCGGCATCCCACGCTAACTCGGTCACCAGTCGATCCCCCGCGCACACTTCCAGATGCACAAGCGCCAAAGATCGGCTGGGACCAGATCGGGTGAAGTCCCAACACGAGCAAATAGGAGAAAGCGCGGGCGATGATCCCGTAACTCAACTTAAACGATGGCACGATGCGAAAATAAATGCGCTAAGGAGATGGCTCGGCGAAATGGAAAGAAGAAACGAGGCTGGACTCCACAGAATTCCTGACCCGGAATCTGGGAGGACCCCGTTCACCCATAGGGTCATCACAGCTGCCACCATGAAAAAGATACAAATCTCGCAGATCCCCCAATACGCCTGCGATTCTAGTCCAATCTCGCATCTCAATAAATATGTGGGATGGATGCTGGCAGAAGGGTGTTCGGAAGAGGACAGGTGTAAGATGTTGCACTTGACGTTGGGAGATAAGGCGTACTCGTGGTTCGAATCTCTTGCCGCTAACTCCATCGACTCATGGACACAACTTGCTATAGCCTTCTCGTCCTACTTTGCATAGTTGGGGCAGGGAAAGGAGCCAAAGCAGAAGTTGGCTTGCCTACGGCAGGGACCAAAGGAATTCCTGAAGGATTTCATGAAAAGATTCAATGAACGGCGCGCCAACACGGAAGAAGTCTCGGATGAGACATCAACCATTTTAGCAACTGCCGCCTTACTCCTAGGGTCATCCATGTTGACTAGCTGCCAATAGAAATTACCGGGCAGTTACGCAGCCTTCATGACCTCAGCTCAAGCGTTCATCCATAGCGAAGAAATTCTCAAAGAATACAAGAAGTCTAAAGGCGACCTCAAAGAAGGCGTTAGGAAAAAGAAAAAATGAGAAAAAGATTATAGGGCTCCGTCTTCCTTCAAACCGTTCCCGGATGATGACCAAATTCAAAAAATGATCGAGGTACTCGAGCTCACTCTTGAGAAGATATTTAGCAAGATACAAGACACCAACCTATTGAGCCCCCCACCCAAGATACGAGTAGATCCGGCTAACCTAAGTAAGAAAAAATTCTGCAAATACTACAAGTCTATCGGCCATGACACCAACAAGTGTTGTGACCTGTTGGTCGAACTAATAAGACTGTTTGAAGATGGGAAGCTGGACCGACTTTTGTCTGGCCTGAAGCGGAGGGGAGAACAACCTATTGCGATGGGAGAACAGTTTAAAGGACCGGCCAATCAGCAAGGATAGATTGGACCCGGTCGCGGAGGAAATGGAAAGCCGAGCTGCGAGAACTTAACAGGTACCACCATGTATTTATGGCAAGTCCTCGACCACCCCTACACAAAGCCGATGTATTCTTCTATGAAGAAGATCTCGCCGAGATACGAACCCCCCACAACGACCCACTAGTAATTTCGGTTGCAATTTCAGGTGTAAAGGTGCACTGGTGACTGGTCGATACTGGTGCATACCTAAATATTATATTCAAAAAGGCGTTTGAAGCCATCGGAGGACTCTCTCACTACAAGGCATCTTCGTGCAATGATGAGATTCGAGGCTTTGGTAATGCCATTACTACTCCCTTGATGCAGACAGATCTTTCGATCCAGATGTTGGACGAAAGACAAGCAGTAAAAGCCCAACACACTATCGAATTCAAAGTAGTTGACCTCCCGTCACCACACAATTGTATCCTCGGAAGGACATTTATCCACAGGTTCAACTCCGTCCCATCCATGCTCCACCAATGTCTGAAGATTGTAACCACTGACGATCGAGTTGGCACCGTCAGAGGCAGCCAATGAAAAGCCAGGGAGTGCTTGTTCATTGAAAATGGAGACAGACTCAATTACTAAGATCTAAGTTTTCAGTTAATGGTAATAAAGCAGCTGAATCAAGAGGAGGAGGCGGATCGCGAAGAAGCCCCCTACCAGATTACCTAATAACCATAAATCCAGAGCTGAGAAAGGACCAAAATCTTGACCCTTCGACAACAAGGAAGTCAATCTACCCCCGATAAACGATGAAGATCCGAGATCGGAAAAGAAAAGAAAAAGAGGGGAACCGACCGATGAAGTCGAGACAATAAGGATGGAACCAAGCAACTCGAACCTGGAATTGTATGTCGGGTCACAGCTGAAAGAGCCGCACAGAACGGCCCTAATCGAATTTCTAAGGTCTAACCTAAACGTGTTCGCTTGTCACCCAGCGACATTCAAGGAATAGACCCAAAACACGCGTGCCACCAGCTCAATACAAACCCATCTTATCGCTCAGTGGAATAAAAGAAAAGGAAGTATAGCTCCGAGAAATATGAAATCATCGAGATGGAAGCTAGGAAATTGTTGGCATACAAATTAGTAAGGGAAGCTCTATTTTCCTCATGGGTGGCTAACCCGGTCTTAATGCAGAAGTCAAACAAGTCCTGAAGATTATGCATCGATTTCACATATCTCAACAAAGCATGCCAAAAGGACAGTTTTCCACTACCACACGTCGATCAAATCGTGGATGCCACGGCTGGCCACGAACTGATGAGCTTTATGGATGCATATTTGGGCTATCACCAAATCCCTATGCTCCCAGACGATATAGAAAAAATAGCTTTCTATACCAAAAGGAACTTACTATGCTGGGTAATGATGCCATTTAGGTTGAAAAATGCAGGCGCCACATATCAAAGGCTAGTGAATAAGATGTTCCAAGAAGATCTAGGAAAAACTATGGAAGTATACGTAGACGATATGCTGGTCAAAAGCGTGGCCATAGACGACCATGTACGCCACCTGAGCAAAGCGTTTGACATCCTACCGCAGTTTGGAATGAAACTTAACCCTAAGAAGTGCACGTTCGGAGTATCCGTGAGAAAGTTCATCGGGTACATGGTGAGTAAACGAGAAATAGAAGCAAACCCAAATAAAGTAAAGGCCATACAAGATATGGAGCCTCCCAAGCACTCCAAGGGTGTACAAAGACTAGCCGGCAGGATTGCATCTCTTAGTCGCTTCCTACCCAGAGCATCCGACAAATGCAAACCCCTCATGGACGTGATCCAAAAAGAAAAATTCGACTGGACGTCTGCTGCCCAAAAGGCCTTTGAAGAATTGAAGAGCTTACTGGCCAACGCACAAACCCTGTCGAAACTACAGCCTGGCGAACCTCTCAGTCTGTACTTAGCTACCTCAGAGTCGGCGCTAAGCGCGGTGTTGGTCCGAACCGAGAAGAAGCAATAGGAGCCGATATATTATGTGAGTCAGATGCTCCGTGATGCCGAACTCAGGCACCACGCAGTTGAGAAGCTTGCTTACGCCTTGGTAATGAGCGCATGAAAATTAAGGCCCTACTTTTTGGGACACCCGATTGAGGTAGTGACATCCTTCCCACTGAGGCAAGTGCTCTCAAAACCAGACATAGCAGGAAGACTTATAAAGTGGGTTGTGGAATTAAGCCAATTTAACATTAAGTACGTGCCCCGACTGGCGATCAAGGCGCAAGCCCTAGCCGAGTTCATAGCAGAGCTCACCATTTCTGTCTTACCAGGAGAAAAGATCAATAAACCATGGCAGATGTCGGCAGACGGGTCGCCCACAACATATGCCTCTGGAGCGGGCGTGGTGCTCACAAATCCCACCGGAGAGACGTTCTGTTTTGCAATTAGGTTTGGATTCCCAGCAACCAACCATGAAGCCGAATATGAAGCTTTACTTTTCGGCATGAGAATGGCATTGACCATCGGGGTCAAAAGAGTAATGATCTTCAGTGACTTGAAACTAATGGTCAATCAAATCAAAGGAGATTACGAAGCCAAAGATCAGTAGCTAGTCGGTTACCGCAAGCTAGTAGTAGATATGATCCTAAAATTCGATCACATCTATATCACGCAGGTTTCCAGACTACAAAACACCCAGGCGGATGCATTGGCCCGCCTAGCGACTTCGGAAAACGCCGAACAACTGGGAATCATCAGCGTAGTAAGACAAGAAGCCCCGAGTGATCAAGCGATCTGGCAAATTGACGAAGAAGAAACGTGGATGACTCCTATCAAAGCTTTCCTAAGAGAAGGAAAGGAGCCGGAGGACAAAACGGAAGCTAGACGACTACGACTCCAGGCCACTAGGTAAACCATGATAAATGATGTGTTGTATAAAAATGGGTACTTGATGCCATTACTAAAATGCCTAGATAAAGAAGAAGCCGCCAAAGTGTTGACGGAGGTTCATGAAGGAGTCTGCGGGAATCAATCGGGAGGACAAGCGTTAGCCTTGAAGATAATTTGACAAGGATATTTCTGGCCTACCCTTAGGAATGACGCTATCGAGTATGCTAGGGCATGCAAAAGTTGTCAAATCTACTCCCCCATGAATAGAACTCCCTCCACCAAATTAGTTACGATAGCCGCCCCCTGCCTTTCTCAAAATGGGGGATCGATCTGATAGGCCCATTCCCAGCTGGTAGAGGAGGTGTCAAGTATGCAGTAGTTACCGTCGATTACTTCTCAAAATGGGTAGAGGCGAAAGCGTTAGCCACCATTAACAAAGCCAACATGATAACCTTCATCTGGAAGAATATCGTTTGCCATTTTGGCATACCTAATGCTATTATGACAGATAATGGAAAGTAATTCGAGGGCATACAGCTCTAAAGATTCTGTGACGGATTAGGAATAAAAAAGCTATTCTCGACACCTTACTACCCCCAGTCAAACAGACAAGTTGAAGCAGTGAACAAGGTAATCAAGCACACTCTCAAGACCAGGCTAGAAAGCCTCAAGAAAAGTTGGGCCCCGCAGCTACCCGGAGTTCTTTGGTCATGCCGTACCATAGCCAGGACGTCGGCTGAAGAGACCCCTTTCTCATTGACGTATGGTACGGAGACGGTCATACCTGCGGAGATAGCTTGCACAACATTTTGAGTATCTCACGAAGAAGAAGACACCAATTCTGAGGCCATTGAACTTAACCTTGACCTATTGGAGGAACTTCGGCTGCAGGAGGCAGAGAGGCACGCGATATACAAGTTAAGGCTGGAATCTCAGTACAACAGAAAGGTACATCGCAGGGAATTCACAGCTAGAGATCTGGTCATGAGAAAGATCTGTCAACAAGGTGGTAGAGTGTTCGGTGCAAATTGGGAAGGCCCATACATAGTAACAAGAAACATGGGTAATGGAGCGTACGAGCTCAGCGAACTCAACCGCGAAAGTATCAAGCACCCATGGAATCCTCAGATCTTGAAGCGTTTCTATGCTTGAGAATACTTAGCCAAATTGTCATTTGTAGGAAAGGTGGTAAGGTTGCATGAGTGTAAGGTCATAATAAGCAAAAGTGCAAGGAAAAATAAAATGCACATAATACCACAAAACCTACTTAATAAAACATTATAACCCAAGGAACAAGTTCATAATACGCCCCAAGGAGGCTACAGGAAAGTCCAGCAAGGACCCAATAACAAAAACCAGAAAAAAACATTAAAAGATGTCTCCCATCAAGCACCACCAGGACCAACGCCGCTAGGTCTGGCACCACTAGGACCACTGGCGCCACTGGGACCAGCGCCACTAGGACCAGGACTACAACAAAAAAAGTTGCGGAGACTCCTCATCCATGGCACCTCTGCCTCCAGTTGAGCAACGCGTTCCCTCTCCCGTTCCAATTCATGTTCGACCAGATAGCGAGCAACTTCCAACTGATGAACTTGGCTCTCAGCCAAACGTGCTCTCTCTAAAAGTTGTAGCCCGATTATTAGCAGCAGTGATGAGCTGCTCTACCACCATAGTCTGTCGGGTTTTTGCTACTGAAGAAAGCCCTTCAGTACGAGTAGAGGCCCCGCACTAAGACCGATCCTAGGAGGGATGGCCTGCCCAGATTCCGTCAAAAGAAGAAAGCGACGCAGGAAAGTCAGCGCGTGTCCAACACTCACCAAAGCAACGTTTCTAATCACATGAGGCCCAGCACTTTGCAACCACTGAGACAACATAGGGTTCCATGAATGAACGGGAACGAAGCCAGCTTCCGAAATGATCAGTTTCGTTTCAATGGCCGACCGAGCATCACCCATGCTCCTCAGTCGCAACAACTCCTCTAGGGTAACCAGAGGAACACCCCCACCAATATCGCCTTCTGTAGCTTGAACTTCTCCAGCCAAAGGAGTCTGCTGATGGGCACTACCGTCAGGCCCTCTCCTTCTGAAGATCGGATAGATGTCAGGACCAAGAGGTTGAGGCTGGATGGCGCTTGGCGGGTCTTCAATCAGATTAATCTGAACACCGGCACCCCGACTAGCACGTCGAGTAGCCTCCAAAATATCACTTTTTCATGTTTCGATTTCCTCCATAGGGGCTTTTCCCTTGTCAAATATGTGAGTACGCATTGCTTCGCCAGCATCTGAGGAAGACCTGCCCACCGTTCCAACTATACCCTGAGTCGCCTCTGTGACAGCCTCCTCAGTCCTGTCAACATCGACAGCCACTACACAACAGAGCATGGACCTGCCCCTTGCGGCCACGGAAGTATCTTCAGCCACAACCAGACTCGGGCCAGCTTCTTGACGGAGTCTTCGAGGTGGAAGATACATGATCTGGTCGGAAAAAAATTTGTCAAGGGCGGCATCCCAAGATGAGAAATTATCACTTACCCTCCCCTCGAAGCTTAACGGCGGAGCTCGAGTTGGATCTTGATAAAGGTTCACTTCCAAGAGCCTCACGTCAGCTAGAAGTGATGAGACGTCACGAGGAAGAGTCATCCGGTTGATCGCATCAAAAGCTCGGCGAAATCCCAGAGACAGTTCTTCCTCAGCCGGACGAAGTGGAGCTACCGAAAGGTACAATGCGAAGAAAAAATCACAAGTAAAAAATAATATAGGCATAGGAAAAAGATACAATAATAAGGCTTACAAAACTCTGGAGTCCGGAAGGCACACGACATAGGCAAACAATTTCCAAGAGGGTCTCGACATTCGAACCCCCACACCCAAAACCATTGGCGCATCCAATGCTGACCACCAATGGAGTTCGTGTTAAATATAGGACGAACGCCTTGCTGCACCTGCAGATATTAATGACAGTGGCAGCCCGAATCACGAACATAGCGATAAACGTAATCAATATCTCGGGCTGAAGGAGAAGGGCATCCATTCTCGTGAAGCAATACCAGCAAACCTATTAGGTTAGCCCATGCTGAAGGGATTATCTGTATTGGGGCCAGACCCCAATTGATCAACACCCGGCCGATGACGTGAGCCAATGACAACCTAACACCAGCAGCAAACATATCAGTATTAAAGGTAGCGTGGTCGGGCTCATCGCTCCAGGGACGCTCGCGTTGCCTAGGGGTACCAAATTTAATCACAGGATAACTGTATAGGTTGAAGACACCATCTACATTCTCACTCCGCATACTAGTAGAGTAATCCCTCAAAGCAGAGTTAGTTACCGCACGGCCCCGACTGGAAGGACGACTCATGCTGTTGGGATCTACGGAATCCTCTAAGTTCACGAAAGAAGAGGAGGCCCGACTTTCAATCTTGGGGACCACGCGCCACCACGACGACCCATCCCCATGAGGAATATACTCCCGAGGAATTTCGTAATGCGGTATCGGCGGGATTGAACGGCGGCCACTTCTCGTCACTGGGGTAGCATGAGGAGCCCTAGCATTACTAGCCTCCTCATCCTCTTCGGAACTGAGGAATTCTTGCAAAGATATCGATCGGCGACCATGAGCGGTGAAATTAGAATAACGAAAAACAGACAAGTGAGTACGAACACCCCAGAAAAAAGGAACAATCGCCATTTTTTCAAGCACAATAGAGAGAAAAAGTTGCAGAAGGGTGAGAAATTCAAGTGTGGCTTTAGGTGTTCATCTAGACAACCCCTTTTATAGAAGGAGAAAGTAGGGGCCCAATAACTGCTCCCCCTAGAACTCGAAGAGCCCAGGATCGTGTAGCGTTAGATCGAGACACGTGGACGTAATCGGGCTCAAAATCGTGGGAAGAATAATGTCCGACGTGACACTTTGAAAAAACTTGCGGCGAAGATATGGGGGAGATCAAGTGCATTAAATGCATAATTAATGCATGTCAGAACCACTATTAAATACAATCATTGCCATTGAAGAACAAAAATACAAGCCATGGGAAAATCAACAAAAAGAGAAACAGGGAAATTATAAAGGTGTTTCACCCTAGAAACTAAGTCCCCCCATGAGGGTCAGTCGGAGCAGGAGTAGGATGAGAAAGAGCCGCTGCGGAAGTCGACGCTGTAGACGGCTAAGAGGCCACTCGAATGGGAAAACTCAGAACGCGGAAAAAGTAAGACACAAGTCCCAATGGAGCTAAGTTCATCCCCTCTGATTCCCAATCAATGCCAGCCGGCAACCCCGAGACGGCAATACGGGCATGCAGCATCTGGCGGAAATTTTCTAGAAGAACCGTCGCACCAATTCCGTTAGCCAACCGTGTCGAGTATGCCAAAGCCTTGGCAAAATCGACTATTCCCGCAATCTTCCTCTCGAAGTTGATTAAGGAGGAAAGTCCGCCTCATATTTGTGGGTCAGGGCAGCCGCCTCACCCTCTTTGACTTTTAGCTCCTCCAGATAGCCAGCCAGCCACCTCTTTGCTTCATCCAACTCCTGGGCAAGCTGACTCTTCCTTTCCTCCGACTCTTTCAGGGCTTCCTCGGCGGCCCTCAATGACGCTCCACTCGGAAGAAGCCTTCCTTCGGCTAATCTCAACTCCTCTTGAACGGCCTTTAAGGTATCTTTCGAAGCCTTATGCTGGCAGACTACCTCCTTCATGGCTGATTTAACCTCTTCTGAGTGCCTCCGCTGTACCTCCTCCATCTTTTTCATCATCGGGGCTATCTCCGTTTTTCTCTGGCGACCCAAAGACGCGGACTGAGCCGCCTCCTGGCCTAGACGAGCCAGGATGAGAGACGCTTGGCTAGAGTAGCTCAAAGCCCGCGCGTGAACCCGATCACCGCATGGATAAGATCGTCGGGATTCAAAGCGCCGATGATATCACTTTCTTCTTAAGTAAAGCTAACAAGAATAGACTCCATCGCTCTCAACATATATGCGGGAAGAGTAGGTTGATTGGGATTATACGGATTTGACCCTTATAGGTTGTAGAGCACTGGTGGCAGAGAACGAACCTCCTGAGTTGAAGCACCAACTTTAAAACCAAGGTAAGGGGTCTCGGTTGAAGGCACCCTAAGGAGGCCCCACCAGAAAAGAGGCCATAACTATCGGCCCAAATCCTCTTACTTGGGGGGCTCGGAAGGCCCGCTAATAGGTGCCGACTGATCCTCCGTAGCAATCCCACTGGAACCCCTGGGACGCCATTGCAACATACGTACGACTGGAGGAGAACAGCCGGATTCATGAAGTAAAAAATCCTCTGCATGCTCCCCCTCCGAAGTAACCATCATGTCGCCAAACCCCTCTTGTGTCGCGGCATCCATGGGCTCGCGACTCACGGCGACATCCTCTTCTGCATGAACACCAGTTTCAGCATCCGGAGCAATCATTCCTTCCTGTGGGCCTTGGGGACTCGGCTCCATCGGGAAAGACTCGTCCACCTCTATTATTTCTGTTAAGACGTCTGACCTTATGGCCGTCTGATCCAGGGAGGCGGACGACCCCATAGGAATCACCGCCACCCAAACCGGAATGTCCGGGTCAGCAAGAGAGATCCCCGGGGGCTCCGAACTTGCATCGACGTGAGCAGCCACAGTCACCACCGACGAAGGGATTGGGGCTCTCGGATCCACCATGAGTCCATACTCTTTCAAAAGCTTATCAGTAATGATGTCGGTGCTTCTCTCTTGGGTACACATTTACCAATAATGCCCACCAGCTCCAAGAACTCTTTTAAAAGGGGAGGTCCCGGACGAGTATCCCTATCTATAAAGAATTAAAAATACAATCACTACATATTTTAGGCAAACAGAGTCAAGTGAAAGTATGGAGATACGTACCTCCACGGGAGCGAATCAGCTGAAAGGCTGAGGGAAATCGGATATGAGTTGGCTTCCACGCGCTCCCCACCCAGCACCACCATTCCTTCCAATTCTTTATGGAAGTAGACTTCCCCGAGAGAGTTATCCCACGAGAAGAATTGACTCGATAAAATCCTTTATGATGATTTTCCTCCGAAGGGCGGCATAGACAATCAATTTCCTTAGGGGACAGATGACGATACCCCTTCTTACAGAACAGGAGAATAAACCCAATTATCGTAGCCCAGGAGTTCGGGGAAAGTTGATGCAGTGCCAAATTCCAAAAATTGAGAAGTTCCACTAAACAAGGATGAAGGGGCAGACGGAACCCTAGCTTTAGCATATGGACATTCACCGCCACTCGCCCCTGAGTCGGCTTACTGGATTTTTTGTCCTCAATCAGCATAATGAATTCAAACCCCGGCGCTGCATATTTCGATGATAATTCTTCAAACTGGGAACGAGGAATGGTGCTGTCCTGAAAGCGGGCCCACATTAAGTTGTTGGCCCCATTATGGGAAGCAATACGTATCCGAATATTTTCCAGATCCGGCACATCCTCTGCTGTAGCAAATGAAGAAGGAGGAGAGCGGGTGGCTGCAGGAAGCCTTCGCCGCGACTAAGAAACTTCAGTCTCTTCTTGCAGATCTTGGAAAGCCCTCTCTAGGAATTCCGATGCCCCTTCTCCGCCACTCACCACCCGCTTTGGGTCCGACTGGTCTGTGGAATGGTCACCTAGATTTATGCTTTAACGACTGAGGAGAATCGTTGGGGGATTATGAGTAGGAAGCGAAAATGATGAAAGGAAAGTAAGAATCGAAGAAAAGAAAGGCCCCCTTTTTATAGCACACCGCCCCAATCAACACCACCACTGACGGGACAACAATTAATGCCAAACACGTCTGATGACAAAAAGGTATCTCGAGAACATGTTCAGGGATCTCGAAACGTCGCCTCAGAATCCGGGGCAACCCTTTTCAAATGTTTGAAATTAAAAAAAAATTAAACGCACACGCGCGAATTGAGAAGGTTCTGCCTTCACCTGCCACGCGCAATGATGACGAAACCTGGGGGCTAATGTGGTAAGGCCTGGGTTATCGGGCCCTCACTATCAAAAATGGGCCTAGGCTTAAGGCCCCCGATTACAGGGTCGTGGAGCGCGTCTACCAGACCTCCCTTTGGAGAGGGTGACGATTCGACCCTCTTCTTCATGTTGGCCACTTGTTGAGAATTATACAGATATCCCCTAAGATATCTGCATTGGGGATATCCTAAGACGGATCCTAAAAAGGATCACGTGAAGATAATGCATTTAATGCTTATACTTTACGTGTATATTGTAAAATGGCCTGACGATTTATCCAGATTCTGATGACGTCAGGTTACCCAATATAAATATGGGGACAACCCATAGTAATAAATCATCACTCATTCACTCCCTCAAGAAGGCACAAGAATGTCTAGGGGGCAATCATCTCTCCACATCATAACTTATGAATTAAAGATTTAAACATTTACTTTTCTAATTAAATCTTCTCTTCTAATTCTTTTCGGGATACTTGTGAGACGGGTATTTGTGAAACGGATTGTGAGATGAGTCGATTCATTGTTAAAGTATAGTTGTTACATAGATAAAATATATTTATGAATACTTTAAGTATATTCGTAGTGAATCGTACTATAACAATTAAAAAAACACTTTAATTCATTATTCATCATACTTAAAAAACATACTTTAACTACGAATTAACATGCTTTACCTATATAATGAGCATTAATAATGAATCGACCTGTTTTACAACACATCTCATATAATTCCCGTCTCACTAGATATTTGTCTTCTTTTCTCAACACCACTTCAATACTAATCAACATATTAATTATTGCTATTAAAGGGGTCAAATTTGGTACACAAATTCTCATTATATGCACTTTTTTAAAGATCTAAAAAATGGGTAATTTAACAATTTGAGGTCTAAATTATTTTTTCTATCAATTTGGGGTCTGAAGGCCTGAATTTTCACATATTGTCTCATATTTTATCAATTTAGAGCCTAAATTAAGGGCTCGAATGGATAGTTTTTTATATTTCAAGTCCCGATAGAAAAAATAATTCAAGATTACCCATTTTTCAGGTAAAAAAAATCCTCTAATTAAATTATCAATCACCTCTCTCACAGCAGACATTGCACAAATTTTTATCTAAGTAATCCATATTTCAAAAGGAGGTAAGATACAATTCGTTATCAAAATTAATTTAGTCCATCAACTACCAAAATAAATTTAGTTTGATAACCAAAATCAATCAATGGCCCACATAATAGGTGCTGATGAACCGTGAATGAACCCACCCTAACCCATAAATGACATTTCTATATACTATCTACAATGTCCAAATTATCAAATAAAAATATAATATTAATAGATTGCGATTAATGCTTTTAAATTGAAGCTATTAGAACATTCACAGAGAAATTAAGATGTCAGTAGTAATACAAGCTAACAAAATTCCTAAGCAACTGCATATATACTAAAATCATTAACCAAATTAATCTCAGTATATTTTTGTTCAAAGCAAACAAACATATAACACATCACTCTCCCCATATCCTGATAACCAGTCATTCCCTTGAATCACTTAAAAGGGGCTGAGTACCTGCAACCATTAGAAATATGTAAATAACTCTTCGATTTTCCTTTTTTTGGCGTGTGTGTGTTTTGAAGGCTACATACCTTGAAGGTTGTTTCGTTCACTGGACAAGTGTTTGGAGAATTTCTCTTTAATTTCAGCTATAACCAAATGAGTTAAAAGCATACCAGCAGCAAAAGCACCGACTATTAGCATATAAAAAACTGAATCCCAACCCTTTGATGAAAGAAATCCAGTCAGAAGAGGACCAATAGCAGCACCAATAGATCCAGTGCCATCAATGATCGCTGTAACTGTTGCCAATGCCCGAGAGTCGCCTCTTAAAGAAGTGTGAGTGCCAAGATCAGCAGACACAGCAGTTGTGATAAGTGCGTAAGGTCCGTTTACTAGTAAACCAGCTATCATCATAAGAAACACATTGCTGACTTTAGAAATGCTTCCATATTTGCGATACAGAAGCATAGCAGGGATTGAAATGTACATGAAGCTGGCAGCTGTAGTAGCTCGAGCTGAGAGTTTGTCCGATATATAACCAGCTAAAACCCCACCAACTATTCCTCCAACATCAAATAGAGTAGAAAGATTTCCCGCAGACTTCACTGACATGTACTGCCCCTCAATAGCTTACAAATAAGAACAGCAGATGAAAATGAGAAATTAAACATACTAGAGTATAAGCATATGAAGATGCACAATGATACATTAAATCTATACTGAACGTTGAAATAATCAATTTTAAAAGTTTTCATCTACTGTCATCTGAAGACCTGCATTGGTAGAAGCAAACTTCCTGATAGTTGAAAAAGATCAGTGGAGATATGTTTATGTGACAGAATCAACAACCAAGAAGTTGGCTTTCTTTATGAAGTCTTGATTCCGTAAAAGAATTTTAATTAAGTCATTGCTACTTCCCAATGATTGACGAGTCTAATAGCACAAATGTAATTACTAAATATTTTGCTATAACTTATTTCACATATTCTACTAAGGAGAAAACATCAATCTAATCCTGCAGGTTTATTAAAATCCAATCTTAGTACTTTTATTTTTAAAATTTATATTTAATACTTTTATATCAATGTAGCACCCCTAGATTCACTAGCTAATTACATTAAAACCCGCACGCTGGGAATATTACCACAAAAAAATCTCTGAATCTTTCAGCCTGAAAATTGATGATATCAATAGAATACTAATACTTCTTTCCTGAATACCATTCCACCCTGTGCATGTGTGTCTGTATGTGGACTTTATTGGCAACATGAGCTCATGCAGTATTTTGCTGAAATTTGTTTCCAATCAATTTTCTTAATAACGTTTCATATTTTTATTTTCCGTATACTAATGTTATTTCATTGTATTGATAATCCTCTTTCTTTTCTATATTTTATGTAATTTTAAATACTTTTCACAATAACGATTCACTGATGTAATATTACTTTATTTTTTAGACCATAACTTAACTATTTAAAAGTTAAACAAGATATCAAGAAAGTAAATTAAGAGGATATCAAAACTACTATTCTAACTATTATCTGATTAAAATGAAGTAACCATTAGAAGTAACTTAATACAAACATGAAGTGTAATGTTGAATCTATGAATTACTCTAGGGAATAATGAATGCAATCCATTTCCAAAAAAAAAATTATCTAGTGATACTTTGATAGAAGACATTTCTTAATAGTGACTTATATCTAATGGTAACTGACGTGTATTAGACCTCATAGAACACATTTTGTCAAACTGATAAGAATATAACACCCATAAAATAAGAAATCATTATTTCAAGTAAAGATGCACTTTCTTGAAGAATATTACTTCTTATTAGTCTTTTATGGTATGTGTTCTGTGAGGTTCTAAAGCAAGAGGTGAAGGGTTGACCCCACATACATGATCTTCCACACTTTTGTCTGGAATCAATGTAGAATATCGCAACAATCCATCCCTTTTTGAACCAAACGTCCAAAGACAGCAAACTCGGGTGGCAACCCCCATCGGACCCACATCCAGGGCGGCAACTCCCCTAAGCACATCACTGGATAGCCCTTCCTATTACCTATCCGGATCCAATAGTTCAGACCAAATTGTTAGGCATATAAGCTAGGGAACTCTAACTTAACCCAAATGGTTGAAGGCTAAGGGTTGAGCCCAAACTATAATAAGTGGTGGGGATTCCCAACTCAGTAACCTTAGAGAAATGATCACTCAAAGCCTGCTCCAAGAATGTTACCCAACAGGGCCATAGTCAATAATGATGTTCAACTCACAGCCATACGAGTTGAATCACCAATTTTTGATTTAGGGATGACCCAATTTTCGGTCTATGGCTTCGTCATTCCATTGCGGTGTTTTGCTTCTCCACCAACACTGCATGAATTCCTACTTGGAGAGATTCGTGTGAAAGAAGTAGTGGGAGTATTACTCCGACGTTATGAGGTATTACAGATAATAAAAGATAATCTCACAAGAGCTCAACAACGTATGCAGGCTAACAAACATCAAAGAGAGGTGAGTTTACAAGTGGGTAACATAGTTCTTCCAAAGCCATTATACCAGAAACATTCTCCTAGTCTGCCGGAAAATCCCAAATAGCTCCGCATCATTATGATGTTTCAATTGGAAAATTCCAATATCTTGACTCCAGCATTGTGGACAATGCTGTTTCCAGCAGAGGAGAAATTGATAGAGTCGATCAAGGGGGTCGGCCATACCATGTTTATTCTCACTGCATCATGCTAATCACCAATCTGTTGGATTAGCAAGTGCTTATTTGAGGCAGAATAGATTTGGCAATAATTATGTTCTTTCCATAATAATAAATTAGGTCTCAAATAAAGGATTATAAATAAGTGGGTAGAGGAGAGGTGAAGGGTCGTCTAGAATTAACTTTGTGTAGTCTATTGGCAGCTTAGGCTGACGGGAATCATCCCAGGGGAATCCTTTTTTCCTTCTTATTGTTCATATATCCTTTTTCATTTATAGTATAACTTCTTTACTCTTATCATTATTACATGCAAAGAATCAATCAATTAAACAGGTTTCAACTAATCCACAAACAATGACCTGCTAGTAAATGTCGACTTTTTGTGCAGATATTTTTTTACAAAAATCATATTACAACCTAAGAAAAGATACTCGGTACTCCCTTTATCAGCTGATCCACAAACATGGCAAGGCATTTCTACAAGTATTCATTTAGTAATCTGCTTATCTTTTAGCTATAATAATTGTACTTGTTTTTAAGAGACAAAGAGAAGAATGAAAAATCAGATGCCATGACTTTTAAGCATAAAATGAGCAACCAGGCTGTGTACAATGCTTTTTTTTTTTTTTTTTGACAGAGGCTGTGTACAATGCTTTAGTACAAGAAAACAGAAATGAAATATATAAAGGAAGCAAAGAACTCCAAGAGCATTTCTGCGATTTAAGTGTTAAAGGTTAAGAATTACAGAGTACGTATGAAGGAAGCTGAAGCAGATAGTAAGTACACTGAAAATATCTAGATATCTAAGACGGTAAACAGCTTAACTGATAATTTCGTCCTTTTCCTTTTCCAAATTTTTTTTTCACAAACTTTAAGATGTTATAGCATTACATCGAACAAGTAACACCCGTAAACAGTAATCATGTCCCGATCCAACCAAGGTCCAAATAATAAGGGTCACTGGTTCGTAGAGTTTCGTATATTCAAACTATATCATGGTAAGATGAAGCAGAGTCTATCTTCGTCTCTACTCACCCAAAACCAGGTATAGCTCTGTAGCTGCTAGTTAGCCTAGTGATAGAAAACTATTTAGCTTGATTAAGTGCACTGATTTTGTTTCTAATTTGTTTCCTAAGCCACAAGCAATCCAATTTTCAGAAACTATTAACTAGAAAAGGATTTCCCCAATTAATCCTTTCTCTTGCAGAGTCATAAAAAAATTTGCATATTGAAATTTATAAGCATAGGCCAAAGAAGCACACAGTTCAAGAAAAGCATGAGCTACGAAGGGCATCCTTTACACAGACCAAGAATGCATTTGAAACATAAGTGCAAAGATACAGACAATGTAAACGATTATACAATCATGCAGACTTAAACAATAAAAACAATTCATAATTAAGATATTAGGGTTGAGAAGTACCAGTATGACTAAGGTAGAAGGGCAGCCAATACAGAAACGTATAAGCAACCAGCTTGGCAAAGAAGAGACAGAGCGCAAATGGAATAACACCAGGTATTAAAAAAGCTTTCAGAAGCCCAATGCTTCTCCTATTTCCAGAAGCTCTCTCACTTTCGTTTCTAGTCATATTCTCTATCGATATCTGGGCTTCCTCGTCTCCAGTCCTCACATGTGTGTCACTCGGGATGAAGAATCCAACATCTTCAGGGTAAGCAGCTAAGAATAGATACACTATAACCCCAGATACAATAATAAATGCTCCAGGTAGAATAAAAGACCATCCCCACCCATACTGCAACACACTAGCAGCAAGCAATGAACCAGTAATGTTTCCAATTGAAGTGTGAGCATTCCAAACACCCATTATCAATCCTCTCTTCCTCTTTCCAAACCAATTACCAATAACAGCAACAACAGACGGCCACCCAGTGGCCTGGAACAACCCTGCAACCATTTGCATCGCCAAATAAAACGCGAAAACATGAATATCCCAAAAATAACCCATTCCAAATAACCCTACAAAAATGCCACTGCCAACCATTCCAGTAGTCAGGAATAACCGAAGGTCCAATTTATCCCCCAAATGTCCAGCAACGTACATTCCCATTGCATAACTAGCGAGAAATGACAAATCAATTGTCCCCAATTTTGAGGTCCCATCGTCGCCATTGAAGGGAGCCCAACCCTTGTTGTCTGTGATACTACTAATCGTCACCGCATCCCTCGCGATAAAGATGCCGCCCATAGGCCAGGGCCGAAACTCGGTTAAATTACCATTTTGCCCTGGATCCAGCACGCTCTTGACTATGCTGCTGGGTTTCCTAGAAGCGTGGTAAGCAGTATACGCGATGAATGTGACCAACAGAACAGCGTACCGATAAGTGTTGAAACTCCAATCCGTTCCCCTGATGCTTCTAATCAACACAATTCCGGGAGGATTTCTCCGACTGTGTTCCAGTTTAATCCCACTGCACATGTTTCCAATCGCCGAATGAAGAAAAAAAATACTACTAACATTCTTCAATGCAAAAACAGGAACAAATCTGTTGCAGCAGAGGAGGGTTCGGATAAGGATTGAGCGTGAATGAAGAGCAATTCATGGAATTGGAAGCATGAAGGGAGAGAGAGATGATGAGGAGGGGAGGGGTAATGAATCGGAAGGGGTGGTTGGTTGGCGGGAGAGCGTAAGCGTGGAGGGACACGTGGCGAGACATGGCAAATTTTGAATTCTGCTATTTCCACGCCGCATTTGTAGTTGCACGGTTTATTCGTATTCATTAGCTCTCCTTATGGAAGTCTAGTGTACGGTTTTTATAACTTTTGTAATTAGCCTTTAACAAATCCTATAATTAAATTTTAAATAAATAGCTCAATCAGTTGTTATTATGTATATAACTAAGATTTTACTTATTATATTGCAATTATTTACCCTTTTTTTATTTTTTTTAGGTTTGATATAATATATTCCCTTCGTCCCGGTCTTTTGCTTTTATACGTGGATTAAAGAGGATCTTTTGCTTTTTGCACGTGAATTAAGCAATATTATTATTTAATGTGTAGTAGGTAATTGTATTAGTGAGAGTGTGGGTCCCATATTTTTATTGTATTAGTGGGTGTGTGTGGTTTTCATGTGTGTAAAAATGAAATGAGACTCTTTAAGTGAAATGTTCAAAATGAAAAAAAAAATAATTCTTTAAAGGGGACGGAGAGAGTATATATATATATATATATAGAGGGAATAGGGTATCACCGGTCCTACCAATTATTTGATAGAACCGGATTCTCGCTTCTATATGGGTTAAATTTGAGAAGCTACATACAGCACCCCCAATTAAATTCCTTTCTTTAAACTTCCATATCCCTAGCGTCGACACCAAAATTGAAGTCGTCTCCTTCGCCGGAATCAACAATTGTTGTCCCCGCAGGCCTCACCCAATATTCATGAAACTGATCCCAATTAACACCCAATAGGAAGTCTCACGGGTTTTCTGGCTTTTCTGGTTCTTACCTTTCTCTTTCTCTCTCATTACTCGGATCCACCCTTCTCTTTCCCTCTCATCACTTGCCTTTTTCTCTTTGTGATTTCACACGGTTTGATTGGCATAGCAATTCTCTTCTTCCAATTTATAAATATGAATCTAATCAAATATTTCTTCCAATTCTCTTCGTAATCTCTTTCTTCTCCATCTATGTACGATTTGACAGAATCCTCCACTATGTGGTACGATCAGCGTCAGTAAATTGGCGGCCAAAGGCTGGTGGCCCGATGGGCAGCAAGCATCTAGCAAAGCTGGTTTAAGATGGCAACGTGTCAGCGGATCTGATCGAGATGTTTTCGACACGGAATGACGAAGGGTGGTTGCTGATGTACGTTTTCTTTGCATGCAAAATTAATCCCCAAGTATGAAGGATGTTATTGTAGTTTAAATAAGCGACCATGTTAAATATCGAACCCAAAAGACGGCGTATTATCAATTTAATTATTTACTAAATTAATTAAGACAAGGCAATAAGGTTGGGATTTAATTATTAAACTACTAAGCAGAATTATTAAATAACAAAAAAAAAATATCACTGGAAGAATACGAAAGTGGATCAAGTAGGAGAATATGTAGCTCTAGGATAATCCAGTTTCACTCATTAATCTCCCTTTCGAGTATCAATGTGACTCTGCCTTGTGGAATATTGACGCATCACTAAACCATGCAAATCTACTCTATAGACACAAGTAAATATGTGTGTAACACGTGTGAATAACCTCAGAGTAAGAGATATAATTTCACCCCCCTTTCTAGGTCTATCAGTATCAATTATTTCCCCGCGCTTTTGGTACTCTAACCCAATATGATCTCCCTTTATATGTACTATAAAATTATCCTCTTTATCCTACTTACTAACCCGAATTCAATTCAATTAATAAGTATTTATATAAGATAGTTCTAATGAAGCTTTGGAGTCCCCTCACTTAGAATCATAACATGGAATTCTGCTCAGCAGTGAACGCACTCAATCAATAACCAAGATATGTATTCAGACTCTACATAACAGTTAATGATGCACAAAACAACTCTAAGTATAAATTAAAAACACATAGTCATATATAAACTAAACCACAAGTAGTGTTGTACGGAGTATACATACAAAAGTTCAATTAATTCATAGAAACCTTCAAAACTCTAAATCTACCAAAACGGTTCTAGCCTATGATGTTGCGAAGAACAATTATGGGGGTTGGATAGATCTTACCCATATGTCTGGAAAATACTAGATAAATTAGGAAACGAATAAAACCCTAGATGCGGGAGTCGTCGCGTCCTTTTCCGTCTTGAATCCTCCTCTTGATTCTCCTCTTGATTTCACAGACGAATCTTCACAGTGATAGATGGATGGAGGAAAGGATGTGGATGATGGTTGGGGGGTGATCCCCCCTTATGGGGTGTAGGATGGTTGTGTAGTGGTCTCCTCTTCTTGTGTGATCTACATCCCCTTTTATACTTGTAAGCTCTCCTTATGGACTTTGGATGGGTTTTTTTCTTGGAGGCATTTGGTTCGAACATCCTTGAAGATCGAACCATGTCATCGAGGTTGAACCACACTGTAACAAACTTTCAGATTTTTGGTTCGGGTCGAACCAGATCAGTGAGGTCGAACCATCTTGCGCAGTCTCACCGTTTCGCATATAACTTCCACATCCAAAATTCGATTTAAGTGATTCTTATGCTCACGCAATCCTCTCTTTCTTAACTTTTTATTAATATAAAGAACTCACAAAAAATCTAACATTTGAATGTATAGCAAGTCATGCAAAGTATACAACCGTGCTGAGCAGGAACAGCTTGCGCAGCATCACCATTTTGATCATAACTTTCTCGTTTTGATTCCAATTGAGGTGTTTCTTAGCTAAAACGACCCTCTCTTCTGAAGAGCTTTTAAAAAATTTATTATACTTTTAGTTTTGAGCTCCACACGAACACAGAAAAATCCACAAGTTGGACATGAGTTTTTCTGCATTCTTGCACAAGTTGCACCTTTTCTTCAACTTTGCTCTTTTGATCCTTTTTCCACCTAAAACACAATAAAACACCTCAAACGCACATTTTTTCTCACATATATCAAATATAAGATACTTGTGCTAGTATATAATAATAATTCTCATCAAAAGATGTTAAATTGGACACTCAAACACGCTTATTTTTACTCTCATCAGTTGCCCTAAAAAACTCACCATGGATCCACCGAGCTTGTTCTTCTGCAGCTTCATCCTGCAGGCTGTCCTGATTCTCAAACAGAGATTGTGCTTACGTGGCTGTCTGTGTATGACATGGCTGTTACGAGGATGGCTGCCACGCCGGATGCATTGGAGATCTTGACGAAGGTGATGACGAAGGCTATTTCAATGAATAGAAGAAGTGTAGAGAAGGATATGGTTGGGAGATAGGAAGAATCAGAGGATTTCATCATGAAATTTGTCCAAGATTGGGAGGTATATGCGACTGCGAGAAGGAAGATGGATGGGAGGAGGATAGAGAGAATGGTGATGGGTGCCATGAACTTTGCATTTTTGAAATGATCTTGATGGAATCTTTGAAGATGATCAAGAAATCAAAAATTTGAGAGAATTCCATGGGATGTTTCAGATCTAGTGGAACTTCAATGATTTGGTGAGTGTTGACTAGTTCAATGGATAAGTCTTTGCATTTTCTTTTGGTTTGACTTGTTTTCATTTTTCTCACTTATTTTTCCTGACTAAGAAGGTTTTTTTTTAAGAACTGAATAATAATGTTAAGCATAACACTATTAATAATGTTAGAGAACTGAATAATAATGGTAAGCATAACACTAAAAATTTAAGAACCAACCTTTATAATACAGTAAATTTAAAAGTGACATAATTAATTCTAAAGAGTAACTTGTATTGGTCCAATGAATTTCAAATAGTGAAAGAGTTACCTAATTAATTTCAAAGAGTAACCTAAATAATTCCAAAGAGTAACCTTAGAGTAATTTATTAATTTATTTATTCATAATACATGAATTCATTTTCATAAAACCAGAGTCTCAAATGAAAGAGTAACAAAATTCATTATAAAGAGTAACCTAATTAATAGAAAAAAGTAACTTAAAAAAAGGAACCTTAATTTTCAGAAAAATCAAAGTTTTTCAATTAAACCTTAATTTTAATAAAAATCAAAGTTTTTCAACTAAAGAGTAACCCAAATTATTATAAAAAGTAATCCAATTAATAGAAAAAAGTAACCTAAAAAAAAGGAACCTTAATTTTCAGAAAATTAAAGTTTCAAATTAAAGAGTAACCCAAATCATTATAAAAAGTAACCCAATTAATAGTAAAGAGTAACCTAAAAAACCCTTAATTTTCACTTTCCCCATCATGTGATTAGAGTAACCCAATTAAAGAGTAACCTAAAAAAATCCCTTAATTTTCACTTTCCCCATAATGTGATTTGTGGACCGAATGAGGACTGCAAAACAACATCAAAACATAGAATTATAAAATCATGTAAATTCTGAAGTAGTTTGAAATTATTTTACTTCTATTGTGAATCACTACTTACATAAATGCAATAAAGACTAAGGGACTATATAATGTCGATTAGATTTTGGAAAAAAAAACAGCAGGTGTTGATAGTATTGTTGGGACTGGAGACAGATTATATATTCTTCTTTATAATCACCACTTATATTCCCTAGTTCATCTGAAGATGAATTTAGTGTGGATATCCCTTCTTGTAAATTAAGAAATGATTCAATAAAATATAATTTTAAAAAAAAAATTGTCTGACTACAAATCCTACCTTCATCTTAATTTTCAAAATAAATGAACTAATTTTCTTTAATTTCAAGAGAGATTAAGCAACTACATTGATCATCCAAAGGGTACATGTATAAATAAATTCTAATCCTTAACTCCCTCTAGCTATGTATGCCTCAGTTTCATTACAAAGTATAACCATTATGTATCACCTGATTCATTAGCATAGCTGCCTATTAAGAACCATATATATGATGCTTCTTTTGACAGCCACACTAGGTATTTTGTATCAGAAAATTATAGTCAAACACAGCTTAAATCGATAGACCAACCCTAGAACGCATTCCACACTAGTATTCTGTATTAGAAAATTATAGTCGAACGCTGACAGACCAACCCTAGAACGCATTGTCCGAACGAAAGACCAACTGAATACATGACTTTATCTCAAATCAAATAGTAACCTAATTCATTATAACACCCTAATATTGTGATACAATTTCTAACCATACTCAATTCTTGAAATAAATCAATAGTCGTTTACATTTATTTATTTATGGAGCATATCACATCAACTGCATAAGTAAAAAATATTACCAAAAATAGAATTTTTCACTAAAAACCCCTCTCGTGAGATCACCTGAGCTACTTGTGAAGACATAGTATCTGTAAAAAATCAACTTCTCCATTGATCAATCTAGTGTGGCATCATCGGTGCTAGAACATCCTTCACCAGTGGGTTCACCCACGACACGTCAGGCTCCACTCTCCTCGGCGGCAGAGAGGCGGCGCCACTACTCCCAAGCTCTTTATGCATTGAGAAGGAGGCGATCCTAGTCCTTGCAATCTGCTATGCAACAAACTCGTGCGGCGGAATCCACTTTTTCTCTGCATCTTCTTCCTTGTAATCCTTCTCCCTATACTCTTTCAAAATATTAGATCTAAAATGTTCATCAGTAGCGAAGCTGGGGGTAGAACCCTAAGGACCACTCATTTGGTCGTTCGCAGCTGCCGCCATTGCACGCTGAAACTATCAGGGTGGACGATGGCGCTTTAGATCTATGCCTGTGGCTGGTGGCGCGTCAGAAATCAAATCTGACTAGCGGCGGCTGGTTACGTGATAGCGACAGTGGTACACGGTAGCCCAACTAGGAGAATGACGCTATTTCGCTGAAGAATCCAATCTTCCTCACTGGGATCTGATAAGGGAAGAAGGCTCAGCCAATTTTGGATAAGAATGATAATTGAAGGAGGACAGGAAAGGATGCTGATTTGGATCACAAATGGGTTTGACCCAATTGCAATGTATGATATGATTCGGATCCGGTTCTACAGAATTAAAAAAAAAAGCACGGCGTAGGCTAGTTATTGTCATATATATATATATATATATATATATATATATATATATATATATATATATATATATATATATATATATATATATATATATATATATATATATATATATATATATATATATATCTTAAGTATACTATAGCATAAACTTTTCTTGCTGACGTGTCGTCTCTAGAGCGCTCTAATATGACGTGTAATTTTCTCAATTTTTTGAATTTTTAATATTTTTTTTAATTTTTCTTTATTTACTTTTAATTAACTTCCTTATTTAATATTTTTTTTTTAAATAATGTGTTTCTTATTTTTAATAATGATTAAATTTTTAATATTTTATTTATTTATTTGGATATTATTAATTAATTACTAAATCTTTTAATGCAATAAATTAATTAATATCAAATTAAATCATATATATAAAGGGAAAAAAGAATATTTCATATAATATTCTCTCTCTTACTCACCTATAAATAAGACCTTTTGGTTATTCATTCTAAATACACTCATTCGATTCTCCAAAGAGGAATATGAGCTTTCTTCAAGTTCCTCTAAAGAATTGATTTATAAAAATATAAAAATTTATTTGATAGAGTGAAAGTACTCTTCAAGAAGAAGAGAACTACTCAATTTACCTTTTAAGAATCGATTCTTCAAGAGGAAGAGAATCGATTCAAGTATGGAGAATCGATTCAAATTTTCTTGAATAGATTTACATCTTAAAAATCAATTTTTCAAGAGTAAGAGGATCAATTCAAGAATACTTGAATCGATTTATATATCTTAAGAATCGATTCTTCAAGAGAAAAAAAATTGATTCAAGTATTACCTCTTAAGAATCGATTCAAGTATTTTTTAAGATCTACCTCTAAAGTATTGATTCAAGTATTCTTCACTTCTACCTCTAAAGTATTGATTCAAGTATTTTTCAAGTGAAGAGAGGATCGACGATTCAAATACTCTTGAATCGATTTACCTCCAAAGAATAAGAGGTCGAAAAATTAATTCATGTATAGAATCAAAAGTTTAAGTTTTTTAAGTTAAATCATTATTTCATATCAAATAATATTAAAATTGAGTTTGTAAATATTTGTTAATTTTTGGGTCAGTAACTATTAGGTACAAAATTATCTACCTATTTACTACTTAGTACATTGAGTTTTTAGAATTACTCACGCATACAAACTTTAAGTCTGTAGTTCCCATATTACCCATACATATATACGCACTCCCATTTCTCTCTCTCCCCGCCACATTCCATCAATCTCAACCTAAATCCTCTCTTTTCCAAATCCGCCACCAATCCGCCGAGGACAAGCCCTCCACCACCGATCTCTTCACCAACGCTCAGGTGGTGGCCGCCGCCGCTCAAGCCTAGTGCAGCAACCAGCCGGAAAGCTATTGGATAAGCTTGCTTCTGCAACTGTGGAGGATTCTCACTAACGTGCTAGTTTTCGAAATGAACTAAAGTTAGAGTTCAAATTTACTATTTTCAAGATCTATTTGCTCCTCTGTTTCTTTATATTTTTTCTCTCCAAAGAAACAGATCTCAAAATAGAGATCTGCTACACATGTCTCGCCTTCTGCTCTTATTCCTATTCTTCCCAGTAATCTTTCTCTCTCTCCCCCATGTCAACGCTTTTTTTAGATTGTTTGTATAATCGTTTCTCATCTCTTTCTTTCGAAATTAGAGATTAAATTAGGTTTCTGAACGATTTGGGTGTTAAAGTTAAAGAATTTGATTCTTGGTGAAGAAATTTTCTTCTCGATTTTTTATGAACATTAGTGTACATCAAAGCAGGAAGAAATCAATTATGCATTCGTGTATTTTTCAGCGGCGAGTAATTCGTGGGAACTGATGAACATTGTTGTGTTCTGAACATTGGTGTTCATCTTGTTTTGTTTGAAAATAGGTGTACATTTAAGCAGATGCGACATATGGTGGACATTGATTTGTTTTGAACATTGGTGTTCATGTAATAATTTTTGAACATTGGTGTACATTAAAGCGTTGGGTACTTTCAAGTTGTAAAATCTGAGATTTCATCGTCAAATTTCTTATATATGAGTGTAAAATTTTTTTGAACATTGATGAGAATTTTGCTATCCTTAATTTTTGTAAACATTGATGAGTGTAAATGAGATCTGTTATCCTTAATGAGAATTTTGTGTATAAAATGGAAAGTAAAGGTGTACATTGAAGCAGATGCGACATATGGTGGACATTGATTTGTTCTGAACATTGGTGTTCATGTAATAATTTTTGAACATTGGTGTACATTAAAGTGTGCAGTACTTCAAGTTGTAAAATCTGAGATTTCATCGTGAAATTTCTTATATATGAATGTAAAATTTTTTTGAACATTGATAAAAATTTTGTTATCCTTAATTTTTGTAAACATTGGTGAGTGTAAATGAGATCTGTTATCCTTAATGAGAATTTTGCATATAAAATAGAAAGTAAATAATGGATTAAAAATATAAAGTAGTAAGGGGTAAAGTTGGAAAAATAAAATATCAGAATGTATCTCTTAGTACTTCAATTTGATTTTGTATCTCCTAGTAATTAGGCTATGAAAACACATACCTATTGGTAATAAACCCTTAATTTTTAAAATTTAGTGTATTAATAATTATTTATTTACATATATCTTAATTATTCAATTATGACATATGAATTATAAAATTTATTTTCCTTAGTTGTTTATTTAATTTGAAACTAATAAAATTAAATTAAAAAAATAAAATTACATTATAAATTTATGAATATTTAAAAGAATATTACACATAAATTAATTATATATATATATATTACATTAGTTTCTTAAAAATAATAATTAATGGAAATAGAATTATTATTATATAGTTAATTAAAAAATATTAAATCATAATCATGAGTAAAAAGTAATACTCTATTTAAATATTATTTATAATATTACGTATATTTTAAAATATATATACATATATATAGCAACTATGTAAAATATTTTAATAATTTTTTTAATTCATTATAAAATATTTCACCTTATTTTCCATAAATAATATATAATATATATATATATATATATATATATATATATATATATATATATATATATATATATATATATATATATATATATATATATATATATATATATATATATATATATATATATATATATATATATATATATATATATATCCTTATTTACTTTTAACTAACTTTCTTATTTAATATTTTTTTAATTAATAATGAATCTCAATTAGGTAATAAATTTTAAAAAAAATTATAGAAATTATGACAAAAATATTAATTAAAAATATTTATTTAATTATCTTATTTACTTTCAATTAACTTCTTTACTTAATATTTCTTTTTAAAATAATATGTTTCTTATTTTTAATAATGAATTAATAAATTTAAAAAATTTATAGAAATTAAAAATATATTGATTAAAAATATTTATTTAATTGTTTATATATGTGGTAACAAATAAAAAATGTATATAATTAGAAAAAAATTAATTAAAAACATATATATTAATTAAAAATATTATTTTTCTTATACATTGTCATGCCTCATCAATGACGACCTACGCACGGTGGTACCTCAATTGTATTATGTTATAAGGTAATATTTAAAAAAAATACAAGTCAATATTATTTCAAAAAATTAGAATATATGTACATATATATTAACTATACACATGTTTTAATTATATGTCACATTATTAAAAGTTAGAAGTAAAAGTCATAATTTTTTTGTAAATTCTTTATATTGATGAAAGTAGTTGCCTAGCTTAAAAAAAAATCTTCCTAATTAAAGTTGAATTGTTATATGACACATATTATTTAATTATAAAATATAAAATAAAAGTAATAATTAAATGATCCCACGTAGTACGTGGATTTCATACTAGTATAGAGTATGAAACCCGCATACTACGCGAGATCATTTAATTATTACTCTTATTTTTTATAACTAAATAATTTGTGCATGTAACAATTCAATATTAATTAGGGTATATATATATATATATATATATATATATATATATATATATATATATATATATATATATATATATATATATAAATAATTTTTTTAACATAAAATTATTTTATATTTATCAATTAAATTGTATGATATGCAAGCTTATTAATTGATATATATTAAATTAAATTAAATTAAAAAATAATGAATTGAATATTAATTGATATATTGATTGAAAATTAGTATATTGAATGACAATAAATAGAAGGCAAAGACTTAGGTGAGACCGTCTCACAGATTGGACGGATTATGGAAGAGAATTAATTAGGCTTAAATAATTTTAAGGTGAGACCGTCTCACAGATGAGACGAATTATGGAATAGAATTAATTAGGCTTAAATAATTTTAAAGGGCTATGTTTGGTTGGTACCAAATAGAAAATTAAAAAATTAATTATGCAAGGAAATTAATTAAGCCATATGTATTTTTTTTACATTTTATATTAAAAATACAATAATTTAAAATTTGTTATTTATTTAATTTATTTTTTAATTTAAATATTATAAATATATAAAATGCCATAATATTTTTAAAAAGAGTAACATTTTTAAATTAAAAAATGATAATAATTAAATAAAACTGATAATTTTGCATTTGAATTATATCATGAATAACCAATACTGATAAAGACTAGTGTGGAATAATTTCATGGAATGACTTTTATGAGAAGGATAAGAAGTGATAATATTTATAATGAAAAGTAATACACATTTGATAAAAAGTTATAACGATGATATGAACTATTTCGTGAACAATTTATAGTATAAATATAATGTGATAACATTTTAAAAGATAGTTGATGAAAGTGTAAATTCATGTACTTTAAATGATTATTGACTAAAAAGGTGTTTGAGAGGTAATTATTGTGTTTTGATAGGAATGAAGGGTGAATTTGTACAACATGCAAGAAAATAGACGACCTACCACTTTTCATAATTTTTCTGTATTTGTATGGAAGTTCAAACTGGTCGTGTGATATATGGTTAGAAAGTCATGGAAGAGAGAATCGCGTGAGTGGAAGAATTACTCAAATTAGAGTTTAGATGAAAAAGTTATGTTCAAAACTGTGGAGTCGTGCAAGCTATGTTCGGCGGCGGGTGCGTGGCAGTTTTCTGCTCGATTTGAGCGGACACACTCGGTACTGAGCGTCGGGCTTGGACGTTGAGCGACGTAATTTTTGTCCATATCCACGTAATTTTAAGCCCACTCCTCAATACATCCGATCTCACTATAAAAAGAAGACACTAGAACATCAGAATTGAAATTTTTGACCCCAAAACACATCATCCATTGCATCCACCATAATCCATCCTTCACCTTCACCATCACCCACCTTCCATGCACACCACTAGAGAGAGGTCGTTTAGGAGTTACTACTTAAATTGGAGACGGAGATTTTGGCGGAGATAGTGATTGAAGAGACGGAGTCCTACACTAGGGTTCTTTACTTTTTGATTATTTTCTTTATACTTTTAGACCAATGATTACGATTAATTACATCTTTATGATTTGTTCTCATAAATCCATGGGCTATGTCTTCTGTTGGTAATGTTAGGTGATGAGAGTGGAAATTCATGTATATTTGGGTCCGATTTGATACCTCTTTGAGTGCCTTAATTGTTATTATTTGCACAAATCTTAATATTTTGAATGATTATTGACTAAAAGGTTCTAGAGAGGTATTTTGTTGTGTTTTGATAGGAAAAATGTTCAAAAATGCAAAGTTGGAATGAAGGGTGAACTTGTGCAACATGCTAGAAAATAGAGGGCCACTTTCATAATTTTTCTATGTTCGTGTGGAAGTCCAGACTAGTCATGTAATATATGGTTAGAAAGCCACGGAAGATAGAATCACATGAGCATATGAATAACTCAAATCACAGTTTGGATGAAGAAGTTATGCTCAAAACTGTGGAATCGCGTAACCTGCCAACTGGTACTCAGTAGCCAACGAGCGGACACGCTCGATGGCGAGCGCCAGGCCTAGAACAGTGTAATTTGACATGTTTTCTAGCCCATATTCATGTGATTTTCAAGCCCACTTATGATACATCTTATTGATTGGTCGTTAATAATTGGGGTGACCAAGCAATAAAATATCGAACCCAATGGAGGAACGTGCTAGAGTTTAAGCGATCTCAAGTTTATCGTGATTTTATAAGGATGACGGAATGGGATGGATAGTTTGCAAATAAATGCAATTAAACTAATGCAAGAAATAAGAATAAAATGAATGCAAGAATAAATGTGTTCCAAATGATGCAAGGATGAGATTAGCAACACTCATGACATAGATAATGAAATATTCATGCAATTAATTCTAATCTCTCATGGACATGGCATAGAAGCGATCATTAATTCCACCCAAACTCTCTCTCGAGCCCTCAATAAAGCTCTCAAATGCACATAGAATCGAGACCAAAGTGAACACCTCCCACTAGGTACTAATTACTCTACGAGTTCCGTAACGAGGTACTAAATTATAGGCAATATTCCATTTTAAGGTACTATGAATTCACTAATGGTTTGAGTCTCCTCATCTAATCAACTAATTTCTCGATTAAGCTAATCAAATGCTCTATCAAAGAGTTCTAAATCTAGAAGGATATCTCTATCTCATTCTAAATTAATGCACATGAAGTGTATGATGAAATGTTTCAATGAACTATCCTAAACACATAATTGATTTCTCAATCTAATCATATGCCCATGACAATTAATCACACAAATCAACCATATAAATCTAGCAATTAACATCAATAATAGAAATAACACAAATGCACAATTAAGATTAAAATCAAATTGCATAATAACTAAATTATCCAACACCAATCATGGAGCTAATCTCAAAAAGGAGATTAGCCTAACATAGTATCAAGCAAAATAAAATAAATTGTCCTACAAAATCCCATGATTAAACCCTAGGAAAATTACAAAATTAAATAAATTCTTCCCTTGAAATTCTTCAAATGAAGCATATATCTTCTCTTGAACTTTTCAACCTCCCTTGCTTCCTTGATCACTTGGAGTAGACGAAGAAAATTAATAAATTAAAAGGAGTGGAATGAATTAGAGATGATGTAAGGTGATGGGAAAACAGGGGGAAGAGAGGTATTGACGGTGGTAATCGGATGCTTGAATCACACGACTACTGCTGCTGGAATACCCCCAATCCCACATTCTGCTCATTCCCCTCATTTAATTCCTTGAGGTGGGCCCAGCTTATGTGGTATGGCAATGGATTGATTAATTTTGCAGATGTGGGCTTCCTCACAATATTTATCAATTCCTCTTTCCAGCAACTATTAATGTTGATGAAATTGGGCTTGGCTAATAATTGGGCTTGATTAGATATTGATTGGGCCACTTTTAATCCCAAATGGTTGCTGGAAAATAAGAAATTAGGCTGCTCAATTTACTAGGCCCGAAACTGAGTGCTGAAATTTTTCAGCATGCGCGCACTTTATGTTTTAGCTCGTTTTTGCTCGTTTTAATTTCGAATTGAACTCCGTTTTTTCTCACGTCTTCGTAATTGAATGTAGAAGCTCATTTTATGCATATATCCTGCAAATTTCAATAAAAAATTTCTCTCCACAAATATTAAGGAATTAATTAAATTAATCAATAAAAGCAACCTTAATTATGTAAAAACTAGATAAAAATGGACCACATTTTCTATCAATTTCTACGATCATCACTTATCCCACTATAAAAGGAAGACTTGGGACCCCAAAAATACATCATCAATCAACACCACACGCCCAAATCCAACATCCCACTTATCCATCATTCACCTTTATCATCATCATCATTATCCATCCACCGGAGAGAGAGATTGAGAGTTGCTACTTGAATTGGAGACAAAGATCCTGGCGGAGACGACGATTGAAGAAGAAGAGTCTAATTCTAGGGTTCTTTATTTTTCAGTCTTATTTTCTACCTTAATTAGATTCATGGTTAGGGTTAATTACATCTTTATGATTTGTCTCGTAAACCCATGACCTAAGTTTTTTGTTGGTAATATTAAGGTTTTAAACAGTTTTGACTATGTGATTTGATTACCCTACACTTGGATTTCTTATACTGCAGGATATTTATTTCCTTATTGAAAAAGAGATTTTGAGACTTCTAATTATTATATTGTGAGTTTTGATTCCTTTGATTATTCATGACGTTAACACTAATTGGATAGTTAATAGGATTTTTTTTCTGAATGATAATTGTTGTTTCCTATGGCAGTCTTAAGGGATTGGCCAATATAGCTCAAGACAGCTAGACAATCAATTAGAAATACTAATTACTTGGAAAAAATCATCATCAGGTAATTGGTAAGGAGACATAGGATTAATACTCGAGTACCCAAGAAAGGGAGAATCAATTAATTAGTAAGTAACTTCTTAGGGAATACATTAATTGCATTAGTACCTATATAGGGGGAGAATTAATTCTAACTCATAAGAAGTGAGAAAGATAAGAAATAGTGACGTAAGAAGAAAAGAAGCGAAACTACTGCACATGTATGGTAAGATTGAAAGTAAGGGATAAATTTTTTTTTGGCCCATAAGTTTGGCCATTACAATTTTTGCCCCAAAAAAGATAACATTTAGACATTTATCCCACTATCTTCATAAGTATGCCAATGTTGCCCCATTTTCACCGAAATTTAATATTTACGCCGGAATCGATCACGTGCTTGTCACGTGATCATCGGACGTGGCATTTTCTAGCAACTTCGCTAACCTGTGCACAGTTGGCATCCTTATCAACAATAATAATAATATATTAATGGTAATTTAATAAAAAATAAATAAATAAAAAACAAAAAAAAACTGAACACAAATAAATAAATCAAAGAAATTATAAAAAAAAACATAAAACGCTAAAACCAAAAAATGAAAGATAAAAAACATTATTTCTCATAAATAGAAATTTCCTAAATTGAAGAGAACTTTTCAAATCTACTACGCGATTGAGAAAAAACCCTAATCGATATTGGGAGAAATGCATTTCATGTCTAAAATTCATCAACCATCCCTACCGTCACCCTAGAATACTCTCCTAAAATTCATTACACGATATCGCAGGATAGTGGAAACTCAGAGAGTCTTTATTTTTTAATTTCTGGCATCGATTGCAACCACGTGGAAAGAGGATAATGTCGGTCGAAGGTTTTTTGGGTGTGGAAGATTTCCAGTAAGATATTATGTCGTAATTATTTATTTATACTTTCTTTGTACTGTGTTTGTAGTTGGGGAGAGATTCAAGTGGGCGCTGCAAATTTTCTGAAAATGTTTAGATTTCTAACAAATTTTCTGAAAATGTATGTATACTATAGGATCCTGGGCACTGCAAATTTTTTCAGTGGATTGATCCCCCAATGTGTGTGAGATCAAAGCAAATCATTCCCAGGCTGATAAGAAAATGCAATGAGTTGAAGAGAGTGAACTAAGAGCTGGAAGAGGAGAAAATTGCATTGAACAGGATGAACCAAGTACTGGAGTAGGAAAATATTGCATTGAAAAGGGTGAACCAAGTGCTGAAAGAGGAGAATAGTGCATTGAACAGGGTGAACCAAGAGCCTGAATTGAAGAGGGTGAACCACAAGTTGGAAGAGAAGAATATTGCATTGAAAAGGGGAAAATAATTTCTTAGTTGATTTTGTGTTTGAATTTGAAGGAGGATAAGGATCATCATCATCGTCATATGTACTGCGGTGTTCAAATGTTTGATGAAGATAGCATTGATAGTAATCTATTTGTTCTGGTTTTTGTTTGAAATGGGTAAATATTTGTTAAATGATGATGTATCCAACAATAAAAAAAAATGATGTTGGGTAGGTAGTCTATGCAAAGTTGAAAATATATTGTTAGTGGTAATCTGTAATGTTGGACTATTTTCTCAAGTAAGCAAATATTGATATTGTGCTATGTTTTGTGATTATTTTTAAGTTTTGAATATCATGTGCTCTATTTTGTACAAATTTTAAGCTTTGGTTCTGCATGTGCCAGATCAACACATTGTTTGCAAATTCTTTGAGCATTCAGAATATTGAGGATTAAGCAATAAGATGCATATTGGGGAGAGATTCAAAATACATAATGGGAAGAGATTTAAATCACATCTGAAATCAACTGCTCAAGAAGACCCTGCAATATTTTTAATTTTTTTCACACTCATTCAAACATACACGTGCAACCCATAAATGTAAAACATCACTAACCAAATCAAGGTATCAAAATAAATCATTGCATTGATAAATTGTTCACATGAACATCATAAGTGCCCATTACACTAACAATATCAATGCATAAAAACCAAATTCATAGTTAAGATCAATAGTTAGGAAACATTAAGATCTTGCAAAAACCACATCCTAGTTCACCACTGGTGCCCCCATAATGTTAACCAAAATAAATTATAACATTACATAATATGTTCAATCAGAACCACAAACAAATAGTCTAATTAAAGTGATTAGACTGTCTTCTTCTTTCCCTTCGTAACCGAGCTACAGGCGGAGGTGCTCTTGTAGGAAAAGTGTCCATCTCCCATTCGTGGAGGTGGTCTGAACTGGACACTGTCTTGCAAGTAAGGCTGGCACATTTGAAATTGCTAATGCATGGAAGGACCTTGAAGTTGAGGAGGTTGGGGTGTCTTATACCATCTCACCGTGGTAATCTGACTTTGTTGAGTTGTAGGTCCCTCCGCAACATCTGACACTTCCACTTGCATTGGTACAGATTTTGGTGGTGCAATCTAAATAAAAACAACATAAATTATTTAAAAAATAAAAATCACAGCCTCAATAACACTTTCAATATATAAAAAGCTACTACGCGTTTTGATCATTTAACTTACTATATGTTCTTGAGTACCCCCACTAACACTTTTAATATTAGCATCAGGCTCAACATCTTTACCAACGTCATTATTAGTTGCATTCCCATTTCTCTTCTATTAATAAAATAGTTAGAATGCAGCACAAAAATGAAATTAAAGTAATAAGCATAAAACTGAACAAATAGATGTGTACCCGAGGTTGTTTACAACTCCTTATATTATGTCCTGCTATCCCACACTTCCCACATTTTATGATTGTTTGCTGTCTTTTTATCCTCAACCTTTTACCCTTGTTCTTCTCCTTGTTTTTTTCATCAGGCTCTAAATTTCTCTTAGTTGTTTTCCTACCCCTTCTTGTCCTAACACCAAAGTTGAGAGGTAGAGGATGGATGTACAAGCTGGTTCCCCATAATGCATCATAGCTTATTCCTATTATAGGATTCTCATATGCCCTCTTATAGGTGTCTACACTATAGAATGAATGCATAAAATCCTCTGGGTTTAGACGTTGGTTGAAAGCAATGAGTGCATGAAATATCAGTTAGCTGCCAAGATCTACATGAACAAATCTACAATTGTAAATCCACAGTGTATTTTATACCATTAAAGCATGAAACTTCATAATGCCTATCACTTGACTTGATGGGAAGTCAATCTGCTACTATTTCAGTATTTCTCTGTAGTACTTTCCTAATCCTAGGACACAACTTCGCAGTCCATTTGGCACTGGCCCTGTCCCTGTTTTGCTGAAGCCTCCTCATCAAATGGATTCGAATCCACTCCAACATTGTTATGATAGCCATACTCCTAGTTGGTAATCTGTAAGAGTTGAATGATTCACACACATTATTCAATAGCATGTCACATTTTGGTCTTTCAGAGAAGAATGCTTTTGACCATGGGGTAGGTGGCTTGTCACTGAACCAATTATATGCTTCTTCACTCACTTCCTTCAATTCATCCATTGCTATCAAATGTTCCTTAAGTGTAGTACAACATGCTTTCCACATAGTTGTTTTGATTGCAGGTCCCCCATACCCAAATTTTTTACGATTGATATACATGTGTCGGACACAAAACCTATGCTCACAACCTGGGAAAACATTATCAACTGCCAGGGACAGATCTATATGGGGGCAACCCCGGGCCAAAAGTCCATTACATTATATGTAAATAAATTGTATTTTTAAGTTTAGCCTAGTCCAAATATATTTTAAGCCCACCCAAAGGAAGCCTAAAAATAAATATATATATTTTCTCAAATTATATATTTTATGAGCCCATTACAATAAATATTAAATTTAGCCCATTCTCAATCCAAAAAAATGATTTGGTGTGTGAGTATATCTTAAGTATACTATAGCAGAAACTTTTTTTGCTGACGTGTCGTCTTCAGAGCGCTCCAATATGACGTGTAATTTTCTCAATTTTTTAGATTTTTAATACTTTTTTTAATATTTTCCTTATTTACTTTTAATTAACTTCCTTATTCAATATTTTTTTATTAAATAATGTATTTCTTATTTTTAATAATAATTAAAGTTTTAATATTTTATTTATTTATTTGGGTATCATTAATTAATTACTTAATCTTTTAATGCAATAAATTAATTAATATCAAATTAAATCAAATCATATATATAAAGGGAAAAAATAATATTTCATATAATATTCTCTCCCACCCCACCTATAAATAAGACTTTTTGGTTATTCATTCTTAATACACACATTCGATTCTCCAGAAGGAATATGAGCTTTCTTCAAGTTCATCTAGAGATTCGATCTACCTCTAAAAAATTGATTCAATCGATTTTTCAAGAGTAAGAGGATCGATTCAAGTATTCTTGAATCGATTTATATCTTAAGAATCGATTCTTCAAGAGGAAAAAAATCAATTCAAGTATTACCTCTTAATAATCGATTCAAGTATTCTTTAAGATATACCTCTAAAATATTGATTCAAGTATTCTTCAAGTGAAAGAGGATCGACGATTCAAGTACTCTAGAATCGATTTACATCTAGAGAATAAGAGGTTGAAAAACTAATTCATGTATAGAATCAAAAGTTTAAGTTCTTTAAGTTAAATCAATGTTTCATAACAAATAAATTAAAATTGAGTTGGTAAATATTTGTTAATTTTTAAAAAGTTATTATTATTTATTCAATTATGGCATATGAATTATAAATTTTGTTTTTTTAGTTGTTTATATAATTTGAAAATAATAAAATTAAAAAAATAAAATTAATAAATTCATTAGAAATTTATGAATATTTAAAAGAATTATATATATAAATAAATTTTATTATATATATAACATTATTTACTTTCAATTCATTTTCTCATTTAATATTTTCTTTTTAAATAATGTGTTTCTTATTTTAATGATGATTAAATTTTTAATATTTTTTTTCTTTATTTGGGTATCATTAATTAATTATTAAATCTTTTAATGCAATAAATAAAATTAATTAATATAAAATGAAATCATATATATATATATATATATATATATATATATATATATATATATATATATTCTTTAAAATTTACCTCCAAATTATTGATTCAAGTATTCTTCAACTGAAAGAGGATTGACGATTCAAGTACTCTTGAATCGATGTACCTCTAGAGAATATAAGAGGTTGAAAAACATATTTGATTCTCCGTATATATAAAGTGAAAAAGAATATTTCATATAATATTCTCTCTCACCACACCTATAAATAAGACTTTTGGTTATTCATTCTAAATACACACATTCGATTCTCCAAGAGGAATATGAGCTTTCTTCAAGTTCCTCTAGAAAATTGATTTATGAAAGTATAAAAATTTATTTTGATAGAGCGCATCAAGTAGAGATTCGATCTACCTCTAAAAAATCGATTCAAGTATTTTTCAAGAGGGAGAGAACTGATTTCAAGTATTCTTGAATTAATTTACCTTTTAAGAATCGATTATTCAAGAGGAAGAGAATCGATTCAAGTATTCTTGAATAGATTTGCATCTTAAAAATAGATTTTTTAAGAGTAAGAGGATCGATTCAAGTATTCTTGAATTGATTTATATCTTAAGAATCGATTTTTCAAGAAGAAAAAAATCGATTCAAGTATTCTTTAAAATTTACCTCTAAAGTATTAATTCAAATATTTTTCAAGTGAAAGAGGATTGATGATTCAAGTACTCTTGAATCGATTTACCTCTAGAGAATATAAAAGGTTTAAAAACAAATTCATGTATAGAATCGAAAGTTTACGTTCTTTAAGTTAAATCATTATTTCATATCAAATAACATTAAAATTAATTTTGTAAATATTTGTTAATTTTTTAAATTTAGTATATTAATATTTATTTATTTACATATATCTTTATATTCAATTATGACATATGATTATAAAATTTATTTTCTTTAGTTGTTTATATAATTTGAAATTAATAAAATTAAATAAAAAATAAAATTAATAAATTCAATATATTTCCGTTAATTGTAATTTTTAAGAAACTAATGTAATATATAGTATAACAAAGTCCTTTGTCATTTTATTCGTTCACGTATAGTCTTACTATTTATCTATTTTTCCTATACACTTATTATGACTTATTTATTTTAGTATCAATAACTGTAATTAATAAATAAATCACTCGATATAAATAAATTAATTAGTATCAAATCAAATCATATATAGAAAAAAAGAATAAACTGAGATTTTTTTATATATATAATTGATATTAATTTTAGACAAATAGTAAAATTAAGGATTTATTACTAAGAGTTATATATTTTTATCATAATTCCACTTAAATACAATGAAAAAAATAAAATACTAAAAACTATGTAAATATACAGTAAAGAGACAAAATTGCTCCTGTGTGGTTGCACATTTTTTAAGAGAGATATGAGGAGTAATAAATAGTTTTCAATTGTATTATGCTATAAAGTAACATTTAAAAAATATATATATATAAGTCAAGATTCTTTTAAATAATTAGAATATATGTACATATATATTAACTTTATATATAATTTAGTTATACGTTATATTATCAAAAGTCAAATGTACTAATTTGTTATAAATTTCTTACATTGATGAAAGAAATTATCTAGCTATAAGAAAAAAAATCTTAATAATTAATATTGTTAGATTATATAACACTGATTATTTAATTACAAAAAAATAAGAATAATTAAATAAATGATCCCGCGTTGTACGCGAGTTTCATACTAGTATATATATATATATACTAGTATGGATCCCGTGTATTACACGGGGTGTAAAGTTACCATTTTAAAAAATATAATTCAAGTTTAATATATATAATTATTTATTCAAAAATTTTAAAAAATATAATTCAAGTTTAATATAACTATTTATTCAATTATAATATAATATAAGTTTATATTGAAGAGTAAAATTCAATTTATATATACTCAAATGTAATTTGCTTCAATTGGTAAAAGCTTAATTTCGTTGTTAAATTGACTTACATAAAATTTTTAAAAAAAATATTGAATTGGTTTTTCAAATTTTGTTATCTAATTTGATGAAATAAAAAAAGAAATTTTAAAATAATTAATTTAAAAATCTATAATATTAACCATGAAAAAAAATTAATAACCTAAAGAAATCAAAAAAATTAAAATATAATAAAAATTTTTAAAAAAAAGAATTAAAATAATTTTTTTTTTAAAAAATATTCAAAAGAAAAATTGAAAAATATAAAAAATTTTGTATTAAATTAATTAATATAAAATTTTAAAAATAATAATTAATACAAAAATGTATACCCTTCTTCTGAACTTAAAGAAAACTTTTGTTCTTTACGTGTGTGAATGAATAAAAAATTTTATTTATCGGTGGAGAGTAGATTATTTGCACAAAAAATTCACATGAAAAACTAAACTCTCCTTTAGTATATTAAATATATATATTATTTTTATTTTAGTTCTTTAATAAATTTAGCCCACCCCAGCGCAGATTTCTAGATCTGCCGCTGTCAACTGCCATTTTCAATCCTTTTTGCTTAGCAGTGATAAATGTGAACTCCTCTGCCTTAATATTCAGGTCTTGATTCAGAACAGTAAAAAAATCACTCCCAAATCTCACCATTTTCCTTATCAACTACAGCATATGCAACAGGAAAGAGGTTGTTATTCCCGTCCACCCCAACAGTGTAGGAATGTATACTAAAAATCTAGCTTTAGTATGAACAATGTTATAACAATTTATTTGAATTAAGAATTATTGATCAAATGATTGCATCTTGTGATGCAATAGTCCACTTACTTTATACTGTAGATAATATGTTGTGCGACAACACGCGGAAGATCATATTATCGATTTTCTTATAAAGTATAAACAGATGCTCACAACCGAGATAGACGGGGACTCTCTATCGGTATGGTTATAATGTTGGTATTAGTTTGTCTTGACTATATAATCACATTAGTGCACTTTGTGTGTATTGAGCAGGACCGCTTGAGATCGTTCGACTTTACTGACTTATAGAAGAACTTGATCTCTGTTATTATGGATGTTCGTACTCTTAATCCCTATACAATAACCTCGACACGTAAGCCAGCATGTATTTCTTTGATTCATCAATGGGTGAGATTTAGATGCAATTAAATCAATAAACTCGGTGAGTTGGGAAATAGTACCGTCTCTATGGTGTGCTATTGATTGTAGAAGGAATCCGTGTCCGACATAGGTTGATGATGTCCCCTTAAGGAGCTCATAAGGATTATCATGTAAACCCTGCAGGTGGATTTATTCAGGCATGATAATGAGGTTGAGTGGTACTACTCTCGGATGAGATATTAATTAATGGAGTTGTTAGTAACTTAATTAATTAATGGGCATTGTATATCTTAAACATGGGGAGACCGTCGGGCTCATAATAAGAAAGAGCCCATAACGTAATTATAGGTTTAGAACAGTAGTACAGTAATAATATTTTAGTGGAATATATTATTATTATTGGACTTAAGTATAAGCTTTGGGCTAAGCTTGGATACTTAAGCCCAATGGAGACTCAACTCTAATTTCTCCTCCTGGTCCCTGCTATAGCCTACAAATAAGTCACCTCAGCTTATCCGGAACCCTTATCTTACGCCTAAAACACGTGAGAAAGGGGAGAAAAAGCATATTGAGGAGATCTTGAAGATCGTCGCCCACACGACGTCAAGATCGGACTTGGGAATACAGCAGAAGATCGGAAGGTTGTTTGCTGCTGCTGATCATCCTCTACATCAACCCTGGTGAAAGGTAATACAATTATACTTTTATGCTTCCGCTGCAGTAGAATTGCATGGAACCCTAACGGTTCACGTTAACCAAATGATCGAACGTCAACAAACAGCTGTTAAGAGCACTCCTCCATGCTTACACTTTAAATGACATCCATCTACCCCATGTATTAGCCTACACCCTGCTAAGACATAAATTAAACATTATAACACCATTGTCAACTATTGTACCCAAGAGTATAGTTAACCAAGGGTTAGTTTTCTTAAGTGTTTTAGTGTATGACCAAAGTTTGGCATATTGGGCAACAGGATCACCCTCAATCTTTTCCAATGCTTTTTCTTGGCTCTAAATGCTTGCCCCCTCGTAATTCGCAACTTGATGTCATAGGATGCATCGTGCATAAAACCAGAGGTGTCTCTCTTACCATCAAACTGAAATCTCTGAAGAAACCTCTCGCTCAACCAAGTAGTAGTCAGATTTTTAACTTTTGGGACAGGAGCACATGTATGTTTTGGGTTATACTTCCGAATCTGAAATGCAACTTCATTTTTTCTTTTTAGAGCATTAAACTGCCACCTATATTTTTCATTAGTACACTTACAGTATATTCTTCTCCTGTCACTCTTTAGAAAATGAATATTCCTCTTATTCTTAATGGCATGTGATTGAACAACTTTCTTGAACTCTTTTTTGTTAGAAAATACCAAACCCATTACAAAATAAGGGTCATAAATGGTTGCAGGATTATACACTGGATAACTAGGCTCATCCTCACCACTATCAGATAACATCTTCTCATCAAAATCATGATTATCTTCAACTACGTCAACATCAATGTCACTTTCAGATTTAGATTCAGATTCACTCTCATCACCCTTATCCTCACCCTCACCCATATCATCAGTATTTGCGGCCTGTCTAACCTCAACATTTCCCATTTCAGAACTTGATGGCTCAAAATGTGCAGACTGACACATATTGGCTGGGTTCTTCTACCTCAACTATATTTTCATTATATAGTTCATCATTCTCAACTGAAACTTTATTACCAATACAAAGTCAGGATCCTCTTCAAACAATTCTAGATCCTCATCCTCAGCAACATTACTATTCCTAGCAACATTACTATCCCCATCCATTGTTTTCTTTCCCATATCAATACTAAGTTCAGTACTAAGTTCAGGTTCATCCATTAATTCCACATACACTTTAAATTTCCTTTCCACGATAAACTTTGCTGCCCATTTACTAAGATCTTTATCATCAATAATCATCTTGAAACTCATATCCCCAAGCAACAGATGGTATCTCTTGCTACCCATGACCCCAACATTTTTCACTAAAATCATCTAAATCAGAAAATTTCATCTCCTTAGCCTTAACCCAGTCAATTAACATTTTATCCCCCCCATCCACTGTACTCTGTCAAAGGCATGTTCACAAAAGTGCCACCAAAGTGAAACTCTACAGTGATGTAATCCTATTGGGGGCTGCAAATTTAAACAAAAAAAATTAAGTAAAAAACATCGACAAAAGTCAACTTTTGCAAATTATCAATGAATAAAATAAAAGTATGACATACAACAAAAAGTAAGATTTCCTAAACCCAACCCCAACAAAAATGTCCCCACTGACTACCCATTTACTCCTACCTTGGACCACAGCAACAACCCCCATTAAATATTATATCCTAAAACATGTGACATAGCAGAGGGAGAGAGAAAAAAAATTAAACAACTTACGATATTTTGGGCTGTTCCAGTTCATCACCCATTTCTTCCGAAAAACACCATCTCTCTAGTCGTCTATTAGATTCTTCGACAACTACACCATACGGGTTCTGCTCTGTATCGTCGTGTGCGTGAGGTAGATGATTCTGGGAATTTAGCATTTGGAAGTTAGGGCTCGTATGATTTGAGAATTGTGTCTCCAATTTGGGGTTTTAGGTTTGGAAGTGTTTTTGGTTGCTGAGAAATCACGTTTTTTATCTTTCAATTTTTAGTTTTAGCGTTTTAGTTTTTTTTATTTCTTTGATTTATTTATTTGTTTTCAAGTTTTTTTATTTAATTATTTTTTTACTAAATTACCATTAATATATTATTATTATTATTGTTGACAAGGATGCCAACTGTGCGCCAGGTCAGCGAAGTTGCCGGAAAATGCCATGTCCGATGATCACATGACAAGCACGTGATCGATTTCGACAGAAATATAAAATTCCAGTGAAAATGGGGCAACATTGGCGTAATTATGAAGATAGTGGGATAAATGCCTAAATGTTATTTTTTTTGGAGCAAAAATTGTACATGGCCGAACTTATGGGGCAAAAAAAATATCCTGTGAAAGTAAGGATAACAACATACTCCATCCGTCTCACATTAAGGTTTATGTTTTCCATTTTGGGTTATCCCAAGTTAAGGTTTACATTTCTTTTTTCGTCAAGTTTGGCCCATATAAAATAATTAATTATTCCACATAGGGCCCTACACACAACACTAATACAACTATCCACTTTACATTAAATATTATTTCTCTCACCTCAGTACTCATTAAAATATTATATCTCTTAATCTCCGTGTAAAAATGCAAACGTCAACTTTAACATGAGACGGAGAGAGTATATAATTTCTTTTTATTGCAGGAGTGAATGAATAACTAATGAGTAATGACTAAACTATTTAAATACTAACATATATAAATAATTAAATTAAATATATAATATAATAATAGAAACTAGCTGTGCGGTCGGTGCTATTTCGACCATGAAAATGAAACACACCAACACAAGGCAGACTAGAACAACATATCTAAAAAATCATTCAGAGAAGGAGCCTCCTCTCCATCCAACCACCACACCGCCACATCTTCCACACCATCTGTACTCCACTGCTACCTTTCTCTTCACCCATAATAGCCAAAAATCCGTGCCTCTATCAACATCCTCCGACAAAGAAAGCAAGGTTAGGACAAAAGGAAGAAAGATGGACTTACCTATGCTCCCATAAACTCCATCGTGGAGGAAGCCATCGGTGGAGGGAGGGAAGGGTGATGGGGATGGAAAGGGGGAGGGGGAGGGTTTACAAATTCTCATTCCTTTCATCTAGAAGTGCTTAATCAAACATGCTATGATAATAACATTAGCTTCTTTGCTGAAAATGGGGAAATCCTCACAATATTATTTGGCACGTACAGTTCACTTTCATATTTTGGTAGAAACAAAAAAAATCTAACTAAATATGATTTAAAAAATAAAAAAAAATATCTACGCACTTGTAAACTCCTATGCATTAATTTTTACTTAATAATGTATATATATTTCTTAATAAATATATTACTTTTAATTTATATACAAAATTTCATTAAAAACACTAACAGAAAATTCTCTAACAAAGTGTATATATTTTTGTTCGTTAGTGTATAAGATCAAAATGTGGGTGCACCGGAAAATTTGTCTTCATATTAGTTATTACCTTTTTTAAAAAAATATTATTACTTTATATTTATGTTCATGAAATAGTTCACATTACCGTTATTACTTTCATGAATTGCGTATCACTTTTTATCAAAAAAATTACTCCATCCATTTCAAGAATATTTGCACACTTTCTATTTTGATATGTTCAAAGAATATTTGCACACTCTAAAAATAAAAATAATACACAATATCAATAACCTTACTGTTAAACGACCACCTCATCTAAAAGCTTAAGCTGTTAGAGAGGATAATCGTTTAATAATTAATCAAATCACTCTAACACGCCCTCTCACATGTAGGCGAGGTTAACTTTTGCCTCAATCCTTGCATGTGAAATTTTCTCATAAATGAGTGGCGATGAGGTTTGAACCCTGGACCTTTGTTAACCATGAGCTCTGATACCATGTTAAACGACTATCTCATCTAAAAGCTTAAACTGGTAGATAGTTGAATCGTTTAATACTTAATCAGGTTATACTCTAATACGCCCACTAGTACTACTCTCGCCCAAGCACGATTAACTTCGGAGTTCTGATGGGATCCGGTGCATTAGTGCTGGTATGATCGAACCCTCCTAAAAAAATGCTGGAGGGGAAGAAAGCAGGGTTTCTTGCTTAGCCTGATACCATGTGAAAGTAAATATTGTATTTGCATTGTATTTGCATTAAACGTTTACACTGTACATTCTACAATAAATAGGGAATTCAACCTACACTATACTTAGAAAGAATATCTTCCTTAAACTATACAAGGAAGAAGTCAATCATATAAAAAATAAACTCCTAAATTAATGGCATAAAATAAACTATTAAATCTACAATTTATTTTATACTATCACTTACAATACTACAACATTACAAAGATGACACCTTCGTGTTACATACAATCTAGTTAAAGTTAACTATATCATACACTTTATTCTATTTAATATTTAATCACCCAAAATATCCATTTTCTTTCTTACATTATTACAACAAAAAGTTAATTTTCTTAAACTCCGTACCACCAAATATATGCATGTATTTTCAAGATGGAGGGAGTATCACTTTTTATCATAGTGCCACTCAAGTCTTTGTGAAAAAAAAAATAGGCAAAGAAAAAGATTTGTGTAAGATCGTCTCACGTAAGCCTTTATATGAGACGGATAAAAATTGATAAAATGTTATTATTTTCGCTATAAAATGTTGTAACTTTTTATTTATATTATAAATTATTTATAAAATAATTCACTATACCATTATCCCTTTTCATAGATTGAATATTATTTTTTATTAATTAATTATCATTTTTCATTGATTGAATATTATTTTTTATTAACTAATAAATGATGTTATCACTTTATGTGTAATGATGGCACACAATACATCCCAAAATTTTAATGAAATCTGAGTGATAGAAATTTCTTCCATTTTTAGAATTTTATCATTCTAAAGCCTGAAAAATTGATAAATTATCAATTCATGGCCTGAATTATTCTTCTATCAATCCGGGGTCTGAAATATGTATAACTATCAAATTGGGGCCTAAATTTAGATCTAAATTGATAATATAGGAGATAATATTTAATAAATTTAAGTCCTAAAGTTATAATTTTACATATTTCAGGTCCCAAATTGATAGAAAAAATAATTCAAGATTTCGAATTGATAGTTCAAATCGAATCAATTAATAATATTTCAATAAAGTTAATTTCTCAAATATGGACTGCAAGTTAAATTAAACTATCTTTTCCAAATGCTTGCACCTCTTCAATTCTTCCGCAGCATCATCGATCTGAGTGCGAATGTTCCGATAACTATCGGAATCGAGGTTTCACTTTTCCACTTCGAGGTTGCAATTCGCATGGTGATAGTTTTGTGAGCACGATCTGTACTTCTTATTCAAGGCATCGTCGCCGGAATCTCTGCGATACCGGTTGAGCTGGTCGCTGAATTTGCGGGATTTTGCGGCGGCCAGGTCGATTACGACGGCGGCGACGCTCCAGCTGTTGGCGTCGCTGAATCTGGAAATATCGGGTTTGATGATTTTCCAGCACTAATTTGGTTTTTCGGTTTCGGAGCGGAGATCTCTCAGGTAACTTTCGACTTCTGAATATCTCCCCAAGTTTCGTCATAATCATCTTCTGGTTTATGTTTGTGAGCCATTGAGATAGTACTTGCAGTCACAAAAATAAGAGCAATGAAAAGAATTCTTTCTACAAAAGTAGCCATTTTTTCTTCCTTATTGTGATAGTATTCAAATGATAGTTGATATTGCTTCTGTTGCTATGAAATAGTATATCTTCTGATGGATTGTTTATATAGTGGTATTGGTCTTTAAATTTGCTGGTTTATCATTTCTGTTTCGCATTGCTGGTTATTTAGTATGGTGATTTTATTGCTACATATTATTATCTACGTTTGAGGAGCATTAATAAATGGGCACTATATAATTTTTCATCGCAATTCTCAACGTATTTGTTGAATTATTTCATGTGTGTGTTTATTTATTTCCTATGTTATTACAGAAAAATCTTAGGCAACACTTGACTAAACAAATTCCATATCAAATACTATATAGAATTTCAGCTCATGATCATGTCTGATTGTGGTTATTAATTTTGTTGTAAACTTTTTTTGTATTATGATTGCAAATGTAGCCATTAAAGCAGGGGTCACACCTCATGAAGTGAGGTGCCCTTACCTAGTATATGTTAAGCCCCTCTCTCCCTATAAAATTGAGACTCAAAAGCTTTGGACAAGAATGCCCAGATTAGAGAAGAATACAGTGCGAGCTGTATGATGTAATGTTCTCTTTTTATTCTTCCTCTCGCTTCTCCATTTGCCTGCAATCTTATTTGTTTTCCTTCGATTCTTGCTGCAAGGGAATAGAATTCCAACATATGATGTAAAAAAAATTTCTGTCTTTACCTTTGTTGTCTTGTTAAATTTCTCAAAATCTGGATTTAGAAGCTAGTTATTTGGTGGAATGTGCTGGGAAAAGTGACGACACGTTGAAAAGGAATTGCAGTACATCATGAAGACTGCTTAATTATTCCTACTAGTTAGTTAACTAATTAATTTAATAGTGTCTTACTGTGTGCAATCTGTGCCTTAGGTGATATAGGACATTTGTGCTTGAATTCGCTCTATGGATTTTACTACCGTTTGGAGCACTATCATCTGACTCTGTCATGGATGATTGGTTTTCATGATAATTTTATGATCTATTGATTGATTTTAACAATTTACTCTGTTACGTATAAACTATTCATTTTGAATACTCTTTATTCAGCGTTCTTGGGATTCTGGATGGGTTTGAGCAAACTAGAAGTGAATCTGAGAAGGTTACTTGTTACAGCTCCTCAACAACAAAACAAAGCAAAGCTCATACATGTATGTCCTAGTCCTCTCTAGTTAGTTGTCACTTTTGTTCCTACATATAAGAGTATGCTCTAATTAAACAACATGACTTTTTCATTGCCTTTCTATCTTAGATATACTTGTTTGATTTTTTCAGTTTCTACAAATTTCTTAGTGTCAAGATTCTTTGGAATTTGAATTTTTCATTGTTGGTGGAAATGCAAAATTATTCTTTTGTGTGTGATTGTGATTTTTAGTATGTTGCGACTCTAAGAGAGCAACTGGAGCAACTGGCTGAAGAAAGGAGTCCTGAAGGTTTACCAAGGTTTGTCTTTATGCTTGGGAGATAGCATTATATTAGTCTTGCACTTGCTTAAGCTGCTACCATGATTACAATCTTTGTTACTCAACCTTGATTTTGGTTGTTGGATTATGCCTATAGTAAACTCCATAAAAAGATTCCTATTTTTCATTAGTGCTTGAGATTTAAAGATGTTGAAATTATAGAAACATGTTTACTAATAATTGTTAAGAGCTCCAATCACTTTGCCATTTGATTAAAAGACCTTTCATATAACATCATTTTATATTCAATATTGAAGATTCTATATGGATTTCTGTAATGTAGTTATCCATCATTTTCCAAGCAGCTGGAGAAGAATGTTTGATTGCTGTCAATGGGTTTTAATTAATAATGTCCATCTTCTAGACCATTCAATTGTTACAAGTAACTGTTACACCACTTTCAACTAAATTCGAAATAAGAAGACTTACAAAATTTTGTGACCTGATACCCAACTAGCACTCTACATTTAATCCTTCTTCAAATAGCTATTTCACTTCTTACAGTTAATTCTTATTCCAGTACATTGAAAGGTGTTCTGCATTTCTTCTTGTCGTGCATATTATTTCAAGTTTAGTGCAATTGCATGTTGCTTAATTGTTTATCCTTATTGCTTTTGTCACTGTATGTAAATAGTTGGGATCTAAGGAACCGAAACCAATCCATCAGATTATCTAATGGGTGATAGTTTGAATAGACAAGCACTTAAAAAACTTATTCTCATCTTGTTATTCGTATCATGCATTGTGGTAGTGTTTTTTGGATTGGTTTCTCACCTGAATCTTAAAATTTATAAATAGGTGCTATGTACGGATTCTGAAACATTTTATTCCAATTTTTTAACTGCAGGGTTTCAAAGGCTCAATTAAATGAATATTCAGAGAAAATTGAAGCTATAGCAGCCAAATTAGATGTTTCTGAGGTGTGTTGCGGTTTTTTTTTTTGAGCCACTTGCTCATTGAATTTTAGTTTCCTCCATTATTAGTTAAGTATATGTTTCTATGTTCTGTAAGTTTATAAAACTTTTCATGAAATCAGAGCATTCATCCTATTGTGAGGAAGTAAATTTAAATGAACATTTGGACTGTATTGCACATGTGGTCCTCAGAACTAAACTTCTATGTTAGTATCACAAATAGATGCTATCATGCTGTACTTCTGGATGGTATATACTTTATTCTCCCATTTTTAATTGAACTTCTATGTAAGTAAAAACACAAAATATATTTTATCATACTGTATTTCTGGATGATATGTTTGTCTCTTTCTCTCTTTGTTTTCTCTTTCTCTGACATGACCAATTTGTTTTCGAGTTTGTGAGTTTATCTTTGATTGTTTATTGCATTATGTACCTATAATCTTTTTCATACTGTGTTGTCAAAAATATTGCCACTTCGGTGTTTCCAAAATTTCCAGAAACTAGTGGTGTATGCATGAACTGAACATTTCTGCTGCTATGGTATGATTGCCTCCTGAATTACACACTAGTAAATGAGAATAGGCTGCAGATTTTATATTGATCATGTTTTTCGAAATACACCTAATCTCAAACATTTTAATAGTCTCTTAACGGTCTAAAAGCTCCTTTTTTCCTTGGAAAAACTCCAGCCAAGTATGCAACTTTCCGAAGAGCCTTCCATGGTGGTTAAGACCAAGGAATCCCCATCGACATCTGAGGGAGAAAATATGCACTCCCCCAGAGGACTAAGAAGGAGGCCTATGTATGTTAAATCACAGTTTTACACACTTTTTAGATTATGTCACCTATTACCTTTAAATTAATTTCCAGTTTATATAGGCGTCCATCGGAGGGTAGAACCCCCAGTAATGTTGAGGAAAGTAATACTACAAAGTCTGTTAAATTGGACACTGCAGCACAGGTTCATATTGAGAAACACAGGTATTATTATTCTTTACTATTTCAACTGTTGATGGTATTTCCAAAATATTGCGACTATTGTTTAATGATATGGAATTAACTTATTTTACAAGTTATATGGTTTTTATCTTGATACTGATATCTTTACTTACTTGAGCTTACATATTATTAGTGTATGTTGAGATTGGTTGTTGGTATAATTTAATGAAGAGGTGTGTGTTTAAACAGTAAACATGTTTCACGGATCTCTTAAGATCTTTTTGGAATTTGTAGGATGTTAATCTCATTTTTAAAAATGAGTTTTTGAGGACCTGAGGAGGTATTAGGTTTACATGGAGCTTTTCACATGTTAGAAGTTACAATTTGGTAATTCTATTACATTATAGTTAACTTCTTACTTTCTCCAAAGACGTTTTGGATTTTTTCCCCTCCCACTACTTTTATAAAAATGCCATAGATTTAGTGGGATCTATAATCTCTCACACACTTCTTAAATGTTTTAAAGTGCACGTAAACTAACAAGACACCCATCAAAATAGAACGGCAGCAAATTTATCACTAGCAGAATAATTAATGTTATGTTAGAGTTTTGTGGCTAACAAGTCTGAATCTGACATAGTTTTTTTATCTTATAAAAATGGTGCCCGGTTGCTCTATCTCTGGGTTTAATGTACTACCTATCCGTAAACTGAACTTCCGATTCACGCCCTTCACCAAACATCTTGTTTTCTGTAGTTTCATGCTTAATATAGATGTTGCAACAGATTATGGTTGAATGTGTTGTTTATATTCCGCAGAAAACTTCAAGAGGATTTAACGGATGAAATGGTTGTTTTGGCTCGACAACTCAAGGAGAGTAGCCTCATGATGAATCAATCTATTAAAAACACCGAGAAGGTAAGTGAAATGCTCTTTGCTTGTATTTTTAGCAGTTGAAAATTGCTTTGGTAGATAGTATTCATCCCCTCTTCTTTGATATTTAAAGCTGCATATGCATTTAGTATGAAACCATTTCCTAGTCGAAAATGAAAATATCAAATATCAAACTATTTCCATTTTACGTTGTAGATTAGTTTACACGTCTTTGTCGTTTGCTAATAAAGCAGTGAACTCGAGTTTTAGCTCTTCCATGAGGGTGGGAATGAGATTGCTTTTCCAATGTAACTTGTCATTTATCATTTTTCTTTCTTTGTGCTTCGCCAGACAGTTGATACCCACCCTCTGTAGGCTTGGTGCTAGAGCATCTAGTCATCGTAATTGTCCGTTACTTGTCCCTTAGGTTTTCACTCACACGTCTCGTAGTTGTTAGCTTATTTAACTTGTTAGTTGTATCTGACTAAGACAATTAGTTAACCTTCTTATTTTAGATACTGGACTCAACTGAGAAGGCGGTTGAACATAGCTTAGCAAGCACTGGACACGCCAACACACGAGCAATGGAGGTCTACTCACAGAGCCTGAAGACATCGTGCTTCACGTGGCTGCTCATCTTTTTTATGACATGCGTCTTCGTCATGGTCGTCCTGCTTATACGTGTAACTTAGGAACTTTTTTGTTTCTCCGCTTTAATTGATTCTGGATAATGAAATCTTGATTCATAAATAAATGTTGAATACCTTTTTTGTAAGATTTACTTGGAATACAAAGTTTTTCAAGTTTAAAATCATTGAATTTACAAAATGGTAACTTTATTTCCTTAAAATAGAAGCTATATTAATGCACAGTTTCTGGGAAATAGTTTTCGTACTAAATGCGTATCAAGTAAAATTATGTATTTTGGAAAATTTGGTAAATGTAGTAGTATAAAGTATGATATCTTTTGACCTATGATTGAAATGAAGTGAAGTGATGAATTTAAAATGGGAACCTAGTGGCGTTATTAAAACTTTACTTAGGTACCCAAATCATGTAATCAAACCTTATTATGAAAATACAATTTTGGGAAGCATGAACTATCTTAAATTAATGTAAACACCCGAATTACTTAATACATCCAAATTTAAATAAGTTATGTCCTGTGTCATTATACACTTTCTCCACTCTACCGCGCTCTCCACCGCCAGGCAGTTGTCCACTTTCACAACCATACAACTAATCGTGGAATCTTTCACAAACCAGAGATTGCAGATTACAGATTACAGAATCGAAGGCCATATGATACGACGTTTACTAGTCGTCGAAAAACTAATTGATTTTAGAGCCTCTGAAATTCTTGCTACAACTCAATGAACCTTGTAAACTACTAAAGCAAGAGTTTGATTCATTAAATAAAATATTTTGATTGTAGAGAATTCAAAGTGATAAGAATTTCATACCCTTCTCAGCCTCAAAGTACTTACCATCAATCAATAACATAAATTAATTTAATATGTCTATAAATTATTATTTATCATCCACATAATCACAATCTAACACCATCATTTTTAATAGTTTGAGTACAACTCCTATATTTCAAAACCCAGTATTTCATTTCAATTGATCTAATTAGGAATGGACTATCATATCATATTATATTACTTGATCACCTCTTGAAGCACTAAACGTGATCACGCAATATAGATCACTGCCCATTACCGTGTTGCGCACCACATGAATTAATTCATCAGCAAATCCAAATTCAAAGAAGTCCCAAATTATCACATTTCTCCATCTTTCTCTTTCTTTAGATGTTTGGGTGTATGAAGGCATTTAAAAAAACTGTATTTTCATAAAATTTTATTAAATAATTTGGTTTCCCTAAGGCCTCCCCCAATGGGGAGGTTTTTTTATTGATGGGGCAATATGAAAAAAACCTTTTGGGAGGGGTGAGGTTGGAGGTTTTTTCAGAGGTTCTAATTTTACTATCTGGGTTTTTAGGAAATGAGGGAAAGTGGGGAAGAAGAAGGTGGCAGACACTGCCCAACAGCATGACACGCGCTCATGAAAGCATTAAAGTGGTGGGGCCCGCTGTGCGGGCTTGTTCCCAATCATTTTAAAAGCTTTTCTTTTTTACTATCTGAGATTTCTTTTTTTTAAATCCACGTGTAATACCCGAGAATTTTTCCTATTTATGTGATAATATAATTTGCATTTTACGCATTTTATAATTATGTGATAATTATATGACAATTATGTGATAATAATGTGACAATTATTTCTACATTTTATTTATCTTTATAATTTTATTTGAGACATACATGACAAAATGGTGACAATATGTGAACATATATATGCATAAATATTTATGTGCAATAATTTGGATATATAATTAAATTATTTTGTTTGTATAAATACATTACTTCTTAATTATTAAGTATCACACGTGTTCTCATAATAATAATAGTAGTAAGAAAGTATACACGTATGTATATTAATTTATAAATGTATTATATTTTAATTATTAAGTATTGCACGTATATTCATAATGGATAATATATATATATATATATATAAAGAAAAATTGAAAATTTTCGTCAACGACGTGGTTTAATTGAGAACCCAATTTTTATTTCGTTAATGTGTAAACACGTAGGTCACCACAAGGCATGCTTAGTTATTAAATAAATAATAATATTAATATGAATAATATAATATACTATTTATAGTAAGTATGAGGAGGTGGGTTTATTAACCGCCCCTATCTACATGCATATATATGTTATCCCTTCAATTGAGGGATGTAACCAGTAGATTGCGAGAGACCAAAAAAAAGAAAGAAAGAGGGAGAGAAAAGAAAAGAGAGAGAGAAAGAGAAAGAGTGAAAGAGAAAGGGCAGGAAGGGGTGCTTCGTGCCGGAACGGAAAAGAAGAGATTAATTATAATTCTTCACGAGATTTATATTATTATCGGAGTCCAGGTAAATAAAAGTCCAACTACAATGCATAAACATGTTGTGTGTGAATTATTTGTGATTAATATGTAATAATTATGTTATGAATTAATTGTGATTAGTTTAATTACATTATGAATTATTTGGGATTAATTTGTGATACAAGCTATGGATTTACGTGATTTGAAATAATATCATTGTTCTATATAGATTTGTGTGATTGGAAAATGTTGAAAATATATTTGTATGATTTGAGAAGATATTGGTTATAAGGATCTGTGTGATCCGAGATGAAGTTAATATTCCATAAAGGGATCCGTGTGATTCAAGGTGAAGTGGTCATTCGATAAATGGATTTATGTGATTAAGGTGAAGTTGTTATTTCAGAAGTGGATTTGTGTGAATTGAAGTTAAGTTGTTGCTTTATTTGTGATTAAATGTTGATATTGATGTCGTAAATGATTTATGATGCATATTTAATTGCCCTGGTTGCATACCATGCATAATCATGAAAAGTATTTTTCTAAAATTAATAAGAAACTAATAGTGTGTGCGGCCACTATATATGCACTGAGTGGCGGAAGGGGTGACCTAGGAAGGAGCGACCTGGGGAAACCCAGAGTAGGCTACCTAGAGTGGGCCACAGTCTTTAATTATTGTGAGAGAGGGAGTGGTGTTCATTGAGGGGACTTCCGAGCAGTAGGGGGACAATTGGTGATGGACCTTAGCGGGCTGTAAGGAAAGGTGGATCCTCGGACTGCACCACGTGGGACTCTGTGGAGGGAGATGATTCTTAGTGGCGGGACAAGTGACGAGAGGCAGGAAGCTTGTTGGGCCACGTGATGATAGTCCTCACAGCAGTTCCATATTTATATTGTGAAATTGATAAATCGAGTGATGAGCTCATTTCCGGTGCATATCATAAGTGTGTCGTGGGGATCCCGCAACGTGAACAATTTTCAAAATAAAAAGAGACCAACTAGAAAGATTAGAAAAATAAAATGCATTTTCATGAACTATCATGCATGATTTCTACTTACTGAGTTTTATCTCACTAGTTTATGCGTTGTAGGTAAATTACATATGATGCTGGTGGTTGGGGTCCCGTCAAATCCTGAGAGTTGTATACATGGATGACGACCTGTTGGCCGGGCCGGTGTAATGAGCTGTCTTGTGAAAATTGTATTGTATTGTATAAAAAAAATGAAAGGAAATGAATATTTATTTTTATTTATCGATTTAAGAAAAATGGGTCGTGAAACCACGTAATTAAAAAAAAGGGGTTGGAGAGAAAGTTAAATTGGGTTGGGCACGCCTGTTTTGAATTTAGTTTTTTTAATAGACACAATTCAATCTGACAATTTAATCTCACAGTAAATATTAATGTTGATACCCGTTAAATTCTAGCCGTTTTTTCTTTTATTATTTTTTTAAAAATTTATATTAAATTCTCACTATAAATATAACTTCCACTCCATTTTTCCCTACATTATCTTCTATTCTCCATCTCAATCTTATATTTTATAAATCAGCATATATCTTCTCATTCACAAAAAAAATTGATAGAGATCCGTGGATGCATTTTCGGTTCAACTCTTCAAACTCCGGAGAAAATTAAATGCTTCTAAATGTGAATTTTCGCCCATGTGCCAACTTCTATCCCCAAAATCCAAATTTTACAACTAATCCTCCGACAAATTTTCCGAATAATTATCCACTCCAAAAATTTTCAGCTAATTTTTCAAATTTTCCTTAAGGTAGTCTCCCTCAACTCAATTCTTTTAATTCGTATGGCGCACTATTTTTCATGTATCCAAATCCTTATGTCTCCTCTCCTCAATACGAATTTCATCCGCCAATTGGCATAAATATATCAGATACAGATAGAGACATAGACTCTGCATCTCTGAACTCTCAGCTTCGTCTTTCTCGTCTCAATTCTCTTCAACAGGACTGGAGTGGGTAAATCTTGCTGCAGATTTTGATGACGCTGAAGATCCACCAAAGGCTCCCGCTACTAAAAGTAATCTTTATTCTTTTGATAAAAATGCCCTTCTAGCGAGTTGTTGGGTCGATATCAGCACGGACCCTGTGGTCGAAAATGATCAAAAGTCAGAGCAATTGTGGATTCGGATCTCCGAGACATACAACGCTAACCATTTAGGAGACATGATATTTAGAACTTCCGATAAATTGAAGTCACATTACTTCGCACTACAGAAACAAGTGAAGTGGTTCAATTTTTGCTACAATCAGGAGAAAAAGACATGGGGGAGTAGGTGCAGTGATGCTGATATTGAAGAAAAGACTAATGTTCAATTTAAAGTAAAATATGGGGTTAATTTTTTACAAATCAAAGCATGAAAAGTATTGAAAGACAGTCCGAAGTTTGCCGATCCAGATTATGCTGTTCGTGGTTCAAAAAAGAGTGAAGTCTCATCGACAGGAGAGTATTGGTATCTTCAAACACTTAATCGGAAGTTGCAAATGAAGACGAGGAGCCCCATTGCCCAATAGGGAGAAATGCAGCAAGACAAGCTGGGAAGGGTAAAGGAAAATCAACTGTGTATGCAGGAGAAAGCGACAGAGTTTTGGAGAAAAGGATTCAGTACTTGGAAGAACTTCACAAGACAAAGATCGAAGGAATTACTAAGATTGCCCGAGCTAAAGATTATAAGATACTCATGAAAGATACCTCGAACATGACAAAGGATCAACTACGAATCCATCTCCACGCTGTGGATCAAATCAAGAAAGAATGGGAGTTGTAAATTTGAAGAATTAGTCGTTGTATTTTTCAGCATTGTAATGTTAGTTAATGTATTTCATTTCGTATGAAAACTCATCAATGTATTTCTTTTTGTTTTGAAAACTAGCCCTTGTGAAACTATCCGTTGTGAAACTAGCCGTTAGAAATAGTCGTCGTAAAACTAGCCGTTGTGGAACTCTACTCTTATTCTCATTTAATTTATCAACTATATCTATCTAATTTTCAAATATATTATAAATAATTATATATTTCAATTATTTAAATTTTATAAAATAAAAAAATATTATTCATTTTTTTGAATTACTTAAAACATAAAAATACAAATTAAAAAGACACACTTTAAAATATAAAAGTAAAACTTTCAAAAGCAACATATTAAATTTCGATCAACCAATTTAATGTGTAGATAATTATTCTCCGGATTGGGTCCAAACATGCTCAATTAAATCTTGTCGAAGTTGGAGATGTTTCTGTTTATCTCGTAGTTGAACACCTCTCCTGACGTAGTCATTGAATGATCCAGTTAATTCTTGACTTACTTGTGGAGGCGGAATGACCACATTTGGATCGTCGGACCAATCGATCGCTGCATTTCTTTCATTTTCGATTATCATGTTGTGCAATATAATGCAAGTTAACATTATATCCTTCAATTTTTTTTGTACCAGAAACGAGTTGGACCGCTAACCATTTCCCACGAGCTTGAAGCACTCCAAAGGCTCGTTCGACATCCTTCTTAGCAGCCTCTTGTAATCGATTGAAATGATGTCTCTTTGGATCTTGAGGACATGTAAAGCTTTCCACAAAAGCAGCCCATTCTGGATAAATTCCATCAGTAAGATAATATCCTTGATTATATTACTTACCATTGATTGTGAAATTAACAGATGGAGCGCGTCCTTGCAGAGTATCCGTGAATTATGGAGATTAGTTGAGCACATTTATTTCGTTGTTGGATCATGCTACTCCAAAGTAGGCATGCCATATCCATAAATCTGCAGAGGCAACCGCTTCGAGTATGATTGTTGGAACGCCATGGTCACCGCGTGTGAATTGGCCTTTTCAAGCTGTCAGACAGTTCTTTCATTCCCAATGCATGCAATAAAGGCTTCCCAGCATTCCGAAAAATTTGTGTCTTTCATCGTTCATTTGTAATAACTTTTGACAATCCAGGGCATTAGGCTTTCTCAAGTAGTATCCGCCAAAAAGTTTGATCACACACCGATAAAACTTAAAGAGATATTCTACAACGGTTGTTTCGGCAAGACATAGATACTCATATAATGGTCTGCAGGTCCACTATATGTCAATTGGCGAATGGCTACCGTGCACTTTTATAGTAGAGAGAACCCTTTTTTCCTAACTGCATCTACCCTCCACTGAAAATACTCATCGTGGGACTCAGTGCATCAACTACGCGCAAGAACAACTCTCTCGAGAGAAGTAGTCGCAGTAGAGTCTTACGTGCCTCGCTTCACGATTTCGGTCACATACGTTTTTCGCTTTCTGGAACCGCCAGCAGAAGACCCAGCACTGCCACGTAACTCTTGTTTTTTTTAAGTACCGACGTTATTTCTTTCTCTGTCGTGTTATCAAACATGCACTCAAGACAACTATCATTTTCAGAAGAAGAAGAAGACATGTTTGAGTGAAGGAAAGAAATGTAAGAATAAAGAGTTTCTAGGAGTGTATTGTTCTCAGGTAGGAGTTCTAACAATCCGAATACATCCTTTAAAATGCAAACCGTTAGGGTTCCATGCGATTCTTTATCAGTGGAAGCAAGAGTACATAAATGCATTACCCTTCACCAGGTTGAAGAAGAACAACTGCAGAAAACAACCTCTTGATCTTCTGCTATATTCTCAAGTCCAATCTTGACGTTGTGTTGGCGACGATTTTCAAGATCCTCTCAATCTGTTGTTCTCCCTTACTTCTAACATGTTTAGGTGTTCAGTTTGGATTTTTGGACAGCTGAGATGACTTATATATGGGCTACAATAGGGACCAAGAGGAGATATTAGAGTCGGGACCCCATTGGGCTTAAGTATCCAAGTTTAGCCCAAAACTTATACTTAAATCCAATAATAATAATATATTCCACTAAAATATTATTACTGCACTGCCGCTTTAATCCCATATTACATTATGGGTTCCTTCTTATTATGAGCCCGTTAATCTCCCCATGTTTAAGATATACAATGTCCATTAATTAATTAAGTTACTGACAACTCCATTAATTAATATCTCATCCGAGAGTAGTACCACTCAACCTTGTTATCATGCCGGAATAAATCCACCTGCAGGGTTTACATGATAATCCTTATGAGCTCCTCAAGGAGACATCATCAACCTATTTAATAGGACATGAATTCCTTCTATAATCAACAGCATACCATAGAGACAACATTATTTCCCAACTCACCGAGCTTGTTGATTTAATATATGTAAATCTCACCCATTGATGAATAAAAGAAATACATACTGGCTTACGTGTCGAGGTTATTATATAGGGATTAAGAGCACGAACATCCATAATAACTGAGATCAAGTTCTCCTATATGTCAGTATAAGTTGAACGATCTCGAGCGGTCCTGCTCAATACACACAAAGCATACTAATGTGATTTTATAGTCAAGACAAACTAATACCAAATCACACTACAACCATCCCGATGGATTATCCCTGTCTATCTCGATTGTGAGAATCTGTTTATACTTTATAAGGAAATCGATAATATGATCTTTCGCGTGTTGTCGCACAACATACTATCTACAGTATAAAGTAAGTGAACTATTGCATCGACATATAAATAAATTATAAGATGCAATAATTTGATCAATGATTCTCATTTCAAATATCGTTAAAAACATTGTTCATACTAAAGCTAGACTTTTAGTAAACAATCCAACACAAATGTTTCATATTTACCTTTTAGATTATAACACTCCCTCCGTCCAGTACCACTAGTTACGTTTGTTTTTACAAGAAGATTAATGAATATAATATTTTAATGTATAGTAGGTAGAAAGATATAGTATTTTAATATAAAGTAGGTAGTTGTTAATTTTGTGTGTGGACCCCATGAAAATATATTAATTATTTTGTGTAGGTCCATCTATCAAAAAATGAAATATAACAATTGAAGTGTGACGCCCAAACTAAAAATATGTAACTATTATCATAGTATTTAAATTTGAAAATAAATTATAAATTAATTATAGGGTATTGTGTGGTATAGAATAATTTATGTATGAAATATGAATTATAGATTATACAAATTTCTTATTTAATTTTAATTTATTTTATTTGAATTTTAATTCGATAAAATATCTTTGTAATTATATATTTTTTTTAAGTGTTGATTTATATAATATTATAAAATATAATTAAAAATAATTTATTTCTAATTTTTCAGTTGAATTGGTCGCAAACTCAAACTGGTGCAACCACCTGTAAATCTTTTAGGTTGATTAAAATAATAATAGTATATATATAAAAAAAGTAAGAACTACGAAGGAGAAAAAAGTAAATTAAATATTAGACTTTAGGTCATCTCCAACAATTTGCACAATTTTACTGTACATTCAACACAAAATGGTGCAGGAAAAGTAATTTATCTCCAATAGTTTGTTGGAGATATTGATTTAGAGACTAATATTCAATTTAATTGATTATTCAATAACCAATATGTTTAAGGACTATTTTCGAATAAATGATTTTAGTGTGTTAATAATCTCAAAACTAATTTATGGTGAGCGAGAATTAATGCACAATTGTTGAATGAATTTTATGTTGGTGTACTTTTGTTAATAGGGCCACCCTGTTACTTCCGAGGATTCAGGGAAAGAACAGATTTATCAGATGCAACTTATTGTGGCCATTGAGTTAAAAAGAAGACAAAATAAAATTGGTTAATTTTATTAATAGAGCCACCTGTTTGGTTCTTTTAAAGCAACCTGTTGGCTACGCTATTGATTTCTTCATTGCACAAACATCTTTTTTATGTTCTACCCTTTGTACTCTTTTCGTTTCAATAATAGTCTAATTATATGTTGGTGTACTTTTGTTCAAAGTTTTGAAACCCACATAATGGACATTTATATTGCCAACATAAATCAATGTCCTTATGGGATATTAGTGTGGGAATTAAAATTCTTAAGCACTACTAATAGGCTTTATGGAGAATTAAAGCCTAAATTTGACTTTAGGACCAAGGTTCAGTCAGGTAAGAACTCAAATGAAGGATCATTTGAGTAGGCTCATTCCATATTATTTCCAATTAAAGACGAGGCCTACATGGTTCATGACACTTGAAAACGTTCAACCTTCAATTACAAATTCAAATTCGAATGTGTAATGGTTGAATACAAATATGACATAGTCAATATCTTACACCATGTAAGAACTGGTAACGGCCAGCATTTATCAACCCTATTGAATGCAATAATAACTACTGTAGGAACCTGAAATATGAGTGGAGTAATGCTATAAATAAGATATTCATCTTTGGTGATTGACATCATATCCAAAGATCATATCATAAAATCATCTTACCTTGCTTGATACATGAAATGCTTTGAGAGCTCTCCAAAATATTCAAACTTTTGAGATTCTGCATATTGTTGAGTCACATATTTAGAAATTAACCAAGTTCTATCATTTCTTAGTTCGTGGAGCTCTCGTACGTGGGGTGCAACTCGTACAAGAGACGAAGCCGTTTTACCTTTGAGAACAACACGTCAGAACCGTAAGCACTACTAGGACGTGATTGTTTTGTAGGTAAAGTCCTGGACTTGACTCGACTTAATTTTTCTCTAACAAATTTCTTGTTTGTTCTGGAAATCTGCACAACACTGTTCGTGTAAGAACTAGAAGCTGCTGATTCTGGAATTTCAAGTTGGAACTGGATCTCAACTCATTCTGAAGCTCAGATCCAATCTGGAAGTCAACGTACTCGAGAAGATTCGATCAGATCTAACAATCTTACAGAGGTTCAAACCGGTGTAAGAACTGAAACTGCTCAAGAAAACTGATTTTCCTAGAGTTCTTTCATCCAAGACTGTATTGTGTTCTTTCATTCCTCTATTGTAATTTTTCAGTTCCTTCCACTTCTGTAATTGCATTATTTGGTGATCTATAAACCCAACATAGTTTGCACTACTTTTTAAATTGAAAATTAAAAAATTATAGAATCCTTATTTATTTTTTTCCATATAATTAAATATATTATACCTTTTGATTTAGATATTTATTTTTAATTTACAAAATTGTTATAACTTAAATATTTGGAAAATATTTATTAATTAATAAAACACTTCAAAATTAAAGTACAATATGATCAATGACTTAAATCACTAATTTCCTGAGTTGAATTACTCTATCCACATATGATCAATAAATGCATTTTGAAGGTCGTAATGAGTATCTGTATCTCTGATTTGTCTAAATCGAGAAAGAAAATTTTGAAATTGAGCAGAATTGTTGTCCACAATTTCAACATTTGAAGGTGACATTTCTCTTGTTTCTTCAATTGGATCATCAGATCCCGTTTATCTTCGATGATCATATTATGCATTATTATGCACATATGATAATAATTATTAGATCAACTTTACTCCAAAAATGTACTGGCTTTAATCGCAAATCGACGTTGGAGAACTCCAAATGCATGTTCCACGTCTCTTCTAAAAGCTTCTTATTTTGTAGTGAAATACTTTTTTTAGACAAATGGGTGCATGAATAGTTTGAACAATTGTTGACCATTTTGGGTACATATTATCGGCCAAGTAACATCTTATGTTGTATTCTTTTTCATGTGGTAAGCAGTCGCCCGCCTACCAAAATATAATTTATTTCCGACTCACTCTAATACTTAGTATAATAATGAGTACGGGTCGAACCCAAGAGAGTATAATGAAATTTTAATTAAATTTAAGTGTTGCAAACATATAAAATAAATAAGGGGGTTTTGAATTGGTGACAATTGAAATAAACAATAACAATAAATCAACTTAATTTTTTTAAATAACAAAGTAGATTGGAAATTAATTATAAAATTGACCAAGTGAGACAAACCTAGTTTAGGATGACGATGCCCTCCCGTTTACTAAATTAACTAATTACAGGAATTAAACATCTAGCCTAATGCGCAAACTCAAATCCCTAGATTGACGGTACGACCAATCAACCCGAATGTTCTTAGGTTTATCAACTAGGGTACGACCACAAAATTGAATTATCTACGAGTGACCCTATGAATTCAAACTCATAAACGCATTAAAACTCTAAACATAGAAATACTAGGCTACGAAATCCGGCTAGAAATCATACAACCTAGATCCTATTACACCTAGAGAGAATAATCTCTATTTGATACTTAATCAAATTCCTACAACAATTACGGATTGTAGATAATGAAATAGAAATAAGCAATAAAATAACTAAACTAGTTGATCAGGCTAAAATAATTATTAAACTGCTATAAAGAACATCAACGCACGTAATAGAATAAACTTGCACAAAATATTCAACATAAAAATCTTTAATAATTAATCTACGGTTCAACGGGAGGTTCACGAAGTCCTAAACTAGAAAGGGGATTAGCCCTGCATGTTCATAGCAAAAAAAATTAAAAATATAAAAACCGATGATGTTCGATGATCTTGAACTTCACGCCAATTCTGCCTTGGAGAAGGAGAGACCGTTACTGCTACTTCACGTCTGAATTCACGTTCTCATCGTGTATCTCTGCCCCCGAAAATAAATAAATATCTCCCATATATATCTGTGTCTTGATCCTTAAGTAATCCTGCTTGATCTCTTTCCTTATTTCTCTCTTCCAAAAATATCTTCAGGATCTCTCCTTTTTTTTACTGTTCCTTCCATAAGATATGGGCATGATTTGGAATGATTCTGGAATGTGAGAAAACATGTGAGAATATTTCTAGCTGCCACTTTCCTTATTTATTCTGAATTTTCATTCGTTTTCACTGACACTGAAGGGATCAGAGTCAACTTATCTGGCAGCAACGAATTTCTTCCACAAAATAACCTGTTTCCACATTAATTTATAACATTAAAGCTCTAATTTACCAAAGACAAGATAAGTCAATTCAGCACCCAATTAGTACATAAGTCAATCAAATAAACATGAATTTCAACCAAATAATCGTGCTAAAATATGACTTATCAAATCTTCCCACACCTAAACTTTGCTTGTCCTCAAGAAAATGAAAATCAAAGATGATAGAGAATAGAAAACCAAGGAACATCTACCAAGGTAAATGAAAGTCACACATCTTAAGAGAAAAGTAACCAATGAGCATTCGGAACTAATTATGAAAAATGACACTTCACTCAAAATCTGCAACTTTCATGGCATCATATCTTTCAAAATTCCATGGCCTCACGAAGATTCACTCAATAACACTCAAGTATATGATTTAGGTAGCAAGATCACCCAACAATTGAAAAGAAAAGTCATTAGCATAGGCTTGCTCCCAAATCAAATCTCCACCAATTTAAAATGGATCATGTGCAACAATCAAAAGGTCTTTGAATGGGTTGTAATGGGGCTTTAGGACAGGGTAAGGTAAAAACAGAGATAAGAATGACAAAATGCACCACTTTACAACATGTGATCTCTACAAAATCAAAATATTCTATCATCCCCAAATTTTCCCTTTTCACAACATCATTTTTCTTGCACTTTAACCTCCCCACACCTGCTCCTTTTCAAGATTTGGAACATCAAGTGTCACACTTAGAAGAATCACTGCTTGCTAGATAATTTCAGCAATTAAAAAACAAACAATTTCAGCAACTCCTCCTTCCTTTTCTTTTTTTTCTCAAGAATTTTTCTCTCTTTTTTATATTCAACCTTCCTTCCTTCCCTTTCCTTTTTTTTCTTTTTTTTTTCCTTCTCCAATTTTTTTTATCAACTTCCACTTTGATGAGTGTGTTAATTCATGAATCTTGCACCTGAGTTTGTGCTATTATGGAGTGTTTAAAGGTTGAAATCGGTTATAAGCCGATGTATATTGTGAAAAGGCATGAATCAGGTGTTGTTGGAGCTATTTGAGTGGTTTTTCGATGGAAAATCGGAGTGGAAGTGTTGAAAACTGAAGAAAGGAAGTCGAAGTCATTCGATTGGGCGAAGCAGGAGTGCGATTTGACCTGAAGGAGATCAATTCGACTAGCCCTTCAGGTCGAATTGGCAACACAACATGTATAGAAGGTGGATTCAACCAAGACAGAGAGATTCAACCTGGGCATCAGGTTGAATCGAGGTCGAATCGATTGGCAAAAATGCCAATTCGACCTCGTCACTTCGATTCGTCCTGGGCAGTTGGTCGAATCGAGCACCTGGGACTTATAGTGTGCCGATTCGACTTGCAATTCCACTTGTGATGGTCAATTTGACCTGTTGTTGAAGTCGAATTGAGGCTCGGGAACTTACCATATCCGTGTTTTTACACCGCCAATGCGTGTGATCACTTAAAAGGCCCATTCCAAGCTCAGGAGACGTGATTACAAGTATAAAAGAAGGCTTGTGCAGCATCATAAGGAGACAACTTGATCAAGAAGACGAGGAGACGTAGAGTTGAGAGGAGATCGATCATCCATCCTCCGGAGGGGGATGTGACAGAGGTTCCGATGGAGATTCAAGTAAGATTAGTCCAACTAACCATGATCGTTCTTAGATCAATCATGGGCTAGAGTCGCTTCTGTAGATCTAGGGTTATGAAGGTTTCATGAGTTAATTAGTCTTTCATGTGTAAACTCCGCACAACACTACTTGTAGTTTATTTTATATAAGATTGTGCGTTTTTAATCCATACTCATGGTCATTTTATGCATCAATAATTGTTGTGTAGAGTCTGAATACATAACTCGGTTATTGGTTGAGTGCGTTCACTGCTGAGCAGGGTTTAATGTTATAATTCTAAGTGAATACTTATTAATTGAATCATATTCGGGTTAATAAGTAGGATAAAAAGTATAACTTTATAGTACCTATAAAGGGAGATGAAATCGGGTTAGAGTACTAAGTGCACGAGAAATAATTGATTATAATAGTACCTAGAAAGGTGGGTAAAGTATACATCTTGCTCCGAGGATATTCACACGTGTCATACGAATATTTACTTATGTCTATAGAGTAGATTTGCATGGTTTAGTGATGCGTCCATGAACCACAAGGCAGAGTCGGACACCATCACACGAAAGCATGAATTAATAAGTGGAACTGGATTATCTGACGAACTACCTACTATCTCACTTGATCACAACCTACTATCTCTTCTTCTTGTTATCTTTATTTGCTATTTCAATTAATAGTTGTTGCTCAATTTCAATATCAAAACCATTATAATTTCCAACATAGTCTTAGTTTACTAGAGTATAATTAAATTGATATTTATCCGTCCCTTGGGTTCGATATAACTTGTTCACCTTTGAAACTACGATTGATATCCTTCATACTAGAGGATTAATTGTGTGTTGAGAAAATGCTTATCAAGTTTCTGGTGCCATTGCCGGGGACGGCTTAAAATTTCTTTTTATTATTTCTAGTTTAATTAGGACTATTTTAATTCTTGTTTTACTATCTAACTCTTATTCTTTTCAGGTGTATGCTCACAAGATCAAAGAAAGGTGAATTAGTACCATATAATTCGGAGATCGGAGCATCATCGAGGAAGAAAAAGAAGGAGAAGGGTAAGAATAAGAATGTAGATCCAACTGAAGCTCTTAACCTTGGAGTTGAAGTTGACGTGCTAAATTCGCAAACGATTGAAGCTGCAACCGAAGTTAATTTGGAAGTAGAGACAGTCAACATGGCAGCGAATCTGGACAATCTGGCCATCCGTGAAGTCTTCAAGAATAACGGGGCTGGACACTCTGGGCTTCGAGGAGCAAGGGGGGCTAATGCGGACTTCGATCTTCACCCCGCTCTTATTAGCATGATAGAAAGGAACTCCTTTTCAGAAGGGACTTTCGAGGATCCACAGCAGCATCTAAACAAGTTCTTGGGCTATGCAAGTACTCAAAAAGACGCAGGGGAACATGAAGATGCTCGGAAGATCCTCTTGTTTATATCCTCGCTTACTGAAAAGGCGAGAGATTGGTACGACACTATTAAAGCAGCTGAATGCACTACTTGGGAGCAATTGAAGTTGAAGTTCTTGGAAAGATACATGCCACCTTCGATGGTATTCAAGATGAAGCAAGACATTAACCAATTGCTATCGGTGATGGAGAGAAGTTTCATGAAGCTTGGGACAGATTCAAGGACATTGTTCGTAAGTGTCCACAACATGGCTATCTAAAGCTCAATATATCAGTATATTCTATAGTGGATTGGACTGTGATTCACGTGTATTATTGGATGCCTCTTCTAATAGATCATTGCTTACTAAGTCATCCGTAGAGTCCGAGAAACTTTTTGAAGATTTTTGATGAACTCAAGAGATTGGTCAATTGATAGAGTGAGAGGCACTTACGTCCTTGGAAAGGTGGCTAAGGTTGAACATGCTATGTTGAAAACAAGTAGAGAATATGAGATCGTCTCTAGCTTGTCGAGTATCAAAAAGCTACTTGAGACCCAACAAAAGCAAATCAATGATATATCTCAGTGCGTACCAATCATGCGGTAGGAAGTTATGAATGATGGAACGATCCAAGAGGAGATGGAAGAAGCAAACTATGCTATGGGCCAAAGTATTCAAGGAATGAGGTATCAAAATCAAGGCAACTGGAATTATCAGGGGAACTACAAAAATCGTGGTCCTCCGGGTAATTATCAACAGCCTAGGAGGCCGGAGTTTTCATGGAGTAATCGTAACAATGCAATTCAACCTCCGACGGGTGTTGATCCAGGTGCGAAAGTGGAAGAAGGAAAGCCTGGTTTTGAGAATACGGTGAACAGATACATGGCTAGGAATGATGCTAGAGTGGATCGTCTTGAGGCCAAGTTAGAGAAGAAGATTGATGCAAACCATAAGGATTTGACTACACAAGTGAAGGACCTTATATTGTTGATGGGGGAGATGGCAGAAAGTGTTAACAAACTCACTTAAACTATTGAGAAAGGGAAGCTCCCGTCGCAAAGTATTGAGAATCCAAAGTCCTGCAATGCCATCACATTGAGGTTTGGAACACAGTACAAGGGACCTATGAGGCCGAAATTGAAATTGGACACATCAATGGCTCAATTCGACCCCAATTCGACTAACACTTCATGTCGAATCCAACAGGAGAGGTCGAATTGGACGCCTGGACGTGATTTAGAAGCACCAGCGCCTCGATTCGACCAAAATGCATTCAATTCGACCAGGGGCCAGGTCAAATTGAGGTCGAATCCACCATTCCGGAGTACTCTATTTATTAGAAGCTCGATTCGACCAACAGTAGTTCAATTCGACCAGATCTTCAGGTCGAATCGAGGTCGAATCGGAGGGCAGAAATCTTACAGTGAGCCGATTTGACCAGGGGGACTTCAATTTGACCAGACCTTCTGGTCGAATCCAGGTCGAATTGGAGATACAGGGTGAGAATCGTGTTCCAGGTGCGCAATTCGACCACTATATGCCCAATTCGACCAGAGCACCTGGTCGAATTGAGGTCGAATCATCCCATACTGCACCTGTTTCTTCACCGAACACTCCTTGTGATGTGAACATTACTCCATTGGTCCCAAATGAGCAAAATACTGAGATCATAGCAGAAAAGAAGTGGAAAAGAGCCAAAAGATTGAAAGCCAAAAAGGATAAAGCGGAGAAGGTCGAGCGTGATGAATGGGGTATCCCCAAAGCAAAGATACCTCCCCTGTTTCCTTATAAGTTGGTTAAGAAGGGATTGGAAGAGAAGTTCAAGAAGTTTTCAGATATCATAAATAAAATAAGCTTGAGTATTTCTTTCTCTGAGGCAATATTGGAGATGTCGTACTATGCCCGATTCCTTAAGGATATATTGTTAAGATATATTGGTTTGGGAGAGTTATCTCCTACAAAAGTTGCTCTACAATTAGTGGACAGGTCGATGACGTTTCCAAAAGGTATTATTGAAGACGTTCTTGTCAAAGTGGAGAAACTAGTCTTTCCTGTAGATTTTCTTGTACTTGAGATGGAAGATGACAATGATAATATCCCTCTTATCTTGGGGAGACCTTTCCTTTCTACTGCTAGGGCCATGATTGATGTTCAAAAGGGAGAGCTTAGGTTGCGGATGGATAAAGAAGAGGTCCTATTCAACCTTGACAGAGCAATGAAGATGTCTATGAAGTCACAATGTCATAGTATTGATGTAGTGGAGGAGATTGTGAAGGAAGATATGTCTTTGATCATGTCTAAGTACCTTCTTGAGACATGTTTGATGCAGTCTCTTACTTATCCCACTACGGAGCTTGATGACCTCTCCAATGAGGTATGTATTGAATATCTTGAAAACTTACTTGCTTTGGGTGATGACATGTATGAATTGGAAAGAACTAAGGTTGAAGTAGTGAAGTGGACTAGGAAGTACTTGCCGTTGGATAGAGAGAGCACTCCGTTGGAAGAAAAGAAAGAGGAGCTGAAACCGTTACCTGTTCACTTGAAGTATGCCTTTCTTGGTGACAACAAAAAATATCTGATAATCATATCTTCTTCCCTTGATGATGATCAACTTGAGGAGTTGTTAGATGTTCTTAGGAAGTACAAGTCTGCGATTGGGTGGTCTCTTGATGATTTGAAAGGTATTAATCCTTCATATTGTATGCATAGAATAAGGTTGCTAGATGAGGCCAAGAGTAGTATCCAAAGTCAGCGAAGGGTGAATCCCGCAATTGAAGAAGTGATTAGGAAGCAAATCCTAGCTGGTTGGATGTCAGAATTATTTATCCGATTAATGATATTCCCCATGTGAGTCCACTGCATGTTGTAGCTAAGAAGGGGGGCATGACTATTATGAAAGTCGAGGATAGAGAGAAAATAGCTAATAGGATTCCAACGGGATGGCGTGTGTGTACTGATTACAGGAAACTAAATGAAAATACATGCAAATACCATTTCCCCCTTCCTTTCATGGATCAAATGCTTGATCGTCTCGCAGGGTATGAGTTATATTGTTTCTTGGATGGGTACTCAGGTTATAATCAAATCATGATTGCTCCCGAGGATCAGAAAGAGACGACTTTTACTTGCCCTTGCGAGACCTTTACTTTTAGAAAGATGCCATTTGGATTGTGTAATGCATTTGCTACTTTTCACCGCTGCATAATGGCGATTTTTGATGGGTGGATAGAGAAGATCATGGAGGTGTTAATGGATGATTTTTCTGTATTTGGTTCCTCTTTTGATATTTGTTTATCTAACCTAGCTACTGTGTTGAAGAGATGTCAAGAAACTAATTTTGTCTTGAATTGGGAGAAGTGTCACTTCACGGTGAGAGATGGGATTGTTCTTGTGTATCATGTTTCTGCCAAGGGATTGCAGGTGGATAGATCGAAAGTGGTGGCAATTGAGAAGCTTCCACCACCGACCAATGAAAGAGGAGTGCGGTCCTTCCTTGGACACTCCGGATTCTATAGGAGATTTATCAAAGACTTCTCAAAATACTCCAAGCCCTTGTCTCATTTACTTGAAAATGATGTTCCTTTTGTTTTTGATGATGAATGTCTAATAGCTTTTCAGGTTTTGAAAGAGGCGCTTACTACTGCACCTATCTTGATCATACCAGATTGGACTTAGCCGTTTGTACTTATGTGTGATGCAAGTGATGTAGCACTTGGAGTGGTGCTTGGGCAGCTGAGGGAGAAGAAGTTCTGCGCCATCTGCTATGCGAGTAAGACTTTTGATACAGCACAAAAGAACTACACTGTGACTGAAAAGGAGTTTTTAGCTGTGGAGTATGAATTCAACAAGTTTCGATAGTATTTTATTGGCATGAAGACTATAATATACACGGATCACTCTGCGATTTGATACTTGATGGAGAAGAAGGAAACAAAGCCAAGAATCATTAGATAGATTCTTCTGCTTCAAGAGTTTGACATGGAGATCCGAGATAAGAAAGGTATGAAAAATGTATTGGCTGATCACTTATCAAGGTTGGAGACAAGGGAGCATTGTGATGATTCTTTTGATTATATTGAGGAGATGTTCCCGGATGAGAAGATTATGGTTGTGTTCGTTGAAGGGGCATAACGAGCATGTGTGGTTGCTGCGCAAGGGGTGGATCTATGGTATGCGGATTATGTCAATTACATTGCTGTGGGTGAAATTTCGAGAGATCTCAACCGATACCAACTTACTAAATTCAAGAGGGATGTTGAGACATTTATATGGTACGATCCATTTGTTTACAAAATATGCACAGATCTATCATCCGTAGGTATGTGCCCGAGATGGAGATGGAGAGTGTTCTCGAGTTTTGCCATGCACAACCTAACGAGGGGCACTTCGGAGCTCAAAAGACAGCAACCAAGGTACTTCAATCTGCTCTCTATTGGCCTACTTTGTTTAAAGATTGTGAAACCTATGTGGCGTCATACGATAGATGTCAACGGATGGGGAATATAAGTAGGAGAGACGAGATGCCGCTTCAGCCGAGCATTGTTATAGAGTTCTTCGATGTGTGGGGGATCGATTTTATGGGGCCATTTTCCCCGTCTAATGGATTTCTTTACATTCTTTTAGCTGTGGATTATGTTTCTAAGTGGGTGGAATCTATTCCTACTCGCTTGAATGATTCGAGGACTGTCAGATCTTTCTTGAAGAAGCATATCTTTACCCGCTATGGAGTTCCTAGAGCACTAGTGAGTGATGGAGGTTCTCACTTCGTTAATAAACTTCTAAAGATCTTTCTTGAAGAAGCATATCTTTACCCGCTATGGAGTTCCTAGAGCACTAGTGAGTGATGGAGGTTCTCACTTCGTTAATAAACTTCTAGAGAAGGTGCTTAAGGATTATGGTGTCAAGCATAGGGTTACTATACCCTATCATCCTCAAGCGAATGGGCAAGCAGAGGTCTCTAACCGTCAAGTGAAGCAAATCTTGGAAAAAGTGGTAGGAACCAATAGAAAGGATTGGGTTATGAAGCTTGATGATGTGTTATGGGGGTTCCGTACTGCTTATAAGACGGTGTTGGATATGTCACTGTACCAAATTGTCTATGGGAAGCCGTGCCACTTATCTGTGGAGATCCAACACAAAGCTTTTTGGGCTTTGAGAAGCTTGAACTTGTCTCTTAAGGATGTGAGAGAGTTGAGGATGACTCACATTAATCAACTTGATGAGTTTAGAAATCGTGCTTACAAGAATTCAGAGATTTACAAGGAAAGGATGAAGAAGTGGCATGATTCTAAGATCTCATACAAGGAGTTCAAGCAAGGTGATGAGGTATTACTTTTTAACTCTCGTTTGAAGCTTTTGGCAGGGAAATTAAAATTGAAATGGATGGGTCCATTCATGATTCATAGAGCCTGTGGAGGGGGGAGTTTTGAGCTAATTGATAAAGATGGAGACATTATCGCGGCGAACGGGCATCGATTGAAGCATTATAAGTTGCCGGATGATGCTTGCGTTGTCTTTGAAGATACTTTGTCTTAGATTGGTACCGTCATGACTCTCCGACGTTAAACAAGAGCGCCTGTTGGGGGCTTCCCCTTTGTTTTATTGCTTTATTTCATTTGTGTGAGTAAGAAATTTTTATATTTGAAGTGCTTACTTATCGGCAATTACATCTCTTTGCAAACTTAGTTTCGACTATAGTTTCTACTAAGTTTGGAGGGGTGTGATGTACTTACCTCGATAAGCACCGATAGTATAATCTTTTCTTTATAACGTTTGTTAGGGGAATTGATTTTTTGCGGCATATTTAAATTTTAATCGGTTTTTATGTGTCGATATTTTGCAATTTACCTGATATTTAGTGGTGTTTTGTTTCGTGTTTTGTGTTGTTTGCAGAGTTACTCATGAATGTTATGTTTTAGGATTGATTCTTGATGAAGTTATACTCTATTTTGGTACCTAATGTTCGTGTGTTGAGCTTGAAGTGTGTAGGGGATGAAGAAAACTCGATTTTGGAGATCAGGGAGCCAATTCGACCTGAGGCGTGGCAATTCGACTAGAGGCCCAGGTCGAATCAAGGTCGAATCGAAGTGCGAAATCTTTCAGTAAGCCAATTCGACCAAAACCATTTCAATTCGACCAGTAGCTCAGGTCAAATTGAGGTCGAATCAAGGACCTGAATCTTACAGTGTGTGGATTCGACCTGAGGCATTCCAATTCGACCAGGAGATTAAGTCGAATCGAAGGAAAGAGTTGTCCTGAAGGTCGATTCGACCACGATGGATTCAATTTGACTTCTTCAATAGGTCGAATCGAGGTCGAATTGGGCCAGGTAAGTAAGTTTTTATTCCCGATTTTGAATCATTCGACCACTTTTTGCACACATCTCCACCCGAATTCATCCCTAATCGAAGAACCTTGCATCCAATCTTTAATTTTGTTCATTTCCACACCGATTACACTATACTCCACCCTTAATTTCTTCGATTCGTCGCGTTTTGGGCGAATTTAATCGCAATCTAGTGTTTACCCGCGCGATTCGAAGGAGATCATTTCTTGTTTGATTTTGAACCATGAGAAGAACAAAAGGTCTATTTTCTCAACTCAATTACCCTAGGATTGATGTTCTGTATGTTGATTTTGGTATGGATAAGTTGATTGAATGTGTTTTATTTGAGAATTCATGTTGATAGTTGAATGTGATGAACAATTTCATGTGGATACTTGTTTGGTTTGATTTGATTACTTATTTGATGTTAGAACCTTGAGTTTTGTGTGAATTATTGGGTGATTAGAGGGTGTGATCGATGAGCATGTTGAATATGGGCGAGAATTGTTGAATTCGAGTAGTTCTTGTGCTTGTTCATATCAAATTACTTGAATTGATGATGCATGCTTGTTGATGGTTATGATTGAGTGATTACTATGCTTGATTGGTGTTGGAATCGTGGTATAAAAAGAAGGATTGAGTTTGGATGTGAATTGAATAAATTTAGCTTGGTTGATTATGCATTGAAACTTGAAGTCTTGAGTAGAGTTGGATGCTATGCTAGTCAATTACTTGGTTTGTCTTCCTTGTTGGTTGTTATTGAAGTATTGTTTTCAGGTCAAGGTAAAGACAAGGGCAAGAAGGTTGAGGTTCATTCTAAGAAAAGACAGGATAAGCCTACTCGTGTGGATAATGTGACGAAGAAATTGAGGCTAAAGGAGAGGTTGTCTGTGAATTTTAAGATCCAAATGAACGAGTGGGATGAGATTAAAGAGAAATGGGTTGAAGTTTCGGAAAAGATCTTTAGAACGAGGTACCAAAATGAGGAGGCTATGATCACAATGAGGATTCGGGATAATGTGTTATAGATGTTTGATCAAGTAGGGATCTGCCATTTTATGGAGCTGAAGAAGCTGACATATTTCCATGTCACGGCTGAGGTTCTTTGTTCGATCACGATTGAGAAGGATCATATGGGATTTCCTTATAAGTGCACCTTCCAGCTGGGAGGAGTGATGAGGACATGGTCTGCGGAGGAGTTCAACGTGTTGTTTCAGACTCCTACGGAGATTGCTCGGATGGAGAATGGATTCTTCAATGCCAACACTTTTTGGCGAGAGATTTCTGGGGATGATGGAGACTTTAAGACGTAGGATGCCCGTGCTTCGATGATCAAGAATCATGTGCTCCGGTATATGGATAGAGTGTTGAGCAATACACTATTTGCCCGCTCTGAGGGAAGTTGCGTGTCGAGAGGAGAGCTCTACGCTCTATGGTGCATAATGAATGGGGTGAAGTTCAATCTGGGTTCGTATTTCATCTATCAGCTAAATCGGTTTAGAGTATACGGGTCAGAAAGTGAACATTGGAGGATTGCTCACGACCGTGGCTGAGCATTATCACATGGACTTCACCGGCATCACACCTGTTCGTGGAGAGCCTGATTTGGTTATGTTCTCTTGTGTAAGGGCAGGGTTTGCTCACTTTTGAGACGGGGATTGGTTCTTCACGAGGGGTCCTAAGCCCTTTAATTTCATGTTTCCCTTCAACGTGAGTAACCTGACTACCATTCGGGAGGAGAGGAACATGTTGATGACCACATTGGGACACACCGCCTTGTCCGTGACTATTCGGACGAGAGGAGATTGGAGGACGGTGGCCCAGATGTACGCAGCATGTATGATGGTGGAGCTGCAGCAGATTGTTCAGCAGGGAGAGTTCCGGCCACAGCCACCACAGCAGCCGCCACCGCCATAGCAACATGGAGACGAGAATGAGCATCAGAAGATGGATATCCCCGAGTAGCACGAGAAGGTACCTCGTCCCATTCTGGCAGTGCCACAGCAGCAGTGGGCTGGTCCAGATGATTACACACGAGAGCAGTTCTGCCTGTTGAACGAGCATCTGGCCACGATCAGCGCAAATCAGCAGGAGACCAACAGACAGCTTGCGCTCGCTAATGCCAACTACGCCACGCTCAATGATCGATACAATGCCATGAATGAGTGGGTTGATAAGCTGAGTGATCGTGTGGACTTGTTGGATAGATACATCGATGATCTGCACCGGATTGTGGAGTGGGGGTTTGACGAGATGAGTGAGGATGATGATGATGAAGATGATGATGCTCCGGAGGAGTAGAGCTGCAGGTTTTTGTGTTCTCTGATTCATCTCATCTCCATTCTTCTTTTTCTCTTTACAGGATGGGTGTGTCTTGCGTGAGTGACATGTATATATTACTATATTTGATCGTCTTGGATGTGATTGTGAGGATAGATTGAGATGCATGAGCGGTGATTTGTAGAGATACTTGTATGATTGATTTGATATATGGGTTCATGGATTTTGTGCATTCATATGTTCATGTGTTAATTTTCGTTGATGAGAGCATGTATAATTTGATAAGTATGTAGAGTTCTTGTGAGAATTGATCTTGATTATAGGCTATGAGGAGTACTTAGGATTCTATTTACCCATGTGAGGATTTGAGCCTTTTAATCATGCTTGATCATGATAGTTTATTCTTGAGAGAATCATTCATATGAACGTATTCTAGAATTTGGCTTGGAGTTTTGTGTGAGACTTACGATTGGTAAATTGCTAGGATATAATCTTAGGCCATTCTTGATTACTTGAGTTACTTAGCCAAATTTTACCTTCCCATTAATTATGTATATCTTTGGTAGCCCCGTTTGAGCCTTAAAAGCTTTTTCTTTGGCTAGCCAAATAAAAGAGCCTTATTTAACCTTTACTTGAGCTTTGTTTAAATACCCTATTAGTAGAGAGTTGAGGTGAATAAGTATTGCAAGAGGAAGAAGGATGGTAGAGTGTGGTTGAGTAAAGTAAGAGAAGTGTATGGTTAAATCTTGTTTAGGGGTTGTGCCTGAAACTGGTACCCCGATTGCTGTTTAAAAAGGATAGTGCCTACAACCGGTACCCGAGTTATCAAAAGAAGAATGATGTTGATGCAAGGAAGAGAAGAAAAATTCAAAAATTGCAAGTGCAAGAGAAGAAATTGGAGGAGAATATGTAGCCGATGAAGAAAGCAAGAACCTCCAAGGTAACTCTCTACTAGTGTTTGAGTCACTTTATCTAAATTTTCCTACCCTTTCCAAAGAGCCAACATTACAACCCAAAAACAAGTCCTTTGTGATCCTAGTAATGAGTTGATTGTGAGTTGATTTTTGAGACCCTTGCCAAGCTTATGGTTACGCGTGAGTATGGATTGAGTATGAGCGTATACACTAACCTGTTAAGTGCAACTAGCACTTGAGTGAGAGAGTAAACACTTATCTTGTGAGCTTGATGACTTAGTACTTCGAATGGTAATATGATTGAGTGATGTTTTGCATGAATGATATGTATGATGCAGGAAATACTTGTCTTTAATTGATGAAATTGCATGTGTAATATGTGTTGTACTTGGTGATCTCGTGAATTACACACGACTCCTTGTTTTGATTGCGTTGCCTCGGGACGAGCAACATGTAAGTTTGGGGGTTTGATGAGTGTGTTAATTCATGAATCTTGCGCCTGGATTTGTGCTATTATGGAGTGTTTGAAGGATGAAATCAGTTGTAAGCCGATGTATATTGTGAAAAGGTATGAATCGGGTGTTGTTGTAGCTATTTGAGTGGTTTTTCAAAGGAAATCGGAGTGGAAGTGTTGAAAACTGAAGAAAGGAAGTTGAAGCCATCCGATTGGGCAAAGCAAGAGTGCGATTCGACCTGAAGGAGATCAATTCGACCAGCCCTTCAGGTCGAATTGGCAACACAACATGTACAGAAGGTGGATTCGACCACGACAAGGGGGATTCGACCTAGGCATCAGGTCGAATCGAGGTCGAATCGATTGGCGAAAATACCGATTCGACCTCGTCACTTCGATTCGACCTGGGCAGTTGGTCAAATCGAGCACCTGGGACTTACAGTGTGCCGATTTGACCTACAATTCGACTTGTGATGGTCAATTCGACATGTTGCTGAAGTCGAATCGAGGCTCGGGAACTTACCATATCCGTGTTTTTACACCGTCAATACGTGTGATCACTTAAAGCCCATTCCAAGCCCAGGAGACGTGATTACAAGTATAAAAGAAGGATTGTGCAGCATTATAGGAAGACGACTTGATCAAGTGACAAAGAGATGTAGAGTTGAGAGAAGATCGATCATCCATCCTCCGGAGGGGGCTGTGACAGAGGTTCCGCTGGAGATTCAAGTAAGATTGGTCCAACTAACCATGATTGTTCTTAGATCAATCATGGGCTAGAGCCGCTTCGGTAGTTCTAGGGTTATGAAGGCTTCATGAGTTAATTAGTCTTTCGTGTGTAAACTCAGTACAACACTACTTGTGATTTATTTTATATAAGATTGTGCATTTTTAATCCATACTCATAGTCGTTTTGTGCATCAATAATTGTTGTGTAGAGTCTGAATACATAACTCGGTTATTGGTTGAGTGCGTTTACTGAGGAGCAGGGTTTAATGTTATAATTCTAAGCGAAGGGATTTCGAAGTCTTAATAGAACTATCTTATATGAATACTTGTTAATTGAATCATATTCGGGTTAATAAGTAGGATAAAGAGTATAATTTTATAGTACCTATAAAGGAAGATCAAATCGGGTTAGAGTACTAAGTGTACGGGAAATAATTGATTATAATAGTACCTAGAAAGGTGGGTAAAGTATACATCTTGCTTCGAGGATATTCACACGTGTCATACGTATATTTACTTGTGTCTATAGAGTAGATTTGCATGGTTTAGTGATGCATCCATGAACCACAAGGCAGAGTCGGACATCGTCACACGAAAGCATGAATTAATAAGTGGAACTGGATTACCTGACGAACTACCTACTATCTTACTTGATCACAACTTACTATCTCTTCTTCTTGTTATCTTTATTTTCTATTTCAATTAATAGTTGTTGCTCAATTTCAATATCAAAACCATTATAATTTCCAACATAGTCTTAGTTTACTAGAGTATAATTAAATTGATATTTATCCGTTCCTTGGGTTCGATATATAACTTGGTCACCTTCGAAAGTACGATTGATATCCTTCATACTTGAGGATTAACTGTATATTGAGAAAACGCCTATCACCCTTCATCGTCAATTCAACCATAAAGTATTTCCACAAGATTCACACATTGCAAAGTAATGAAGGGTTCAAACGGAAGAGTTAGAGAAAGAAATGGGAATTCAGGGTTTATTTATGTGCTCATAATTCAAAGAAAAGGCTTAGGCTCAACGCGGCTTCCCTAAAATTTTCATAATCAGGTGGACAATATAAGCCAAGAGGGTTAAATCTAAGTGCCCTTTATCATTTTATCACACACAACCAATCACATGATCTTGAAATGCATTTAAATGAGCAATTCAAATTCAATGCATTCAAGAAAGAAAGTTCAATGTAGCTCTGATGTGTGTTTTCTTTGCACGCAAAATTAATCCCCAAGTATTAAGGATATCAGTTGCAGCTAATCAAGCGACCAAGTGAATATCGAACCCAAAGGACGGCGTATTATCAATTTAATTATTATCTAAATTGATTAAGACGAAAGGCAATAATATTTTAGATTTTAATTATTAAAATACTAAACAAGTAATTAAAATAGCAAATAAAATAAAATATCACTCGAATAATACGAAAGTGGATCAAGTAGGAGAATATGTAGCTCTAGGATAATCCAGTTTCACTCATTAATCTCCCTTTCGTGTGTTGATGTCCGACTCTGCCTTGTGGAATATGGACGCATCACTAACTCATGCATATCTACTCTATAGACACAAGTAAACATGCGTGTAACACGTGTGAATAACCTCAGAGCAAGAGATATAATTCCACCCCACTTTCTAGGTACTATCAGTATCAATTATTTCCCTGGCCAATTGGTACTCTAACCCGATACGATCTCCCTTTATAGGTACTATAAAATTATCCTCTTTATCCTGCTTACTAACCCGAATTCAATTCAATTAATAAATATTCATATATGACAGTTCTAATGAATCTTCGGAGTCCCCTCACTTAGAATCATAACATGGAATCCTGTTCAGCGGTGAATCATAACCAAGATATGTATTCAGACTTTACATAACAGTTAATGATGCACAAAACGACCGTGAGTATGAATTAAAAAGGCACAATCATATATAAAATAAATCCACAAGTAGTATTGTACGGAGTTTACACACGAAAGTTCAATTAATTGGTAAAAACCTTCACAACCCTATGTGTTGGATAGATCTTACCCGTAGTCCAAAAAATACAAGATAAATTAGAAAATGAACAAACCCTAGATGTGGGCATCGTTGCGTCCTTCTCCGTCTTGAATCCTCCTCTTGGTTCTCCTCTTGATTCCACAAACGAATCTTCAAAGTGATGGATGGATGGAGGAAAGGATGTGGATGATGGTTGGGGGGTGATCCCCACTTTTGGGGTGTGGTATTGTGTTGTGGCCTCTCTCAAATCCAATCTCTATTGTGTTGTATTTTCTTGGTGTGATCTACATCCCCTTTTATACATGTAAGCTCTCCTTATGGACCTAGTATGAGCTTTTTCTTGGAAAGCACGAAAATTCATGAACATGGGGTAAAAATCCCGATTTTGTGCTTGTTCAGGCTTTTGGTTCGACCAACACCCTAGGTCGAACCGCACGTGTCGTGGTCGAACTCATGGTCGAACTGCAGTGCGTAGTCTTACCGTTTCGCGTATAACTTCCACATCCGAACTCCAATTTGAGTGATTCTTGTGCTCACGCGATCCTCTTGCCTTTCTATCCATATAAAGAACTCACAATAACTCCAAGATTTGAAGGTGTAACAAGCCATGGAAAATGACACAGCCGTTCTGTTCGGTACAGCTCGCGCGATGTCACCATTTTACTCATAACTTCCTCGTTTGGAATCCAATTGAGGTGTTCTTTATGCCAAAACGATCCTCTTTTCAGTGGCTTTCCAACTATATATCACACCTCCTGTTCAGAGCTCCACACGAATACAGAATAATTACACAAGTGGACGTGCGTTTTTTAGCATCATTGCACAAATTGCACCCTTTTCTCCAACTTGGCACTTTTGATCCTTTTCCACCTAAAATACAAAAAAACACCTCAAGTGCACATTTTTCTCACATATATTGAATATAAGACACTTGTCCTAATATATAACAACAATTCTCATAAAAAAGGTGTTAAATTGGACAATCAAACACGCTTATTTTCACTCTCATCAATCCCCCAAACTTACCCGATGCTCGTCCCGAGGCAACAAAATAAAAATAAAGAGAAAGAGAGTAAGAAAATTAGTGGGGAAACAATGACTATAACTCATACCCCATTCAAACACAATTGTCCTCAACTTAGTTCATGCAACTCTCATTACATGTAATAATTAATCATAGCATACAAGTTAAGACAATCACCACCAATTCAACTGCTCTATTAACATGTTCTCACGGGAAGAATATATCACTCGCACTCAAGTGTAAAAGACATACACTTATGGGTTATGGTGTTTCGCTCAAATTCAATTCAAGTGCATGCGTAACCATAAGCTTGCCAAATATATCAAACTCTCCACCACTAAAAGTATGATTCGAAAATAAGATCAAAAAGGACTTCCAATAGGATGTAATGTCGGCTTTTTGGTAAAGGTAGGAAACATATGGATAAAGTAACTTAATTAGTAGAGAATCAAAACCAGAGATCTTTTGTACTGTAGATTTTTACACTTCAAGGCTATCCAGCTTCATGCATGCTCTTCTAATTTTCTTTTCTCACATTTCCTTCAAGCTCAACATACTTTTTCTTTCCTTTCTTGAGGTACCAGTTTCGGGCACTACCTCTAACATCTCGGGATACCAGTTTCGGACACTACCCCTAATCAACTTATTTTTCAGCTCATATTTTTTAGCTCATAATCACTTGTACAGCTCCAAATATTTTATTCCTTCCAAACTCCATGAAAATCAATTCACAAACTTTAACAGCATTTAATTCTCCACTAAATATAGGAATTTAAGGCTCAAATAGGATATTAAAGTGGCTATCTTCGTAGGTTGCCAAAGAAATAAGGATTTTAGGCTCAAAAGGGCCAACTACGGATATAAAATTATTTGGTAGGAAATTATTTGGCTAAGTGACTCATAAATTCAAGGATGCCCTTAGATCATCTCCCATCATCTAACACACATGTAGTTTTAAGTAAGACAAGAGGCAAGTTCTAGAATACACGCACAAGAACAATACTCACCAGAAAAGAAATCATGTGATTACGTAACATGATCAACGAGGCTCAAAATCTCACATGGGTTTTTAACAAGTAACAGAGCACCTTTCAAGGTAAGTAATATCCCACAAGTACACATAGAACTTCATACCACAATATAACTCAAGTACACTTCCTTCATCAATTTCAAGAGCATATGAATTCCAAGTACGATTCTAGAAATATAAGCTCACATGGATCATAAACATAAAATCAATCCTTTCACTCCATGAATTAAAAGCACTCATAAAAATTAGAATAAGGAAACGAGGGCACCTGATTTTTCTTCAATGTATGCATGAGTTCCTCGAGTAGTTCAACTCAATCAGGTCAAAGCCTCAGTTTACCTGTTTCTATCATCAAAGGTCAAACATACTCATCATCACAGGATTCATAAATAATAAAATATGAGAACAATAAGAAAGACTCAATTGACTATTTAATCGACTCTACACACTAGAAATACCAACACACACTAAACATTAGGTAAGTTGTAAAAAATCGACATACCAACACCGGTTAAAATACTAATATGCCACAAAAAATCAACCTCCTAACAAAAAACAACCAACGAAAGGAAAAATTATACCCTTAGTGCTCATAAGATGAGGTAAGTGCATTACATCCCCCCAAACTTAGTAAAAACATAAGTTGAAACAAAGGTTAAAAATAGATGTAATTGTCGTAATGTGAGCACCTCAAATATAATAAATCCTCACTCACACGAAAGAAATAAAGTAATAAAACGGAAGGGACAAGCCCCTAACAGGTGCTCATGTTTAACGTCGGAGAGTCACGACGGTAAAGGACGGTCTTCTCGTATCCTCACCATCAAATACTTTCTTTCCCTTTTCTTGTCTACACTCTACACCTCACCTTTCTTGGTAACAAGTATATGATCCTCAGAATTACCTTCCTCCCATGGCTGTCTAGACACCTCCTTGTCAATCTTCCACTTAAATTCAGAATCATCTATCATAGAAAAATCAAGATTAAACAAGTTAGAAATCACATCTATGCTCCTGCAAGATTGAGTCTCCATGGGCATCTTCATTGCGTGATCAAGAGAGAAAACCACATCTTCATTGTCCATCTGCAGTTTAAGTTTCTCCGCTCTCAACCTCTTTACTCTTTCCCATTTCTTCTCCACTATAAGCTCAGTATTATGTCCTTGGGATGGCATGGGAGTAGCATTAACATCATGTAAAGCATTCCGCGCGGAAAAGGTGCAGAACAGAACGATTCGACCTGAGTTCGACCAGGGTTGCTGGTCGAATTGGTTGAATAATGGTCGAATTGCACACCTGAACGTGCATTTTCTCCCTTACAGGTAGGTTCGACCACAGTTCAACTAACTGGTTTGGTCAAACAGTAGTGATCGTGGTCGAATCGAGCATCTGACAAAACAGAGTGCGCGGAATGGTGCTGTTCGACCTGAGTTCGACCAGTAGGGTTGGTCGAACTGGATTAATTGTGGTCGAATTGAGCTTCAGACAAAATAGAGCAATGCATATAGGCTGGTTCGACCTGAGTTCGACCAGAGCTTCTTGTCGAATCGACCTGTTTTTGGTCGAACTGACCCTCTGCTTCTTCTGGATGTCGCCCAGGTGCCTAGTTTCAACCTTCCCTGCCTAATTCGATCACCTGTGCTGGTCGAATCGGGGTCGAACCAGGCTTCTTTCACTTTAAATTTTGATTTCGGCTTTATCGGTCCCTCATACTGCATTCCAGACCTCAACGTGATGGCTTTATTCTCCAATTTTTATGTTAGGTGATTCACGTTCGCGGTCATCTGCCCCATAATCCAAGTTAGGTCCTTCAACTGCTTAGATAAATCTGCATGATCAACATTCATTGTATCCTCAAGAAGATCAATCCTTGCATCATTCTCAGCCATGTATCGATTGAAGGTATCTTCAACACTATTCACTTCTTGCTGCTTCAGACTAGGCCCCCTTAGTGTCAACTCTGTAATCTGCTTCTGCTGGGACTCTAGTATCTTGTTGATGTTAGCTAAACTAGAAACGATCTCATCGTCCCTATTTGGCTTTACCCTTTGATGTTCAAACTGCGCTACCTTACCAAATACATATGATCCTCTATCTCTCTCTGTAGGCCAGTTACGTGAATTCATAGAGATATCTTCGAATAACTTCTCTGCTTCAAGTGCTGTCTTAGATAACAACGCTCCTCCTGATGATGCATCAATAAGAATACGCGACTCGCAATCCAATCCATAGTAGAAGATGCTTATGTAATCAGCTTTAGATATTCCATGCTGTGGACACCTCCTGAGCATGTCTTTAAACCTGTCTCATACATCATGAAATTTCTCACCCTGATTCATAACAAATTGGGTGATCTCTTACTTCATTCTTAAGATCTTTGAGGGTGGCATGTATCTCTACAAGAACTTCTGCTGCAGTTGGTCCCATGTAGTGCAGTCTGTGACATCAAGAGTCTCATACCAAGCTTCCGCTCCATCAAAGAAAACTTGAATAGAGCGATCCGCCTAGCATTATCATTAGCTCCAGCGCCCTTTTGAGTGTGTGCATAACCAAGGAATCTTTTGAGATGCTGATATGGATCTTTAAAACAAACTCCAGAAAAGAGATTCTTCTCTACCATGTTAATAAGAGCGGGATGTATCTCAAAATCATTATCTTCCCCCTTGCTCCTATCAACCCCATGTTGCCAATCACATAGTTCGTGAAAATTTCACGTATGGCAACATTATCTGGATTCTGCCTTACTCCGGCCATGTTTAGCATTGTGTGTTATTCGTTCATTTCCTTCCTATCCTTTTTTTAGTGCACAAGTACCTCAGAAAAATTTTAGGTCAGACAGAATTAATAATTACAAATAAAAGTCTTAATCAAACTAGAAATAATAAACTAATAATAACAGCCGTCCCCGGCAACGGCGCCAAGAACTTGATGTGTGTTTTCTTTGCATGCAAAATTAATCTCCAAGTATTAAGGATATCAGTTGCAACTAAGCAAGCGACCAAGTGAATAACGAACCCAAAGAACAGCGTATTATCAATTTAATTATTATCTAAATTAATTAAGACGAAAGACAATAAGATTTAAGATTTTAATTATTAAACTATTAAACAAGTAATTAAAATAGCAAATAAAACAAAATATCACTCGAAGAATATGAAAGTGGATCATGTAGGAGAATAGGTAGCTCTAGGATAATCCAGTTTCACTCATTAATCTCCCTTTCGTGTGTTGATGTTCGACTCTGCCTTGTGAAATATGTAAGCATCATTAAACCATGCATATATACTCTATAGACACAAGTAAACATGCGTGTAACACGTGTGAATAACCTCAGAGCAAGAGATATAATTCCACTCCCCTTTCTAGGTACTATCAGTATCAATTATTTCCCAGGCCAATTGGTACTCTAACCCGATATGATCTCCCTTTATAGGTACTATAAAATTATACTCTTTATCCAAATTACTAACCCGAATTCAATTCAATTAATAAACATTCATATATGACAGTTATAATGAAGCTTCGGAGTCCCCTCTTACTTAGAATCATAACATGGAATGCTGCTTAGCAGTGAACGCACTCAATCAATAACCAAAATATGTATTCAGACTCTACATGGGGTAAAAATCCCGATTTTGTGCTTGTTCAGGCTTCTGGTTCGACCAACACCCTAAGTCGAACCGCACTTGTCGTGGTTGAACTCATGGTCGAACTGTTGTGTGCAGTCTCACCGTTTTGGGTATAACTTCCACATCCGGACTCCGATTTGAGTAATTCTTATGCTCATTCGATCGATCCTCTCTTTCTTGGCTTTCTATCCCTATAAAGAACTCACAATAAATCCAAGATTTGAAGTGTAACATGCCATGAAATATGACACAGTCGTTCTGTTCGGCACAGCTCGCGCGACGTCACCATTTTGCTCATAACTTCCTTGTTTGGAATCCAATTGAGGTGTTCTTTACGCCAAAATGATCCTCTTTTCAGTGGCTTTCCAACCATATATCATACCTCCAGTTCAGAGCTCCACACGAACACAGAATAACTACACAAGTTCGATGCATTTTTCAGCATCATTGCACAAATTGCACCTGCACCCTTTTCTCCAACTTGGCACTTTTGATCCTTTTTCCACCTAAAACACAATAAAATACCTCAAGTGCACCGTTTTCTTATATATATTGAATATAAGACACTTGTGCTAATATATAACAATAATTCTCATCAAAAAGGTGTTAAATTGGACAATCAAACACACTTATTTTCACTCTCATCAAGCTCATAGATGATAGCTCTTAAGGCTCAAAAGCTCACCAATAATTGGGTAATTTGCCATGAAAATTGAAAAAAAATGAGCCACTACAATCACAAAAATTACAAAAATTTTGGAAAGAATATCACTTTTTCAACAGCTCCTCAACATCACTGCCACCCCCTCAATCATGCATCACCTTTATCACCTCAAAAGATTTGATTCCTCAACTTTCCAAACTCCACAATAACATAAAATTTAGAGAACAACAAGAATAAGACATGGGACAAGAAATTCAGCAAATTTACATCGCTTTTCTACTCCAATTATCATATAAAATCCCTCCCCACACCTAAACGTTTGCTTGTCCCCAAGCAAAACAAAGTATAAGAAAGACCAAATATGTAATTGGGTAGAGTACACCTGATTCAGTTTTAGGTAGTGCTTTGACCACAATCAACCCTTGCAATTTGTATCACAGCTGCTAATCACAACAGAAAATTAAGAGTGAACAATCAGACAATTTATTGAAAATAAAAATAAAATAAGAAAATTGGGTTGCCTCCCAATCAGCGCCTTTTTTTATTGTCGTTAGCTCGACTTAGGTGAGATGGTTGCATTTTCAAGTATGAAGAACGTTTTTCAACTTCATTCGATCGACCTCAACAGTGCGAAACCCCTTATGATATTCCTTGAGTTCATGGTTTGGCCCAAAAAACCAGGACTTCAAGTGTTCAGGAAGTGCCTTTGATTTCAGCTTCGGTGCCTGCATTATAGATGGAAGAATTTTTAGAAAAATGTCAGGCAATTTAACAGAAGCTACATCTAAGGTGCTCGGCCTCTGAGAAGAACTATGCAAAGCATTGACATAGTGATTCAGCTCCTCATTATTCCATCTTTCAGCATCCTCCTTCATGACTCCATGTTCAATGACTGTATCTAATGCATCCCTACTAGTGAGCTCGAAGTGTTCCTGGACAATATGCTCAATAGTACTCACAACAGAAAGCAGGTTAGCATCATCAGGGTATTTCATAGCATCATAGATGTTAAATTTAATGATTTGCCCATCAAATTCCATCGTGAGAGTACCTTCACTCACATTTATCTTAGTGCATGAAGTGTTGAGGAACGATCTCCTTAACAAAATCGGAGTGGAATTTAATTGGTGTTCACTCATTTCTAACATATAAAAATCAGCAGGGAATAAGAGTTTATCTATCTGAATGATAACATCCTCAATAACTCCATCTGGGTATGCCTGGCTTCGGTCAGCAAGTTGGATGACAACTGATGAGCGTTTTCTCAACACACAAAATTAATCCTCAAGTATAAGGATATCAATTGTAGTTTCGAAAGGTGACCAAGTAATTATCAAATCCAAGGGACGGATTATTATCAATTCAATTATATTCTATTTAACTAAGATTATGTTGGCAAAATTGATTTGGTTTGTTTATTAAACTAAATAACATAAATTGAAATAGAAAAGTAATTAAACAAGCAATAGAGAAACTTTGGTGGTGATCAAGTAATTAATAGAGTAGTTCGTCAGGTAATCCAGTTTTACTTATTAATTTCCTTTCCATGTGTTGTTGTCCGACTCTGCCTTGTGGTTTATGGACGCATCACTAAACCATGCAAGCACACTCTATAGACACAAGTAAGCAAGCTTATGACACGTGTGAATATCCTTGGAGCAAGATGTATACTTTACCCCCCTTTCTAGGTACTATCATAATCAATTATTTCCCGTGCACTTAGTACTCTAACCCGATTTGATCTCCCTTTTTAGGTACTATAAAGTTATACTCTTTATCCTACTTATTAACCCGAATATGATTTAATTAACAAGTATCTATATAAGACATTTCTAATAAGACTTCGGAATCCCTTCACTTAGAATTATAACATACAATCATGCTCAGCGGTAAACACACTTAATCAATAACCAAGAGATGTATTCAGACTCTACATAACAGTTAAAGATGCATAAAATGACCGTGAGTATGAATTAAAAAGGCACAATCTTATATAGAATAAACTACAAGTAGTGTTGTACGGAGTTTACACATGGAAATTCAATTAACTCATAAAACTTTCATAACCCTAAAACTACTGGAGCAGTTCTAGCTCATGATTGATCTAGGAACAATCATGGCTAGTTGGTATGATCTTACTTAACTCGCCAGACGAACCTCTCCTCACGACTCCTTCGGATGATGGTAGGGCTTGGTGATGGATGAATGATGAATTCCTTCTTGTTCTTTTTTTTCTTCTCCTGCGAAAGCACTTCTTTTATACTTGTAAACTCTCCTTACGGGCATTGGATGGGCTTTTGAGCAAACATACGCACTGAAGGTGTAAAAATACGAATTTGGTAAGTTTTCGAACGTCGATTCGACCAAACACATTGGTCAAACTCCTGCATGATGGTCGAATCCCTCTGTAACTTGGCTTCTGACTCCGGATTCGACCAGAGCAATGGTTAAACTGGATACTTCCTGGTCGAATCGGAACTGCTTCTGTTTAGGCTTCTAGTTCGATCACGGTTCGACCAAGTAGTTTGGTCAAACTCGACTATCGTGGTCGAACTTGACTTTTTCGAGCTCAGTTTGACCAGAGATGCTGGTCGAACTCCCTTCTTCTTGGTCGAACTCGACCCTGCATGGTCGAATCCACCCCTGTTTCTGCCTCTTTCCGGATCCGATCACTTCCAACTCGTTTTTCATCAAAAATTAACTCAAATAGCCCTGTAATCTCCCGATTCGTGACTTTCCACCAAGTATAGCAATTCACATCGAATTACCATCATTAATTACACCATAAGTACACGAATCCGAACTCAAAACTAGTGAATTTACACACTCATCAAACTCCCAAACTTACATGTTGCTCGTCCCAAGGCAACGAAATCAAAACCAAGGAGTAGTGTAAAATTCACAAACCACCAATACAATTCATACTCACACATGCAATCCATCAATTGAACACATGTATTACAAGCATCATATGCATTATTCATGTAAAACATCACTCAATTACATTACCTTTTAGAGTACAAAATCATCTAGCTCACAAGATATTTACTCTCTCTCTCAAGTGTAAAAGATGCATACTCTAGCAGGTTAGCATTTACGCTCATATTCAATTCATACTTCCGCATAACCATAAGCTTGGAAAGGGTCTCAAAACTCATCTTATAATTGATTCCTTACTAGGATCACAAAGGACTTGTTTTTGGAATGTAATGTTGGCTCTTTGGTAAAGGTAGGAAAATTTGGGTAAAGCGACTAATTCACAAGTAGAGAATTACCTTGGAGTTGTGCTTTTCATCCTACCTTCGTTTGTTCTCCATCTTCTTCTCATACATTTCATAGTTCAAATCTCCTCTTTCTTCAAGCATCAACATCATCTTTCTTCAATGCGCAAGGGCACCAATTTCAGGCACTACCCTTCTACATAGTCGGGGTATCAGTTTCAGGCACTGCCCCTCAATAAGATTTAACCATACTTCTTTCTTTTTCATAATTCTCAACCAAGCTCCTACCTTATTATTCTTTCAAGCACTTATGCACCTCAACTCCCTACTAATGAATAGGATATTCAACAAGGCTCAAGTAAGGTTTAATAAGGCTTTTTATCATGGCTTGCCAAAGAAAAAGCTTTTTAAGGCTCAAAAGGGCTTACAATGATTTACATATATTAACAGGTAAGGTAAAATTTTGGCTAAGTAACTTGATTGCACAATAATGGCCTAAGATAATGTCCTAGCAATTTCTCAATCATAAGTTTCACACAAGACGCCAAGCCAAGTTCTAGAATATGATCATACGAACGATTCTCTCAAGAATAAATAACCATGAACTAGCATGGTTCAAATGGCTCAAATCCTCATATGGGTAAATAGATTCCTAAGTACTCCTCAGATAAATAATCAAGATCAATTTCAACAATAAATTCACATACTTATCAAGCATACATGCTTCTAATCAATAAAAATTAACACATGTAACATACGAATGCATCATGCCTAAACCAAGAACCCTCTTAACAAACAATCCATACAAGTATCAATCATCATCTCTCAATCCACATCAAATCAATATAAGTGCATGCCACTCACACCAAATACCCATCCTGTAAAGAGAAAAAAAGAATGGAGATGAGATGAATCAGACAAAGATTAAACCTGGTGCATCCTACTCCTCCGGAGCATCATCATCATCGCTCGCACCCTCTTCATCACCATTCATCTCCGTGCGCAATCGATCCACATCTCTATGAAGAGTAGTGAGATTCATATCCATTATGCGCTCATGAGCAAACAACCTCTCCAATCTCGGATCCATCTCTACATAATTTTCCTGCAGTGTGTTAAACTTCCCATCCAATGCTGCGTAGTTCGTATTCGCCAACGCCAGCTACCTATTCGTCTCTTGCTGGTTTGCATTCAGTGTAGCAAACTGCTCATGAATCATCCTGAACTGGTCCAGCAAATAGGCATCCGGACCAGCCACTGTTGCTGCTGTGGCACCGCTAGAATGGGTCGTGGTGGCCTCTCATGCGGTTGTGGATCTCCCATCTCCGGATCCATATGCTCCTCTCCAAGCTCCTGCAACTGCAGTGGCTGAAAACGCCCCTCGTCTATAATCCTCTGCATCTCCTCCATCATCCTCTTAGCATACATCTGAGCTATAGTCATCCAATCTCCCTTTGTCAAACAAGTGATAGAGATAGCGGTGTGCCCGAGGGTGTTCATCAACATGTTCCCCTCATTCCGAATAGTCGTCAATACACCCAAATCATAAGGGAGCATGAAAGTGAGAGGCTTCGATCCCCTAGTAAAGAATCAATCTCCATCCATCAGATGGGCGAATCCTCCCTTCACGCAAGTGCTCATCACCAAATTGGGATCCTCCAGGATAGGCGAAATGTCGGCGAAGTCCATATGATAGTACTCAGCTATCGAGGTCAGCAACCCTCCTATGTTCACTCTCTGAAATGGAGAACACATGTACATATTAAGCTGATAAATGAGATATGATCCCATATTGAACCGTACTCCGTTAAGCATACACCAAAGGATATACAGCTCTCCCCTCGACACACAGCTTCCTTCCGATCAAGCAAATAGTATGTTGCTCAACACTCGATCCATGTATCGGAGTACTGGGTTCTGAATCAACGAAGCTCGAGCACTGCTAGTCTTGTAATCCACATCCTCACCAGAAATTTCTCTCCAGAATCTGTTAGCATTAAAGTACCCATTCTCCGCTCTCGAAATCCCCATAGGAGTCTGAAACAGGATATTCAAATCCTCAGTTGACCATGTCCTCTGCTCACCTCCAAACTGAAACGAACACTCGTACGGAAGATTACTTGACCCTTTCTTCACAGTAATCGAACATAATACTTCTGCAGTCACATGGAAGTAGGTAGACTTCTTCAGCTCCATAAAGTGGCGAATACCAACTTGATCAAACATCCAAAAGATATCATCTCGGATGTTCATAATAATCATTGCTCCATCATCTTGATACCTTGTTCGAATAATTTTATCTGACACGTCTACCCACTTCTCCTTGATCTCATCCCATTCATTCATCTGAATCTTGAAGTTCGAAGGCAACCGCTCTTGAAGCCTTAGCTTCTTTGTCACTGCATCCTCACGAGATGGTCAATCTTGCCTCTTCTTAGATCGAAGCTCAGCCTCCTTTCCTTTTCCTGAAAACAATACTTCAATCCAACAACCAAGAAAGGGAAACCAAACTAATGCATTCAACTCTACTCAAGACTTCAAGTTTTTCAATGCATAATCAAACTAAACAAGCATGATTCATCCTAATGATCTAACAATTCAATTCACATGCTCATTTATCCCCATTCCAATCAACAAATCACAATAGGATCAACAAACGATTCAACAAACCACAAGCATGCATTACTACTCAAATTCAAGCAATCCAACATGAGATCTACTCAAACTCAATCATTTCTCCAACAATTCAACATGCTTCATCCCAAAACTACTCACATTCCTCATAACTTCACATAATCAACATAGTTCAATTCAATTCAATCAAGCCAAATCAAACCCAACAACTACTCATATGAAATTATGCACTAAAACTTCAAACAACACCATGAATTCAAAAAAACTTAGTTTAATCAGCATACCCGCTCATAATCGACAATTAGAACTTCAATTCTAGGGCATTAGGGTTGAGAAAACATACCTTTTGAACCAGCCATGGCTTAGAATGAACAAGTGTGAAATTCCTCCAAAAAACGCGACGAACCCTAGTTTTTCAACTAGATTGCTCCAAAAATACGATGAATTGAGCGGAATGTGTGTGGAATGTGGTTTAATTGAGGCGAAATTGCTTGTAATCAAATATTGGAGGAGAGGATTTCCAATTCGGGATGAATTCGGGTGGAGGTGGTGTGTGAAATGCTCGAATGAACATGAAAAACGGGGTTTAAAATCACTTACCTGGGCTCAATTCGACCAATCCGAGAGGTCAAATTGGATTGACGTGGTCGAATCCATGGTCGAACTCCTCTACTGGACACCCTCTCATGGCGATTCGACCACCGTTCGACCAAGTGCTCTTGTCAAACTCTTATGTCGTGGTCGAACTCGACTATTCAGAACTTTCAGGTCCGCAATTCGATCTCGATTCGACCAAGCTGCTTGGTTGAACTGATCATGCCTTGGTCGAACCTGTCTATACAACTTTCTGATTGCCAGTTCGGCCTGCCCCTTTGGTCGAACTCCTGGTCGAATTCACTACTGTTTGGTGGAATCGACCTATAACAAACTCTCTGATCCTCAATTCGACCAGGGCTCTCGCGTTCGACCAGCATGTCTAGTCGAACTCAACCCCTGATGCTTCAAACTCAAAATTTCTTCATCCCCTACACACTTTAAGCTCAAAAATGAACATTCGGTACCAAAATAGATCAAAACTAGCTCGAGAATCAATCTTAAACTTGACATCCATGAGTAACTCCACATAACATACTCAAAAACAACACCAAACACCACAAAACATTAGGCAAATTGCAAAAAATCGACACACCACAACCGATAAAAGTTTTGATATGCCGCATAAAATCAACTCCCCTAACAAACGGTACAAAGAAAAGATTACACTCTCAATGCTTCAATGAGGTAAGTACATCACACCCCCCAAACTTAGTAGAAATGATAGTGAAACTAAGTTTGCAAAGAGATGTAATAGCCGATAAATAAGCATATCAATTATAAAAATTTCTTACTCACACAAAAAGAAATAAAGCAATAAAATGGAATGGAAAGCCCCCTAACAGGCGCTCATGTTTTACGTTGGAGAGTCACAACAGTACCAATCTAGTGCAAGATATCCTCAAAGACGACACAAGCATCATCCGGCGACTTGTAATGCTTCAATCGATGCCCATTTGCCACGATAATGTCTCCATCTTTGTCCATAAGTTCAAAACTCCACCCTCCACAGGTTCTATGGATAATGAACGGCCCCGTCCATTTTGATTTCAATTTTTCTGCGAAAAGCTTCAAACGAGAGTTAAAAAGCAACACCTCATCACCTTTCTTGAACTCCTTGTAAGAGATCTTTGAATCATGTCATTTCTTCATTCTCTCCTTGTAGATCTCCGAGTTCTTGTAAGCTCGATTCCTGAACTCATCCAATTGATTGATATGAGTCATTCTCAACTCCTTTTGCTTCTTCAAAGACAAGTTCAAACTCCTCAAAGCCCAAAAAGTTTTATGCTGAATCTTTACGGGTAAGTGGCACGGCTTCCCATAGACTATTTGATACGGTGACATATCCAACACCGTCTTGTAAGAAGTCAGGAACCCCCACAAAACATCATCTAGCTTCATAGCCTAATCTTTTCTATTGGTTCCTACTATCTTCTTCAAGATTTGCTTCACTTGTCGGTTGGAAACTTCAGCTTGTCCATTTGCTTGAGGATGAAAGAGTGTAGTGACCCTATGCTTAATTTCATAATCCTTAAGCACCTTCTCAAGAAGCTTGTTGACGAAGTGAGAACCTCCATCACTCACTAGTGCTCTAGGGACTCCATAGCGGGCAAAGATATGTTTCTTCAAGAAAGATAAAACAGTCCTTGAATCATTCACACGAGTGGGAATGGCTTCCACCCACTTAGAAATATAATTCATAGCTAAAAGGATGTAAAGAAATCTATTAGATGGGGGAAAAGGCCCATAAAATCAATCCCCATACATCGAAGATCTCGACAACAATGCTCGGCTGAAGTGGCATCTCATCTCGTCGACTTATATTTCCCATCCTTTGACATCTATCGCATGTCGCCACATACGATTCACAATCTTTAAACAAAGTTGGCCAATAAAGAGCATATTGAAGTACCTTCGCTGTAGTCTTTTGAGCTCCGAAGTGCCCCCCGTTAGGTTGTACATGGTAAAAATCGAGTACACTCTCCATCTCCATCTCGAGCACACACCTATGGACTATGGAATCCGTACATATCTTGTAGAAAAACAGATCATACCATATAAATGTCTCAACATCCCTCTTGAATTTCGCAAATTGATATCAGTTGTGATCTCTAGGAATTTTCCCTACGGCAATGTAATTCACATAATCCGCATACCATGGATCCATTCCTTGTGCAGCTACCACACATGCTCTTTCAGCTCCTTCAACAAGCACTGGCATAATCTTCTCATCAGGAAACATCTCTTCAATGTAATCGAAAAAATCATCACAATGATCCCTTGTCTCCAACCTTGATAGGTGATCCACCAAAACATTCTCAGTACCCTTCTTATCTCGGATCTCCATATCAAATTCCTGTAGAAGAAGAATCCATCAAATAATTCTTGGCTTTGTTTCCTTCTTCTACATCAAGTACCGGATCGCAGAATGATCCGTGTACACTATCGTCTTCATGTCAACCAAATACTGTCGAAACTTGTTGAATTCATACACCACAGCTAAAAACTCCTTTTCAGTCACAGTTTAGTTCTTTTGTGCAGCATCAAAAGTTTTACTCGCATAATAAATGGCACAGAACCTCTTTTCCCTCAACTGCCCAAGCACCACTCCAAGTGCTAAATCACTTACATCACACATAAGTACAAACGGCTGAGTCCAATCCGGTGTGATCAAGATATGTGCAGCAATAAGCACCTCCTTCAAAACCTGAAAAGTTGTTAGACACTCTTCATCAAAAATATAAGGAACATCCTTTTCAAGCAAATGAGATAAGGGCTTGGAGTATTTTGAGAAGTCTTGTATGAATCTTCTATAAAAATCGGCGTGTCCAAGAAAAGACTGCACTCCCTTTTCATTCGTAGGTGGTGGAAGCTTCTAAATTGCCGCCACCTTTGCTCTATCCACCTGCAATCCCTTGGCCGAAATATGATAGCCAAGAACAATCCCATCTCTTACCATGAAGTGGCACTTCTCCCAATTCAAGACAAGATTAGTTTCTTGGCATCTCTTCAAAATAGTAGCAAGGTTAGATAAACAAATATCAAAGGAGAAACCAAACACAGAAAAATCATCCATAAACACCTTCATGATCTTTTCTATCAACCCGTCAAATATGGCCATCATGCAACGCTGAAATGTAGCAGACGCATTACACAATCCAAAAGGCATCTTCCTAAAGGCAAAAGTTCTATAAGGGCAAGTAAAAGTAGTCTTTTCTTGATCCTCCGGTGCAATCATAATTTGATTATAACCCGAGTACCCATCCAAGAAATAATAAAACTCATACCCTGCAAGACGATCAAGCATTTGATCCATGAAAGGAAGGGGAAATAGTCTTTGCATGTATTTTCATTCAGTTTCCTGTAATCCGTACACACACGCCATCCCGTAGGAATCCTAGTAGCTAAAGTCTCACCATCTTCGGCTTTCACTATAGTCATGCCCCCCTTCTTAGTAACTACATGCACTGGACTCACATGGAAACTATCACTAATAGGATAAATTATTCCAGCATCTAACCACGTTAGGATTTGTTTCCTAATCACTTCTTGAATCGCGGGATTCATCCTCCACTGATTCTGAATGCTACTCTTGGCCTCATCTAACAACCTGATTCTATGCATGCAATAGGAAGGACTAATACCCTTTAAATCATCAAGAGACCAACCAATCACAGATTTATACTTTCTAAGCACATTTAACAATTCCTCAAGTTGATCATCATCAAGGAAAGAAGATACAATTACCAGATATTTTTCATTGCCACCTAGGTAGGCATACTTCAAGTGCTCCGGTAGCGGTTTCAACTCCTCTTTCTTCTCTTCCTGAGGTGCACTCTCTCGATCCAATGGCAAGTACTTCCTAGTCCACTTGACCTCTTCAACTTTGGTCCTTGTCGACTCATACCTGTCATCACCCAAAGCAAGTAAGTTTTCAAGAATTTCAATACATACCTCATTGGAAAGATCATCAAGCTCTGTAGTGGAAAAAGTAAGAGACTCCATCAAACATGTCTCAAGAGGATCCTTCGACAGAATCAAAGACATGTCTTCATTCACAATCTAATCTACTACATCAATACTGTGACACTGCATCTCCATTGGCATCTTCATTGCTTTATCAAGGTTGAATAGGACATCTTCGTTATCCATCCTTAGCCTCAACTCACCCTTCTGCACATCGATCATGGCTCCCGTAGTAGCAAGAAAAGGTCTCCCTAAGATAAAAGGGGCATTATCCTCGTCATCTTCCATCTTCAGCACCAGAAAATCCACAGGAAATACTAGCTTCTCTACTTTGACAAGAACGTCTTCGATCACACCCTTCGAAAAAGTCATGGACCTATCCGCTAGTTATATAGTAACTATTGTGGGAGTCAACTCCCCCAAACCAAGCCTTTGAAAAGTAGACAACGGCATCAAATTAATGCTTGTCCCAAGATCACACAAAGCTCGACGTGCCGGCCCCTTTCCAATTTAACATAACATTGTGAAGCTTCCCGGATCCTTAAGTTTAGCTGGCAGCTTCCTCTGAATGATCTAGCTGCAGTTTTCAGACAAATTCACCATTTCAATTCTATTCAAGCTTCTCTTCTTCAAAAGAATATCCTTCAGAAAGCAGGCATAATACGGCATCTCCAAAATTGCTTCAGAAAAAATAATGTTCAAGCTAATTTTGTTTATGATTTCTAAAAACTTCTTGAACTTCTCTTCCAATCCCTTTTTGACTAGCTTGAGAGGAAAGGGCAGAGGTATCTTTGTTTTGGTAATACCTCATTCATCACGTTCAGCTTTCTCCGCTTTATCCTTTTCGGCTCTTAATCTCTTAGCTCTTTCGCACTTCTTCTCTGCTATAATCTCTATACTCTGATCTTTGGAAGGCACTGGAGTAGTTTCAACATCATGCGGAGTATTCAGCATGGAAAACGGCGAAGAACAGGTGAGTTCAACCTGAGTTCGACCTAGGTAGGTGGTCGAACTCGGCGAGTAATGGTCGAACTGCACACCTGAAAGTTCATTCTCCCTCGTACAGTCGGATTCGACCACGGTTCGACCAACAGGTTTGGTCGAACTGTGGTGATCGTGGTCGAATCAGGCATCAGACAAAACATAGTACTCTGAACGGTCGAGTTTGACCTCAGTTTGACCAGCGGTTCTGGTCGAACTCATCTGATTTTGGTCGAACTGGCCTTCTGACTCCTCCGGACATCGTCCAGGTGCCGAGTTCGACCTCTCCTGTTGAGTTCGACCAGGTTGTCTGGTCGAATCGGGCTCCTATCGCTTCAGGCTTCAATGCCGGCTTCATTGGTCCCTCATACTGCGTTCCAGACCTAAGTGTAATGGCGTGACAAGACTTTGGATTCTCAATACTCTGAGACGGAAGCTTCCCTTTCTCTATAGTTTGATTCAATTTGTTCACATTTCCTGCCATCTCCCTCATTAACAACGTAAGGTCTTTCACTTGTTTAGACAAATCCTTATAATGATCATCAATCTTCTTCTCTAATTTGGCCTCAAGACGGTCTACTCTTGCATCATTCCTCGCCATGTACCTATTCACAGTATCCTCAAAACTCGACTTCCCTTCTTCCACTTTAGCTCCCGGATCAACGCCGATAGGAGGGTGCATCGCATTATTCGGATTGTTTCATGAAAACTCCAGCCTCCTTGGTTGTTAATAACCACTCGGGGGACCACGATTATTGTAGTTCCCTTGATAGTTCCGGTTTCCTTGATTCGGGTACCTAGTTCCTTGAATACTCTATCCTATGGCATAATTTGCATCCTCGATATCCTCTTGGCTAGCTCCTCCATAGCCACCATCCTGCTGCATCATTGGTACTCTCTACGATAAATCCACGATCTGCTTTTGTTGGGACTCTAATAGCTTGTTAATGTTAGTCAAGCTAGAGACAATCTCATCATCTCTTCCCGACTTCACCATAGTATGTTCAACTTGTGCTACTTTACCAAGGACATAAGTGCCTCTCACTCTATTAGTCGGACAATCTCTAGAATTCATTGAAATATCTTCAAAAAGCTTCTCGACCTCATTGGGTGACTTCGTCAGTAATGCTCCATTAGAAGAAGCATCAAGTAAAACACGCAGTCCAACCCATTGTAGAAAATACTGATATATTGAGCTTTAGATAGCCCATTCTGTGGACACTTCCGTAGCATGTCCTTGAACCTGTCCCAAGCTTCATGAAATTTCTCATTGCCATGGATAGAAAATTGATTGATTTTCTGCTTCATCTTGAACACCTTTGAAGGTGGCATGTATCGCTCCAGGAATTTCACTTTCAACTTCTCCCATGTATCACATTCAGCAGCATCCAGATTATCGTACCAATCTCTCGCTTTTTCATTTAGCGAGAACTTAAACAGTATAATCTTCCTCGCATCCTCATGAGCTCATGCATCTTTTTGTGTGCTTGCATAACCAAGGAACTTATTCAGATGTTATTGAGGATCTTCAAATGTTCTCCCAGAAAAGGGACTCCTTTCAATCATGGTTATAAAAGCAGGGTGTAGATCAAAATCAGCTCCAGTTCCTCTTGCAACTAACAACCCAGCATTGCATGTTCCGTTGTTCATAAAGACTTCTCGGATGGCAAGTGTATTCGGGTCCACTGTCATATTGATTGCTTCTACTTCCAAATTAACTTCGGTTGCAGTTTCAATCATTTGCGGATTCAGCACGTCAACTTCAACTCCTAAATCAAGAGCTTTAGTTGGTTCTACTTTCTTGTTCTTATTCTTCTTCTTCTTCTTCCTCGACGATGCTCCGATCTCTGGATTATATTGCTCTAATTCACCTTTCTTTGATCTTGTGAGCATACACCTAAGAAAAATAAGTATTAGAAATCAAAACAGAATAATAATATCAATTAAATTAGAAATAATCAAAAGATATTTAATGTCGTCCCCGGCAACGGCGCCAGAAACTTGATGAGTGTTTTCTCAACACGCAAAATCAATCCTCAAGTATAAGGATATCAATTGTAGTTTCGAAAGGTGACCAAGTAATTATCGAATCCAATGGATGGATTATTATCAATTCAATTATATTCTATTTAACTAAGATTATGTTAGCAAAATTGATTTGGTTTGTTTATTAAACTACATAACATAAATTAAAATAGCAAAGTAATTAAACAAGCAATAGAGGAACTTCGGTGGTGATCAAGTAATTAATAGAGTAGTTCGTCAGGTAATCCAGTTTTACTTATTAATTTTCTTTCCATGTGTTGTTGTCCGACTCTACCTTGTGGTTTATGGACGCATCACTAAACCATGCAAGCATACTCTATAGACACAAGTAAGCAAGCGTATGACACGTGTGAATATCCTTGGAGCAAGATGTATACTTTACCCCCCTTTCTAGGTACTATCATAATCAATTATTTCCCGTGCACTTAGTACTCTAACCCGATTTGATCTCTCTTTTTAGGTACTATAAAGTTATACTCTTTATCCTACTTATTAACCCGAATATGATTCAATTAATAAGTATCTATATAAGACAGTTCTAATAAGACTTCGTAATCCCTTCACTTAGAATTATAACATACAATCCTGCTCAGCGGTGAACGCACTCAATCAATAACAAGAGATGTATTCAGACTCTACATATTCAGATTCTAACCCACGATTGATATAGGAACCATCATGGCTAGTTGGTAAGATCTTACTTGACTCGCCAGACGAACCTCTCCTCAAGACTCCTTCGGATGATGATAGGGCTTGGTGATGGATGGATGATGAATTCCTTCTTGTTTTTTTTCTTCTCCTGCGAAAGCTCTTCTTTTATACTTGTAAACTCTCCTTACGGGCCTTGGATGGGCTTTTGAGCGAACACACGCACTGAAGGTATAAAATACGAATTTGGTAAGTTTTCGGACGTCGATTCGACCAAACACATTGGTCGAACTCCTGCATGCTGGTCGAATCCCTCTGTAACTTAGCTTCTGACTCCGGATTCGACCAGAGTGTTGGTCGAACTGGATACTTCCTGGTCAAACCAGAACTGCTTCTGTTTAAGATTCTAGTTCGACCACAGTTTGACCAAATAGTTTGGTCAAACTTGGCTGTCGTGGTCGAACTCGACTTTTCCAAGCTCAGTTCGACCAGAGGTGCTGGTCGAACTCCCTTCTTCTTGGTCGAATCCACCCCTGTTTCTGCCTCTTTCCGGATCCAATCATTTCCAACTCGTTTTTCATCGAAAATCAACTCAAATAGATCTGTAAACTCCCGATTCATGACTTTCCACTAAGTATAGCAATTCACATCGAATTACCATTATTAATTACACCATAAGTACATGAATCCAGACTCGAAACTAGTGAATTTACACACTCATCAACAACTCCAGTCTTTTTCAAGTCTCCCACACCTAACTTTTCAAACACTGATCGAGGCATCACATTAATGGAAGCTCCAAGGTCTAACATGGCTCTTTCCACCTTGAAATTCCCAATATTGCAAGGAACCACAAACATGCCAGGATCCTTGCGCTTCTGAGGTAACGTTTGCTGGAAGACAGCTGAAACGTTTTCTCCCATCACCACTTTTTCATCTCCTTTCAACTTCTTTTTGTTGGTGCATAACTCCTTTAAGAACTTGGCGTATCTCGGATTCTGCTTAATCGCCTCAATGAGAGGTAAATTGATCTTCACTTTCCAAAACACCTCAAGTATTTATTTATCCTTTTCAGTGGTATCCGGCATTCTTATCCTGCTTGGAAAAGGCAAATGGTTAATATTAAAATAATAGGGTCAGAAATTTTAACCTAATTTTTTTACCTTCTGACATTGAAGGTTTCAGTGCCAGTGTTATGTTTCTGCACATCAGATTTTTTCACCCCAAACTGATCGGTCTGATTCTTCATTGTTCCAGCAGGCTCTACATCATCTTTTTCCAGGTTTTGGTCAGGCTTTTTGGGCAGTACAACCTCCTCCAACTGTTTTCCACTTCGCAGTGTAATAGCACTCACATTCTTAGGATTAACCTCCATTTGTGAGGGTAACTTCCCACTGTTATGAGCCTGCATCTGGCCTACAGTTGTAGTGAATTGGGTTACTTGATTTTTCAGGTTCTGAATTGACGATTGGTTTATCATTTTCAAGTCCTGGATGGATGAATGTGTCATCTCTTGGAAATTGAGATTGTTGACAGCTATTTCTTTCATCATTTCTTCAAATAAAACTCCGGAGCTTGCCCCGCCTTGTTGGCGATTTCCACCATCTTGAGGGTGATCTTGTTGCCTATTCACCACTCTATGCTCTTGAAACTGCTGTTGTCCCCTATTTCCTCCTTGTCCACTATCATACCTGAGATTAGGATGATCTCTCCAACCCTGATTGTAGGTTTGAGAAAATGGATCATAAGGTCGCCCCATGGCGTTTACTTGCTCCTCGCTGGGTGTAACCCTACAATCAAGAGTAGAATGATCATTAGTTAAACAATATTGACAAGATGGAGGGTTTACCCCTTTTTCCTTTTGCAAGATTCTCTATAGCAACTGTCAACTTGTTCAAAGTTTCCTCCAACTTAGAATCATAGACCTCCTTTACTTCTTTAAGGATGGATCACGTCTGCCAAACTGTTGAGTGTTAGCAGCCATGCTAGCAATCAATTCTCTAGCAGCAGTAGGTGTGTTCATTATAAAAGCTCATCTGTTAGTCGCATCAAGCATGTTTCGATCCATGATCGACAACCCTTCGTAGAAGTACTGCAATAGAAACTGATCGCTTATTTAATGTTGGGGGCATGCTGATGTGAGGTGTTTAAACCTCTCCCAATACTCATGTAAACTCTCCCCTTGCATCTGACGAGCTCCAAATATCTCCTTGCGTAAGACAGCAACTCCAGTGGCCGGAAAGTAAGTTTGGAGAAAAAGTTTCTCCATTTCAGCCCACGTATTTAACAATCTAGATGGGAGATAATAGAACCAATCCTTCGCCATGTCCTTCACTGCAAAGGGAAATGCCCTAAACTTGACTTGTTCCTCCATCACTCCGTTTAGTTTCATGCTCATGCATACAACCGAGAACTCCTTCAAGAACTTGTGAGGATTTTCACCTGAAAGACCATGGAAAGCAGGAAGTAAGTGAATCAATCCCGATTTCAATTCAAATACAGTAAGTAATCGCAGCAAAGTTAATACATAGTGGCTGATCAAAGTTTTTTCTGTATTTTCAGCCATGTTTTCCTCTTCCGACTCAGATCCTACAGTATCTTCCTACTCTAAATCAGAAAATTCAGAATTTTCCTCTCCAAGATGAAGTGGATCAAATGCAAGTTCGAGTTCGGTAAGATTTCCAGCGGTTCCGTCAGTGGACAAACTTATTTCCTTCTTCTTCCGGAACTCCTTTCTCAACTTCCGGGCAGTTCTCTCGATTTCTAGTATGTATTCAAGCTGTTTTTGACAGGAAGATCAAGTGATCATTCACAGAAAAAATTTTCGAAAACAGGGGAAACTGACACTGAAGGGTTCAGTGTCAATGTTACTGGAAAATTCGAAAATTCTAGAAAAAATTCAGAAATTTCAGAACCTGTAAAAATGCAGAAAAATATCATAAACACAATATTTTAACAAAATTCAATTTTAGTCCCCGAGCAAACCGCGCCAAATTTGGTGGTTGTCGCGGGCCTACCAAAATATAATTTATTTCCAACTCACTCTAATACTTAGTATAGCAACGAGTATGGGTCGAACCCAAGAGAGTATAATGAAATTTTAATTAAATTTAAGTGTTGCAAACATATAAAATAAATAAGGGGTGGTTTTGAATTGGTAACAATTGAAATTAACAATAACAATAAATTAACTTAATTTGTTTAAATAACAAAGTAGATTGGAAATTAATTATAAAATTAACCAAATGAGACAAACCTAGTTTAGGATGACGATCCCCTCCTGTTTACTAAATTAACTAATTACAGGAATTAAACATCTAGCCTAATGCGCAAACTCAAATCCCTAGCTTGATGGTACGACCAATCAACCCGAATGTTCTTATGTTTATCAACTAGGGTACGACCACTAAATTAAACTATCTACGAGTGACCCTATGGATTCAAACTCGTAAATGCATTAAAACTCTAAACATAGAATTACTAGGCTACGAAATCCGGCTAGGAATCATACAACCTAGATCCTATTACACCTAGAGGAAATAATCTCTATTTTCTACTTAATCCAATTCCTACAACAATTACGAATTGTAGATCATGAAATAGCAGTAAGCAATAAAATAACTACACTAGTTGATCGGGCTAAAATAATTATTAAACTGCTATAAAGAACATCAACGCATGTAATAGAATAAACTTGCACAAAAGATTCAACATAAAAATCCTTAATAATTAATCTACGGTTCAACGGAAGGTTCACGAGTCCTAAACTAGAAAAGGGGATTATATCTGCATGTTCATAGCAAAAACAAAATTAAAAATATAAAAACCGATGATGTCCGATGATCTTGAACTTCACGCCAATTCTGCCTTGGAGAAGGGGAGACAACTGCTGCTACTTCACGCCTGAATTCACATTTTCATCGTGTATCTCTGCTCCCAAAAATAAATAAATATCTCTCATATATATCTGTGTCTTGATCTCTAAGTAATCATGCTTGATCTCTTTCCTTATTTCTCTCTTCCAAAAATATCTTCAGGATCTCTCCTTTTTTTTACCGTGTCTTCCATAAGATATGGGCCTGATTTGGAATGATTCTGGAACGTGAGAAAACATGTGAGAATATTTCCAGCTGTCACTTTTCTTATTTATTCTGAATTTTCGTTCGTTTCCACTGACACTGACACTAAAGAGATCAGTGTCAGCTTATCTGGCAGCAACGATTTTCTTCCACAAATTAGCCTGTTTCCACATCAATTTATAACATTAAAGCTCTAATTTACCAAAGACAAGTTAAGTCAATTCAGCACCCAATTAGCACATAAGTCAATCAAATAAACATGAATTTCAACCAAATAATCGTGCTAAAATATGACTTATCACCTTGAATGACATAATATGCCGGAGGAGCAATGCCTCTAGCAATGTTAGAGAAAAAAGGAAGGTCTTTAACACATTAATATCAATATTGGAACCTGGCATCCCAAAATACGCATGTCATATCCACATATCATAGTCAGCTATAGCTTCAAGATTAATTGTAGGGGATCCACTTCGACCAGAATATTGTCCTGCCCAAGCAATTAGACAATTTATCCACTTCCTGTGCATACAATCTAGACTTTCCAACATCCCAAGAAATTCACATTGCTTACCAATATAAAATAGTTGATCAATGTAATTTTCACTTAGATTTTCGTGTTGTTCTTTGGGGTTATTTTATGTACTAGTAATGCCCCCGCACGATGCGCGGAATAATAGCACAGACAAATATTATGTAAATTATTATATTAAAATTAATAATAAAATAAATAAATTTAAATAAATAAATAAATAAATCTCTTGTAAAACAGTGATTATGTTAAACGAATTTAATTTAATTGTAATTAATATATACATATATAAAGTATGTTTATTGATGACGAATATATATATATATATATATATATATATATAATATCAAAGTATAATTTTATGGTATTGATTAATTAAAGTAGAAATACATTCTTTCAGTACAGATCATTTTTAAAAAAAAAATTAACATCCCCTACCATAAGTATAATACTCTATATTGTATTTAATGCTTAAAAATACTTAATTTACTTTAAGGGAAAAATATTTTTTGTACACTTTGAAATATATTACTTTATTTTTGCCTAAAAACTTGCTTAAAAGACCAACACAATCCCTTAGTAAAAGTCATGGAGTTCACTTTAATTGAAGTTTTAACTGGCAGGTCAAGCCATGAAATTTAAAAAATATATATAAATAAATAAAATAATGTTAAATAATTGTAAAAATTAATGTAAAATGTCAACCGTCTTAATACTCCCTCTGTCCCGACGTAAGAGGGTCATTTACTTTTTTGCACGTAGATTAAGGAGTATAATTTTTTAATGTGTAGTGGGTAGTTGTATTAGTGGGAGTGTGGGTCTCATATTTTAATTGTATTAGAGGGGGTGTGGGTTCCATGTGTGTAAAAAAAGAAAGGGACTCTTTGGGTGGGACGACCAAAATGGAAAAATGATCATCTTAGCCTAGGACGGAGGGAGTATATTTGAATGCAGAATACTTTTGTTTTTTTTTTAATAAATACAATGTGTTCAGTATTTTCATTCATGGCGTCCAAAATTTTATTTTTATTATTATTATTATTATTATTATAAGTAAAACACTGGGGTGATTCACGGAATAATATAAAATTTTCATTGAAATATAATATTATTTTTTATTTAGAAAAAAATTATATAAAATATTTGTGTGGATAATTCATAAAAGAATAAAGTATTATTTTGCAATTACATAATTCATGTATTGCAAATGAATTAAAGAGTGTCTTCAAATTTTTTGAGTGTCTAACAATATTTTTAAAGAGGTGATAGAGTTTTGTTCTTATGATTATTTATATAAGATGCGAAATAAAAAAAATTATTGGGAAAGATAAATTCTTACCATTATTTGGAAATATGAATGAATATTTATTTATTTTTAGTTTTCTAATTCCAATACAAAAACAAATTGAGAAGTTTTGATTTATTTATTAATGTATGCATTTTCACGGTAAATGTGAGAAGTTAATAATTGTTGCATTTCGATATTTTTATATTTATTGAACAAACAAAGTGATTTTTATTAATGTGAAGATGGTTTGATAAATAATAGGAATGACTACTATATCAATTTAACATATTTTTATATCTCTTCATTTTTCAGTATAATTTTAATGATTTTCATCATGTATATTACTTCATATTTTTATATTTTGCATTCCTCTTTTCATATCAAAATGGAGCAACCTCCTGGTTACATTGATCCCTTGCATCCGTCGCACGTGTGTTGTTTAAAACGAGCATTATATGGCCTTCGCCAGGCTCCACTTGCTTGGTACCAACGTTTCAGCTCGTTTCTCTTGAAACTTGGCTTCTTATGCAGTACTGCCGACACATCCCTCTTTATATTCTCTAGAGGTTCATGTCTTCTTTATTTGTTAGTCTATGTGGATGATATCATCCTCACCGGTAATGATTCCGCTACTCTCACGCATTTACTTTCTCGTATTCGCTCTGAATTTGCAATCAAGGACCTTGGGCCCTTGAATTATTTCCTGGGGATTGAGGTTTCATATCCTACCAATGGTTTATTTTTGTGTCAAGCTAAGTATGCTAGAGATATTTTAAAGCGAGCAGATTTGTTGGATTCTAAGCCTGTCTCGACTCCTTTGGCTGCCGGTGTAAGCTTCACAAGAGATGGTCATGCTTTCTCCAACCCCACATTATACCGCTCTTTGGTTGGTGCGCTGCAGTACCTCACTATTACCAGACCAGACTTGTCTTATGCAATTAATACCGTGAGTCAATTTCAACAGTCACCAACATTGGAGCACTTTCAAGCAGTGAAATGTATCCTACGTTATGTTAAGGGTATTCTTGCTTTTGGTCTTTCCTTTACCTCAGGGCCTCGTTCTCTTTTGGGTTACTCAGATGCTGACTGGGCTAAATGTCTTGATACACGGTGTTCTACGTATAGCTACGTCATTTTTCTCGGCAACGATCTTATTTCTTGGAGTGCTAAGAAGCAACTAACAGTTTCACGCTCTAGTTGCGAGTCTGAATATCGCGCTATGGCAAATGCTGTTGTTGTACTAACGTGGGTTGTTCATCTTTTGCGAGAACTTCATGCATCGCCAAGCGGGCCAAACACATAACTGCAGTGCTTTATTCCTCACGCAGAATCTGATTTCTCACAAGCGGGCCAAACACATAGACATTGGTTATCACTTCATTCGTGAAATGGTTGCTAATTATCGATTGTCTACACAGGTTGTCCCATCCAACTCTACAGCTGGCGGATATTTTCACCAAGAGTATTCCGCGTCCCTTATTTGAGATGTTACGTGCCAAGCTCTGCGTTTCATTGAACCCAACGCTTCGTTTGCAGGGGGTGTTAGTGTAGAAGATTCTAGAGATCACGTGTAGTATATTCTCTTTATTTATATTTATCTCTTTCCATATTTGTAGCCATCAAGTGTAAATATATTATACGGTGTATCAATTCAATCTCCTCAATTGAGGATTACTCAACTCTCACAACTCTGAACTGACATTATTTTTTCTTTAGAGTATAGAGCAATTTAGTAATCATTCTATTTTCTCTTTCTTTTTTCCAGAAAAAGAATTTAGTCCTATTGACTGCTGTTGTGTTTTCTTGATGCTTTATGAGTGGCCCTTTGTTTGAATAGGAACAAATTAGGAAATTTGTGATTTTTTTCTTGTATAAATGCACTGGTTTAGTTCTTGGAAAAAATTGGGACTATGATACTAGTGGAGTAGTGAGAGTCTAACTTGTGTATAATTAAAGTAGCTAAATACTATAATGTAGTTGCTTTTAAGGTAATAATGATGAACCACGAGGATTTAGAGAAGCTGGAAAGTAAGCATTTTATTTTATATTATTTTAGGCTGTTGTTATACATATAACATCTTTTTGCTTTTGAATGAACGCTAGAACATTGCAATCCTTGAACCACCACATGATTTGAGAGAAAAAGAAGTGCACTGTGGCGAAGAAGTCGATAATTGAAAATATACTCTTTCAAGTTCAGATTGATTCCACTTTATTAAGCTTTACTCAATAGGCAGACGTAAGTTCAACAATTTTTATTTTAGAAAATCAACACTAAAGTGACAAAGTTTAAAGCTTGCCATGGTTAGTGATAACTATAAACCATGATGTTTCTTTTGAAATGGTTTATAAATATCTAGATCTTGTATGTTTACAGATGATCTATGATTTGATTTTTAATACAATTTGTGTAGCTCACATGATTATTTGCTAATTGCCCATACATATAAGGTTTTAGATCCTTTTAGGGAAAGCTTTATGCATTCTCTATAATTTATGAGTTCTCGCAGATGTGTACACGATTGCACAATATGCACGCATCTAATATTAAGAGATGATCATAATGGCTGCTTATGCAACGTATTCTCATGTATAAATCTTTTCTTGATTTGATTCATTATCTGCTAGGTTTTTTTTACTGTTACATGCTCTTGTTGAGTGTAACTATGTAGAATCTACTGTCAAAGCTTGTAAGTGAAGTGCTTTTTTATTGTTTTTCTTCTTTAATTATTTATTTGTATGTTTAGCTTCAACATATTGCTTTCCTAATCTGATCGTCACTGCTTAGAAACAAGCTCCAGGAATGCTTTCGATGATGAGGGAACTTGGTATAAAACCATTAGGAAGACACCACCTTGGTATTGATGATTCGAAGAACATTGCAAGAATATTGCATCATATTCTTGGTTATGTAGCCCTTCTACAGATTACTGCAAAAAGAGAACATAACTCTCCTAATACCCTGAGATTTTTGTTTCAAAATCGTGTTTAATAGTTTCTCTTAAGTAATATATTTAATTTTACATGAATATTTGCTCATGACTCGGTGTTTAATGGGTGCTAGGGTGTTAAAAGATTTTGCAGGTCCCGTTTAGATATGATTGCAAAAAATAAATAAATAAAACAGTTATAACTGGAGTTGATATCATTTATAAACACAAAGTCTTTCGTGATTATGCTTAGGGCCGGACGGTACGGTATACCGAAAATATTTAAGCATACTGTATATCGTATCAAAAATTTTGGCATTAAAAATGCATGCCGATATCATACCAAAAGTTTCGGTACGCTAATAATCAATACCGCTTTTTGCTGTATACTAAAATAATATTTCATACCGATGTACCAATACATACCAATTCCAAGAAATATGGAAAAATCTCTTTGTATTTTTTACAGAATCGATTTATATGACAAGACAGTTCATTTTTTATCCGTTTCAACTCCAATTTCTTCTTATGCTATTTTCTTCCTTGATTTCCAACTAAAACACAACAAAACGCCTCAAATACACATATTTCACAAATATATGAAAAGTAAGGCTTCTGTGCTAAATATAACAATAATCCTAGAAAAATATATCAAATTGATCCTTAAAATACCCAAATTTTCACTCTTATCAACTGCCACCACCGTCATTGTAAAAGGATTAAAACAAACAAAAAATGAATTCCCAAGAGAGAAAAATGTGATGAAGAAACTCACAATTTGTGCAGAAGCAGGTAATCTATCCTCTGCCTCGATCACCATCTCTGATCGATTATCTCAATAAGATAACCTATAACAATTGTAAACACATCAACAATAAGACTACACAATCAAACAATATAAACTTATAGACTAACTCTAGCAAAGGATCAATACATCATTTCCTACATGGAAGATAATAGAATATGCTGTAGAGAGAACAAGGGAGGAATTGAATAGTCATTCTCTCTTGACTTCAAAAATATAAATATGCAGGTCGCTGCAATTCGAGCTGTGGAATCTAGGGTTCAAGGAATAGATGGATAGCAGTGAACGTATGCACAAGAGCAAGCGTGTGCAACATAAGAAGAGGATAAGTTACACGAAAAGATTATTTAATTCAGAAATATGAACAAGTAAAAGTAATAAATGTACATAATTAAGATTAGCATTAATTTCTAAAAATTCACTTCTAGGATTTTCAAATTTATCTCGACTTTTTATTTTTTTCAATTTAATATACTATCTATTTACTATTTTCAATTTTATCACGATTTTTAATTTTTGTCAATTCAATAACAATATTTTTAATTATATCACAACTTTTATTTTTACAATTTGATATACCATTTATTTCATATTTTCAATTTACTTCAGTATTATTATTATTATTACTATTAATATTATTATTATTGTTGTTGTTGTTGTTGTTGAAAATAATTTTAAACTGGAATATGAATAAACTGACAAAATCAACACTAAAAATGAAGTAAAACTCTCTTTTATTTTTATTTAGCAATTTGGCCAAAAATGCATTACAGAGTGAGCCGAACAGAGCTTCATTTCAATAGAAGAAATTAACACAGGGAGAAAAGAGAGAAAAATTGTGCTAATTTTGGTAATGAGAATGAGATGGTCTTCATTGATGGTTCCCGGTGCTACTTATAGGCAAAGATTGGGGATAATTAAATGTAGGGTAGTCATAGAAGCCTAGGGCCTAGGCTTACTTTACATTTAATACAAAGATCTTATCTATCTTCTGTGATGCAATAAGATTTGGGAGATTTGATATTTCCCGCCTTAGAGAGTATCCAATGTGATGCCGACTTGTGATCACCTAGGCCAGACCACCAGGATGCCAAAGGGTCGCGGTTGAGCTACTGCGGCGCTATACCGGAGCACGGCTGCCGAGCTGCGATAGCGGTCGACCTATTGTGGCATGTCTACTAGGTATGGATGCCGAGCTATGGAGGAGTGGCTGCGGGGCGTGGCCGACGTGCTGCTACCAAGGTACAAGGTGTCTTATTACGTAGAGCTGTCATGCGAGTTGTCCTACAAAACTGCCTAGTGAGGCTGTAGAATAATTTCCACGTGTAGCTGCACTTTGGAACTGCCTTATGTAACACTTAGAAGAATTGTCATGTATAGCTTTTAGTGGACTTGCCATCTATGATATTCCGTAGTACTACCATACCACTAAAAAAATCCTTGAATGAAGACGGTTTTAGAGACGACTTTTAAGGATTTGAGACGGTTTTATGACCGTCTACAATTTGTGCGTAGCTAGAATAGAGACGGTTTTATTTTGAGACGGTTGTAAACCAGACCGATCGGTTTAATTTGAGACAATATATAGCCGTCTCAATTTTAGACTGTTCGGTGCCGTCTTCACTTGAGACTGTTTTGGAGTCGGCTCTTTTAGTGGACCAGAGTAATTCTTATAATTTATTCATTATATATATATATATATATTCACAATAGTTATAATAATGTTTTAATTATAAAATCTAAAGTAATTTATAAATATTATTTAAAATATTTGACAAGATCATATATTTATATACGTATATCAGTAGTTAATAATTAATAATAATTAGCCTTCTATGATTGATTCTATCATTAGTTTTTGAGTTGGTTTCTTGTGTCTTTGGACACATCGTGCACCCATATTTTTTAGTATTAAATTGTATGGGCACACGGTGTGCCCCTAGGCACACAAGTTTTTGCCTTAGTTTGAGTTTTTTTTCCTACAATATTAATTTTGATCAATTTTTGTCCAGTTTTAGTCTTTTCTTTTTTTTTCATTTTTTTCAAAATTTGATTCTTCTTTTGTCCACTTTTTGATTTAAGTTTTACACATTTTAACATAAAAGACTCATTTTGGATAAACGAAATGAACTAAATTGAACCCAAAAAAAAAAGGCCAAAATTAAAAATGTAACTAACCAATAATTATATGGCAAAAACTTGTGTGCGCCCGGGCACTGCCTTTAAAATTTTGTGTTAAATTGTATATCCTTTTATATCCTTTAGTATAAAGATGTATACCCTTTATTTTTTTAAGAAAAATAAAAATATATTAATGAAAAGTGTATACCCTTTAGAAAAAATGGTGTAACCTTATTAATTAAAGTGTATATCTTTTAGAACAAAATAATGTACTCTTATCCATAATACTAAATTCTAAAGGCGCACGGTGTGCACACGAACGCACGCAAGCCTCACTCTTATTATATTTTCTTCTTTCTTCCTCTTTTTAAATTCTTCAATTTTATCGGGAGTTCTATATAGAATAATTTTTATTTTTATTTTCATCTTTCTTTAAAATCAATAATTTATTTATTTACTTTGTATTCATTATTGGTATTTCTTTCTATGGAGATATGTGTTCTCTTCATTCTTTTTTTTCTTTTTTTTCTTCAAATCTATTTTGTAGAAAGAAATACAATCTATCAATTCAAAAGTGTACGAAAGAAGAACCAAATTTTGATTCAAAAGTACACATAAGGCAAATTTTGTCCTGATTCAAAATTTCTATACGTTTTAGATATTGGAAATAACTTTATGATTTGCCTTTTCTTTTTTTTTTTAATTCACTCTTTTTTTTATATTCACTTATATATGATGAGTTTCAAATAAGTGATGCCTCATAAATTTTAAATAAGTGATGCTTTTTTTCCCTACCACGTTGCACTTTCTTTTTACTTTTATATAAAAAAAATATATATTTTTTCACTTATTTCCAATAAATTTCAGCGTTTTTTCTTTCACATAGCAACTTTTATATATACCAGTAATTATCCGTGTGTTATATATAAAAAATTATTATTAATTGTAAACTTAAATATTTTTATTGTATTCCTTAAAATATTATTATCATGAATATAAGTTTTTTTTAAGATAATTTAATCTTTTAAATATTAGTATTGTGTGTTAATAAGATATGATCATTTTAAAATTAAAGTGTATCAGTGAGATTATTGATAATATAATACAGAAATGTGTGATTTAGACAGAAATAATATAAAATAATTTTTTTATACATGAATATGAGAGAAATATGATAAAAAGAAATAATACTCCATCCATCCGCTTTTAAGAATATCATTTGTTTTATGCTTATTTTTTTTTTGGTTAATTATGTTAAAATACATCACCTTTTCTACTTTTCTCAATTTAATCATGAATTTTTTTTAATCAAAAAAATACATGGCCTTTTCATTTTTTTCAATTAATCATGAACTTTTATTTTTATCAATTAAATACACAATTTTTTAATATTTTCTCAATTCAATCATGAATTTTTTCTTTTATAATACATGATCTTATATATTTCACAATTTAATCACAGTTTTTTTTAATTAATAAAATATGACAATTTCAATTAAAAAATATTAATATACATTACATTTATTAAAATATAATGACATTTATTAAATAATGTATACATGACATATTATAAATATAAAAAATAAAATAAAATAATTGATAACCAATATTGTCTAAGTATAAAAGAAAAGTTGAATTAATCACAACTGTAATTCAATTAATTCCCGTCGAAAGAAAAAAAAAATCCATGTGTTAGAAAATTAACTTTTATTTTTAGAATTTATTATTCTTTTTAATATTTATTTTCAAATTATTTAAACTTATACAATGTTTACGTTACGTAGATTTAGAGAATGGGGGCAGTTGTAATTTTAAACTTAAATTTTTTTATTTTTATAATTTAATCACAAAATTTTCTATATATAAAATATATAACTATTTTAATTAATAAAATCACGCATGTTAAATCTTTAAAATATAATATACATGAATTTAAATATTAAAAATATTAAAAAAATTATTCATAAAAATCCATGATTAAATTTATTTAATAAAAATAAAAAAGTCATGATTATATTAAAAAAATACAAAAAGATCGTGTATTTAATTAATAAAAAAATAATTCGTTATGAAATTAAGAGAATATAGAAAGGTTGTGTATTTTTTTATTAAAAAAATAATTCGTGATTAAATTGAAAAAAACGAAAAGGTTGTATATTTCAACGTAATTAACCCTATTTTTTTTTATGTGTGGTGCGTAATTTATTAGTGAGGTGTGAAAATTAAGATTTCAACTAAAAAAATTAATGTAATTAAATAAAAAAGAAAAGTAATGATTTTTAAATTTAAATTTTACATAAAATATTTATATAAAAAGTAAAAATATAAAATTAATTTTAGGCTAATATTTTTATTTTTTAAAAGTTCAAGAATTAAGATACCATATAAATGAGTAACTAAACGACCAATATTCTTATTTTAAAAGTAGTTTTTATTTTAAAAGTCCAAGAATTAAGATACTATATTATATAAATGAGTAAATAAACCACCAATATTTTTTTTTGTTAAAAAACCCAATAATTAAGGACAATAATATTTTTTATCAATCTAATTTCTAACCTTGGGCTGCATATTTCCATAAAAATGAAAACAGAAATTTTAGAGAAATTAAAGAAAACTCAAACATGAAATGGAAGGACATGAATACACAATCAAACAATCTAACCTTGTGATTGGCCTATGTGCTAGCATTGCAGAATTCTTATCACAAATCCCATTTGGCCTGCGATTCAAAATTTTAAATAAATAATTACTTTATTCTCATAATAACTTTGCCTCAGACTCATGTTTCCATCTATTTTGATGAAGGGCTGCCACAAAATGAAGGAGTATCAATGGAATTGAACATGGATGCGATTAACAATTTCAGAAAGAAGTTATGGTCATTTTGAATAATTTGTGAGAGGGCTTTCCACACCTAATGTCTGAACAACTTGCTTTAAAGCTTCCGCCACCTCGCTCATCTGGGTCGATCATTTGCACTTTCCACCACCTCGCTCATCTTGATGTGTGTATGTAAGCATATCCATATGTTCCAACAACCTGTAAGCATAAATCTCAATTAGTCTCTAAATTCTAAGTATAAGCTCAATTAAATTTTAAGAAACATTTGCTCTATTTAAGTTTATAATTGCTTATAACATTAAATTTCAACTTTCAAATGATTAATGATGATCTTTGTTCTGATACCATATGCTTGATTTTCTGAACACAATTCTGCAATCAACAGCATGAAACAGATTATTCTATTACTATAGCATTGTTTGATAACAGTGATTGATTGCTTTTCCAGAAAGGGCGAACAACCTACATGAAAGGAATTAGTCATTATCTCAAGATGCAGAATTGAGCTCAGAAGGTAGCAATTGATGAGATTTCAGTAACTCGACAATTTCCATACCATGAGTTTGAATCTTCACATCATGTGATTCAACTGGTAAAACCTGGAGTATTAATCAAAAGTTACCAAGAATAAACCTAATACTCTATGTCACAAGCAATCATAGGCATCTCAACTCTAGCAATTTCAGAATTAACAAAGGCATTGAGAACTATTTTTAATAACTTCAGTAATGAAGACTACTGATCATATTTTCTAGAAGCGACTTCAGCAATGGTATCTCCATCTCCTTAAATCGAAAAAAGAGAACATATATCAATAGTTATGAAAGGAGAACATACTTTTGTTGAAATGTGAGTGTCCAGCTGTTGGACCCTCTTGAGCAAGCCTGAAGTACCCTGTTTACTTTACACCAAGCACGGCCAACTTCTTCCGCAAGGTTGAAAATCGCGATATAACTGCAGCCACCGCTAACGGTCGCCGGAGCAGCAACTGGATCCTTCGCCGGAGTTTGCTTTCCTCCCGTCACCTTCGGCCGCTGCTCCTCGCTGGATCTGCCTCGATACAGGAGCGGAGCAGGCGGATAGCCTCGATAACGTTGTCAGTCCCGGCCTCCCCTTGGTGCATATCATGGCGGCCTTCGTGGATGCGACACTGCGCCTCCACGGGAACGCCGCCTTGGGCTCGGATGTAGGCTATGACGCTCTCCATCGCCGTGACACGCAGGCGCCGTACGCAGTCGCGCGGAGCTTCTGCTCCAGGACCTGCCACCGCCTCCAGCCACCACAATGACCGACCAATATTGCAATATTTTTTTTTTTTCAATTATTTTCAGTATATATATTGTATTCCACGACAGGTATATATTTACAGTTGTGAAGAGTGCACCGGAAGCTTCCTCTGACACTATATTCACACTTCTTGGGCAGCATTTATTGTACACAGTAAAAAAATTGGTCCTTTTCCTTTTTTTACTATTAAATATTTTTAATGTATTTTACACGTATACCCTTATTTTGGGCGGGAACTTGACTATTCTCTTTTTATATGTAATATAGATTTTACTCTCGTTTTTGAACCATTAATTGTGTTTTTATGATATTTGTATGTGTTTAGATATTTGTATGTGTTTAGAGTTGGGATGAAAATACTAAGTGATATAAATATGTTAAAAAAGGAGAAATATGGAGTCAGGAGGATGAAACAAAGAAAGTGTGGAAATCACGGCACAACTCGACACGAGTGTTTTCCTCGCTGTGAGTTTCGAAACCAACCTCAACACGAGTTCAAGCCTCGCCCTTGTGAAAGGACGAGTGTGGAATGCTCCGAATAAGAAGCATGATCTTGTCTCTGTTGGATTGTATACTAAAAGTCTAGTTTTAGTATGAACGATGATATAACAATTTATTTGAAATGAGAATCATATGATCAAATGATTGCGTCTTATAATTTATTTATATGTACGATGCAATAGTCCACTTACTTTATACTGTAGATAATATGTTGTGCGACAACACGCAGAAGATCATATTATCGGTTTCCTTATAAAGCATAAACAGAGGCTCACAACCGAGATAGATAGGGACTCTCTATTGGGATGGTTGTAGTGTGATTTGGTATTAGCTTGTCTTGGCTATAGAATCACATTAGTGTACTTGGTGTGTATTGAGCAGGACCACCTGAGATTGTTCGACTTATACTGACTTATAGGAGAACTCGATCTCTGTTATTATGGATGTTCGTGCTCTTAATCCCTATACAATAACCTCGACACGTAAGGCAGTATGTATTTCTTTGATTCATCAATGGGTGAGATTTACATATATTAAATCAACAAACTCGGTGAGTTGGGAAGTAGTGCTGTCTCTATGGTGTGCTGTTGATTGTAGAAGGAATCTGTATCCGTCATAGGTTGATGATGTCCCCTTGAGGAGCTCATAAGGATTATCATGTAAACTCTGTAGTTGGATTTATTCCGGCATGATAATGAGGTTGAGTGATACTACTTTTGGATAAGATATTAATTAATGGAGTTGTCAGTAACTTAATTAATTAATGGACATTGTATATCTTAAACATGGGGAGACTAACGGGCTCATAATAAGAAGGAGCCCAAAACGTAATTTTGGGATTAGAACGGTAGTGCAGTAATAATATTTTAGTGGAATATATTATTATTATTGGATTTAAGTATAAGCTTTGGGCTAAACTTGGATACTTAAGCCCAATGGAGGCCTAACTCTAATTTCTCCTTCTGGTCCCTGCTGTAGCCTATAAATAAGTCACCTCAACTTATCTGGATCCCTAATGAATTATTCGTGCACCTAAAACAAGTGAGAAAAGAAAGAGAAAGCAAATTGAGGAGATCTTGAAGATCGTCGCCCACACGATGTCGAGATCAGACTTGGTAATACAGCAGAAGATCGGAAGGTTGTTTACTGCTGCTGCTGATCATCCTCTACATCAACCCTGGTGAAAGGTAATAAGATTCTATTCTTTTACTTCCACTGCAGTAGAATTGTATGGAACTCTAACGATTCACTTTAACCAAATGATCGAACGCCAACAATTGGTATCAGAGCTTCGATTTTGTGGTGAAATGTGACATGTTAGGCTAGAGTTTGTGTGCTATACGTGATTTATTTTTCGTATAGAAAGGCATGAGAATTAGGGTTTATGGGGATTGAAGTATTATTCTATATGAACCCTATTTGTGCTATTACTGTCTTCGATGGGGCTGTACGGCGAAACCTATATCGTTGTCTGTTGATGGCGTGAGGGAGAATTGACGAAATATGTTCCTCATATTCACACCTGGTGAAAGACGACAAAATCGAGCATGGTGTCGGGCAGTGTATTCCGTTGGCGAGCAAAACACACGGCATGACGCACGGCTGTTCACTCGATTGTGATGGAGATCAGGCATAGTACTCATTTATAGATTGAAGGCAGGCGTGTTGGACCAGAAAGCGGGCATAGTGCCGAGTGAAAGGCCGGGCAGCCCACCTTGTGTATACATGAAACCAGGCGCGATGCACATTTTAGTTGCTTTCCAGGCAAGGCAGTAGGTTTTCCAGGCTAGGCAACAAGTTTTCCTGGCGAGTCTCTAGCTGTTTCCAAGCAGGCTGGCCAGCACAAAGCCGGGCGGAGCGCTCAACGTGGCGCCCTGTGGCATGCACAATTGCAAGGCATAGGTGTCCGGTGGCGTGTTTTCGTGCAGTGTGGCATGCGGAGAAAGCGGGCGAGGGGCCCATTTTGCGTGGTGGAAACCAGGCGCTGAAACCAGGCATGATGGAAACCAGGCATGGAAACCAGACGCTGAAACCAGGCGTGATGAAGACCAGGCACTGAAACCATGCGTGATGGAAACCAGACGTGGAAACCAGGCGCTGAAACCAGGCGTGATGGAAATCAGGCGGGAAAACCAGACACGCGGTGGTGTGCATGTTTTCATGCTGAGAAACCACACGGAGCACCTGGCGTCGTGTTGGGAGGGGCTCATGATGGTGTGCGTGTTTTCATCCTGGCAACCAGGTGAAGCACCCGGCACGAGCGATGATGGCGGCAGTGATAGGCGACAGTCTTCACGGTGGCGGCGACGACATCCGACTGATTTCGGTTGGCGACAGCCTGTGATGATTGTCGTCTTAGGGCACAAGCAATCCTGCTTGTTGCGTAAGGCATCTGTTTATTGCTGGAGTGTTGGACAAGACATCTGGAGAATTAATTTCTAATATATAACTGCCATAATAGATTGTCTATTATTGTTATATATGATGTAGAATTAATTCCTAATATATAACTGCCATAATTGATTTAATTATCTATTATTGTTATATATGGTTGCAAGTTGATATCGATGATTTTGATAATCTGGACGATATCAATGGTTGACATCGATAGTTTCGAAAATTTGATTATCTAAAAATTTTTGAAAATTTGATAACCTGGTCGATATCGATGATTTTAATAATCTGGACAATATCGATAGGTTCAAAAATTTGAAAATCTGGTATTTTCGAAAATTTGATAGTCTGGAAGTCTTTGCCGACATTCGTGATTGGTGGCGAACAATCGAATTCGTCTATATATAACTATTATAATTTAATTTAATTATCTGATTATTGTTATATGTGATATGCATGATTCTCTGGGATTTACTGCCTTATTTGTTGTAATAGGAGCATGCTAGGTTGCGTATATTATTGTGAATATTATATGCATGTAAAAACTCTCGGTGTTAAATAACTAAGTAGGAGAGGGGATTGGTAATTAATTCCCGCGGCCTCTATTATTGGTTTGTTAGCAATTTAAGTAAACTTGCGCATCGGCATTAGAGCCTTCCTCCCCATCGGATGAGTCTATTCATGGATTGCTGGAACAAACTTCATTAAATAATTATTTTTGTAATGTGATGCATATGAACTTGTGCGTTGGCATAGACCTTTCTCCCTATCGGATGAGTTTATATGCGGTTCACTAGTACAAACTTATAATTGATGACTGTAGGAAGTTATCCAAGCGCGTGTGTACTTCTCTATCTGTAAGGCACAAAAGCTTGCGCAATGGACTTGGGGTCAAATAATGGTGTATACTTAGATGCAAATAATAAGTATCCTCCCCATCGGAGTCACTGCTTTTATTTGCATGGCTAAAGAGGAATCGACTATTAATTATTTTGTCATGAGGTTAGGTTGACAAATAAAATTAATGGGTAAAACCTTCTCTTGTAAATGTTCGAGTTGTAAACGTCCACATTATCGTGGCTTGGAAACTCACGGTGCTTGAGATGTCGGTGAATTTTATTTTTATATTGTTTTGAGGGAACCAATATAAATGGATAAAATTCAAAGATTTGATCGGTGTATTTATTTGTGATTCTCTGTAATTTCAAATGGTTTTATCTCGCTTATTGTATACTAATAGAAACATATTTACTTGTCCAAAATTAGATGATTAGAAAACAATTTTGGATTTAATTTTTACTGCTTAAGAAAATAAAAATGTGTTCTCACTAAGGATGTTCTGTGATGCCTATTAAAGTCTCTAGTGGAGAGGTGAGTGGTTCATAGAAATATGATGGTCTCATGCGACTCTTCAGATACTTGAATAAGTTAGAAAGGCAATAGGTCATGGATCAGTTAATGAATGAATTGGGAATACTTGGAATAGAAATTGAAAGGGAAACCTAGATCAATTTATTCTTCATAATTTACCTGGATATTTTGAGCAAGTTCTACCTAAAATACGAGAGGTTGTATATGGTGGGGAACTTCTGACAAAACATGTGGCGAAGGAAAGCCATTTTCATCATGATGTGAACAATGTTAGTATCTCATTCACTAGTTATTGAAGCATGATTAGTAATGGTATTTACTGACACGTTGTGTGTAGATACCGGAGTCACTAAAAGTCTGCAACTAAGTGATGATGAGATTGTAATATACATAGGTGATACTACGAGAGTAGTAGGAGTTGTTTATTTATCTTACGATATGAATAAACGTTTGATTTTGAGAAATTGTCTTTACGTACGTTTTCATAGAAAGAATTTCATTTTAGTTTCTATACATATACGAATGGATACTCCATTTCATTTAAATGACATGGTCATAGTAATGAAGGATGGAGCTATAATCTATTGTGGCGGATAATTTGTTCACTCTTAAATCATGTTTATCCCACGGATGCAACAAATAATAATTAATAATGCATCTTCTAATCTTAGTAAGAGAAAGGAACCTTCGAATATGAACTAAACATACTTTTGGCATCTAAGACTAGATCAATTTTACTTGAGTAAGATTCAAAGGTTGATAGCCGATGGACCGTTGGGTTTATCAGTAGTGGAAACTATCTGACTTGCGAGTCTTGCTTGAAAGTAAAATGATTAAAGACCTTTCAAGGCAAAGGGGTATAGAGCCATGCAAAGATATGTTGGAAATAGTTCATACTGATTTAAGCGGTCCTAAGACTATCCCGATGAGAGGTGATCATTACGACTTAATCGTAGTGACAAGTACCTCTTAGGATAGTTTATGAGCTATTTATCAGATGATGAGATCAAAATCTCAAGTTGTCTACACCGGGCATACCCCAACTGAATGGTGTGGCGAAAAGAAGGAATAAGATTCTTATGAAAATGATTAGATAGATGATGAATTATTTGGAATTTACTTAATTCATTTTATGGATATGCCCTAGAAACAGCATGTCGTATAACATTGTCTGTTTGTGGGATATTCTAGAAAAATTAAGGGTGATTTATTTAGTCCAAAAGATCAAAGGGTGATTGTTAACACAAACACTATATTTTTGGAAAAGGACTATGTATTAAATCATAAAGCCATATATAAATTGTTCTAAAGGAAGTGAGAGAGAAAACACAAAGTATTAGTACCAAGTGTACAAGAGGATATACCACAAGGTAAACTGCATCACGTGCCGCGTCTGATACACAATTGCATGTAGTGTCTTATTGTAGTGGGAGGGTTGTTCGACAACTGTAAGATATATGTTTTGGGAAAGTCGTGAGACTTGGTCCCTAGTAAATATGGTATTGACCCACAGATACGACGAATTACTACAAGATCGAAATGCTGAATCTTAGTAAGTTGCAATGAATGTTGAAATAGGATCTATGTATTCTAAACAAATTTGGGAGCTTGTAAGACCACTAAAATGGTGTAAAAGCCATTGGAGGTGGTCATAGAAAATAAAAGAGGATCATAGGGTAAGGTGAAAACCTTGGAAGCAAAGCTTGTTTCGAAAAGGTATAATCAGAAAGAAATGGTTCGATTATGAGGAAACCTATTCGCCGATAGCTATGCTGATCCGGACTCTTTTATCTGTTGCTACTCATATGAAATATGAGGGATAGCAAATAGATGTCAAGACAACTTTCCTGATTGGAAGTCTTGAGGAAAACATCTATATGAGCAACCAGAGTGATTCATTGCAAATGGCTAAGAGAATTTTGAGTGTAAGCTTAAAAGTGTCCATCGATGGACTAAAGCAAGCTTCAAGATCATAAAACATCCGTTTTGATGAGAAAATCTAGGCATATGGATTTATTCAATACGCGGATGTGTCTTGTGTATTGAAAAGAGTGATGGAAACGTGGTAGTATTTCTTGTACTATACGTAGATAGTATCTTGCTCATTGAGACAATGAAAGAGTATTGTCGGGCGTATGGGTATGGTTAATAAAGCGGTATAAGATGAAGGAATTAAGAGAAGCAAAATATCATTTTGATCACGGTAATACGGATCACAAGAAAGGATGTTATGCTTATCTCAAGCTTCATGAAATGATACGATCCCTACTTGTCTTAGCATGTTACTTTATCTAAGGAATTGTGTCTAAAGACACAAAAGGAAGATAAAGAAGATGAAAGTGGTTCCTTATGCTTCGGCGAATAAGGAAGCTTAATCTAAGGAATGTTATGCACGAGTATGGATATCTATTTTGCTAAACGCATGAACAGTGGGTATCAAAGGTAACCCGAAACAAGAATGTTGAACTGTGGTAAGACATATATTTATGTACCTGAAAAGGACTAAAAATTATATGTGGGCTTACCGGACAGATTCGGAGCTTCTTATGAGTTATGTAGAATCGAATTTTTCAAATCAGATAGGGACGACAGTAAATCCACCTCAAGGTTATGTGTTTAATTTTAGAAAGTAGAGACATAATGTGGAGGAGTGTTATATAGAAATATATTTCAGACTACGGATTCCATCATGGAAAGATGATAAATTGGAGCCTATGAGGCAGCCAAAGTATCTGTATGACTTTAGAGACTTCATGATGGACTTTGAAGTGTTTCTAAGTTTGCCCAAGGTTATCACAATTTATATTGATGATATTGGTGCAGTTGCAAACTTGAAGGAATCAAGAGTCCATAAGGCAATTAAACACATGGAGCGCAAATACCACCTGTTATAAGAAATCGTATGATGAGGGAAAGTTTGTTGTCGCCTAGATTGTATCGGATGATAACCTAGTAAATTCATTTACAAAGACTTTAAGGCAAAAGCTTTTGATGGTCGTGTAGTGGGAGTGAGAATCAGATGTATGGCAGAAGACATGACAGCATAGTCTTTTAGTATAAGTGGGAGATTGTTGGATTGTATACTAAAAGTCTAGCTTTAGTATGAATGATGTTATAACAATTTATTTGAAATGAGAATCATATGATCAAATGATTGCGTCTTATAATTTATTTATATGTACGATGCAATAGTCCACTTACTTTATACTATAGATAATATGTTGTGCGACAACACGCGGAAGATCATATTATCGGTTTCCTTATAGAGTATAAACAGAGGCTCACAACCGAGATAGCTAGGGACTCTCTATAGGGATGGTTGTAGTGTGGTTCGGTATTAGCTTATCTTGGCTATAGAATCATATTAGTGCACTTGGTGTGTATTGAGCAGGACCACCTGAGATCGTTTGACTTATACTGACTTATAGAAGAACTTGATCTCTGTTATTATAGATATTCGTGCTCTTAATTCCTATACAATAACCTCGACACGTAGGGCAGTATGTATTTCTTTGATTCATCAATGGGTGAGATTTACATGTATTAAATCAACAAACTCAATGAGTTGGGAAATAGTGTTGTCTCTATGGTGTGCTGTTAATTGTAGAAGGAATCTGTGCCCGTCATAGGTTGATGATGTCCCCTTGAGGAGCTCATAAGAATTATCATGTAAACCCTGCAGGTGGATTTATTCCGGCATGATAATGAGGTTGAGTGGTACTACTCTTGGATAAGATATTAATTAATGAAGTTGTCAGTAACTTAATTAATTAATGAACATTGTATATCTTAAACGTGGGGAGACTAACGGGCTCATAATAAGAAGGAGCCCAAAACATAATTTTGGAATTAGAATGGTAGTGCAGTAATAATATTTTAGTGGAATATATTATTATTATTGGACTTAAGTATAAGCTTTGAGCTAAGCTTGGATACTTAAGTCCAATGGAGGCCCAACTCTAATTTCTCATCCTGGTCCCTGCTGTAGCCTATAAATAAGTTACCTCAGCTTATCTGGATCCCTAATGAATTATTCTTGCGCCTAAAACACGTGAGAAAAGGGAGAGAAAGCAGATTGAGGAGATCTTGAAGATCGTCGCCCACACGACGTCAAGATCAGACTTGGGAATAAAGTAGAAGATCGAAAGGTTGTTTACTGCTACTGTTGATCATCCTCTACAACAACCCTAGTGAAAGGTAATATGATTCTACTCTTTTGCTTCCACTGCAGTAGAATTGTATGGAACCCTAATAGTTCACGTTAAAAAAGGAGAAATATGAAGTCAGGAGGATAAAACAAAGAAAGTGTGGAAATCACGGCACAACTCGACACGAGTGTTTTCCTTGCCATAAGTTTCAAAACCAACCTCAACACAAGTTCAAGCCTCGCCCTTGTGAAAGGACGAGTGTGGAATGCTCCGAATCAGAAGCATGATCTTGTCCCTGGGAAAGGGCGAATACGCACCTCGCCACGAGTTTGTGCACTAAACTCGACACGAGGACTGGCCTCGAGACGAGTTCATGATATAGCGTTGCACTCTTCCGTGAGGTTCATGCTCACATACTCCTCCAAAACTCTCTCCTTGGCCATTACTTCCTTTAAAAACTTAGCATAGTTTGACCTTCTTCAACCACACTTTCCATAGGCTCTTGCTCCCTCTCCATAATCGTATTCTCCTAAAACATTAGAGGTCCTTCGTATTGTATTCCTCTTCGAAGGGTTATCACCTTACAATACTCTCTGGATTATCTTCAGTCGTGGATGAAAACTTTCCCTGTTATGATGATTTCCCTTTATCACTTGCTATTTGACTCATTTGGAGTTCCAAAGCTTTGAACCTTCTATCATTCACATCATTTTCTTAATTCATCATTTCAATAATCTTCCCTAATTAATCTTCAACCAACGATTTTCCTTCATTGTTCGGTGCTATTGCTCCTGGGTGAATCCTCGGTGGAAGTGGAAGAGCATTACTTGGATTACCATATGACAAATTATCGAACCTTCTCGGTTGTTCATAATTGCCTCTAAAGTTTCCTTGGATGTATCCCCCTTGCCTAAGTGGAAAACCTTCTTGGTTAGCAAAGTTATTCCCAAAGTTTCTTTGAAAATTCCTCCCTTGCATATAAACCACTTCTCAAGAGACATCTATGGCAACCCCCAAGTATCTTGAAAATTCATACTTGAGCTAGGGACTTGTTAAGTCAAAGATGCAGGCATTTGAACCATAGAACTCGAGGAAGATTGATTCATCAGTTAGAACTCGTCCTTCTTAGTATCTACGAGATTTCCTTTGATGTCACATCCTCTTTCGGTGCTTCCACTGGTTAAAAGTTCTCATATATCGAATTCTAGCTAATACATTTATTAAGAAAAATATATATATTATCGAATTCCATCTAATACAGTATAACAATTTATATAATTGAATAATGTAAAATTCCAGCAATAATTAAATTCCTGAAACTTTAACATCATGGCAGATCTGAACACGAGCAATGAACATCAGAATAGTTGCTGAGATCTGAAAGTCATCGATGTCCGGCCCAAACCTTGTAACCGATGGAGATTTGAAATATGTGAAAATCGTAACCTATGGAGATCTGAAAAGGCCAATAAGATATGAAGGTAGATCTGAAGTGATTGGAGAAGATCTCCGGCGAATCTAAGAGCAGCGGTGAACTGGCAGTGAATTGGCGGTGCAAACATGAGAAAGACAATGAAGTGAAAAGCAGAAAAGAGAATGGTGAAAAGGCGGAGGTGGAGAGGCAAAGATCGATGAAAGAGATTTTGATATGAGAAGGAGAGATAGAAAAGAAGGTGGTTGTAGATAAGTGAAAATGTGAGGTGAGAGAGAAGGCGTGAGGGAGAAAGGAAATGACGTCATTAACTGGATTATATAACTTTTATACCTAATTCATTTTTTAAAGGGTTAATTGCAATAAAAAACCCCAACCTTTATTTTATTGCAAATAAATCCCAACCTTTGAGAAATTACAAAAAAAAACCTCAATTTTAGGTTGTGTTTAGATTGAATCATTTCAAATCCAATGAATTTGAAAATGAGTGGATTTTAAATTCCTTGGATTTTAAATCAATTCATTTGAATTCCACTGTTTGGATAAATAATGGATCATTGAAAGGATTTCAAATCCATAATTCAAAAATTATTTTTAAAATAGATATTTATATATGATAAATAAAATTAATAAAAATTTTATTATATTAAATATTAAAATTTAAATTTTATTAAAAATAATTTTTTTGGCAGGAAACTCTAACACCCAACCTACCCTCTACCCACCCCCTTCCACCCCCAAAATTTTTTTTAATAAAATTTTAGATTTTTAATATTTGAATAATAAAAATATTACCACTCAACTCTACCCCCTACCCACCCCCTATCCAACACCACCCCCATCCCAAAAATATTTTTTATATAAAACATTAAATTTTAATATTTAAATAATAAAAATATTACCACCCAATCCTACCACCTTATCCATCCACCCACCCCCGCTCACCACCACCTCCACCCACCAAAATTTTTTTAAAAAAAAAATTTAAATTTTAACATTTAAAAAATAAAATCTAAAATTTTATTTTAAATTTTTTTGGGTGGGGTGGGTTGGAATGGGGTGGGGTGGGGTGGGGTAGAGTGGGGGTGGTGACGAGGGTGGGTTGGATTGGGTGGTAATATTTTTTATTTAAATATTAAAATCTAAAATTTAATAAAAAAAAAATTTTGGGGGTGGGTAAGTGGTAGGTTGGTGGTAATATTTGTATTATTTAAATATTAAAATCTAAAATTTTATAAAAAAAATTTGGGAGGTGGGGGTAGAGAGGGGGTAGGTTTGTTGATAATATTTTTATTATTTAAATATTAAAATATAAAATTTTATTTAAAATTTTTTTTGGGGTGGGGGTGGTGAGTAGGGGGTAGGGCTGTGTAATAATATTTTTATTATTCAAATATTAAAAATCTAAAATTTTATTAAAATTTTTTTTAGAGGGGTGGGGTGGGGGTAGGGGGTAGGTTGGATGGTAGAGTTTATTAATTTTATTTACTATTATTTTTATATAATAATATATCAATTACACAACAACAGAAGTATTTCAAATAACACGGTTTCAGTGAATATTTGAAATCTATTTAAAAATAACTAAAAAAATTCAAAATCAAATTCATGATTTGAAATCCATTAATTTTAAATCTTGAATTTATAAATTCATTGATTTAAAATGTTATCCAAACATGATGGAGGGATTTGAGAAAAGAATTTATAAATCCCTTCTCAAATCCTTCTATCCAAACACAATCTTAGGTTTCGTGCAAAACGCACCTAACGGGCATGAGAGGGTTGTCCGATGTCTGACGTGACATTGACCTTTGCCACGTCAGCTTTGAGTTTATTGCAAAAATAATCTCAACATTTACTTAAATTGCGATTTAATCCCAACCTCTGAGATTTTGGCAAAAAAAGACAATCAGATTTTTTTTTTATTTTAAATTGCACCCATTATATTTTATATTTAAAATTTAAATTCTAAAAAATTATTAAATAAAATAATAGATTTATTTTAGTTTTTAAAATATTTTATGCATTATAAAATTTTTATAATTTATAAAATCAAAGTATTCTTGAACATGTCTTAAGATTTTTTCGTAATTTTATGTTATATTTAATATGACAAAATATTTATATATTTAGATAAAAAAATTATACAAAAAATAGTTTTATAATTTATGTAAATTTAATTTATAAACTCATAGTTTTATACGAACAAAAAATAGTATTGGTTAAATTTTAATTTATACAAATCAAATTTTCATGTACTCCCTCTGCCTATTTTAATCTTTACATATTTTATTTTTGACGTTTCATTTCAATCTTTACGTTTCTCTTTTTGGCATATGGTCCACCTAAAATAATTAATATATTACAATGGGACCCACATACAATAATAATACACTTACCCACTTGCATTAAATATTAGTATATCTTTAAACTCACTACCCATTAAAATATTATATTTCTTAATCAACGTGCAAAAAATAAACGTAAGCATTGAAACAAACGTAAGCATTGAAATGTAAGTTTTAAATATTACTCCCTCCGTCTGGATTCAAGAGTGTCATTTGCTTTTGGGCATGGAAATTAAGAAGTATTGTTATTTAATGTGTAGTGGGTAGTTATATTAGTGGAGGTGTGGATCCCATTTTTTAGTTGTATTAGTGGGTGTGTGTGGATAAAAAAGGAAATGAGACCCTTGGGGGCGGACGTCCAAAATGGAAAAATGATACCCTTGAAAACGGACGGGTGAAGTACTACATAATAAATTTTGAGAATATAATTTTCATATAAAATATAATTTTTTTATTAGATTGGTACAATTTAAAAAAATAAAAAATTTGATAGTTATTTTTACCAAAATCTCAAAGGTTATGATTTATTTGCAATAGAAGTAAATGTTGAGATTTTTTTTGCAATAAACTCAAAGCTGACGTGACAAATGTCAACACCACGTCAGATGTCGGGTAGCCCTCTCCTGCTCACTGGGTGCGTTTTGCATGAAACTTAAAGGTAGAAGTTTTTTTTTTCAATTTCTCAAAGATTGAGATTTATTTGCAATAAAAGTAAAGGTTGAGAATTTTTTTTTCAATAAACCTTTTTTATTTTAATATGAACATGTTATTCAGTGGCGGACCTATATAGGTGCTAGGGGGCACCGGGCCCCTAAACTTTTTAGAAATAATAGTATATATATATAGGAAATATTATAAAATCACTTTGTAGCCTAGTGGTGAAGTAACCAAGTTGGGTAATTGAAGGCTGAAGCTCCCGTGTGCGATTCTCATCAATTACCCTCTTTTATTTTAATAGATACATCATTTTCTCTTCCAATACATCACTATTTAGAATTTGTTTTTCTCTTTTATTTTAATTGATACATTATTTACTTTCTAAAATTTTATTTCTTCTGTCATATAAAAACAAGTTGAATAATATTAATAGAAGTTGATAAATAAAATAATTTCTCTTAAAAATTATAGAAGAATAAACGCGAATCGTTGCATGAGAGGAATACGATATTATTTTGTGCCCCCTCGACATAAATCCTGCGTCCGCCACTGATGTTATTAGTGTGCAATATTGGGGATAAAATTTTTTTTGCCTCATAAGCTTAGCCATGTACAATTTTTACCCCAAAAAAGATAACATTTGAGCATTTGTTCCACTATCTTCATAATTGCTCCAATATTGTCCCATTTTCGCCGGAATCGATCACGTGCATGTCACGTGATCATCGAATTTGGCATTTCCCGGTGAAAAAAAATATTTTTTGCCCCATAAGTTTGGTCATGTACAATTTTTGCCCCAAAAAAGATAAGATTTGGGCATTTGTCCCAATATCTTTATAATTGTGCCAATGTTGTCCCGTTTTTCTCGAAATTTGACATTTTCATTAGAATCGATCACATGCGTGTCACGTGATTATCGAATTTGGCATTTCCCGGTGAATTACTGGTCTGGCGACACAGTGGCATCTACATCAAAAACAACAATAATAATACTTTATTGAAAATTTAATTAAAAAAATACGCTCCATCAATGCACTCAATTCTCACGTGCCCTCCACGTACTTCCACCATCTTCGCAAACTCCCTCTTTTTATCAATTAGAGGATCCCTCGTGTACCCTCTCACCACAATGGGCGAAAGCCATTGGATCTTCCGCTCGCGCCACCGTACTCACGTCACCAAGCTCCCCTTCATCATCTACTTCCACGGCGGAGGATTCGTATTCTTGAGCGCCACCACTCCATATTCTTCCACGAGTCATGCAACTGTATGGTTGCTCACGTTTCTTCCCTCATCGCTTCCCTCAAGTAAAACCTAGCATTGGAGAATCGCCTTCTGGAGGCGTACGATGATCTCATGGACGAAGTGCAGTGGGCTAAAATCTAAGCACTCGCCGGTCGTGATGCCAACCCTTCGATCGAAGAATTTGCTGAATTCTTTAGGATTTTCCTAATGGAAAGCAGCGTCGCCGGCAACATGGTCTACTACGTGGGGATGCGTGCACTTAATATTAATCTCCAAATCACAATTAGAATCACGAGACTAATAATGAACCATTCGTTCTTCAGTGGGGTGCGAAGGACTGAATCGGAGCTAAAAAATGCCAACGACCCCATCCTCCTCTGCATGGCTCCGATATCATGTGGTTGCTCGCACTGTCGGAGGGTACTAATCTAGGCCATGTATACTATGATCCGTTCGTTGGTGTTAGGTCCTTGGAGGAGAAGATCCGACAGTTGCCGCCCATGGGTGAGAGGGTACACAGGGGATCCCTGATTGACAAGAAGAGTGAGTTTGCGTAGATGGTGGAAGCACATGGAGGGCACGTGAGAATTGATTTCATTGATATTGAAGGTATTTTTTTTAAATTAAATTACCAATAAAATATTATTATTTTTAATGTGGATGTCACTGTGTCCCTAGGTCAGGAAATTTGTCGGGACATGCCAAATCCGATAATCACGTGATATGGACGTGATCGATTCTAGTGAAAATTTTAAATTTTGGGAAAATGGGGTAACATTGGCGCAACTATAAAGATATTGAGACAAATGCCCAAATCTTATCTGTTTTGGGGTAAAAATTGTATATGGTCAAACTTATAGGACAAAAAAATATTTTATCCCGCCGTGAAATGTCAAATCCGATGATCACGTGATATGTACGTGATCGATTCCGGCGAAAACGGGGTAACATTGACACAATTATGAAGATAGTAGGATAAATGCCCAAATGTTATCTTTTTTTAGGGCAAAAATTGTACATGACCAAACTTATGGTGCAAAAAATATATTTTATCCCTGCAATATTGATACGGTGGATCAACTCTTCATGAAGAGTCGTCCATTTGATTTATTGGACCGAAAACAAACTTGGCTCGCAGTTTAAAACCGAATCTCTATGCTTTCTACTCTTGCAGTCTCTCTCTCTCTTAACAAAGTGTTACCAACCAGGGGCGTTTCCTCGTTGAAGGGTGGGGGCTTTAGCCCCCCAAACCCTGAATTTTCCCCCTATATATACATAGTATTTTTAGTTAATAATAATGATTAATTAGATTTTTTAATAATAATAATTTTAATTCATCAAATACTCTTCTAATTATTCTTGCACAATTAATCAAACACTTAGTATTTTCCTTAGTATGTATGTATAGTATTTTAATTAATAATGATTAATTAGTTTTTCTAATAATAATTTTAATTCCTCGAACATTCTTCTAATTATTCTTGCACAATTAATCAAACCTTATTACGCATTAATAAAGAAACACCTACCAAATTAATCAAACCTTATTACACATTCTCCTAATTATTCTTACACAATTAATTTCTCATATTGAATCAATGAAAATTATTGTCTTCACTTATTTTTTTTAGTTATAGACATTGAAAAATGTATCAAAATATCTCTAAAAATATTTTTATAGCGAGTTATGTTTTTATATTGTGCTATTTTATATTCCCATCCTACCACAATTATCATCATATTCGCCACATAATAACTTGCACCACTTAAAAAATAATATCACACCTTAAAATACATTTTAATTTTAAAAATAATACTCTCACCTAATACATGTTATATACTTTACACTTTACTATTTAAAAAGACTAAGTTATTATTAAAAAGTCAATAAAACTATTAAAAAAATTCTTATATTTATCGGAGCTTATATAAAAAAAATTAGTATTTTTCTTAAAAAATCAACGAAGCTAGTAAAAAAAATTCTTATTTATCAACCGATGCAAGTAAAAAAAAAAAAAAATTAGCCCCCTGCAAAATTGGTCTATCTCCCCGCACCTGTTACCAACAAAACCCAAACCAGATGAATTAATTATCAAAAGAGAAGAGAGAATGGCGAGTAAAGGGGGAAGTGGAGTTATTTATACAGACGATAACAAAAAGTGGCGAGGCCCAGAAATGGAGAATCCATTTACATTGAAAGTGGGTCAAGTTTTCACTGGCTTTGGCATTGGCTGTGGAATTGGTATTGGCGTTGGCCGCCCTTTAAACTTAGGTGATTCTTTTCAATCGAATCTCTTTCCTGTTCCACCCCTGTATTTCTTCCTTTTTTAGAAAATCGAATTTTAGTTATGCCATCAAAAGAACATGAATATTCGATGTTTTGTCTGATCCATCACTGATTCATGTTATTTTATGCTTATTAGCTTTTTTTCTTGATGAATGGTTGTTAAGAGTTGTGGAACTTTTTGTTTTAATTTTTGGAGATGGTTTAGACAATTATTCAAGAATTTTAAATTTAGCTCTTGTTTTCCGTTCTTGCCCGCTTATTGTGTAGAATTTGCAATGTCGATGTTCACAATTACTCCCTCACGTTGTATAGATAAGTTTTAGACAAGTATTCAAGAATTTTAAATTTAGCTCTTGTTGGCTGTTCTTGCCCTCTTATTGTGTAGAATTTGCATTGTCGATGTTCATGCTATTGTTTGACAGTTTGAGCTACGGATTTTAACCTTTAATTGACGTTGAATTATTAGAACTTCAACATCAATACAACAAAAGTCGGAGAAAAGTATTTCCATGTTTACTTTATTTTGCACCATGCTTAAGTATTTATTTCATGAAGTCCGAATATGTGGATCTGAAGTCCACTTAAAAGCAGAATTTGTTCAATTTTTGTAAGGGCAGAGGGTCAAATAGGCTGCTTATCTTATCTTTTGGGAAACAATAAGCTCAAAATCTTTGTTTTATTTATTCATTCATACCCTTTTTTCTTTTTAGCTAGATCAAATACACCCTTTTTTTTTCTAAAATTTATGCATAAGAACACTTCTGTCAAAGATAAAGATATGAATAGCATTACTTGACTCACGGTGGTGCTGTTACAGGGCTGAGAAGCCATATGGTAGTGGACTCATTCTGTTCAATCATCAACTTTACATAATAATAGCACCATGCTGGTATCCTTAGATTCAATAATCAAAATAAAAGTCAGAAATTGGTGATTTTAAATTTCAACCGCCACGGCCAGACCAACAGAAGCAGAATAGATAATCATTGTAGCCTGTAGGAAGCCTCTCCTATCTGTGGCAGCTTTATTCCACCATAACTCAGTCCACTTGTGAGAGGAAATTGCTTCACTTCTCTATTGTATGATATGCTGCACCTACACCTACCAAACAATTCTGTGAGATGCCCCTTAGGTGTCATACTATCATGTGAATCTGAGCCTCTTACCTCACATACCAATCCTTGAAACAATTTCCATAGTATATAAATGACTTTTTTTAATGCTTTAAGATCAAGCCAACATTCCTAAGATATGCTGAGATGACGAATGCATTGAGATATTGGGGAAATGGAAGATCAAGGCAAGGGATCTCAGATCTGATGAAGTCAAAAGATTATTCGAGGTATCCTGTGCTTCAAAATGTCAACTAAGACCGTTAGTTTAGCATTTAACTGAAATTGTTATAATGTTTAGTTTTAGAAGATAAAGGGTGTATTTGATTTGATTAAAAAGAAAAAGGTTTTGAATGAAAAACATGAAAAAAATTAAAAGCTTATTTGAGCATTTACCCTTATTATGATTGCATGCAAAGTAAGGAAATCAATTTTTGGATTCTGGTCGAGTTTTGTACAAGAAATTCTCACTTAAACTCCATAAATCTACTTTCCTTTTCCGTTCTCAGTTCCTGGTCACTTTATCAAATTTTCATTTACGCTATATGTATGAATATGTGTGGCACTGTGTTTCTATGTATGAATAAGTGTGACACTGCATTTTATTTTGGTCGTGTGAAAATGGAGCTTCTACATTCCATGGAAGCGGTAAGTTAAGAAATAGTTGGTAACATAACGACATAATGAGTTAAAGGTATGTTCTTATAAGGATCAATTGACTGATATATTGTGAAATATGGAAATCCATTAGATTTTAAAGTTGATTTATTTTCTTACAAAGCTATTTTCCCAAGAAATATACTGAGTCAATTATTATCATCTTAACACCCTTTTGTCTTTAAAGAACCATCAATACAATGAAAAATGATGATATGGTCCAAAACTGTTTACAATTACTTTGTGATTGGGCTACTTTCCTACTCATTTAGATGCTTCAATATGTTATTAGGTGCAATACCGGTGCTGAACCAAGTCATGATTGCCACCAGGGGTGCAACCGATGCCTTCTCTGGCGTGCAAAGACATGTAAATAGTTCTGTATGTGTTTCATGACTCTCTCTTTTTTTTTTTAATAATTGTTTCACTGTTTTGTGTACTTCCTTTGATGTATACTTTTTTATGTATGTTGCCGTTATTTTTTATGTATCTAGTTAAAAAGAGTGGGTGCAAAGAATATTGAAGCTGGTATTGGCTGTGGCGTGGGTTTTGGCCATGGATTTGGAGTCGGTATGTATCTTGCTTGGATATTCATATGGTACTTGGTTAAATCTAATATTCATGTATGAATAATAAAGAGTTAAGCTAATGAATTTCTGAAAGATATTTTGGCACTATTGAGGTGTCACAGGAGTTCCCTTTCCAGTTTCCACAGTCGTATATATCCGTATCTCAATCTTTGTTACTCTTAGAAGAACTGAAAATATGATATTTTTTTAAGAAATCGAATTATAGCTTTTGGCCGTTGTTTCAGTTCTAAATTCCTTGTCTGAATTATCAATCTTATTTACCTTTTCTTTCTATTTCTCATATTTTATTTTGTATATTTCCCTCTTATGGATAAAGTTGAGAAGTAAGTTTGATGCTGGGGAAACCATGACCAATCATGCTAGTGACTTCCCTTGATGGCTATTGATTATGTTCAGGGAAGTTGTGTTGGGTATGCCAGATAAGTTTGGCCATGAACTCTCAGCATTAAATGCCCATTAAAACGTAGAAAAGTTAATAATGTGGATGTAAAATGATTGTGGCTCATAGATGAATAGAATTCTCTCTTCTGTTTGAGAATTGAGATCAACATGATATTATAATCTGTCTTTCTGCTGTTTCTTGATAATTTTATGAGAACGTAATTTGTTATCTTTCTGTAACGGGCTCTACTACTTTCCTTTAGATAGTTGAAATACCTTGAATACATAGTCTTCTGTAACAATCAAAATTGGAGTAGTTCACATCCTTGTTTATTCATTAGAAATCACTTTAAACTAATATCGTAATTGCTCCATTGATCAGTCATGTAATAAAAAGATAATCTAATATACCTGCGTTTTGTTAGGTTATATGATGCGATAGTTCTTGCTATTTTATCATTATTTATGTAGTCATTGCAGGATTTATTATTTATTCATTTTTTAAAAAGATTCAAATTCGTTAAGTATTATTAGTTCTATATAATTTAGAAACTATGTGAGCAGATATAAAGAACGGGTTTCTTAAATTGGACTAGATTTATTAATATAAATAAGCATTGTCTTGCATACTTCCCTTTAAGTTTTGGTAGCTAATATTGCTTATAATGGCAGGCCTTGCAGTGAAGCCCAGTGTGCTGCTTCAGATTCAGTCTCAATTTTTAGTATGTATTGATGGTTTCTTCTATTACGTCGACATATGAACTGAGGTTGTGTTTGGATTAAAGGATTTTAGGCTGTATTTAAAATCCATATAGGAAATCTGTTGGTGAATGCTTGGTTTAAATGGATTTGAATTCATCACTCTCATTTTTTACTAATCTTTGGGTGGATTTGAGTTCCTATCGACTTGAGTTATTTGAAATCCCTCAATCCAAAACACAATCTTAATGTAGTTTTTTTCCTTATCTATATCTCCTAATTTCAGAAACTGGCATCATATGTTGTGAAAAAACTTGGATTAGATACCAGTTCTACCCTGCCTGTTAATCAAGGAATTCTTTCTGCGTCTTTACAAACTGGGATGAGCATGGCAATCGAACCATCTCCTGAATATCACACTGGAGTCCTTAGTAAATTCGAAAATTCAGGACCAAACATCACATTTAATGGCAATATTAGGGATGGAACAACACTGGGAACTTCAGTGGGGACTTTACCACCAGAAAGTGCTGTGGTGACTACAGAATATAAGAGTCAAACAGAGGAAGTCCTTAACAAAATTTTGAAGAATCCACTTTTCAAAGAGGAGGGGAGCTTATCTCATGGAAATGTATGTGAAATTTGAATTTTCTCTTAGAATACTTCCATTGCAAAATAAATAGCTGCTTATTATCACTGTGAAAATTAAAGTATCATATGGCAGATTGGGATAAAAATCATTAGACCTAACATTATTTAATAATATTTTTTGATACATGGCATGCATAGACCATAGTTTACTTTTCCTTCTCCGGTAAATCATTGGTGATGGTAATCAATGCGCTCAAAGCACTTAATTAATACTCTTACTGGTTTGCTAGCTTGAATTTGACATCAGAGTTTCTACGTTCAATTTTTTATCATTGCCTTTTCATAATTTCATATTAAATGTTACGTTAGCTCTTTCCTTTTATTTTAATAATAGCTCTTTCCTTTTATTTTAATAATATTGCTGCTAATTACAGTATATAGTGTTTTGATTATATAAACATGATAAAAGCTTCTTCTATCTGAAACTTTAGATGTTGCCATGTTGGAATTATTGTGGCTTATAAGATGAAACTTACTGACTCATGTTGTTCATCGCAGGCTGGGGCAAAGCAGTTGGAAAACAATGTTCTTCAAATGGTACGCTACTGCTAATTAGAAAAATTAGTTGCTCTTGTAGAGAAAATCTTTTATATATACTGTAACAACATCTTCCGAGGAGCTTTCATTTGTTTGCTAGACTTTTTCAAAGGTATTACTTTCTTGTATTGGTGATATTATATTAAATTGGTTCTTGTGGGTTGAGATTTTCCTAAAAACTCCTAGGGTTTATGGCAAAATTAGGTTTCACCGTCAACGGGCGCGGGCTTAGGTCCACTAACCATGGGCTGCTGTGTTTATTTTAATTATATTTATATTTAGGGCTTGAACCCATTGTTCGTGGGCTTGGCTTATTTATTTTAATTATGTTTCTTTTTAGGCCGTTAGGGTTTTGTTTCTTTCCTTTTTAGTATTGGTAAGTAGAATTATTTAAGGTGTTGATTAGGGTTTAATGGAGGATTATTGCTCGGAGGCTTTTGGGCAAACGGTGTTCTCCATCCATTTGACTGGGCTAACGGTATTTACTGTTTTATTGTTTTTATTTTTATTTTTTCCGTTCTTATCATCCTCATACAATCGTCCATTTTGATTGTAGGATATATTTGAAATACATATGACAGTAAATCCATATGTGGTGCTGGGGTGAAAATTTTCTAGAATGGGTTTGAAATCCATCATCTTTTACTAGTATTTGAGTGATTTTGGGGAATTTTTTTACTTTCTGTGCTGTGTTTTGATTCATTTTGAAACCTGAATTTCAAATCCATCAACTCAAACACAATAAGATGCTTAGATATTCTATTCTCTCTTAAATCGTTGCACTTTTTTGTACAACTAATTTAAAACAGACTTGTATAATTGTCTTTTGCACCAAGATAGTAAACTTCCATTGGAAAAGAAAGACATGTATCTAGTATATTCTAGGAACTTGAGCTGGTTTTGATGAGGAAAACCTTGCTCACACTACCATTGTCCACATCAGATGGAATTCAAACTTTTCAAATATTTCTACTAGAAATTTCCCATCTTATTTTCTCCAAAAACAGCTGACTCTGACTTCAGCTTCTGTTATTTTTATACTTTCTTTCTTCTGAAATAAAATAGTTGATTCTTATTCATGCTGGTTAGAACATACTAACCACAAACTTTCACATGCATCTAGGTGTTGAAACACCAGTTATTAATTGAAGAGTTGATGCAACAGAACGAGAAGCTTCATCAAATATTGGTGGAGGAATTGAAAATCCAACCCAAAAAGCTCAATTCAACCTTCACAGGTGGGACCAAGTTCACTTGCGCCGAATGCTTTGAATGCCGTAGAAAACTGAGAAGGTGAAGGTAACTCAATACATTATGTTTTCGTTTTATTGTCAGTTAATCTCGAAATCATGTCTAACTATTAAGTATGTTGAGAGGAATTAATAGAGCTATAGTAAGTAAACTTCAATTCAATTTTATAAAAAAAACAGTAAATTAGTTCAAATCAATCAAAAGGTCTTGAAGATATTGTTCTTTTCAATTGGACACTCCTGATTATCAGTTGTTGCTTATTCATGTTAGATAATAGAGATGTGATTCGTGCATGTAACGTGCAAACAAATTCAAAATTTTAGTGCATTATAGTGATATTCAGCATTCTACTATTTTTAGAGGTGTTGGAATACTTTATAGAAAGAAAGAACAATTCTTCTTTGAGACGGTCTAATGGTGAGATTGTTTCATATTTTTTTCATTGGTTAAGTACTCCCTTCGTCCATTGATATGATATTCTTTTTGTTAGTTTGGTCGTCCACTCATGAATATAAGGATAAAATACATTATGAACCACAATGGTAAAATTACAATTATATCCAAAGATTTTTATATGAACTCTCAATGTAAATATTAAACCCTCACTACAAAAAAAAAAAAAAAAAAAAACTCTTTTTTAGCTACGGAATTTACTAGAAATGTTTGATTTGAGTTTAAGTTGATTTAATTAACTAGTGAGTAGTGTTGTTCAAGGTTTGTTTTGAGTTTTGATAGGATAAATTTAAATTTTATATGAACTATAATATTAATTGAGATGAGATAATAGATGAAAGATGACAGAGAATAGAAGAAAAAATATTAATTGAGGAGAGAGAATATATTATAGGGGTGGGTGAGGTTTAATAGTGTTTGGTAGATGTATATAGGAGAGATTTAAGAATATTTATTAAATTTAAATATGGGGTATTAACCCAAATCAAACAACACTAATCTATCAATTTTCCTTTTTTTAGCCAAAGAACCCCGACACCACTCACCACTAATAAAAATACTTATTCTATATAAAATAATAATACTCATTAATACAAAAGCAAATGAATATCTTACCAATGGACGAAATGAGTATTATTTTTTATTCAAATTGTTATCACTTTTCTATTATATGAAATTATGAATTGTTCATGAAATAGTTCAATTGGACAATTATCAACATCTATCAGGTTCACTTTTTATGAAAAATGTTATTACTTATCCATTTTACGAATTTATATCGTGAGACCATCACATATAAGTCTTTCCCATTTTTACACTTTGTTTTATATGCTGGCATTGAAAATGCATGGTATTATTTTTCATCTTGAAAGATGTATTTTATATTTGAATATCACTAGGCTCGAGCTCAACTTGTTTGAAAAATAGTAATTTCGCGAATAGTTTTGATTTGGCTCGATAATATTAACTTAAGTTCAAGCTCGAGTTTGAGCTAGGGCTCAAATCCGTTAGAGTTCATTTAAATATGATTCTATATGTGAGCTTCTTAATGAATATGTTTGCGAACATGTTCACGAATTTGTTAATTAATAGGTTCGCACTCGAGTTTAGCTCAATAAACTTTTCGAGAACCAAATAGAGTTAATGAATGACATGGTTCTATTACATCCCTAAATTCGAGTGATAATATTATCATAATATTAGAGATTTATACGTATTTTTTATTTTTAAATCAATTAAATGTGGATGAGAAATTAATTATTAACGCTTATCATTTAATTAAATAATAGTAGATGAGATTAATAAGCATGCAATGTCATTTTTATTACACACAAATCTTGATGAAGATGTGCATTCTTTTTTAAGTTGTGAAAAGTCGCATTCATCGAATATAAATGATTTTTATTTATTTATTTATTATTTTGGTGGAGTTGCTAGAATTTGTGACTTGCATGAAAAATAGTGTCTTTTACACTTGTGGAAATCTATATAAATTGTCATCTGTCATTCATTTCGTATACTACTATAAATTAGTGAATTTTTTTTTTCAAATAATATGTGTAGGCAATTAAATTTTATTGCCCATAAACAAAAATGTAAAGAAAATATATACTCCCTCCAGCCCACAAATGTTTGCACCCCACTTTATGCACGAATATTAAAAAAAGTAATAATTTTAGAGGTATTATGATATTTTTGATAATAAATAAATGATAAAGTATTTTAGGTGTGTTAGATAAGGGTGTTTTTTTGTAAATAAAATATATGGGGAATGATGATTGTATTTGACTTTTTGCTTTTTTTAAGAAAATACAAACTTTTGTGGGACAACCCAAAATGAAAAGTTCAATCTGAAATGGGACGAAAGTAGTATTAAATATTGATTAATTAATATTTATTTATTAAGGAATTTAAATAAATTCCCTAAAATAAATAAGTAAATAATTGATAATCAATATGATTATTTAGCCTAAGTCCAAATTAAATAGGCTCAAAATAAATCAAATTGGTTTGATCCAAGTCAAATAAACCCTAAAATAAATTAAATGGATTCAGTTCAAATCAAGCAAGTCATAAATCAAGCCCAGAAGGCCTAGTTAAATTAAAGTGACCTAATTAAATTAAATAGACTCAAATCAAGTTCAACATGCCCAATTTAATTAAATAGGCCCAGTCCAGCAGACCTAATTAAATTAAATAGACCCAAATTCAGTCCAGCAAACTTAATCAAATTGGATAATCCCAATCCAAGTGTGAACACATTCTTTTTCAAGAAAAATATTTTATAAGTGGTTATTTCCTACACCTATAAATAAGAGCCTTATGTCTTAATTTCATTCATTCTTGGAAATCCTGACAACCCTGGAGAAACTTGAAACAATATTCAACCTGAGATCAAGGTGACGAGCCGCTCAGATTCAACGTTTTTCAAAGCAAGTTCATCTAGCAATCTTTAGGAAGTCAACGGTGAACTGCGTTCTTAGCAAGAAATCCTCAAGTCAACGTTTTAAAGCTTTAAACCCGAGCATGGACAAGCTCCATTTGAAGATCCGGCTCCAAAGTTTAAAAAAAATTAAGAAGTCAACTCAAAAGATGAATTAGAGGATAAATAAGAGGAAATCAACACACTCTGATTTGTCTAATAGTATTCCTTACAGGCACAATGTTAGAGATCCATGTGGGATACTTATGAACATGGCATGCCCAGTTCCCTTGTCAATTACTGAACTTATGATTGATTTAATATCTTAGCCTGAAGTTCTTTCATGGATGGATCATCCGGCTACAATCAAATTAGCCTGGCTCCAGAGGATCAAGAAAAGACAACTTTCTGCACTCCGAAGGAATATATAGCTTCAATGTAATGCCATTTGGCTTGAAGAATGCTGGAGACAGCCATGTAAAAGATATTTGATGACATGCTCCATAAGAACGTCGAATGTTAAGTTGATGATATTGTGGTGAAATCAAAGAAGAAAAAAGACGATCTTCAGGATCAAAGACAAACATTTGAGTATCTTAGAGAATTCCAACTCAAGATGAACCCACTTAAGTGCACATTCAGAGTCATTTTTGGAAAGTTCCTTGGATTCATTGTCCGATATCGCGGCATCAAGATTGAGCAAGCAAAAATTGATGCAATAATGAAAGATTCGTGTGCCTCTAAATATACATGAGCTCAAGAGTTTGCAAGAAAAGTTGTCATACTTGAGAAAATTCATATCAAACTTGGATGGCCGATGCCAACTATTTAATCATCTCATGAAGAAAGGAAGCCCATTTGAATGGGATGAAGCTTGTACTAATTCTTTCAATAGCATTAAAGCATACTTGATGAAGCCTCCAGTGTTGGTTGCACCAAGAGCTTGGCGTCCATTAATCCTTTACATAGCTGCTTAAGAACGATCAGTTGGAGCTCTGCTTACACAAAAAAATGATGAAGGAAAGAAGTGTGCATTATATTATTTGAGTAGAACAATGACTCCGAATGAGTTGAAATATTCATTAATTGAAAAGATTTGTCTTGCACTCATCTTTGCTATTCAGAAGTTAAGACACTACTTTCAAGCCCATACTGTGCACTTGGTCTCGAAAGCTAACCCATTAAAATTCGTTATATCAAAGCCAGTGCTCTCTGATAGGCTCGCAAGATGGTATATCCAATTATAGCAGTTTGAAATTGTGCATGTCCCTCAAAAGGCTATAAAAGGGCAAGTGTTGACAAATTTCTTAGTTGATCATCTTATGCCCGCCGAATGAGAGTTGATTGATGATCTCCCTGATGAAGACATATTGACTATTGAAATCAGTTCTCCTTAAAAGAAGTATATACAAATGGTGTATATAAACTGACATCTGAAGATGGTGTAAGATTTAGCCTTATAAGTGGCAAATTCCTAAAGTGTTACTACGCGTAATCCAGTCAAGCTAAAAGAATGCTCCATGACGAACGAGCCTAAACTGCATGTTACTCTTGGTCCGTACGAGTATAAACTGTTTATGACAATTATCAAAGGTAATTATACATGGTTAAACTGTTAATTCACTCAATTCAGGTATTTTGAGTGGTTAAAACATTAAATACCCTTTTTCTAAAATGGTTAATGAATAGTCGCTCTTGGCCTGCATGAGTATAAACTGTGTACGACATCTCCCCATTCAAACCAAATCTTGTTTTGGTCCTCTGCAAAGAGATAAGTAGGCAGCTTAGCACTTTGCTAAGTTTTGTCACGTTCTGGTCTATTTGCATCAAGTTTGTGAGGCAAACAATAAATTGAAACATGAAGGCAGTAAATAAAAAGGAGACACAAGAAAGCAAAGTAAGATACGATGATAACAACAAAGGAGAAAAAAAAGAAAAGAAAATGAACTTTATTGATAATAATATCATTAATGTTCAAAATATAAGAAACATTGAAATGAAATGATCTCAAAATAAACTAAAGAAAAATATCCATAGTAGATAGCTCCTCTCGAGGAGCTCCCGAAAACTTCATAACACTCCTCAAATCTTCAGCAGCAGAATTTTCTAGAGTGGTGTCCTTTACAGGACACAAATCTCTCTCTTAGCAAGCTAAGCTCCAAGTTTTGCACTTTGAACAGATTGGCGAAGACGCTCTCAACTGTTTGAGACACTGCTTTATCCTCCTTCGACAAGTCACTCGCTTTCTTCAAAATCTACTCCAACATAGTTTTAAATGCTTGCAGTTGTTTAGCCTCTGCAACCTCTTTGCCTTTGCAGTCCCAAGCACGATTCTTCACATCAGCTAGACGTTTGTCCACATCCCTCTTAGCCATCCTATCAGCAAGTTTTAATTTAATGGCATCATACGTATCAGCCTTATCAAATAAGAAATTCAATGATGCTTCCAAAACAGAGGTATCAATGTCTTGAGCACCTCTAAACCCTTTCATCATCGCAAATCCCCCACTCTTTATGGAGCATAATGAGCTAATAGGAGTCCTTATCAGCTTCCCTTGAAAGGTTGTCTGCACTGTCGAATAAATAATTTTTCTGGCATCTATGGACGTTGCCTCAAAAATAAAATTTGTAACTTCTAGAGTTTGAACCGCAGCAGTAGGAGTATGGGACTTAGGCATAATAGAAGAGTCGTGATTCGTGAGGTTGTCATCAACCAAGCCTTTTAAAGTTGCAAAGAAATTGATCCTTATTCCTAAAGATCATTAGACTCAGAACCAAAGACAACATGCAGATGCTACAGAAGAGAAAGAGATTTAAAACATGTATAAGTATGGATATATGTAGTTTGTGATCAAAATGAATTGAAACCTTGGCTCTATCTGTCTGGATAGGCACTAGAGATTTGGTTCTCTAAGTCCTCTTCCAGTTGCGGTCTGTTGTACTCTCTCTTGAATGAGAAAGACTGCTCTTTCTCTTAATTACTAAACGGACTTCCCTACAATCACCATTCGACTGAGAGGGGCCCCTAGCAGTGCAACTTCCTGATCATTCTCGACATTGCCCAAATTGCCAACAATGTCAAGTTCTTCTTCTAAGTCATGGTCTGAAGCAATCTCAATTAGATTGGTCACATGATCTTAAAAATAAGTGCCATGAATCTGAGATGACCATTGATCGTATTCTGATGTGAAGAATTTTCTGAATTCTGAATGAGCACATGGAAGAGACGTCTTAGAATGGGAATTGCATAAGGTACATTGCCTCCAATACCGAAGTCCTTTCTCCAAATTGATTTTGCGGAGATCTATTTTCATTCTCCTCGGAATATCTTGATAGTATCCAACTTAGCGGCAAAATTGGTGTGGATTGTAAGGCTCAACGAGAAATTATCCGTTTTGTCGCAAAGGAAGATAATTGGTACGAATGGAATTGAAGTAGCTCCAATCATGCCAAGATGCCTTATCATCATCAACATATCATATTGGAGCATTCCCAGGGCGAACATTGCAAGACAAAGAGGCATTATCTCTCTTTTGAAGGTTTTTGCGAGCATCAATCAGATCAAAATACCTTGCTTCATTCTCACTTGAATAAGTCACCATTGAAGGTGTTGACAATCCATGAGGAGCCGAATGATGAGTCTTGAAATACTGAGCCAACCAAGCATAAACAAAGTGCACTGGAAATGTTGACTTAACTTTGGATGGTTTAAGCTCATTTGAAATTCCATTCAGACCTCAGTAAATACTTGTCAAGACTAGAACGACAAGCTAGACTGATTTTCCAACAGCCATCAAGCTCGCTATCTTAAATGTTCCAAGGCGTATCAAATATATTTCATTATTAGGGAGAACGAAAGAACAAAGCCAACAAGCCAAGTGAGCAGCCAAGTACGTCTCCTCTTGCTATTTATTGTAAATGCCAAGCATTCTAAATGGTTCTGTCTCTGCCGTAGTCCACTTCTTATGCTCGCCAAGAATGCCATTTGGATTGTGAATATTCTTGATGCGCGTTTTGCCCTTCCTCTCTACGCTCGCAGGGGGGTTGCTTATACTTCATAGTCTTACGAGACTAAAAGCCTAACCATTAAGTGAAATAGATTCATTACCAACATTATTACGAAGCCTATGATAAGCATGTAACAAACATTGACAACTGGATGGAGTGCGTGAATTAGTTGCGTCAAGCTTATTGAAGAGTTCTGGCTTATCAGGCACAACTTTTTCATATAAGTTACCGGCTAGCAGCAATCCCGTCCAGTAATGCAAATCCCATAAAGAAATCGATATCTATCCAAAATAAGTAAGTAAAATGTTAGTAGCAGGGCACCAAGTTTCGTAAAAAGCTTTGATGATCTCACAATTGAAATCATATGTGAACAGAGACGTGAAGATAGGATCATGAATCTTTATTGCTTGAAGAGCAGGTTGATGTTTGCTTAAGACATCATCAGTCCATTCCCAATACCCAGGGGCATAATGAAACTCCCCAAGAAAATCCAGTGACTCTCCCCACGTCGCTTTACCGGTGATTATTTAGTGCCCTAGCGTGGACAAAGGGTCAATGTTTGTATTCTTCTTGATATGGTTAGCCACCCTCACGATCGAAACTCTAGTTTTGCTCAAGTGAACGTCTCTAGTCTAAACCTATAGGTCAAATTCACTCTTCTTTAGAGGGAGGAAGTGCCTGTTGTACAAGTGAACGTTTAATATGATTCATATTTTTGAAGTATCACAAAATACAGCTAAAAATAACAACACTATTTATATTTTTATGTATATAAGTAAAAGTAATATGATTCATATTTTCAAAAGTATCACAAAATAAACTAAAAATAACACCACTACTTATATTTTTTAAGTACATGGTGTAATACTTTTAATATTCAAATATTAAATCCAAATGGAATACATGTCAAATTTGCTTTTCTCTTGAGTGAGTTTTTCTATAGGCTCGCCCATGAGGGTAGGGGTCTTTCAATTGGAAGACGAATTACTTCATTCAATGGTTGAAGCTCGGTGTCGAAGATCACCAATGAACGTGCTTTGGAGACCGTTAGGACATTCTTAAAAAGAACTATCTTGAAGTTGAGTTAACTGCAAAATTAAATAAAAACATGGGTGAACAAAATGCAGGGGGCATTATTTTTTCCCTCGAGAAGATTCTTTTTAAGAGTGTTCTAACAGCCTTAAAGCACGTCAATTGGTGATCTTTGACATCGAGCGTCAACCATTGAATGAAGTAACTCGTCTTTCAATTGAAAGTCCCCTCATGGGCGAGCCTGTAAAGACACTCCCTCAAGAGAAGAGAGAATTTGACCTAAAGGTTTGGACTAGAGACATTCACTTGAGCAAAACTAGAGTTTCGGTCTTGAGGGTGGCTAACCATATTAAGGAGAATCCAAACGTTGATCCTTTTTGCCCATGCTAGGGCACCAAATAATCACTAGTACAGCAGCGTGGGAAGAGTCAGTGGGATTTCTTGGGGAGTTTCATTATACCCCTGGGCAAATGGAATGGATTGAGGATGTCTTAAGCAAACATCAACCTGTTCTTCAAGCAATAAAAATTTATGATTCTATCTTCGCGTCTCCATTCACATATGATTGCAATTGTGAGATTATCAAATCTTTTTGCGAGACGTGGTGCCCTACTTCTAACATCTTACTTATTTTGGAGAGATGTCGATTTATTTATGGGATTTGCATAACTAGACGGGACTGCCACTAGCCGGTCACTTATATTAAGAAGTTGTGCCTGACAAGCCAAAACTCTTCAATAAGCTTGATGTCATTGATTAACGCATTCCATCCAGTTGTCAGCATTTTTTACATGATTATCATAGGCTTCGTAGTAATGATGGTAGTGAATCCGTTTCACTTACTTAATGATAGGCTTTTAGTCTTGTAAGACTATAAAGTATAAGCAACCCCTGTGCGCATAGAGAGGAAGGGCAAAGCACGCCTCAAGAATATTCTCAATCCGAAGGACATTCTTGGCTAGCAAAAGAAATGGACTATGGGAGAGACATAACCATTTAGAATGTTTAACATTTAAAACAAACAACAAGAGGAGACGTACTTGGCTTCTCACTTGGTTTATTGGCTTTGTTCTTTCATTCTCCTTATAATAAAGTGGATTTAATATGCCCTGACACATTAAGGTAGCGAGCTTGATGGCTGTGGGAAAATCAATCTGCCTAGCCGTTCTAGTCTTGGCAAGTATCTACCGAGGTTTGGATGGAATTTCAAATGAGCTTAAATCATCCAAAGTTAATTCAATATTTCTAGTACACTTTGTTTATGTTTGGTTGGCTCAGTATTTTAACACTCATCATCTGGCCCCTTATAGATTTTCAAGACCTTCAATGGTAACTTATTCAGGTGAGAATGAAGTAAGGTATTTTGATTTGATTGATGCTCATAAAAAGCTTCAAAAAGGAGATAATGCCTCTTTCTCTTGTAATGTTCACCCAATGAAGGCTCCAATATGATATGTTGATGATGATAAGACATCTTGGCGTGATTGAAGCTGCTTCATTGCCATTCATACTAATTATTTTGCTTTGCAACAGAACGGACGATTTCTCATTGAGCTTTACAATTCACACCAATTTAACCGCCAATTTGGGTATTATCAAGATATTACGGGTAGAATGAAAATGGATCTCCGCGAAGTCGGTATTGGAGGTAATGTACCTTATGCAATTCCCATTCTGAGGCATCTCTTCCATGTGCTCATTCGAAATTCAGAAAATTATTCACATCAGAATACAATCAATGGTCATCTCAAATTCATGGCACTTATTTTGAGGATCATGTGACAAATTTAATTAAGATTGCTTTAGACCATGACTTAGAAGAAGAACTTGACATTGTTGGTTCGGGCAATGCCGAGAATAAACAGAAAGTTGCACTGCTAGAGGCCTCTCCCTCTCGAAAGGTGATTGTAGGGAAGTCCATTGGAGTACGTAATAGAGAGAGTGGTCTTTCTTATTCAAGAAAGAGTACAACAGACCGCAACTGGAAGAGGACTAAGAGAACCAAATCTCCAGTGCCTATCCAGACAGTCAAGGTTTTAATCCCTTTTGATCATGAACTGTATATATTAATACTTATACATATTTTAACATCTCTTTCTCTTTTGTAGCATCTGTTTGTTGCCTTTGGTTCTGGCTCTGATGATCTTGAGGAAGAAGGATAAACTTGTTTTGCAACTTTAAAAGGCTTGGTTGATGATGGCCTCACGAATCACAACTCTTCTACTATTATGCTTAAGTCTCACCCTCCTGTTGCTGCGGTCCAAGCTCTAAAAGTTACAATATTTGATTTTGAGGTAATGTCCATGAACGCCAAAATATAGGTTTATTCGATAGTGTGGACAATCTTTCAAGAGAAGCTGATACGGACTCTTGTTAGCTGATAAACTGATACGTACTCTTGTTAGCTCATTATCCTCTATGAAAAGTGGGGGGATTTGCGATGATGAAAGATTTCAAAGGTGCTCAAGGTATTGACGGCTCTGCTTTGGAAGAATTATTGAATTTCTTATTTGATAAGAGCCCATTTCGGTACTCAGGGTGGGTTGATAACCGACAGCGGAAGGCATTCTACCCAATAAGGCCGATACTTCGGATCCTGCTTGGACGAAACAGAAGATATTGTCGATAAATAGAAGTACGTCTTATTCATTAACATCTTGGAAATATTCCGCCATCGTTAGGGCAGTCAAACCAACCCTCATGAGAGCTCCCGGCGGTTCATTCATCTGGCCGTAAACTAGAGCCACTTTTGATTCTGTAATATTTTCTTCATTAATCACTCCAGATAATGCGTATGATGCCATGAAATCAAAACTTGCTAATGGGATGGCTAAGAGGGATGTGGACAAACCTCTAGCTGATGTGAAGAACTGTGCTCGTGACTGCAGAGGTTAAACATATACAAGCATCTGAAACTAGGTTGGAGCAGATTTTAAAGAAAATGAGTGACTTGTTGAAGGTGAAGGAAGTAGTGTCTCAAACAGGTGAGCGCCTTCGCTATCTGTTCAAAGTTCAAAGCTTGGAGCTCAGACTGTTGAGAGAGATTTGTTTCCTGAAAAAGACACATTCTAAAAGGTTCTACTATAGAAGATTTGAGGAGTGTTACGATGACTTTGGAAGCTCCTCGATAGGAGATATCCACTATGGATCATTTTCATTAGTTTATTTTGAGACCATTTCATTTCAATGTTTCTTATGTTTTGAGCATTAATGATATTATCAATAAAGTTCATTTTCTTTTTTTTCTCCTTTGTCGTTATCATTGTATCTTTTCTTAACGATGGCTTTGGAAGCCACTCAAGAGGAGATATCCACTATAGATAATTTTCATTAATTTATTTTGAGACCATTTCATTTCAACATTTCTTATGTTTTGAATATTAATGATATTATCAATAAAGTTCTTTTTTTTGCTTTCTCCTTTGTCGTTATCATTATATCTTTACTTTCTTGCATCTCCTATATATTTATCGCTTTCATCTTTCAATTTAAATGTCTTGCCTCAGAAAATTGATGCGAATAGGCCAAAACATGATTGAACTTAGCAGAGTGCTAAGCTGCCTACGTTCTTATTTGCAAATGATCAAGTCATAATGTAGTAGTTCATAAGGATTTGATTTGGTTTGGATGGGGAGATGTTGTACTCAGTTTATACTCATGCAGGTCAGGAGTGGCTATTTCTTAACTAATTTAGACAAAGTTAGGGTATTTAATGCTTTAACTACTTAAAATACTTAATTGTAATGAATTAACAGTTTAACCACATATAATTATCTTTGGTGGTTGTCGTACACAGTTTATACTCGTACGGACCAGGAGTGACGTGCAGTTTAGGCTCATGCGTCACAGAGCGTTTTTTAGTTGGACTGGATTACGCATAGTAGCGTTTTATGAATTTTCCATTTATTAGGCTAATTCCTACACCATCTTCATATATTAATTTGTATGCACCATTTGTATATACTTCTTTTATAACATGTGGGTCATCCTAATAGGACAAGAATTTATTTCCCACTCGATGAGTGACCACAATAGGTCTTCTCACTGCAAGAACAATATATCCAACTTGAAAAGAACGTTTCTTTACTTTCTTGTTAAACGTTCTAGAAAGGCGAGCTTGATAACACTCAAGTCATGGTCGTGCTTCTAAACTTTTCTCATCCATTGCTTCCAACTCTTTGAGATGCAACCATGCATTTTCTTTTTCAGTCAAGCCTTCTTGTATAGTTATTCTTAAAGGCGGATTTGCTTTTCAAGAGGTACAACAGCTTCAACCCCATGCCTTAAGGAATAAGGAGTGGCTTGAGTAAGCGTTATGTAAGTGGTTTGATACGCCCATAGAGCTTTGTTAATCCTTTCATGTCAGTCTCGCTTTGACATGGAAAGATTTAATATCATTCTCTTACATGGAAAGAAGAGATAGAGAAAGCAGATTTTACTTCCCCTTTTGAAGCCTGGTTATTTCCTTAAGAGAGAGGGGAGGATCACGTGATTTTTTGAGAGAGATTGATTTGATTGAATACATGCAGGCTATGAGTTCACGTGATTAATTTGTTTTCTCACCAACCTTTTGAGATTGGGCTTCAAGCCTTCCACTACTTGGGGCACCATGAATTAATCTTTGACAGATGGAACATAAATTTGGTCCTTCAATTACATCTCAACAAATGCTTGGGCCAATTATTTAAAAGAATAATTTGGGCCTCAACTCTTAATCTAATTCATGTTCTTAGGTTTAAAATTATTTAAACCCAAACATGAATTTTAATAGCTCACCATAGTATTTTAAGCTCTTCCCATGTATTTAATTTATAATTTTGGATTTAATAATTAATTAATCCCATATTTTATTTTGGGTCTTTTAATTAATTAAATCCATAAATTTTTGCACCCTTTTTTTTTCTTGCTAATATTCACCCATGTATTTTGCAGTTGACTCAACTTCAAGATGGTCCAATTTAAGAGTGTTAAAACGGCCTCCAAATTACATGAATTGGTGATTCTTAGCACTGAGCGTCAGCCATTGAAAGACGAGACTTATCTTCCGATTGAAAGACCCCTCTTGGGCAAGCCTATAGAGAAACTCTCTCAAGATAGCGAATTTGGCCTTACAGGATAGACTAGAGATATTTACTTGAACAAAATTAAAGTTTCGATCTTGAGAGCAGCCCATCACATCAAGGAGAATCTAAGCACAGCTCCTTTGCACACGCTAAGGCGCCAGATAATCTCCAATAACGCAGCGTGGGGAAAATCAGTTGAATTTCTTGGTGACTTCCACTACATCAAAGGGTATTGGGAATGGACTGAAGATGTTCTAAGCCGATGCTACTCTGCTCTTTGGGAGATAAAGATCTAACATCCAGTCTTCGCATCTCTTTTTACGTATGATTGCAGCTGTGAGGTCATCAACGCTTTTTGTGAGGTGTGGTGCCCTACCACTAACACTTTACTTACGTCCTTTGGAGAGATGTCAATTTCCTTATAGGATTTATATAACGGGACGTGACTGCCGTTAGCTGGTCATTTATATAAAGAAGTTGTGCCCGACAAGCCAGAACTCTTCTATGAGCCGGATGCCAATCATTTACCTATCCCATCCAGTTGTCGACATTTGCTACATGCTTATCATAGGCTTCGTATTAATGCTGATAGTGAATCTATCTCACTTACTGAATGGGTAGACTTTTGGTCTTGCAAGACTACAAAGCACAAGCGGCCTCTAGCTCGCACTGAGAAGAAGGGCAAATCAAGTCTTAAGAACACTTATAATCCAAGGAAAATATTGGAGAGCACAAGAAGTGGACTTCGGCAGAGATAGCTCAGTTTAAAGCACTTGGCATTGACGAAACACAAAAAGAGGAGACGTACTTGGCTGCTCACTTTTGCTTGTTGGATTTGCTCTTGTCTTCCCTAACAACGAGGTAGATTTGATACGCCCCGAAACTTTTAAGGTAGCTAGTTTGTTGGCTGTAAGAAGATCAGTTGGACTCCCTGTCCCAGTCTTGACAAGCATCTACAGAGGTCTGTATAAAATTTCAAATGAGCTTAAGCCATCTGAAGATAAATCAACGTTTCCAGTGCACTTTGTTTATACTGGGTTGGCTCAGTATTTTAACACTCATCATGTGGCTCCTCATGGATTGTCAAAACCTTCCATAGTGACGTATTCAGGCTAGAATGGAGAAAAGTACTTTGATTCGATTGATGCTCCCAAAAGGCTTCAAATAGGAGATAATGCTCCTTTATCTTGCAATGTTCGCCTGGCTCCAATGTCATATACTGATGATGACAGGACATCTTGGTGCTATTGGAGCTACTTAATTGCCATTTGCACTAATTATCTCACTCTGCGACAGAACGGACGATTTCTTGTCGAGCCCTACAGTCCTCACCGATTTTGTCGTCAATTTGGGTATTATCAAGATATTCCGGGGAGAATGAAAACAAACTTCCGTGAAGTCTCTTTAGAGCAAGGACTTCAGTATTGGAAGTAGTGCACCTTACGCAATTCTCGCTCCATGACCTCTTTTCCATGCGCTCCTCCGGGATTCAGAATGTTCTTTACATCCGAATATGATGAGTGGTCATCTCAGATCCATGGCAATTACTTTGTGGATCATATGACAAATTTAACTGAGATTGTTTCAGAGCGTGATTTAGAAGGACTTGATATCGTTGGTGATGTAGGCAATGCCAGGAATGATCGGGAGGTTTTACTGCCAGAAGCCCTGCATCCTCAAGAGGAAATTGCAGGTAACTCCGTGGAAGCCAGTAAAAGAAAGAGCGATTCTTCTCATTCAGCAGAGAGTACGGCCTCAGACTGTTACTGGAAGAGAGCAAAAAAGGTCAAATCTTCGATTCCCACCGAGGAGAGAACTGAGGTTTTATTCTCTTTCAATTATATCTACATGTATGGATTCATACTTGTACATATTCTAACACTTTTTTTGTAGGCTTTTCACGAAATTTTTGGCTCTGATCTTGAAGAACCTATACAAGATCAATCAGTTTCGATCGCGGCTCCAAAACGAATTGTCGATGACGACTTTGAAAATTTTGACTCTCTCATTGTGCCGGAGTCTCGTCCACCCACTACGGGAATTCAGGCTCCAGAACCCTCACGATTTGTCGGTGAGGCATTTATTGATGACTTTGATAAGAAATATGCTTCGTCAATGTGGAGAAAATTTCTAGAGAAACTTATGAAGATTCCCATGGAGTCACTGTTTCCTATGAGAAGTGAAGTGTCTATAATGGTGAAGAAATGGAAAAGACTTCAAGGAATCAACTGCTCCTTTATAGAATCATTCTTGAACGGATTATTTGATAAAGCCGATGCTTATGATGCTATGAAGTTAAAAGTTGGGGCAACTAAATTCTCTCTTTGGCTTTGCAGTCACGAACGCTATCCATCGCTTCAACCAGACTTTTATCCACATCTTCTTGGGTCATACTATCAGCAGTTTTTGCTTTGGCTTTGTAGTCACGAACGCAATCCATCGCTTCAACCAGGCATTTATCCACTTCTTCCTAGGTCATATTATCAGCAGCTTTTGACTTCATAGCATCATAAGAATTGGCTTTATCAAATAATCCGTTCAAAGGATGATTCTATAAAGAAGCAGTTGATTCCTTGAATTCTTTTTCGTCTCTTCACCATTACAGACACTTCATTTCTCATAGAAGACAGTGATTCCATGGGAATCTTCATAAGGTTCTCTTGAAATTTTATCCACATTGATGAAGCATATTTCTTATCAAAGTCATCAATGAATGCCTCATCAACAAATCTTGAGGGTTTTGAAGCCTGAATTCCCATAGTGGGTGGACGAGACTCCGGCACAATGAGAGAGTCAGAATTTTCAAAGTCATCATCGGCAATTCGTTTAGAGCCACAATCGAAACTGATTGATCTTGTATAGGTTCTTCAATATCTGAGCCAAAAATTTTGTGAAAAGCCTACAAAAAAAGTGTTAGAATATGTACAAGTACGGATCCATACAGGTAGATATAATCGAAAGACAATAAAACCCCTATTCTCTCCTTGGTGGGAATCAGTGATTTACCCTTTTTTGCTCTCTTCCAGTAACAGTCTGAGGCAGTACTCTCTACTGAATGAGTAGCATCCCTCTTTCTTTTACTGGCTTCCGCGGAGTTACCTACAATTGCCTCTTGAGGATGCAGGGCTTCTGGCAGTAAAACCTCCCGATCATTCCTAGGATTGCCTACATCACCAACGACATCAAGTCCTTCTTCTAAATCACGCTCTAAAACAATCTTAGTTAAATTTATCACATGATCCACAAAGTAATTGTCATGGATCTGAGATGACCACTGATCATATTCGGAAATAAAGAACCTTCTGAATCCCGAAGGAGCGCATGGAAGATAGGCCGTGGAGTGAGAATTGCGAAAGGTGCACTACTTCCAATACTGAAGTAATTGCTCTAAAGAGACTTCACGAAAGTTTATTTTCATTCTCCCTGGAATATCTTGATAATACCCAAATTGGCGACTAAATCGGTGAGGACTGTAGGGCTCGACAAGAAATCGTCTGTTCTGTTGCAGAGTGAGATAATTAGTGCGAATGGCAATGAAGTAGCTCCAATCGCGTCAAGATGTCCTGTCATCATCAGTATATGACATTGGAGCCTGACGAATATTGCAAGATAAAGTAGAATTATCTCCTATTTGAAGCCTTTTGCGAGCATCAATATAATCAAAGTACTTTGCTTCATTCTCGCCTGAATACGTCACCATGGAAGGTTTTGATAATCCATGAGGAGCCACATGATGAGTATTAAAATACTGTGCCAACCAAGTATAAACGAAGTGCACTGGAAACGTTGATTTAACTTCGGATGGCTTAAGCTCATTTGAATTTTATTCAGACCTCTTTAGATGCTTGTCAAGACTAGGACAGCGAGTCCAACTGATCTTCTTACAACCAACAAACTAACTACATTAAAAGTATCGGGCGTATCAAATCTACCTCGTCGTTAGGGAAAACAAAGGAGCAAAGCCAAGTGAGCAGCCAAGTATGTCTCCTCCTGTGTTTCGTCGATGCCAAGCGCTTTAAACGGAGTTATCTCTGTCGTAGTCCACTTCTTGTGCTCTCCAATAGTTTCCCTTGGATTATAAGTGTTCTTAAGATGTGATTTACCCTTCTTCTCAGTGCGAGCTGGAGGCCGCTTGTGTTTTGTAGTCTTGCAAGACCAAAAGTCTACCTATTCAGTAAGTGAGACAGATTCACTATCAGCATTACTACGAAGCCTATGATAAGCATGTAGCAAATGTTGACAACTGGATGGGATACATAAATGATTGGCATCCGGCTCATTGAAGAGTTCTGGCTTGTCGGGCACAACTTCTTCATATAAATGACCAGCTAATGGCAGTCCCATCCCGTTATGCAAATCCCATACGGAAATTGACATCTCTCCAAAGGACGTAAGTAAAGTGTTAGTGGTAGGGCACAATGCCTTACAAAAAGCTTTGAAGACCTCACAGCTTCAATCATACGTGAACAGAGATGCGAAGACTGGATGGTAGATCTTTGTCTCCCAAAGAGCAGAGTAGCATCGGTTTAGAACGTCTTCAGTCTATTCCTAATACCCTTTGATGTAGTGGAAGTCACCAAGAAATTCGACTGATTTTCCCCACGCTGCGTTATTGGAGATTATCTGGCGCCCTAGTGTGTGCAAAGGAGCTGCGTTTGAATTCTCCTTGATGTGATGGGCTGCTCTCAAGATCGAAACTTTAATTTTGTACAAGTAAATATCTCTAGTCCATTCTGTAAGACCAAATTCTCTATCTTGAGAGAGTTTCTCTATAGGCTTGTCCAAGAGGGGTCTTTCAATCAGGAGATGAGTCTCGTCTTTCAATGGCTGACGCTCAGTGCTAAGAATCACCAATTCACGTGTTTTGGAGGCCGTCTTAACACTCTTAAATTGGACCATCTTGAAGTTGAGTGTGAATATTAGCAAGAAAAAAAGAATGGTGCAAATTAATTTGAAATTTATGGATTTAATTAATTAAAAGACCCAAAATAAATTATGGGATCAATTAATTATTAAATCTAAAATTATAAATTAAGCACATGGGAAGAGCTTAAAATATAATGGTGAGCTATTAAAATTCATGTTTGGGTTTAAATAATTTTAAGGGCGGCACTATTGCCACCCAAATTTCTACTTAAGGCACCCGAACTAAAAATAAAAAATGTGTAAAATTTTAATAATATCCCTACTTTTATTTTTAAACCCTAACACCTTTATTATATTTTTTAAAAAAAGTTCTTTGCACACCCAATCCACACTACACCTAAAACAAATACTAAAAACACACTCACACTAAAAACACACACTCGTCGGTGATCTGTTTCAAAACTTCAATTGGACTGTGATCGTCAACATAATTTTTCCAAGACATTTAGAAGTGAATATTCTGGTTGCTTGCTATCCTTCCACGTTGGATTGTGGATTTATGCACCATGTTCGAATATTACTGTCATACACCACTGCTAAACCTGGTGCTCTCCACTCATGGTACGTGAAAAATAATTTCGGCAACTCTTCTACGAAATTTCAATAAATTCTCGGCAACACTTAACCGAAATTTAATAAGATTTTCGGTAGACCAGTTCTGAAATTTAAAAAAATTCAATTTTCAACACCGAAACAACATAAAACTCTAATTCATGTTATTATCATTTATTAAACTCAAATTAAATCTATAATTTCATTAACTCATCAATAATTTATCAATGAACTACACAATTGCACACTTTAGGTGTGAAATAGAGATTTTCCTTTTTTCTTCTCTCTGTTTTTTTTTGCTGGCAGTGCGTGTGTTGTGTTTGTGAGTGTATATTTTTTAATGTGAATTTGTATGTTTAGTGTGTGTTTTAGGCGAGTGTGATTTGGGTGTGTAAAGCAAATTCTATTTTTCTTTTTTAATAATAATAATAAAGGAGTTAGGTTTAATAGAGGAGTTAGGTTTATAAAAGGAGTGAGCACATAAGTAAAATTTCACACATTTTTTGTCTACAATTCGGGTGCGTTAAGAAAAAATTCAGGTGGCAATAGCGCTGCCCTAATTTTAAACCTAAGAACATGAATTAGATTAAGAGTTGAGGCCCAAATTATTATTTTAAATAATTGGCCAAGCATTTGTTGAGATGTAATTGAAGGGCCAAATTTATGTTCCATCTGTGAAAGATTAAGGGCTGTACTATTGCCACCCACAATTATCCTTAAGGCACCCGTATTGAAGACAAAAAATATGTGAAATATCAAATATATCCATATTCCATTTTATAAAATTTATTATTATTTAAAATAAAAATTGCTTTGCACACCCACCCACCACTACACCTAGAACAAACACTAAAAAATATATACTTACACCAAAAATACACACTCACTCACACACATCACCTATAACACACACTAAAAATATATACTTACACAAAAAATACACACTCATTCACACACATCACACGACTGTAAAAAAAGAGAGATGACATAGGAGAAGAAAAGAAAATTGAATTTAGACAAAATCATACAGACCTCTGAACAGACTGAACTGTACCACAAAAGAAAGAACATAATTCATAGTTAAATTTTTTATGGGCCCCTCCCTCCCTCCAATTTCGATCGACTCTTCTATATATTTATATATTAATGGAGGAGTTATTTTTGTATAGAACCGATGTAGAAATATTTCGACGGACTCTTATTGAAATTTTGACAAAATTTCGGCAACTTTCGATGAATTCTTAGACAAAAATATCGGTAGTGAAAAAATTTACATATTTTTGGTTGTATGCTGCCGAAATATGATAATAATTTCGATGAACCAGTCATGAAATTTTAAATTTTTTATTTTTAACATTCAAACAATTTACAACTCTAAATTATAAAATCAAATCACATTTATAATTTTACTAACCTATCAATAATTTGACAATTAATTATACAATTTCACTAACCCATCCAAAAGAGAGGAGCCATAAAAAATTTAACCGTAAGTTCTCTTCTCTCTTCATTTTTCAGTTGTGTGATGTATGTGTGTGATTGTGTATTTTTAGTGTGTGTTTTAAGTGTAGTGGTGGATGGGTGTACAAAGCATTTTTTTTTAAAATTTAACAAATGGTTTACGGTTTATTAAATATGTTAGGGATATATTTGACATTTCACACAATTTTTGTTTTCAATACGGATGTTTTAAGCAAAGCCCGGGTGGCAATAGCACTGTCCAAAGATCAATCTCTCAAAAAAATCACTTGATCTTCCCCTCTCTCTTAAGGAAACTCTTAAGGAAATAACAAATTTGGGGAAGTAAAATTTGCGTTCTCTATCTCTTCTTTCCATGTAAGAGAATGAAATTAAATCGTTCCAAATCTCGTCTCCTCCAAAGAAAATAATGTGAACTGCTTGCTTTTTTCCAAGAAAAGAATTCTGCTCCTATCTCTCTTCCAAACACGTAAAGAAGGTACTCGTTGAACTCTACAGAGATTAAACTTCCACTTCTCTTTCGCCAGTTCCTTTCCAGCGACGGGCCGCCGGAGTTCGTTAACTCTTCACACCGAAATTCCAGTCACAACTCCGTTCTAGTTGCCGAAGTTCACGCTAATCTCCTCGCCGGTTTTCAGCGCCAACGGCCGCCCACGTCGCTGCTGCCTGTCAATAAAGTTGTCCGCCTTTGGGTTTGTCGGTGGACCACCACCCCGCCGGCCAGACCTCCCACCGAAAGAGCAAACCGTCACCACTTCTCTACCGGAATCACGATCCCCGTTGGTCGCCAACGCCGCCGGAATCGCGAGGGCTACCGCATCTTTCCATTACCAAGAACACTACTTTGCACTACTCGTCGCGTTGCCGCCCGCTGCAAGCCGACGTCACGCTGGAGATCCACTGCACAAACTCGCCAGTTGAGTCCATCGCCAGATCCGCACCATCAGGCCAAACGGATACCTCCGCCGAGCTCCCCTCGAGCCAATCTCTTGACGGAAATTGAACGGTCTCAGATCTACTCCACCTTCCGCCGTCGGTCTCGTTCTGGTCAAGTCACCGCCTCGCCGCCGGAATCGCGAAGCCACCACTGGTGGTCTCGTTGCAGCCCTTCGCCACTTCCAGCTTCAACAAACCACCGTGCGCGTCCACCCCTCCGATTCGTATGCTGCCATCGTCCACCGAAAGTCTCCGCCGGAAACGCGAACCAACGATTCCGCATCTCCACTCTCACCGCTAAGGCAGCCACAGATGAGAACCTAGCACCACCAATAGCTGTCGGTCGCCCACGTCTCACCCGTCTTCGTTGCCATTAGTTCGGTGCCCCTCGCCGCTCGCTGCTGTGAACCACCACATGGCCGCAATCGCCGTTGCCGTTGAAAGCCGAGTGCTGCCACTGTCCATCAGATCAATCGCAACACTCCATAGTCACGCCGCCGCTGTGTCGTCCCTCTGTCGTCGTCCAGCCACCAGCCACATTTCGCTGCCTCGTCGCTTTGCCGCTTACTGCACCGCCTCCGGCATGTCCGGACATCTCCTCATCGAATTGTCGACGCCACCGCAGCTTGGCGCACCGGAGTTTGTTGCGTCCGCCATCACACGGCCGTCGTTTTGCGCCATCAGCCAAAACGTGGAAATTACACATGAAGGGAATAATTGCAATACATATACTCTTGTGAATAGTTTTAAGGTTTTGTGATAGTGCAAGATGTGAGCATTCAAATATACTTTGAGGCAAGTGGTTAAATTCATGAGCACAATAAAACACACAAAAACAATGTTATTGGAGATATAGCAAGAAAAGTAATGTTGTAATTTCTGTGAAAAAAAAAATAAAATAAAATAAAAATTAAACTGACTTGCAGTGATGATATGGATTGAATTCTCTGTGTGGTGTGTTCTGGCTTAGTGATCCCCTGAAGAAATCTGCAAGGACAGGAAGAATTCATCAGGGCCCAGGGGTATAGCTGATGAGATTTACATTGAAGAGAATAAAAGGAATCAAGAAACGAGAGTATCTTATGATGAAGAAAAATCAAACGCATGAAGCCTGAAGAGCTACAACAAATTTTGGAAATTATTTGTAGGATTGAAATCTCTCAAAATTTTTAGGAGATTCTTTACTACAAATAAAATGTATTAATTTTGAGCAAAATTTGTAAAATCGTCTAGTGAGCAAGAAACAAATCTGTTCCATATTTCCTTTCTCCCGTAATCTTGAAATGAAGCAATAAAGAAAGTTGATTTAGACTTAAGAAAATAAATTGGGTCACTTGATAAATAAAGAATTGAGCCAAGAGAAAAAAAATTATTTTACTTGGATAAAGTAATTTCTCAGTTGTGTAATTGGTATTACACATAATTTAAGCAACATTTCAAAGCCCAAATTACAAATGTTGAAAAAAAGTGGGACTTTTGTGATTCCTTCACATCAAGACATGACGTCTGTGAACAAATCACAAGGGGATATTTGTAAGCAATTAAAATTTACGGTCCAATCAAATGACGACACGTGGATTTTCTTAATTAAATATCAAGTTTAATTTATTTTGGAATTTAAATAAAATAATTGCCAAAATAGATTAATAAATAATTAATAGTTAATTTGAGCCCAACAAATTAAATAGGGTTTAAATTAAATAAGGTCTGACTCAAGTCAAATAAACTCAAGTTAAATAAGGTCTAACCCAAGTCAAATAAGCTCAAATTAAATTAGGCATGACTTAAGTCAATCAAACTCATACAAATTAAATCAGACCCAAGTAAAATATACCTGATTATAGTCCAATCAAATTGGAGGCTCAAGCTCGTAGAATTAGGTCCAAATAGCCCTGGACCAATCAGAATGCAAATTATATATGGGACGTCTTCACCTTTCACCTATATAAATGTCTCCTCCATTCATTTTGGACACACACTCAGGCACCCGAAGACTACGACGCTCCTGAAGAGATCGAAGAACAAACTCAAGATCTTCAAGCTTCAAGCGAAGAACAAGTTGAAGATCTTCAAACAATCTTCAAATCTTCAAGCTTCAAGCGAAGAATAGTTCAAGCATCTTCAAGCTCCAAGTCAAGAACGGCCTTCAATCTTCAAGCTTCAAGTCAAGAAAAGCTCAAGATCTTCAAGTAACTTCAAGTCAAGAGCTGCCTGAAATCCGGGATCAAGGTGCTAAGCCCCCAGATCAGGCGTTCTTCACATCAAGTTCCTCGACGTTCTACACAATCAACGACGTACTTCGCGGAAAGCTCTCCAATCAAACAAAGGTTCAACGCCTCAGGATCAACGTTACAAGAATACATTTATGAGCTCGGACAAGCTTCATTTGAAGATCCAGCTCAACACACACGCTGTCAATACAATCAGCATACACTCCAGTCAAAGTTAACTCAACAAGTCAAAGTTAAGGTCAAATTGGTTCGAGAGAAGAATCAGATGATTGACTAAGATTGTAACCCGTTTACATATCTTTTAAATTAAATCCGTCTGAAATTATCTTTGTACCCAATTTGTATTTATTTTATTATAAATACAAAATATATTGTTACAGTCCTCATTTTACTATATTGGGCGTCTCACTTAGAGCCGTCGAAATGGGCCGATGGGGCGGGGCGGGCAAAAACCCATCTCAACCAGCCTTTTTGTGGGCCAAGGCGGGTACTGACTAGAATTACTAGGCCCAACCCATTTAAAGGCGGGTAGCGGGTTATAGCGGGCCAACCAACCTTTTTTTAACGATGTTATTATAATTATCATTATTTGAAAATAAAATATCAAAATGATGGACGTTCTTGCAAAATTATAATTATCATTATCATTATTTGAAAATAAAATACTTAAATGATTCACGCTCTTACAAAATGTATAATGTCAATTAGATAATTAAAATATAAATATAGATTTTACAAAATAGCTTCATGAGCAATTAAATATAAACAAATGTTGTTTACTAATTATATATTTCTTAAGAATCTCAAATAAAACAAAATAAGTCTAATTATCCTCAAATAACACAAATTAAATTACAAAAAATTTATTAGTTCTAAAGGTCAATCACAAAGCTCAAAATATAATTATAAAGTCTATTCAAAACTCATTCATCATAACATCATAATATAAACATCTCAATCTTCATGTTGATCAATTATATAATTATATCCTTGTCAATTTTCAAATGATTAAATATCTTAAAAGTTTATAATTTGCATTTGCATTTACTTCTAATTCATATATATGCATTTATATATTAAAATTTCAAAAATTATAAATAATTCAAAATCAAGCAAAATATGATTTTAATTATTTACATATTTTGTATACTAATCTATGGTACAAAATGTTTAGATTTTAGAATATTCATGTTATGATTTACTCCCTCCGTCCCTCAAAGTATTTCACACTTTCCTTTTTTATTCGTCTCTCAAAGTATTTCACACTTCACTTTAACTAAATTGGTAAAAAAAATTATTATAATATTCACTTTTCACACACATCCCAATATAATACTCACTTTTTCACATCTTCCAACAACTTTACACACATTTTTCATTAAATTAACTAAAATATATATCATCTATCTTACTTTATATATTAAAAAATAAAATTTTCTTAATCTCCTCACACACCAATACGTGAAATACTTCACGGAAGGGAGGGAGTAATTCATTATTTTAAAAAATATTTAAAAAAGGAACAACAAATATTTGGAATATTAAACATTTGATCATTCGCATAAATAAAAAATAAAAAAATTGTGGCGGGCCAAAACGGGTCAACCCGGGTTTAGCCCGCCTAGGCCCGCCTCCAAACGGGCTGCAAATTTTATGGCCAAACCCACCTTTTTTAGATGCGGGGGCAGGCCGGCCCGCGGGCCCAACCCGTTTTGACAGCTCTAGTCTCATTCAAAAGTTCTCATTTTCCTTTTTTAGTAAAAGGGTCTCATATATGACTCACCATTTACTACTAATACAACTACTTACTACACATAAAATAATAATACTTTTTAATCCACCTACAAAAAGTAAGTGAGATCCATGATCGAAATGGAATGAGTAATTTAGAGTAAATAGGGTACATCTAGGAAACCATTAAATTAGAAAACAGATTAAAAACGGTTTTAGATCAATAAAATATTTAGAAATAAAAATATAAGAAATGGAGTAACTAATTCTAAAAACTTATCTATAAACTGGTCTAACAGGTTCACTACTAAATCTTTCATATACTCCCTCCGATCAAATAAAATATTTAGAAATAAAAATATAAGAAATGGAGTAACTAATTCTAAAAACTTATCTATAAACTGGTCTAACAGGTTCACTACTAAATATTTCATCTACTCCCTCTATTTTCGTCTAACATTGACGTTTGCTTTTTACACGGAGATTAAGAGATATAATATTTTAATATATGGTGAAGTGAGAGAAATAATATTTAATGTAAAATGGGTATTTGTATTAGTATTGTGTGGAGGACTTACATGAAATAATTAATTATTTTGTGTGGGCACAACTTAACAAAAAAGAAAACGTAAACTTTAACTAGGGACAACCCAAAATGAAAAATGTAAACTTTAACGCGGGACGGATGAAGTATATATATATATATATATATATATATATATATATATATATATAAGAATCTCTTGTGAAATTGGTTCATCATATATTCTAATTTTACAAAATTACTATTTAGTAAAAGAAAAATTTTAGAAAGATAAATCATTACTCAAAAAAATATTTTCATCTCAACAATAATTGAATATAAAAAATCACAACATATCAAAGTTTGAAGATTCAAAAGAGTAATTTTTTATTTGTAAAGTTTAATTCTCTTGTACAAAAAAGTAATTTTGATAAAAATAGATTTAATTTGACTTGAACAAGTATTTGTCTTTTTTTTTTTTTTTTTTTATAATTAGATTATCCAAAATGTCCTAATTAGCTTAATATATACTCCCTCCTTTTTTTATATGTCATTCTTTATCCTTGCACAAGAATTAATAGAAAATTTTTTTTTACCAAAATTAATGATGACAGAATTAAGTATTTACATTATCAATCCTTAAAATTAAATTCATCTCCCACCAAAAACTATTCTGATTCTTCTTAAAAAAAATGAAAAAAAAAACCTAGTACGGTGGGGAAATTAAAATAAATGGAGAAAAAATTAAAATAAATGAAGAGATTTCAATTAATATTATAACAAAAAAAATTGGCATCTCCCACCAAAAACTATTTTGATTCTTCTCCAACAACCAATAAGTACATTGGCTAATTTTTTTAAATAAATGGTGGAGTTACAATTAACATTGTAATAAAAAAAAATTGAAAGAGATAGACGTAAAAAATAATAGATTTTTGCTAATTTTGAAAAAAGGTTTTTTTAAAGAAAATATTGTTAGGAATAGAAACAAATACACATAAAATTTTTTTAACTAATATTTTACCTCCTACCCTCCTACCCAAATATATGTAAGATGTGAATGATAAATATTTGTAATATTACTCCAATATGCTTAAGATGAGAAAGATAAACATTTGTAATATTATTTTTAACTTTAGATATGCTCATTTGTATTATTATTCCAACTTTAGATATGCTTAAGATGAGAAAGATAAACATTTGTAATATTATTTTTAACTTTAGATATGTGTAAAATGAGAAATTCATACAAAGTTTTATAGATATGAAGAAAAAAAAACACACAAACATTATTCATAAAAAAATTGATCAATGTTAATATTTTCTCTCCAATTAATATATAAATGAAAAATCTTTAGATATGCGTAGGATGAGAAAGTCAGAATTATATAGTATAGATATGACATTATTCATAAAAACTTATTAATTTTAATTTTATCCTCCAACTCCAACGCGAGATATATAGATGAAAAATCTTAATGAAAATTTTTTAGATATGTGTAAGATGAGAAATTCATGCAAAGTTGTATAAATATGAAAATTTAGAAACACACAAACATTATTTATAAAAAAAATTATAAAAAATTGAGCAATATTAATTTTATATCCTCAACCCATATGTTGTATCCTTCCTCTAAGTCTAATGCGAATATAGATGCAAAATTTATACAAAGATACAGAATTAAGTATAGTATATAGAGTTAAAATCTAGATGGAAGAGAAATGAAAAAAATTTAAAATGCGTTTAATGGGAAATATGAGAAGATTAGAATAATTAATGAAAAGAGCATGAATAAATAAGGGTATTTTAGGTATAAAAAATAAAAACGACATATAATATGAGACTGTGCCAGGCGACATATAATATGGATAGGAGGGGATGCTAAGCGACATATAATATGAATAAGAGGGAGTACCTAAGTTGTTTTTTTTTGGAGAATAATGTAATATTTTTAGGTAATAAATAAATTATAAAGTATGTTATGTATGTTAGGTGAGAGTGATAAATTGTAATTAAGATATACTTTTAGGGGTGAGATTAATGTGATATTTTTTTGGATGGTGAAGTTTAATGTGGAACGAACGAAAATGGAAAGTGTGAAGTTTATTATGGGGCGGAGGGAGTACTATACAATTGAAAATGAGTACTTTTTCTTAGTTTCCATACATAGTATGTTTGCTATTTACAAGTAAATTAAAAATAAAATATTTTAATGTATAATGAGTTTATATATATATATATATATATATATATATATATATATATATATATATATATATAATATAGTGAATGATTGTATTAGTATTATGTGTATATTTATATAAGAATATTAATTGTTTTATGTAAGTTGTATAATGTTTTATTTATTTATCAATAATAGAAAAGTTAACCTTGCCTTAGAATAAATTAATTGACAAAGAGACACTCTATTGTGAGACGAGTTTTTTGTGAGACGGTTGTGATACGGGTCGACTCATTACTAAAATATGTTTGTTATATAGGTAACTCATGCTTCTTTGTAGTTAAAGTATGTCAATAATGAATCATATTATAACACTTTAAAATTATACTTTAATTCATCATTTATCATACTTTAGAAAATATATTTTAATCATCATTAAGATAAAAGTACATATTTTAACACGTCTAATAAACCGTCTTACATATGTAACGTCTCTCACAAGAGAGTTTATCATTGAGAAAATATAAATTTTACTGAGTATAAAGATAGGTGTGGTGTGGTATATAAATTAATAGGACGACACTACACCAAAAAGAGCACTAAGACAATAGAAAATATACAACATAGATCAGAAATATGTGTTATCGTATACTTTATATGTGTAATTTTAAATATATATGTTGTCTTAATTTTTTTTCAAGCACAAGGACAACACATATTATCTGGTGTTTTCTTATTGTGTTGTCGTTAACACCACTTTTCAAATGAATTCGTTATAAGACCACATATATGATACCATATTTTGACGTAAAATTTTAATGTTTTATCTCTCTAAAATTGCTCTCACTTCTCTCTCTAGAACACCCATGGCCTTTTTCTTCATAATCGATTTCTTTTAGATCGATTTCTTCAGGATTGATTTCTTCTCTCTTCTACCTTTAATTGCTACATTCGATTCAGTCACCGATTTCTCAAAAGGAACCCACGATCCGTTGCTGTGAAGCCCATCCCGTCAAGAACAGACCCACCTAAGGTTCCCTCCTCCAAATCGCCACTGCTCAACTCCACCGGTGCGCGACCTCCGACGTCTAGCCGTCGCTTTTTCCACTTCGGCTGCCTTTCCACCTGATTTCAATTCCAGATCGCGGTTTCGCGATATCTTGGCCGCTGGATTCAAATTGGGGATCTGGCTTTCGGGTACAGATTCTCCTTCTTTGCAAGAAGCCCCTGCTCAGCACTGCATCGGGCACAGATCCCGCTCCTTGGGCTCTCTTCCTTCTTTCACGAAAGCTGTTGGCGATTTCTGCCGACAAGCCTTGGCGAGCTTCCGCCGTCGTGCCTGCTCTGCCGTGTGCGGCTCGCTGCTCCTCTGAATGGCGACGTCGCTATCCCCTGCCTCCAGCTCACTCTGTTTTTTGGCGACGGCCCGACGACTTTTCGCCGTCTCCTGTAGACCTATATGTGAAGCCAAGTATGTACATTATAATATCATTATCTGTGACCCACCTAACTTTGGTAGTCAATTAGTTATTTTCATGTGAAAATTTTTTTTTTTTTAGTTTGATTGATATTAAAAGCTTTCGTGAAGAAAAAAGATTATTAAGTTTATTGTGTGTGGGGTCTTTTGATGGCTGCCACACTCACTCATCTTAGCTAAACTAGAAATTAAAACATTTCTGCATGCATTTTTTTGTAGTTTGTCTTACTTGAGCTTGCAAAATGTTGTTGGAGTATGTTGCAGGTTTGATTTTTTAATGTCTCTAATTTATATCACGCAAGTGTTATTTTGATGGTCTCACTTTCTAATTCTTGAATGTTTTCTGTGTTTGCTTATTTACTGTACTTCCCTGAGGTTAGAAACATGTTATAATTTCTTTGTCAGTCTTTTACTTTTTTTGAACTTTATCCACTGCTTTCTGTGAACACAACATAATTTTTGAAGGCTTTTGCTTTAATGAAATTATTGATTTTACTAACTGTGACAATAGGGTCACTGCAGTCGACGGCCAGTACCAGATTGGGATCTATTCTGCAAGACCAATTGCTTTTGGTGAAGAGATCACTTTTGACTACAATTTTGTTACTGAGGTTTGTGAATTGTGAAGCCTTTGTAATATTTGGGATTTTATTATTTTTATTTATAACTATTGATTGCCTGCAGAGTAAGGAAGAGTACGAAGCTTCTGTATGCTTGTGTGGCAACCAGGTTTGCTGTGGGAGTTATCTAAATCTAACAGGTGAAGGGGCTTTTTAGAAGGTAATAAATGTGATTAATTTCATCAATTTTGGTTTGCTTGATGCTTTTATATACTTGGTTTAACTTTATAAATTTTGGATGCCAGGTGCTGAGAGAGCATCATGGATTACTTGATCGACACCGTTTGTAATTGCTAGAGGCTTGCGAACTGAATTCAGTCTCAGAGGAAGATTATATTGACCTGGTAAAGCTGGACTTGGGAGTTGTTTACTTGGTGGGTTGCCTGATTGGCTGATAGCCTAGTCTGGTACTCAAGCTTCTCTTAATCTTCTATTTTGAAATGAAAACTTTCACACTCTATTTATATTTGTACTTCAATGTCAGGTGAGGTTTATAAATTTTGAGAGGACAAAACTCCCTAATGAAATACTTAAGCATAATATAGAAGAAAAGAAAAGATACTTTGCAGAAGTAAACCTGGAGGCTGAAAAGAGTGATGCTGAAATTCAGGTATATATCCCTCCCGTCTATCTCTTTCGCATGCCATTATCTTCATTTTTTTTCTTCTGTGGGTCCGTGCCTGCATTGTATTGTGTTAGTATCTGTATAAAAATTGCATGTCAAATTCACTAGCTAGTTGGCAAAACTGTTATAATTTCTGTAAATATTTTTGGCTATTTTTTCTAATGTTTAATTACCTTCTAGAGGCTTCTTCTCAAATACAGATGCAAATGTTTTTGGATATTTTTTCTAATGTTTATAGACGCAAATTTTTTACAAGCAGACATTGAATTAAGGGCACGAGCTTTATCGCAAGGAATGGATGGTACTTTAGAGAATCAAGTTAATGTGATACCTTGTAATGTAGGGTAAGTCATAGAGTTTTTATGCCCTTAAGCTCAATCATATTACCAAGTGGTTGACAGACTGTTTTCAAGATTTTTAGCCTCATGGTAGGTGTTTTAACTTTTCATGATAAAAATTATGGTTGTGTTTGGACAGACACATACAGTTGAAAGAAGAGGCGTCAGAGCTAAAGAGGAATGATCATGACTTGATGTATTTGGATTTTCATTAATTGTCTAGACTTGGATCCATAGTTTCGTGGTTTTTAAACCAATTCTATTTATGTCATATCTTATGGGATGTATTTGGATTTTGCCAACAATTAGATTTGAGAGGGATATTTGATATTTAACATGTTTTGGATTATTTAGAATATTTTAGTACATTTTGAATTTTATTATTTTGTTTATAAATTAATTATAAAATATTTTGTATAATAATTAATTGATTCAACAATACGTATAAAATGTAGACGCTATGAATAATTTAATAATACTACATTAATAGAAACTACATATATTTGTTGTCTTAACCAAATAAGACAACATATATAATCTATTGTCTTAAAAATATAATCTATTGTCTTAAAAAAAAATTAAAAAGAAGCACAACGACAACACATAAAGATGCACAGCGAAAACACCTAAATATATGTTGACATTGTGTGTCTTTTTTTTTTTTGTTAAAAAAGGCGTACAAATGTGTTGTCGTTGTGCGTCTTTTCAAATGCCCTACGACAATAGGGGCTTCAACAACAAATATTTTTTTCAAAAAAAGCTAATAGACAACACATTATATATGTTATCTTAATGTATTTTTAGGTGCGGTGCGGGGGAGTATGGTCGTTCCTCGATATCCATTATCATTCTCCTGATAAAGTTCCATTATTTCCATATATTGCAAGACTCTTGTCCTAGTACTACCAAGTTCAATTTTCACCGTGGCCATGCTTTTTACTCTTTTCGTCTTGAATTATCTTTACCTTTTGGATACATTTAATTTGAGTTAAATTAGAAGGGGATAATAAGGTTTACTGTAAATTTGGTTCATAGAAGGCTAACTCATGTAATAAATAATAAATAGCATTATTTTATATTTGTGTTGGGTTTTAGTAAAATAGTTTAAATTTTATGTCAACTAAATTTTTAATTCATCAGGAGGTGAAAGAAAATAGAGAAATGAAGAAAAAATATTAATTGAAGAAAAAAATATGACCAGGGTATGTAAGAGTATATATCGAAAATTTATTAAATTTAAATTTGAAATAATAAACACAAGTCTAACATAATCTTACTAGTCTAATTTTTTACTAACTATATTAACTTTTTTTTTAGGTAAATTTGTATTTTTAAGTAATAAAAAAAAATATAAAGTACTGTGTGATGTGTATAGAAAGTGGATATTTTTTAAATTAAAGTGTACTTTTTGAAGTTTTATATTAATTTTTTTTAAGGTAAACAAATTAATGAGACAAACAAATAGTGAACAATTTAATATGACAAAGGGAATATTATTATTATTATTCTAAAATAAATTTATTTTAATTAATAAAGATTTTTTTTATTAAAAGATTCTGTTGAAATATATAAAATATTAACGCTTGACTAAGTTTTTTTTTTTTTTTGAATTCAGAGTATAAATTTTATTCTAACCAAAAAGGTATTACATTCATTACTCAAGAATATAATATATTCCTACACTCAGACGTATCAAAAGCCTGACATTATATGGTGATCATTTCCAATAAATGTTATCAATATATGTTATCTCAATACAATTGTTCATTACACATGCTCCATCACTTTTCTTTAATACAATTACTCATTAAATATATAATAATACTTCATCCATCCGTTTCTAAGGTATCCATTTTACTATTTTTGGCGTCCGCTTCAAAAGTATCAATTCCCCCTATTTAGTAAAAAAGTACACAATATGGTCTACCACTTCCCTCTAATACAACTACACACTTTACATATAATAATAATACTTCTTAATCCACGTGCAAAAAGTAAATGGATACCTTAAAACCGGGAGTATTATTTAATCCACGCATAAAAAATAAATGAATACATTTGTCATGGCTAGATGAAATATTTGAAAAAAAAAAAAAAATAAACACTCTTATAAATCCAGTTTATATAGCTTATTATATAAATGGTGATCTTTTCTCACCCTAAATCCCGTGATCCCCTTCCCAATCCTATTATATCATATGCAGTGGCAGACGCACGAATTCGACTTAGGGGGGCCCAATTAGTAAAGAAAATACTATAAAAAAATAATTATAAAGTTACAAAAGCTATAGTAAATTTGACAAAATCAATATATAATATCATAAGAAGACAATATTCAAAATAAATAATTTAAGTACTTCCCAACATAATAAATAAAAAACTTAACACAATCACAACATCTCTCTTCTATTCTTCATATTTTGAAACCGTAGCATGATTGCATCATTGCTAATACTTTGAAATACATCTCTTTCTATGTATGCTACCAAAATATCATTCAATAGTCCATCGCACATTTGATTGCGAAGTGAACTCTTGATGATTTTCATTGCCGAAAAAGCTCTTTCCACCGTGGCAGTAGCAACTGGTAAGATCAATGACAATTTGATTAGTAGATAAACTAATGGAAAAATAATGTGCTTTCTTGTAGCGACCATCTTTCGAGCAAGTTCTCCTATTCCTTTGACTTCAGAGAAGTTTCCATCCAACAGAACGTCAAATATGAAGTTCTCAAGTTGACATTCAAGTTCATATAGAGCAACAGCAGAAAACTCAGATGGATAAAAATTTGCAAGACGAAGTAACTTGCTTTTGTCAAACATAGCAAATGAGTTTCTTGGATCAAAGCAAGCCATACATAAAAACAACTCGGTGTTCACTTCATCAAAGCGGCTATTTAGCTCTTGAGCTTGCATGTCTATCACAGTGAAGAATATCTCAACTTGATAATGATGAAGATTTGTTGTTTTCTCAATTCTTCGTCGTGATCTTCCTCTAGGTGAATAGTATTCTTCCATGATTTGTAAAGGTATGTCATGTTTGCCACAAAAATTTGAAACATCATTTAACAAAGACACCCAACCTTCATCTCTCATTGCTTGCAAGCGAGCTTTTGATGCTTTCACAAGATTAATTGCATTGACAATATCTTGATCCTTTCTTTGTAGAACTTGTGACAATTCATGTGTGATTCCCAAAACATTTCTCATAAGATGTAACAAAAAGACAAATTCAAAGTGATGTACAATCTCTAGCAAATCTAAAGCTTCACCTCTTTGTGAATCTTCATTTCCATTCTCCCCAACAAACTCAAGGACATAAATCACAGATTCAAATAAAGACAAGTTTATGAGAGTACCATAATGAGAACTCCAATGTGTATCTCCCGGTCGTTTGATTCCCATTTCTTGATTTAGTCATTTTCCAGTCTTGATTTCACCATTTGCAATCCCTTCTATGACCATTTGTATTTGTTTATCTCTAAGGACATCTCTGCGCTTAAAAGAACCTCCAACAAGATTACACAAACGAGTAACAATATTAAAAAAAGACCCAACACTTGTATGCTTTTTGACAACAGCAATAAGTGTCAATTGGAGTTGATGAGCAAAATAATGAACATAATAAGCAGTAGAATTCTTCCTCATTATCAAACTCTTTAAACCCTTAAATTCACCTCTCATATTGCTTGCTCAATCATAACCTTGTCCTCTCAAACTAGAAATACTCAAACCATATGTAGAGAACAATGACTCAATACCTTTCTCAAGTGAAATTGCAGTTGTATCACTAACATGAATGAGACCAAGAAAACGTTCAATAATATATGCATTGGTATTCACATAACGTATGACTATTCCCATTTGCTCCTTCATTGATATGTCTTGGCATTCATCAACCATAATGGAGAAAAAATCATTACTAATGTCACTAATGATAGCATTAATTGTCTCAACTGCAGCTCCATTAATAATATCCTTTTGAATCCTAGGAGATGTAAGCTTCAAATTTTCAGGAGCATTATGTAGCACAACTCTATTTATTTCTTCATTATATGAAGCAATAACTTTTAGAAGCTCCAAAAAATTTTCCTGATTCATTGACTCTTCAGACTCATCATGTCCTCGAAAGGCTAATCCTTGCATTATAAGAAAACGCAAGCAAACAATTGATACATTTAGCCTACACCGATAATCAATCTTTGATTGTTTTGAAATCTTAGAAAAAGTCACTTCGATGTGCTGACTTTGATTCATCAAATTTTCACAAAGCACGTTCGCATTTGTTATGATCACTATTATGTTCCCCAACATGATCATTTAATCTCTCTTTCTTACGCCATTTACTAAAACCTTCAGTTACAAAAGCATCATGCCCTCTTTCAGTACGACCCGTAGGGAAAAGGTAACAATATAAGCAAAACACTGCATCTTTTGCAACACTATACTCCAACCATTCACCATAATCATTAAACCAAGTTGCAACAAATTTACGTTTTCTATCTCCATCCCACTTTTGAGGAAAATTATGTTTACGTGGTTGACATGGACCTTTTAAAAGGTAAGACCTACGAACCTGTTCAATCAAATTAGGTGGATAACTTATTATGTGAGGTCGTAGTCCAGGATCACTAGGAAGATTTTCCGAATCAACCACAACATTGTTATCTTGGCTTGATGGTTGTTGAGGTTGCACATTAGGAGCATTCACCGTGGAAGATGAAGTTTCATGGACAATTGTAGTCTTCTTATAATATCGTTCCATATCTATTAAAAAAATTACATTACAAATTAAATATAAAAAAATGAATAGAAATGAACCCTAAATCTCCCTTTAAAATCATTCTACTTAAATAAAATTTCCCTCAACAAAAATAAATTATTATAAACTCTTCCATTAAAATAAAATCCTAATTTTTAAATATAACAATATTACATTCCACATAAAAAGAGCATAACAAATTTAATTTAACAAAATATACAATAATAAATTTAAATAAAATCTCTTTCAATAAATAAATTATTTTAAAATCTTTCTATTAAATAAAAGCCCTAAATATATATCATCACTATATATGTAAGGAAGAGCATAAATATTTAATTTAATAAATTAAAATTAAAATACTTGAAGTTGAGAGAGAGAGAGAGAGTTGAAAGGGGAATGGTGGGGAATTGCAGGATGCTCTCGGCCGGATGTGTGTGAGGTGTTGGGAAGGGATTCACATATATATATATATATATATATATTTTTTTTTTTTTTATTTATGAAATTACTATTATACCCTTGAATTTTTTAGAAATTTCAGGAGCCCTGTGCCCCCTTGGCCCCCCTATGTCCGCCCCTAAAAAAAAAAGGACCTGGGTGTTGGTGGAGAGTGGGGGTATGGGGGATAGGTGTGAGTGTGTGAAAGTGGAGGTATAGTGAATGTCCACATCACAATCCTGTTAAATGTTCCCCAGCTTTGTACCGTCCAACTCCTTTAACACATGCCACCATTCCAACCCTCTTCAATTCCTCCCAAATTCTTCTTTTCCATTTCTACCTTTTTTTTTTTAATTCACATTTTTTCTAACTCTCATAATGTGATCACTCTTATGTTTCTATCCTTCCAGCTGTCACCCAGCTCCTATTTTTCCCTTGTACCATTCATTAATATTTTCAGCTACCATTTTGTGATTTCCTGTCTTTGTATTCTTTCAAACGTGAATTGTATTGATGTTACTGCTTCAATTCATTCATTATCATCTTTTTAAAAAAAGAAAAAGAAATGAATCATATGAAAGTGTTATCAACGTGAATAGATAAGATAATTTAGAATGAAAATCAAAGTATTAACAACAAGAAATTGTTACAATGAGCAATTTTATGATGAGAGAGTAAATCTACAATTTACCCTCTGAATTCCTCACACAATACAATGCAATTAACCAAAAAAAAAAGGAAAGATTAACAATAAAGAATACAGAAATGCATGCTTATTCAGAAATAATTGACATTAATTTTAAGCAAGAAAAGCAACTCCCCCAAGCAAAGCTAGGATGGCAATGTTGGATTTGGTGGAGGAAGCAACCGACGGCGGTGGTGGTGGTGGAGTGCCGGCCGGAGAAGGTGCTGAAGCTGGCGATCTCATGGGAGTGTCCATTGGCTGTGATGGAGGAAACGACGGCATCTCTGGCGGCATTGTTGGAGCAGCTTCCGGTGGCATGGATACTGCAGGCGGTGGAGTCATCATCGGAGGCATGGTTGCGGGTGGTGGAGCCATCATGGGAGGCATTGTGGCAGGCGGCGGAGCCATCATCGGAGGTATGGTGGTTGCGGAAGGTGGCATGGAGGGGGAAGCGGAGGGAGATTGAGCAGCTGAGAGAGCAAGAAATGCTAAGAATGTGGTTGTAAAGAAGATGGGAGTGGAAGGAGCCATGGTTGTTGAAGAGAGTGAGTTGTGTAGAGGGTAAAGTGTTTGAGAGTTGAGGGGGAGAGAGATATATAGGAGCACAACAATCATCCTACTAGTGCTACCACTACCCACGGGTGCATTCTTTTTCCATGCATTCCACATAACCCCATTCTCTATTACTCCCTCCGTCCCGGCGAAAGAGGGCTATTTGTTTTTTTGCACGTAAATTAATGAGTATTATTATTTAATGTGTAGTGGGTAGTTGTATTAGTGGGAGTGTGGATCCCATATTTTAATTGTATTAAAAGGGTGTGTGGGTCCATGTATGTAAAAAAAGAAAATGACTCTTTGAATGAGACGACCAAAATGGAAAATGATCCTCTCAACCTCAGACGGAGGGAGTATTTATCAATGTAATCAAATCTATTCATTAGTTAACTATTGAGTTATGCTTCGATGAGAAATTTGGCCGAATTTATTTGTTCATGATAGGTTTCCATTAGTTATTAATACTACCTTACTCTATTTCAAATTCAAAGGTTTACATTTTCTTTTTAATTGAGAATTAAGAAATATATTAGTATTTTAATGTATAGTAGAATGTGAAATACTCTATAATATTTTAATGTATAATGTATAATTATATTAGTGTTGTGTGTAGGTCCATAGAGATATACTCTCTTCATCCCACTAAACTCTTCACTCTTTCCTTATTTGTTTGTCTCACTACATTCTTCACCCTCCAAAAATAGTAAAAGGTTCAAAGCAAATAACCTCTCACTACATTATATTTTCAAAAATGTCACTCTCACCTAACTCACATAACTTACTTTATTACTTATTTATTACTTAAAAATACCACAATACCCCTAAAAGTCAATAAAGTTGATAAAAAAATCAACTTTTCTTAAACTTCGTATCTACAGTAATGGTGAAGAGCTTAGTGGGACAGAGAGAGTATTAATTACTTCGCTTGTGAGTCCTATTTACAATAAAAGTAAACGTTATGATGAGATGGAGGTAATAAGTACTTCTTCCGTTCCGGGCAAATGTCCTCATTTGCTTTTTGCACATGGATTAAGGAGCATTATTATTTTATGAGTGTTACGTAATTGAATTTGTAGTGAATGGTGGACTATATATGGGGTCTTTTTACTAAAATGGAAAAATGAAGACCTTCGAGTGAGACGCTCGGGATTTTTGGTGGGACGAAGGGAGTATTAAACTTAAAAGAAACTATAGTCAAAACCAATTATGAGTACATTCAATTTCAAAATTCATGATCATGTTCAAAATATGAGACAATCTCACATAAATCTTTACGTGAGACGGATAAAATGTGATAACATTATTTATCACTTTTGCTATAAAATATTACTCTCTTCATCACAAGAATATTTGCACACTTTCTATTTTGGTCCGTCCCAAAAATACTTATACATTCTAAAAATAAAAATAATACACAATATCAATAATCATACAATACTATAATTTTACAAAAATGTCACATTCTTTTTACACATAATCTAGTAAAAGTCAATTATATCATACACTTTATTCTATTCAATTACCCAAAATACTCATTCTCTTTCTTATATCATTACAACAAAAAGTTATATTTCTTAAACTCCTCATACACTTTATTCTATTCAATTACCCAAAATATCCCTTCTCTTTCTTGCATCATTACAACAAAAAAATACTTTTCTTAAATTTTGTGTCACCAAATACGTGCATGTATTCATGGGACAGATGGAATATTACTTTTTATATTTATATCATTACAACAAAAAAGTTTTTTTTTAAACTCATTGACACCAAATATGTGCATGTATTACTGGGACGAAGGAAGTATTACTTTTTATTTATACTATAAATTATTCATGAATAGTTAACTACACCATTATCACAATTACGCGTATGTTTTCATTGGATGACGGGATGTGCTTAATTTTCTATTCTCTCTCTAAAAATATTTCTCTCCCCCTCCAAGAAACCCTAACTCCCTCCCCACCCCTTCCCCCTCTCCCCACGTCGCCATCAATTTTTCCTCCACTCGTTGGTGGTTGTTAAGCCGCCGGCGAGTCCTCTGCAGTTCTATCTACAAGTTCGTTTTTCTCTTTCTCCCTCTCCTTAAATCTGAGTTTTGTGCGATTTTTCTTTCTCCCCTATTTGGAGATGGGAGCAGTGGATCCACTACAAGAAAATGGTGATTTAGCTATGAAATATTTCGTTGCTAAAGTAGTGTATTTCGTCGCTAATTTGGCAATGAAATCTGAATTCACAGCAATTTTTTGGTCGCTATATCTCATTTTTCTTATAGTGATCAGACTCTGTCAGTGGCGAGAATGATTTGGGAAAGATTAGAAGCTTCGATCGGTGGCTCTCTCCATCTTAGGCAGTGACTACAAGATCTGAAGGGTGACAGGAGGGAGTAGTTCAATATGTAGTAGATTGGCCTGTAGTGGAGGCGTGCTCGATGGAATGGTGCTTTGGGTGAGAGAGGAGGTCCCAAATTATTTTCTTATTTGTATTTTACTTTTCTGTTAACGTGGTGTCCGGATGTTTCTTCTTAATCGGGTCTAATTTTGTATAGGTTGTAGTAGCAACAGTTTTCCTTGTGTTAGATCATTAGATTATGCTTTTCATTCGCTTGTATATTTGAGCATTTTGTTTTCCTAATGAAATGTATGTCTCCTTTATGGAGTGTCATATCTCCTATGTAGGAGTTCACTTCTCTGGGTCACGTAGTACCCGTTGAGCTTGTAATAGCCAGTTGACTTGTTTGATTTCAATGAAATTTCCTATTGTTTTGAGAAAAAAATTCCTGGGATGGAGGGAGTATTACTTTTTATTTACACTATAAATTGTTCATGAATAGTTCACTACACCATTATCACTTTTTATCGATCGAGTGTCACTTTTCTTTAATGATATTATCACTTTTTATCCGTATCAAGTAAGGACTTAAATGAAATGGTCTCAACTTAAAATTAATTAAACCTAATTAATTTCGTCCAAATTAATTTTCTAGTGAATAGCAATTAAATAGTATCCTTTAAAATTATTAAATTAAATTAAATTAATAAATGATCAGCTCCGGATATATACACTTCTTTTTTTACTTCATACACCCTTCTCTCAATACACACACCAAGTTTAAAAAATAAATATTATAAGGATAAATACACACACCTTTAAATGATACATATACCCTTAAGGTATGAATCCACTCAAATTTTTTTAAAATTAGTCAAATTCCCACTTTACTCATATACTCTTCCTACTACTTTCATTTAAACACCACATTCATTCAACCAATTACTCATACAGCTCCATCACTATCACTCACATTTCCCATTCAATTAGAAGAGAAAGAAAAGAAGAACAAGAGTAGAAGATAACCCAAAACTCACACTTCCATAATTGAAAAAGAAAGTGAAGAACAAGAATAGAAGAATTAATATTGTTTAGAATTATAAATTAAGCAAATGTATTAGAAATTTAGGGTTTTAGTGTCTAATTGTGAAGTTATATTGTTTCATTTTTGTCTCAACACAAACTACATAATTTTCAATCGAAATATGATGATTTAATTGTTGAGTCATTGTGATTGAGCAGGTATTGTGTTGAAATCGAGTGTAAATGTTCGACCCTGGTTATACGCCGAAAACTGCACTGTTCGTCCAACACTGGACGAGAGTTTCTATAATTTTCGTCCAACACCGGACGAACAATCTTAATATTTTTGTCCAACATTGGACAATTAATCTAATAACTTTCGTTCCTGGTTTTGTCGTGAAATCCACGATTTCAACTGACTTCAAGTGCTAAAAAAAGGTCAAAACATTTAAAATAACACATTTTAAGCCCATTAGTTGTTTCTTCATACAACATTATATTTCTTCGATAAGTTTTGGAGTTGAGATGAGATGGATTGAGTTACAGTTTTCTTTCTTTTGTAAAAATTAAAAATGGAAAGGTTGAATGTTTGAGAGGGTGGTGAATGTTAGAGGTGTAGAGATGTAAGAGTGTTATGTTTTGTTATATTTTTAATGGTGGGTGTATAAGGTTATTTTTTATGATTTAAGAGTAGGGGGAATATTCAGGCATTATTATTTTTTATTTCTTGATATTTTTGTAAATATAATGAAGTGGGTGTATGAGGAAAAAAAAAAAGAGTGTAGATATCCGTTGCCTGAATAATCCTATCGTAAGTTTGCCTAATTTTCATTAATGAATTTGAGAAGTGTATGACACGTGGGAAGCAATGCTTCTCTTGCCACGTCATGGCTCCACGGCTCCGACATTGTTGGCTTCCTTAAACCTCCCTCATTTCCCAGTTTCAACGCTCAATACCTCCCCCTCCTACTTTCTCCTATCGTCGCCGGCAAACTGAATTGCTTCTCGATTACTCACCTTCTTCCCCTAATTTATATATTCTCCGGCCATGAATCCTGAATAGTAAGCCCTTTTTCCCGTAGTCGTCTTCGTTGAATTTTGCACTCGTACATGAGCCTTTTGTCGTTTCATATTTCGATCTACATCGAGATTTCTGAGGGAAAATCCTTTGTTTTTTTTTGGGTTTAAGATTGTTTCTTTAATTACTAGGATTCATTAAATTATGATGTGATTGTAGATCAATTTTATATTGATTTACTTGAAATATTTGATCATTTCAGCATCTTTGATAAATTAATTATAATTTCTCTAGTGACTAAATCATTAGATCGAGGAAGCCTGCTGTATAAATTGTGCAATCGTTTTGTGACTGATTTTTGTTTACCTGTTTGCAACTGTAATTTTGTTACGAATTATATTTGGGAATGAATTGATCGCTGATTATCACCTATTTTCTTTCAATAATTTCCTGGAACGTCGTACTTGCGTCTAATTTAATTCTATTGTTGTGACTCTAAAATATTTTAAATTTGTGTTCGAAATTTTGCTGTCAATGATAAGGCTTCTTGTGAAGTAAACCAAGATTTAAAAGTGGAATTTTGTGTTTGCAAGAACAATCTTCTGCTTCTTAGATATTTTTACTAAGAGTTTTTTTCTGTATCAATGATCAGGATGAGCTCATTGCTAGTTTATTTCTGGTCACGATTATATCCTTTATTTTCATATTTACACATGCCAGCGTGGTTGTGATACTAGTTTTTGGGTGTACTGTTTTTGTTTTTCCCTGCTGTTCTTGGTCAATTGCAGTTCTTTTCTATCTGATGGAAGTGAATCAGTGATGTTAAATCTGGCTGATGCCTATATCCTTGTATGGTCCAAGAAATGTATTAAGCTACTATGTTTTTGAACCATTACCTCTCACAAATGATATTGATTTGTTTGTGGGGTCAAGGTTAGATCTTCTTACATTTTTCTCTGTTCAGTGACTACCTTTTTAAGCTTTTGCTTATTGGAGATTCCGGTGTTGGCAAGTCATGTCTTCTTCTGAGGTTTGCTGTAAGTTCTTTATTCATTTTCAAATATCTTTATTCTTAGCTGTCCTGTTTATACTCGGCGCGCAATTACGAAGAAGAATTAATATTCTGCTGCCTTATCCTTTAAGTCAAGATTCTTGGGTCTGTTTTCTGTAGTTTAATTAAGTTACTGGTTGGGTCGGTTGGTTAATCCCATTGGCCTTACAACTTGAGGTTTATTATTTGCTACTTTTGTCTTCCTGTGGGGGAGATCTATCAATAATTTGGATAATTATTTTTTGGCTGTAATCTGGGGATGCATATGCAAAACTGAGTGTTCCTCTATCTTCAGTTGTTTTTATTTTACATCCATAATATGTCTCCATGCCTTTAATTTCCATAAATTGAATTTCACAATTACGGTTCATATGCTTACAATGTCAAGGGTCTGTAAACTGTTCAATTACTCATAAGTGATTCATGGCAAGAAGTTGTAAAATTAGTGCTTATTATGTATTACCTCTTGGGTTGATCTATAGAACTGATAGCAAAAGAGTAGTTGGTGTCGATATGATAGAGCAAGAAGGAATAAGTTATTTTAGTCAATATTTACTTAATTTAGATTAATTAGTCAAGAAGGAATTAATTAGATTAATTAGTTTCCTGTCATAATGGTAATTGGTAATTAGAATTAGGGTGGGATTGTGGCCTTGAGCCTCTTTATATACCGTATGTACTCTACGGTGGTAAGGGGAGAAGAAATATATTGAATTGCAACCTTAATTGGTTTGTGGCAGAGTGTAACTCTGTGGCCCTCTTCGAGGGATTATTTGTGTGTTCATATAGTTTTTAATTCCGTTCTTTGTGTGTGTTCTATCACGATATTTGTGGACGTTGAAGCACACGTCATGCTTTGTGATTCGAGCGCCTCTGACTCTGGTTGAGGCTTTCCTTAGCAGTATAATTTGAAAGCCTTTCACTTTTCTGTCATTGCTATATTACCAGTTCCCCATTTGCGTTACTTTTAAGTTCATCTCGTCAAAATCTTTTTGAGAATGGATCAATGGAATTTGTTTACATCTTTATGACATTCTTATCCTTATATGCAGGATGATTCGTATCTTGAGAGTTATATTAGCACCATTGGTGTGGACTTTGTAAGTGATCTTTTCATTTTGCGCCTATTACTCGGGTACGGAAATATTATTTGTTCATGTTTAATGTTGTATGACTTAGAAAATCCGCACAGTAGAGCAGGATGGAAAAACAATTAAGCTACAGATTGTAAGTACCTGAGACTCCCATTATATATTAATCTGCTTTCACATGATAAGGTCTTATTAACATCCTTTTCCTAGACACTAGAGCTCTCTCCCTCCTGTCTCCCCGACCTTCCATCCGTGGACTAGGTTACATTTTCATAATTGTTAAGAACTTACCTTAAGCCTTTGGGTGTGTAGTGGGATACTGCTGGACAAGAACGTTTTAGGACAATTACAAGCAGCTACTATCGTGGAGCTCATGGAATCATTGTAAGTAGTGCTCATTTCTACTCCAATGTGAACTCATATTATGAATAAATGAGCAGTATCCTGGTCATGTTCCCAGGTAGTTTATGATGTTACCGATCAAGAGAGTTTTAACAACGTCAAGCAATGGCTGAATGAAATTGACCGGTATGCTAGCGACAGTGTTAATAAGCTTCTTGTTGGAAACAAATGTGATCTCACGGCACAGAAAGTCGTGTCAACTGAGACAGCCAAGGTATGCTCCATTCACTTTGGAGTCAGTGCATAGACAAAGTTACGCTGCTTCGGTTATGTTGGTCGAGAAAAGCAATTAAAGGTTTTGTTTAAATTTTCAGGCATTTGCTGATGAGATCGGGATACCTTTTATGGAAACAAGTGCCAAAAATGCTACTAATGTGGAGCAGGCTTTCATGGCTATGTCTGCTGCAATCAAAAACAGGTCTAGTGAAACCCTCCCCCCCCCCCCCCTTCTCAAATTTAGTGATGTGATTAAAACTGCTGCTATCTGGTGTATCAGGATGGCAAGTCAACCGGCAATGAATAATGTTCGACCTCCAACTGTGCAGATCAGCGGACAACCTGTTAACCAAAAATCTGGGTGCTGCTCTAACTGAAATCTTCTTTTGCAATTCATCGGCTGTGAAATGGGAGCTCCAAGATGATGATTTCATGATCATTGTCTGCTTGGACTGTGTTAAGCTTTCCATTCTTTATTATGTAATCGCTTAGTGAAAAAGACCATTTGTACAAAATCTACATTATTTGTGCTGTTGAAAACATGCATTCTACCGAATCATAATCAACACAGCAGCAATATCTGCTTTCCATATTAAAAATATATCAAATCACTGTAGGTGCACAACCCATGAACATGTAATGGTGCGTAGCAACTCATTCAGACAAGTATGGAAATAGATGTCCTATTCTTGAACTGGATGATTATGCATCTGATCCGACACCAACTACTCAGATTCAGATGAATAAATTAATTTGACAGAGTGAAAACAAAAGAGTGATTCATAGAATAGAACAAAATTGTTGTGAATCAACATCAATAAAACAAAACTGATCCCAGCAACTCAAATAAAAGGTGAAAAGAGAAAGAAAACCCTATTGCTCTGGAAAAGAGTGTTCATGCATGTCAAGGTCACATAAGAATGACACTCAGGTGCCAAATCACCCCTGGGATTCATCTAAATATACACTCGGAAATTATCACAGTTTAGTAAGACAACACAGTTCCTGGCGTGCATCCGCAGCATATGGGTAAATGACTTCATCTGTAGCTTAGTTGCTGGGATGGCTTGTCTGTATCCCTCACTTGCCACCAAGAGAAGGAAACTGTCCAACGTCCTCAATAGCTGGGGCCTGAGCGTTGTAGTTGCTTCCTCCGTATCCTCCTCTTCCACCTCCACGTCCCCGACCTCTCCCTCGGCCACCTCCACGGTAATAGTTCTCCCCTTCAGCGGGTTTCAGGAATTCATTTATGCTTACAGACTATCATAGAAAGATTTGGTTGATTAGCACCAAGTGTTGCATCCAAGTTCCCAAATTAAATTCAAACTTAATTCACTAACTACTAACTTAATCCACAATGATCATTTTTGTTTTTTACATGCAACTGCTGGATATTAAATGTATTCAACCCAAACTTCAGAATCCAAAGCACAGTTCCTCAAGGATAATAGATAAATAAATATACGGTGAGAAATAAACAGAATAACGTATTATTTAAAGTGGATCAACTTAAAATATTGAACAGCCATCCTCTCCACTCTTAACTCTTCAGAGATTCTGTTAAGAGTATTGTGGCTTTCTCAAGTGTACAATTTAAAGCTTAAACATGGCTTGTGACAGTAATTTAAAGATGTACAGCATAAACATCAGCGGAGCCCTTCCAGCTAACCACAAAAGATTTCAAGAAAATGTACAAGAAAATACCCAAAACTTCTCTCTCAAATCAATCTTAAATAAAAAAAGGCCCACAAAACTTCTAAGCAGAGATGGTTTAATATTTAAACTGATCATGTCACGTGCACTGCAGCACAAACAAGAGAAGGTAGTTGCATCAGGCACTGTGTATAACATAGTGAGATGACTCCACTAATCCACAAGCATTGGCTTAACTCATCCAAGAATTAAGTCTAAGGTTATCATCTTCGGTTCTGCTGACTCTACAGTTTATGTACACAGTAAGAGTAAATGTTATGGCTGCTGTTCCAGTTCCTAATTTTTCATCCTTGAAAGTATTGCACAATAGTCAATTTCCCATGATATGAAAGGTTATTAAGTTAAAGATCATTAGAAATACTCAAGAACGCGTAAAAAGGAGGCATATGGCGCATAAAGAATCCAATTGCGAGAACAAAATTACATATAATCTCTTCATCCCAAGACATTCTATTAAGGGAGGCAATTGTAACAGACTAATGGCAAAAAAAGTAGGAGCATCCAAGAGGCACGGGAACTATCATTTCTCTAAATCAAGTTACCAACTAGTGATAGGGAAAGAACAAAATTAACATACCTTTTTAGCCTTCTCACCTGCCTCCTTGCGTTTATCCTTCTCAGAACCCTGTCAGAGAAATTATTGATAATCAAAAAAGCTTGTTCGATCTACATAGAAGTTGACACAATTAAAAAGTTGTTAGTATGCATGACTCACCAATTTAATGAAAACCTCGTCATCATTTTTCTTGTTGGAAAGAAGCTGCATGGATTCAAGATCTTTGTCCAAATTGACCTTCCTTTCCTCAGATTTTAGTTGAAGCAATGCTTTTCTCTTCTCTTCCAATACCTTCTCATACTCCTCTAAAGTCATCTCCTATCATTAAAAAGGCAGTGCAGTTAATTTTACCAATACATTATGTATCAGCAAGTCGGAAAATCTGTATAACCATCAGAAGTAATTAGAGGGAATTTTCATTTAGAAGTTTTAAGTTATTACTCCATAAAGTAAGACAGTTGAAGATGGTATACGTAGCTAAAGCATCAAAGAGTGAGCCAATGCAGCAATAATATTCAGCAATACAGCAAACTCATTGATGAGTACCTTATCCTCTGGCTCTGGCTCATTTTGTTCCTCAGTTGGGGATGAGTCCTTGTTGGCATCACCAGCATCATCCTGTCCAGCTTCCTTTTCAGAATCAACAATCTTCTCAACAACAGCTGGTTCCTCAGTTTCCCTGTATTCAGAGATGACGAGCATAAAACACATATTACAAAACAAAAGCAAATATCACAGAATATAATTATACTGCCTAAGACTTGGTGCTTACGGAACTATCTCATCTGTAGGCGTTCCCCAATTCCCACGCCCAGTACCCTCACGCTTGACCTCATTCCTGCAATTACAAACAGTTGCGATTTAATGAGATTGAAAGATGAAAAAATAAGACACAATCCTTACTAGAAGTATGTTAAAGATTTTAACTAGAACACACAGACCAATTACAAATAAAAGATATTGCAGGTAAAAGGAAAATGCTAACAATATCAAATTTCCTTACCCATGCCCTGTTCCACTATGACGATCATACACCCTTCTAGGGCGCTCACCCTCAGCAGCATCCCCGTTACTGTACCCACCACGACGACCACCGCGGTAGCCCCCACTTCCACGAGGTCCTGCGTATGGACGCCTTTCAGAAGGACCCTTCCCGGCCTCCCCATCTTCTGAAGGCCTGGCAACAGAAAACCCATTACCATTGTCAAATCTGTTTTCATTATTGCCAAATTCTCTATTGAATCCACGGCCACCACGGCCTCGGAAACCTCCACGGCCTCCACGTTGATTATCATTCCTCGATTCCCTCACTGCTCAAAAAGTAATTTATAGCATGTGTGAGCATCAAAAGCAGACATGTAAACCAGAATTGTTCAGCTATCGTAGCACACACAAGTCTACCTTAAATCATAAACATAGAAGGCAGATGAGAATAAAATTCAAACATAGAAGGCATTCCAGGAACATTCAGGAATTCCATATAATTATATCATGTTAGACTCAATGATCCTGACAGCTCCTCCACATTCGGATACAAAAGACAAAAACACATATTATCCAAAGAACGACTCAGATGTGTAAATCTTTCAAATTTACTGCCAAGAAGCTTGGTTCGTTCAAAAGTGTAACCAATCAAACTTTAGCGTCAAAGTCCCGTTCGAGTCAAAGACATTGCCCACAATCTAAATACACAATTAGAAACATGAAAAGAACAAAAATACAATGACTCAACACTGAAGATTAAAGAAGTAATAACTTTAGTATGAAAAAGGCATTGCTCAGAACAAAAGCAAGATACATATCATTTTGAACGCAGAGGAAATATATTAAACGATTGACAATACAGAATAACGCAAGAAGTACCAATTAAACGATTGACCATGCAGAATAACGCAAGAAGTACCAATTAAACGATTGACCATACAGAATAAAGCAAGAAGTACCCACATAAAATACAACGCAACAAATTAAAAAGCCTGAGTTTATTCATCGTTCACATTATTCAAGAAATCACCAAAACGCTGCACCAAACTTTATTTTTTTTTCTAAAAAAAAAAAAGATTTGAACTCTCACCAGCCTGAGCAGGAGGCTGAGGCTTCGACGGAAGCTTGGCCGTGCCTTTAGCCGGTGGTTGCGCCTGTCCCTTCTTGGAAGCCGAAGAAGGCGGAGGAGCAGCAGCTTTAATCTGTGCAGCAAGGAGATGAGCGGGGTCCTCGGCATCATCGTCACCAAGAAGGTCGAATGGGTTTAGAGTCGCCATTTCCAAGACCTTCACCGATTAAATGCAAACACAGAACGCCTAGATAGAAGATATTTGTGCAGAGAATAAAAACCTAAAAGGAGGAATCCATGAGAGTGCAGAAGAGAAGAGGGAGAAGGAAAGGATGTTGAGAGAGAGAAAAACCCTAGCCGATTGCGGCAGAGATGAAGTGAGGAGGGGAGTGAAGTTAAAACCTAATCTTAAAAAGCCCTAGTGGGGATGCCTTTCACTCTTTTATTTTTTTCTTTTTCTTTTTCTTTTATTTTTTAATTTTTTTATTTTCTCAACGTATGGGCTATCAATTGTAAAGCCCAATAACATTTACAGATTTTCTGACTTATTCTTAGCCCACCTCTTTCATTATCAACCTATCCCAACTCCATATTCCTCTCAAATTTCCTTTTTTTTTTTAATAATAATTAAAAAAAAAAACTACTATATTGTACTAAATAAGAAATGAATCTTCTGTCAAAAAAAAAAAAATGAATCTTAATACGTGTGTACAATAGTTATCACGGTCTTATTAGATTCAGTCTCTCAAGTTTTATATTCGAAGGGCATGATGCATAGTCATTTATATGTTCTTTTTTTTAGTGTCACAAATCTTGTGTACGTATAAGTAAATAGCGATAGTCATGTCTGTATGCAGTGACAACACATGAAACGTTGCTGATTCATCATTGTATGCAATTGCCAACGTCAAATAATGCTTAGTCATTCTTGGGTAAATTTATAGGTGTCAACTTCTTTGGGCCTGCTAGATCACATGCTTTCTAGGTGTTTGTAGTGTAGTGGGGTTTTGTTTAGATATGATTTACTTTGGAGGACTAAGAAGAATTGTTTGATATCTGAATTGATTAATGTTTTAATTATGTATAGAAAATTTTGATGTGTTCTCAGTGAGGTTATATATTGTATTTTAACTTCATGAGCAGCAGTCGCACTTGTTTAATGGAAAACTTACCTATAAGGCTTAGTCATACAGTGATGTAGAGGTCATTAAAATATAAAATTCAATATGATAGAAAGCAAAGAGCATAAAATATGTACTGCTATAGTAGAGCATGTATAATGTGTTAAGTATCACAAGAACATATATTTTAATATTTAAGCAAGCAAAGAGATAAAAATATGCATTGTTGTAGAAGCGCAGATACAATGCTATTTTTGAAGTGGTAGTAGAAGTCTATTTATAAATAGCTATACTGTAACTAACTTAAGTAAGGAAAGCAATACGTTAAGGGGCGGGGATTAATAACCATTCGCGAAGGGGTGATGCATATTTAAAGTTGCAATAACATGGTATATAGTTAAATAATGAGGCAAGTAATGAGTGGTTGTGTGGGGGGAGTAGCTGCAAAACATACATATATGCAAAATATATCTACGTATGTTGAAGGAGGGGCGGAGCCACCTTAGGCCTAGGGGGGCACTGGGTCCCCCCTGGGATTTTAAGATTTATTAATATATATATATATATATATATATATATATATATATATATATATATATATATATATATATATATATATATATATATATATATTCATTTTCATTCCATAATATTGAGTAGGTCGGTTGATTTTGGGTATTCTATGCGCTTCTTTTCTACTTTTTTTAATGGCACATGGGGACCACTACATCTAACATCTCCATATTAGCAATCTATCTCTCTCTCTCTCTCTCTCTATATATATATATATATATATATATATATATATATATATATATATATATATATATATATATATTAAAGCAAAAATTGTCCCACTCCTTTTTTCCCCCAAAACTACATGCCCTTAGTAAGGGATGTAGTATCCCTAACATTATAATTAATATTGTATTTAATTAGTTTCTCTCTATCTTACCATATATATTTTTATATATTAATTTGCATTTAATATTGTATTTAACACGGACTCTAATTCAACTAATTTATCTGTCACGCCCCAGTTTTCAATAAATAGAAAGGGAGATTTATTTGTAATTCTTTGATAATATTAACCTTCAATGTGGGCGTGAACAATTTAATAAATGATTACAAAAAATATCATTTGAAATTATATAAAGAGATTTTGGTGCAGCACGTTAATTATAAAGCTTTAACGCAACGCATCCACCCCCGGTACGCCGTAGCAGCCTCAACCTGAAAAGAGTTTGGAGTGGAAGGGGTGAGCATCTGAAATACACTCAGTAGGTTAACTTAAATGATTGCACGGTTAAAAATAAATATGCATGCCAAATATACCATACGATGTAACATATGCCAATTTTAATAAAATAATTTGTACGTTGTCGTTCGATAACTCGTTGAAAATATTTTAGACCTAACCGTCGCCCGATAACTTATGTTAGTTGGTCTGTGTGCACCGGACCGTCACCCTAGTACGATGTTAGCATACTTTGAAATACATTTTAGTACTGAGCCGACGTAGCCAGTAACTTGTGTTAGTTGATATATGTGCACCGAGTGACGAGTACAAGTGTTAGTAGAAAAATATTTGTCATCGAACTAAAAGCACACATGACACATAACATGACATATCAGTAACACATATCACATCTTAACATAGCAATCATGACATAAAATGTAGCACTCGGTAAAGAGTGAAAATTAACCCACCTTGAACTTTCTTTGAAAAAGTAGAATACATCCGATAAATTGTAAACTCATTATATTTCTCTCACTGAAGTTGTCTTCTTTCCATTGAATTAAAAATATATGTGTGTAGAGAAAAGAAAGGAATCTATATATAAAAAATTGAATAGTTTGTTCTTATCCAATCCCTCAAAATAGCTTACGTGTGTGTCTTATCTAATTATAATTGACATGTGCTTAAATATAATATATATATATATATAATATCAACTTGCACACCAAGTTTAACACTAATAATTATCCAAATGTTATATATATATATATATATATATATATATATATATATATATATATATATATATATAAAAGTAAAAACTTGATGGCTACGTATGCATCCCTATCCAAAATGCAACTTGCATAAATATCATACATATATTATTATTATTAAAATTTGGAAACCAAGTTGGTCACACAACACACGTCACTTTAAAACTCATTCTTATCCAAAAATATTTAATCCTTATCCAAAAACTAACCACTTGCATATACATGTGTTATTATTAATATTATATTATTATTATTATATAAATATATTATATTTATAAAAGATATAATACACTAAAATAATTAATATAATTTTATTTTAAAAGTCGAGTTTACGAAAATATAGATTATGAAATACTGTGGTGTTACATTATAAATTTGCCCTCATATTTTTATATTAATTATTGTGATATTTATTGTTATACATATTATTTTTTTCGGAAATTATTTTTTATTATTAAATTTTCTTACTTATTTTAACAATTAATAACAATTTAATTTCTAGGGAATCTTGCCCTCATATTTTTATATTAATTATTGCGATATTTATTATTATACATATTATATATATATATATATATATATATATATATATATGCAGCAATTGTCACACTCATTTTTCCCCCAAAACTACATGCCCTTAAGTAAGGGATGTAGTATCCCTTACATTATAATTAATATTGTATTTAATTAATTTCTCTCTATCTTACCATATATATTTTTGTATATTAATTTGCATTTAATATTGCATTTAACACGGACTCTAATTCAACTAATTTATCAATTTGCCCTCATATTTTTATATTAATCATTGCGATATTTATTGTTATGCATATTATTTTTTTTTGAAGTTATTTTTTATTATTAAATTCTCTTACTTATTTTAACAATTAATAACAATTAATTTCTAGGGACTCTTGCCCTCATATTTTTATATTAATTATTGTGATATTTATTGTTATACATATTATTTTTTTCGGAAGTTATTTTTTATTATTAAATTTTCTTACTTATATATTAATTGTTGTGATATTTATTGTTATACATATTATTTTTTCGGAAGTTATTTTTTATTATTAAATTCTCTTACTTATTTTAACAATTAATAACAATTTAATTTCTAGGGACTCTTGCCCTCATATTTTTATATTAGTTATTGTGATATTCATTGTTATACATATTATTTTTTTCGGAAGTTATTTTTTATTATTAAATTCTCTTACTTATATATTAATTATTGTGATATTTATTGTTATACATATTATTTTTTTCGGAAGTTATTTTTTATTATTAAATTCTCTTACTTATTTTAACAATTAATAATAATTTAATTTCTAGGGACTCTTACCCGTCTCTCTGCCACTAATTCTTTTTATCTAAATTAAGTAAATAATTTAATTAATGGAGACTGATTACTCACTCAATCAGTGATATTTAGTCAAACTTACCATATTTCATTTTGTTTTATCTACGTCTATACTTTATTTTTTTAACAGCATGTTTGTTACAATTTTTTTTATCAATTCTCAAATCTGTTTGAAGTCCTAATCGATCTCCCGAACAAGTCTTTGGAATGGCAACTTGCGGATTAGAAGCTCCGACTTCTGGTACTTTACTGATTTCTCAACGGGTGACGAGCCGACGATACCGGTAATTCTTTTTTCAAATTTTATGTGGTAGTCACTGAAATGTTGGTTCATTTTTTAGATTTTATGTGGCAATCACTGAAATTTTCCTATTTTCAGAACCGATAATATATGTTGTAATTATTTTAATTAAATGTTGTAACAGCCCGACACTTGAAAAAATTTACATGAATAGCCAAATCGATGGCAACGCCGGCTTCTGCGGCGGTGGTTTCATGCCTTCGCAGGCAACACAGACCACGAATGTCGGCTTCCCTCCGGCCAGGGTTAGCAATTTTTCCGTGCGGTCTTATCTAATTTTGATAACTCTATTCTCTTAATATTTTGAGTTTCTCTAAAACCCTGAAGTGTGATTTTAGTGATAGTGTTTGGAATGGATATGAATTTCGATATGATTGGGCTCCCATGCCACTGAGAAGGTGTTTGAGAATGGACTTTTATCCTCCATTAACCGTTTTCCTATGGTTGCATTTAGTGAACATTTTGAAGAATAATGATCTGCTTTTGCTTCTGTTGTTTTATGCAGAAGCGTGATGCCCAAGCTTTGCTTCCATTGATGATGTTTTTCAAGCGAGTGTTAATAAGGTTAAGATTCTAATTGACGCTGTTGATGTGAACAATGTGTGCTGTTGTTTCGAAGCATATATTATTTTTATTGATATCAAATGACTTTTAAATATAACTATTTGCTTTGGTTTTAAATTTCATTGCATTTAGATGAAAATGGTGGGTAATTTGTCCAGGAAAATGGGAAGAATTAGTTACATAACGTTTGTACTCGATGAATGAACTGGTCGCATTGAGTGCCACAGATGGTATGTTTAACAGTCAAATGACTTTGAGATATTATAAGACTCATACGAGTTCCAATATGACTTATTCTTACATCCAAGCTTATTGTAGGTTAAATGAATCCGTTAATTCAAAGGAAGTGCTAGGTTAAATGAATCTGTTGATTCAAAGGAAGTGGAGCAACTAAGGTAATCCTTTTCTCAAGATATACGCGACTTTCTTTAATGGTTTAATTGTACGTTAATTGTTCTAACATGTTTCATAATACTTAATCTGCATTATCACATAAAAATATGAAAATAGGAAAAATTTTCCTTAAATTTTGGTTTAATCTGCATTTAATTAATTGCATCTGTATTTCCACGTTTCTTTATGCTTTTCTTCATTGACTGCAGGAACTGTAGTCTTCTTATCTCATTGCAGGAATTTACATTTACTTTATCAACCCTAATAAAAGTTTCATCGCTGTCAATTCTTCATCTTAAGAATAGGAAGTCCTTTATTTTTCTTCCTTATATGTACAATAAATTAGGCTGAATCATTTCTTGCATGCTTTTCAGGTGGAAAACATTCACATATAAGTTATTCTTTTAATAAAAATCCTTATATGTGTATGGTACTTATTTCGAATAAGTACCTGATCCCTTTTTCCTTTTTTTCTTTCAATGATATGGCTTTGCAAGTTATTAAAATCACCTGATCCAATGATGTATCAAGGATGAGCACATCTCTTGATCAAATAGAAGAAAAAGTGGTAAAAGCACTATACGTGAAATATACTTTTCACTAAATTAGAGATTAATGGGGATATGATCTGTATATATCTTATGTGTTCCAAATGTAGTTTAATTATGCTGTGTGACTTGCAGGTTGTTTTCGAGCTTGCAAACAATCATTCAAACAAAAATCAAACGTAACTCCAATTAATATGCTCACTACTCAAGAGATGGCATATTAGGTAAAATCTATTAGGTAAATATGATACCTATAATGCAGTTTGACTTCAATGGATTTGTAAGTGTATGCCCACAGTTTCTCTTAAATTTATTTATTTTTGTAAATTGACTAGGTTCATTTTATTTTAGATGTTTCACATTTTATTTCTTTTGTAACCGTTGGATAATTTGAATTTTCTAAAAATTATTTTTGATACCGCACACAACAATAGTTTTAAATAATCATTACACCTTTAATTCACTAAAATTTTAAGATTCTATTGAGTTATTTGATTGGTTGAAGGGGGAGAGAAAAATAAATAGAAGACAATTGTAATTGTGATAGGAGGATTGTTGGGTGCAGGTTTGAAGAGGGCTTGCTTGCTATTTGCAAAATTAACTTTCAAGAAAAGGGCTCATCTTTACAAGTATGATGGAAATAGAGTGATATGCACAAGGTTAGTGTCTTTATTTGTTATTTGCTCCCATCAATTACCATTTATCATCTAGATCCAATCTCAATCCACGATATTAGAGATGTTTAAGAAATTCCCACTTATTTTATGACTAAACAACTTCAAAATATATTCTAAGCCTTCCTCTTCGATTTATTTTTATTTTTTGTGAGGTAAGTAAAAGTTGTATTGAGTATCACATGTATTAAACAAAATTTGAATTTCTTTGGTGAATTATGAGTAATTATTATTTCATCTAGCATTATTGAGCACTCCCATTTAGTTTTACCATTTAATTTTGCATTTCAGATACTGCCCACATATAGGTTGAGTAATTAGATTTTATAGAACATGCTTTCAAGTTCATGTTGCATTAATGGTTGATTTGCCTTAATGAGTAATTTTTAATTTAGCATTGCAATGATGATGTGAAAGAGCTAGATTTTTCGGATTAAACGCTTGGTTAAGTATAGTGATAGTATTGACATTAACACTGCAATCATCTTGATTGAAAACATGATAAGCTAATTGGTGTGGAGAAATTAAGGATAGGAGCTGGATGATGTGATTGAAATTGAAAGCACTTGCAGGAAGTTGATTTGTTTATTTTTTACATTTTGCAAAAATGTGGAGATGTATTTGCTCTTTAGGAATTCAAGACTTCAATAAAAGCCAACACATTTTTATGCTTGCACTGGGGCCAATTTGTTTGTTGATAATGCTTTGAACTTACAAACCCCCCTCACCCTTATTGTATTTTATCTTTGTTCCTTTTGAATATTCTACACATAGGATGTTAACTTCATTATACTAACATTTTACAATTTATATCTCTTATTATTGTAAAGTTTAAAGAAAGACTTAATTAGTTGTTAGATATGGTAAGACTTGGAGCCACCATTTATATAACTCGAATGTTTTTTATTCCTACTATTAACCTAAGAAATTAAGAGGCCTTTGGATATTGTCACATAGAATGAATTGCAATTAATACTGTAAGTGGGTTTGCCAAGATATTGGAGCCACCACATTTTCTTAAATAATCTCTAATGTGTTTATAATGGCATCTGGGTTCAGATTTGTTGTGCCATCAATCAAAGTTAATTAAGAAATGTGTATTTAAAAAGTGATAACATTTTTAATAAAATTTGATAACTAATCAAAGAAATATGTTATCCATCTAATAAATTATTTTATGAACAATTCATTGAAATAAAAAGTGATAATATGCTTAATAAAAAGTTATACATAATAAAAAAAATGATAATCATTTAATTTAATTATTTAATGAGGATGTACTTAAATACTCTCATCCAATGTTTTAGGGCATTGAAATACTATGGTTTAGGACATCATGTCCTCCTAGGGTTTAGGGCATCATATTTAATTATTTATAAGCTAATATGAGGTTCATAGTTTGCATGCACTTAAATACTCTTATCCAGTGTTTTAGGGTATCATATTATAATTTAACTTATAATTTTAATTAAGAGTTATTATTTGATAAAAATCCCTAACTGTGTAACGCACGACACGGGTAACATTATTGAACCAATATAGATGGGCTTTTAATTGACTTATTTTAATTTTAAATTTGTCATCACATTTTTAACACACATAATAAACTTTATTATTTATTTATTACTAAAAATATCATACTACAGTAAGTCAAAAGTGACTTTTCTTAAATTTTGTATCTATAGTAAACATAAAGATGAATTTGGGACGGAGGGTGTACAATGCAAAAAAAAAAATACAAAAACAATACACAAACAATACGTAACATAATTTAATTAACATTATTATAAACTAAACTATATATATAAGAGAAATGTTTTTATGAACAATTTGTATTATTAATGTATTTTATTATATAATAAATATAAGATATAAGATATTTTAAAACATCTCCCCATGCAACGCACGGGTTCGGTAGCTAGTAAGTTATAATGTTTTTTAAGGAGTAATTTATTTAATTTACTCTTAAAAATACTTAGTAATTTTTATTTTTTTATGATTTATTTATTAATAACTTTAATTATATTTTTTTCAAAATTTTCATAATTTTTTAATGCATATAGTATACTTCATCCATCCCTTTTATTTTTACACACTTTTCATTTTTATTTGTCTTATTACTTTTGCACATCTTCAATAATAGTAACATTACATAATATTAATATACTTAAAACATCAAAATATTACAAAAATATCATCTACTTTTCGTTTTTTTCTTAATCGAACCCAACAAATTTATTCCTTTATTTCTCTTTAAATTATATTGACTTACCCCTACTTTTTTTATGTTATACATTGATCGTCGCTAGTTTCACATATATTTTAGTGTCTTTTATGTGTGTTTTCGTATTATTTTTTCTGTATTGTATAGATTTTGGTGGTGTTTTATGTGATATTGATGTATTTGATGAAATTCACTAATTTGAGTTTGCATTAATGTTAAATAGGTTTTTTGGAAGGAGAATCGAGCAAAAGAGGAGAGGGGGAAGATGCTCACACATACACCACATTTCACACACACTCCTCTCCATCTATCCATCCTTCATTCCATCCACCCATCCTTCACTCATCTCCATCCATCCATCCTTCATTCCATCCATCCACCAATCTAAGAAGGAAAAATCAACAAGAAGTGAAGATTGGAGCATATTGAAGGAAGAGTTGGCCAAGTTTGAAAGGGATGCTTCTCAACCTTTAATTTGTGATTTTCTTCATTATTTAGCTCAATTGGAGCAAGCCATGGATTATATTGATTTTGTAATGAATTGTAGTATCTAGTCCTCATGTGAAACTAGCAATGTGATTGATTAGAGATTATGTAGATTTTGCACACCACATGTTTGATAAATTGATTGTTATGAATATTTTTTTATCATGAATGTTTATTCTCTTTTCATGTATGATTTGTGTGGTTAAATTCTATATTCATAGTGTTAGGATGGTCATTCCAATATTATCTTTAGTGGGTTAATTGAATCATTGATTGCATGAGATGACTTAGTTAGTATGTGGAGAGTTAAGCCGTAACATTCTTGTGCTTAGAACCTCATAATAGGACATTATTGATAATTACTTGTAAAAGTATTTGAATTAGTAAGGGGAACCAAACTTATGATCATAGTACCTTAAGAGAATTGAGAGTAAGAGATAATCCTAGGAGATTTAAACTTGTAAAAGAGTTGAGAACCTAATTTCCTTGGCCATAGGGATTATTGGTACATAAGTGATTGTCCTTAATATCATAACATGATGACCCTCAATGCATGTGTGTGTCTGAGTCTACATGAGCCTTTTCCATAATGTTGCTTGTCTTACATACTTCTTAGATTGCTCACCTTCATCCATCATCCACCCCTTTATTGATTAGTCCTTCTAGAGTAAAACATCTTTCAAATACGATACATACACTTTCTCCCATGGATTTGATATTATAAAATTTTCACTTGGTCACCATGTTCTACACAACGATAGAGTATGCTTACTCGTGTCAATTTGTACCAAAATTGAGACTAAGTTCATGGCGCTGTTGACGGGGAGAAAGATTTCGGTGTAACGTGTTTGAATTTGTTAGCTCCACTTAGGATATTTTTTCCTTATTTTTGCATCTATATTTGTTTTGAAAATTTTGTTCTAACTTGTTCTTCTTGATAGGTACACCAACCTTGATAGAAGATAAGAAGGAGAAACAAAAAATAATAAGTGAAGAAGAATTGTAGTAGATCTTGAGAAGAAGAGCATAAAAATGGATCATTGCTATAATAATGGAATATATGCGGGATGGCAAGGTGCTAACAATGTAAATACATTCCAAACGTATCAAGCAAACACTTATTCCGTACTAAGTACTTACAACCAAGTTCCGATGATTACTCCTCTATCCGAGAATAGTGCCTTCATGGAGTTGTGTAAGAGATATGCTATTGGAAGTGACACAAGAAAAATTTTTTCAACGGCCAAGTCTTCCTAGTTTCGGGTCTCAATACTTTCAAAGTATGCCAACATCTTATTCTACGGTACAACAAGAGTGGATGATGCCAAGTCCTCAAGTGGAGGATAATTCCTACATGCAAGGGAGTAATTTCCAAAGTAATAATCAAGAGAATTATCTCCAAGAACAAAGATGGCAACCATCGAGTGAAGAAGTTAAGCCACCAGTAGAGGATCAAGTTGGTCAACTTATGGAAATGCTCGAAGAAATGATTGAATTTAGAAGAGAAGAGAGAGAAGAAAGAAAGAGAGAAAATGAGAAAAATGAAAGGAGATTTGAGGCCCTAGAACTTTGAATGAGTCAAATAATAAGTGAACGGAACACTCTTCATGAAATGGAGATTGAAGAAGAGTTAGAGATAGCAGAGTGTTCGAGGGATAATGAAGACTTAACAGATGATGAGCTTGTTGAAGATAAGGAAGACAAGGTAGAAGAAAACTTAGAGGGTGAAAGTGAGAGGGGTAAAGAGTCTACGGTAGAAGAAGCTTTGAGGAGGAAAAGATCATTTGTGAAATTTTTACTCTCGTTGATGATGAAGAATCAAATGAGGTGTATGAATTCAATGAAGAGGAACAAGGTCTAGAAGCACTTGATGTTGAGTTCGGGAGTGAAATGAGCATTTCTAAACCTATTAACTCTTCAAATTGCATTGAATTTCAAAATATTGTTTATATTGACTTTGTCTTACCTATTGATTCTTCTCAATGCCTTAGGAATAAAAGAGAGCTTGAAGAGATGTTGGGAACATATTTGATAAAAAGGAATAAGTGGTGGTCTCAAAAAGAGCGGTCAAGGGAATACAAACTCATACGAGTTGAATTTTTTAAGCCAATCTCGAAAGATGCTGCGGAGGTCGTTACCTGCCACAAATGCCTAATAGAGAAAGAAGCACAAAGATTAAAATTTGATGGCAAGAACGAATGATATCCTTGACCATTCCAATGAGTTCTCCATAATCCGTCCGGCTCGAAGATGTTAAACTTAGCACTGGATGGGAGGTAACCCATCGTTGTGTTTAACGCTTTCATTTAATTGCTTTGATTTAGTTTTCTTGTATTTTGGCATGTAGGTTAATTGTGCTCGAGAGGACAATGCATATTGGAGATACAAGAAGTGCTTGATTTGAAGTGTGAAAGTACGTCTCACCACTTTGTGCAAACTTAAATTTTAACTCTTGTTTCAATTTAAGTTTGGGGGGATAGTCCTTAGTGGACGTGCTTGGTGGACGTACTTTGAGTTGTTGTGATACATATGCTTCTCTACAAGAAGATCAATATTGGAAACTATAAGGGTAAGTCTCACCACATTTTGCAAACTTAATTCTCAACTTGTTTCGATTTAAGTTTGGGGGAGAGTGCGTGATGTGACTATCTACTTGAGTGTGTTTATTGTGTTATATTTTTGACTGAGATTTCTTCTCGTAAAATGGGGTAAATTTCAAAATTTTCTCAAGAGTATGATGAGAGTGAAAATAAGCCTGTTTTAGTGTCCAATTTAACACCTTTTTTAATGGGAATTATTGTTATATATTAGTACAAGGGTCTTATATTCAGTATATTTGATAAAAAGGTGCATTTGAGGTGTTTTATTGTGTTTTAGGTGGAAAAAAGATCAAAAGTGCAAAGTTAGAGAAAATGTGTAACTTGTGCAAGAATGCTGAAAAACGCACGTCCAACTTGTGTACTTTATCTGTATTCGTTTGGAGATCAAAACTAGAAGTGTTTTAAATAGTTAGAAAGCCACAGAAGAGAGGCTCGTTTTGGCGTAAGAAACACCTCAATCCGAGTCCAAACGAGAAAGTTATGATTAAAATGGTGGCGTCGCTCAAGCTGTGCCGACCAACACAATTATGCCATTTTGCATGACTTGTTACATCTTCAAATGTTGGATTTTTTATGTGTTCTTTATATGGATAAAAATACAAGAAAGAGAGGATCGCGTGAGCAGAAGAATCACTCAAATCAAAGTTTGGATGTGGAAGTTATGTGCGAAACGGTGAGACTGCGCAATGCTACTTGACCAGCCGCTCGACCAAGGTCAACATTGCTCGACCATAACACTTTGGTCGTGAGGGGACACGCAAATCTATTTTTGTCTGGTTTTACAACCTCAGTGCATGTATTTGCGTATTTTCCAAGAAAAAGCTCATCCAAAGTCCATAAGAAGAGCTTACGAGTATAAAAAGGGATGCAGATCACACCAAGGAAGGACCGCAACACAATCATCCTACACCCCACAAGAGGGGATCACCCCTAACCATCTTCCACATCCTTTTCTCCATCCATCCATCACTTTGAAGATTCGTCTGTGGAATCAAGAGGAGAACCAAGAGGAGGATTCAAGACGGAGAAGGACGCGTCGACTCCCACATCTAAGGTTTTATTCGTTTCCTAATTTATCTTGTAATTTTCCAAGACATATGGGTAAAATCGATCGAACCCCCATCTGTGTTTCCTACAACACCATGGGCTAGAGCCTTTTTGGTAAATCTAGGATTTTGAATGTTTTTATGAATTAATTGAACTTTCATGTGTATACTCCGTACAACACTACTTGTGGATTTATTTTATATATGACTATGCGTTTTTAATTCATATTCAAAGTCATTTTCTGCATTTTCAACTGTTATATAGAGTCTGAATATATATCTTGGTTGTTGATCGAGCGCGTTCGTTGCTGAACAGGATTCCATATTATGATTCTAAGTGAGGGGACTCTGAAACTTTATTAGAACTGTCGTATATGAATGTTTATTAATTGAATTAAATTCGGGTAAATAAGCAGGATAAAGAGATTAATTTTATAGTACCTATAAAGGGAGATCATATCGGGTTAGAGTACCAATCCTAGGGGGAAATAATTGATACTGATAGTACCTAGAAAGGGGGGGTGAAATTATATTTCTTGCTCCAAGGTTATTCACACGTGTTACACGCATATTTACTTGTGTCTATAGAGTAGATTTGCATGGCTTAGTGATGCGTCCATATTCCACAAGGCAAAGTCGGACATTGATACATGAAAGGAAATTAATAAGTAAAATTGGATGATCTTAGAGCTATCTATTCTCCATTCTTGAGTCACTTTCGAATTTTACTAAGTGATTTTATTTTAATTGTTATTTTTTGAATTTATTAGTAAATTAATAATTAAATCTCAAACTTTATTGCTTTCGTCTTAGATAATTTAGTTAATAATTAAATTGATAATATGCCGTCCTTTGAGTTAGATATTTAACTTGGTCGCTTGCTTAAGCTGCAACTGATATCCTTAATACTTGGGGATTAATTTTGTGTGCAAAGAAAACGGCCATCAAGTTCTTGGCGCCGTTGCCTGATGAGCGTTTTCTTTACACACAAAATTAATCCCCTAGTTTAAGGATATCAATTGCAGGTTAGCAAACGACCAAGTTAAATATTGAACTCAAAGGACGGCGTATTATCAATTTAATTATTTACTAAATTAATTAAGACGAAAGGAAATTAAGTTTGAGGTTTGATTATCAACTACTAAACAATTAATTAAAATAACAAATAAAATAAATAACACTGGAAGAATACGAAAGTGTCTCAAGAATGAGAATATGTAGCTCTAGGGTAATCCAATTTTACTACTTAATTTTCCTACCAAGTGTAGGCCGACTCTTGCCTTGTGGACTATGGTCACATCACTGAACCATGCAAATCTACTCGATAGACATAAGTAAATATGCGCGTAACACGTGTGAATAATTTATGCGCGTTTTCTTTGCACGCAAAATTAATCCCCAAGTATTAAGGATATCAATTGCAGCTTAAGCAAGCGACCAAGTGATTATCGAAATCAAAGGACGACTTATTATCAATTAAATTATTTACTAAATTAATTAAGACAAGATGACAATAAGATTTGAGATTTAATTATTAAACTACTAAACAAGTAAGTAAAATAGCAAATAAAATAAAATATCACTCGAAGAATACGAAAGTGGATCAAGTAGGAGAATAGGTAGCCCTAGGATAATCCAGTTTCACGCATTAATTTTCCTTTCGTGTGTTGATGTCCGACTCTGCCTTATCGAATATGGACGCATCACTAAACCATGCATATCTACTCTATAGACACAAATAAATATGCGTGTGGCACGTGTGAATAACCTCGGAGCAAGAGACATAATTCCACACCCCTTTCTAGGTACTATCAGTATTAATTATTTCCCCAGCCAATTGGTACTCTAACCCGATATGATCTCCCTTTTTAGGTACTATAAAATTATCCTCTTTATCATACTTAATAACCCGAATTCAATTCAATTAATAAGTATTCATATATGATAGTTCTAATGAAGTTTCGGAGTCTCCTCACTTAGAATCATAACATGGAATCATGTTCAGCGGTGAACGCACTCAATCTACAACCTAGATATATATTCAGACTCTATATACCAATTGAAGATGCACAAAACGACCGTGAATATGAATTAAGAAAATACAATCATATATAAAATAAATTCATAAGTAGTGTTGTACGGAGTTTACACACGAAAGTTCAATTAATTCGTAAAAACCTTCACAACCCTAGTTCTACCAAAAAGGCTCTAGCCAATGATGTTACGAAGAACAATCATGGGTGTTGGATAGATCTTACCCGGATGTCTAAAAAATTATAAGATAAATTAAGAAACGAATAAAACCTTAGATGCGGGCGTCGTCGCTTCCTTCTCCATCTTGAATCCTCCTCTTGATTTTCCTCTTGATTCCATAGATGAATCTTCAAAGTGATCGATGGATGGAGGAAAGGATGTGAATGATGGTTAGGGGGTGATCCTCTTATGGGGTGGTGTAGGATGGATGTGGCTCCCCAATCCAATTCCAATGAATAATGATGTGATCCACATCCCATTTTATACTTGTAAGCTCTCCTTATAGACCTAGGAAGGGCTTTTCTTGGAAAATACGAAAATACATGCAATGGGATGTGAAACACGCGACACACATTGAGTGGTGTAAAACACGCATAAATTTGGAAATTCTCGGAAATTCTCGCTGGCAGCTGCGCGACTTCAGATTTTGAGCATAACTTACTCTTCAAAATTCCGATTTAAGTGATTCTTGTGCTCACACGATCCTCTCTTCCTTGGCTTTCTCTCCATATAAGGAACTCACAAAAACTCTAGGGTTTGAAGGTGTAACTAGCCATGCAAAGTAACACAACTGTTCTCGTTTGAAATCCAATTGGGGTGTTCTTTACGCCAAAACGACCCTCTCTTCTGTGGCTTTCTAACCATGTATCAAACTTACAATTTAGTGCTCCACACGAATACAGAAAAATTACACAAGTTAGATGTGTGTTTTTTAGCATTCATACACAAATTAAACATAATCTCCAACTTTGCACTTTTGACCCTTTTTCCACCTAAAACACAATAAAACACCTCAAGTGCACTTTTTTCTCACATATATTCCCATCATCAAGGTGTTAAATTGGACACTAAAACATGCTTATTTTCACTCTCATCAATAACCTTGGAGCAAGAGATATAATTTCACCCCCATTTCTAGGTACTATCAGTATCAATTATTTCCCACGTCTGGAATCTAACCCGAAATGATCTCCCTTTATAGGGACTATAAAATTATCCTCTTTATCATGCTTACTAACCCGAATTCAATTCAATTAATAAACATTCATATATGATAGTTCTAATAAAGTTTCGGAGTCCCCTCACTTAGAATCATAACATAGAATCCTATTCAGCGGTGAACGCACTTAATCTACATCCAAGATATATATTCAAACTCTATATACCAATTGAAGATGCACAAAACGATTGTGAATATGGATTAAGAAAGCACAATCATATATAAAATCAATCCACAAGTAGTGTTGTACGGAGGACACACAAGAGAGTTTAAATAATTCATAAAACCTTCAAAACCCTAGATCTACCAAAACGGTTCTAGCCCATGATGTTGCGAAGAACAATCATGGGAGTTGGATAGATCTTACCCATATGTCTGGAAAATACAAGATAAATTAGGAAACGAATAAAATCCTAGATGCAGGAGTTGCCGTGTCCTTCTCCGTCTTGAATCCTCCTCTTGGTTCTCCTCTTGATTCCACAGACGAATCTTCACAGTGATGGATTGATGGATAGAGGAAAAGATGTGGATGATGGTTGGGGGTGATCCCCCCACGGTCTTCCTTATGGTGTGATCTACATCATCTTTTATACTTGTAAGCTCTCTTTATGGACCTTGGATGGACTTTTTCTTTGAAAACACGAAAATACATGCACTGGGGGTATAAAAATACAGATCTGGAGTTGTTCAGGCATTTGGTTCGACCTTTGGGCTTGGTCGAACCAGATCAGGGAGGTCGAACCACTATGCAACCATTTTCAAGTTCCTGGTTCAACCCGAACTAGTGGTCGAACCAGATCAGTGAGGTCGAACCATCTTGTGCAGTCTCACCGTTTCACGTATAATTTCCATATCCGAGCTCTGATTTGAGTGATTGTCATGGTCACATGATCCTCTCTTCCTTGGCTTTCTATAAATATAAATAACTGTTAGAAACTCTGACAATTGTATGTGTAACAAGTCATGCAAAGTGACATAGCTGTTCTGTCGGCACAGCTTGAGCGACGTCACCATTCTGATCATAACTTTCTCGTTTGGAATCCGATTGAAGTGTTCTTACGCAAAAACGATCATCTCTTCTGTGGCTTTCCAATAATATATCGCAATTTTAGTTTTGAGTTCCTAAAAAACACAGAAAAATTACACAATTTTGACGTGCGTTTTTTTAGCATCCTTGCACAAGTTGCACATTTTCTCCAACTTTGCACTTTTGATCATTTTTCCACCTAAAACACAATAAAACACCTCAAGTGTACCTTTTTCTCAGATATATTGAATATAAGATACTTGTGCTAATATATAACAACAATTCTCATCAAAAAGGTGTTAAATTGGACACATAAACACACTTATTTTCACTCTCAATATTGTCGGGGACGGCTGTTATTATTGATTTTATTATTTCTAGTTTGATTAAAACTTTTATTTGTGATTATTTATTTCTATCTAACCTTGAATTTTTCTGAGGTACTTGTGCACTAGGAAAAGAAGATGAAGGAAAGGAAGGAATACCACATTGAGCTTAACATGGCCGGAGCAGGGCAGAATCCGGACAGTGTTGCCATATGTGAAATTTTCATGCACAACGGGATTGGCAATATGAGATTGATAGGAGCAAGGGGGGAAGATGATGATTTTGAGATACATTCCGCTTCCTTTTCTAGAGGTTACTTTGAAGATCCATATCAGCATCTCAGAAGATTCTTTGGTTATGTAAACACTCAAAAGGGTGATGGAGCTCCTGACAATGCTAGGCAGATCGCCCTATTCAAGTTTTCATTAATTGGTAGGGCAGAAGTTTGGTATGAGACTCTTGATGCCACAGATTGGACTGCATGGGACCTACTGCAGCAGAAATTCTTGGAGGAGATACATGCCACCCTCAAGGATCTTAAGAATGAAGCAAGAGATCACCCAATTTGTTATGAATCAGGGTGAGAAATTCCATAAGGCGTGGGACAGGTTTAAAGACATGCTCAGGCGGTGCCCGTAACATGGGATGTTTAAGGCTCAGTACATAAGTATCTTCTACTATGGATTGGATTGTGAGTCGCGTGTTCTTATTGATGCATCATCAGGTGGAGCGCTGTTATCTAAAACAACACTTGAAGTAGAAAAGTTATTTGAAGACATCTCTATGAATTCACGTGACTAGACATCTTTATGTAGTGGGTAAGGTGGCTCAAGTTAAACATCAAGCGGTGAAGCCGAATAGGGATGATGAGATCGTCTTTAGTCTAGCTAACATCAACAAACTACTAGTGTCCCAGTAGAAGTAGATTACAGAGTTGGCAAAAAGAGGGCCTAGTATCCAGCAGCAAGAAGTGAAGAGTGTTGAAGATACCTTCAATCAATACATGGCTAAGAATGATGCAAGAGTTGATTGTCTTAAGGCTACTATGAATGCTAATCATGTAGATTTATCTAAGTAGTTGAAGGATCTTACTTTGATTATGGGGCAGATGGCCGGGAATGTGAATCTATTAACACAAACTTTGGAAAAAGGAATATTCCCATCTCAAGGCATAACAAACACAAAAGAGTGCAAAGCCATCACGTTAAGGTCTGGAATACAGTACGAAGGTCCGATGATGCCGGTGGGTGAAAATGGAGAAAAAATAAGCCCACTAGACCACAGCTCGACCAAACCATTTGGTCGAGCAATGGTTAAGCAACGTCTCACGAAACAGAGAAATGATGCTCTGTTTTTAGTTCCTCTGCTCAACCAAAACTGACTCGCTCGATCAGATCACTATGGTCGAGCAGAGGTCGAGTTGCCCACTATGAATTAGAAAACTACTGATCAGCGTACAGTTCCCTTGCTCGACCAAAATGGTATCGCTCGACTAGAACTTTCTGGTCGAGCTGAGGTCGAGCAACCTTTGTCGGGACTATATAGTGCAAATCCACAAAGGGTACCTCGCTTGACCAGACTCTTCTGGTCAAGCTGAGGTCGAGAAGTACCCTCCGATCTAATTTTTCGTACAAAATTCTATACCCAATGTTTAGAGCACTCCAACACCATCAAATGAGCAGAATACTAAGATTATAACTAAAAAGAAGTGAGAAAGAGCAAAGAGGTTGAGAGTCGAGAAGGATAAACTGAAGGAGGCTGAAAGAGATGAGTGGGGAATCCCAAAGACAAAGATACCTCTTCCGTGTTCGTTCTCTCTTGATAATGCATTGAAGATGCCCATGGAGACTCAATCATGCAAGAGCATAGATGTGGTTTCTAACTTGGTTAATCTTGATTTTAATAGGACAGATGATTCTGAAATTGAATGGAAGATTGACAAGGAGGAGTCTAGATAGCCATGGGAGTAAGAAAATTCTGAGGATCATATTTTTGTGACCAAGAAAGGTGAGGTGCTGAGTGTAGACAAGAAGAGGGAAAGAAAGTACTTGAAGGTGAGGATGCGAGAAGACTGCAATCTGATTCAATAGTTCAAAAAACGGTATTCCGTCGTGACTCTCCGATGTTAAACATGAGCACTTGTTAAGGGCTTGTCCCTTCCGTTTTATTGCTTTATTTCTTTCGTGTGAGTGAGGAGTTATTAAATTTGAGGTGTGATCACGCTTCAACAATTATATCTCTTTTCAAATTTAGTTTCGACTTACGTTTTTACTAAGTTTGGGGGGGTGTGACATACTTACCTCGTCTTATGAGCACCAAGGGTGTAATTTTTCTTTCGTTTGTTGTTTATTTGTTAGGAGGTTGATTTTTATGGCATATTAATATTTTAACCGATGTTGGTATGTTGATTTTTTGCAACTTATCTAATGTTTCGTGTGTTATTTTTGTGTGTTACTTAGTGTTAGTGGTCGAGTTTTTAATTTTTTATCTTTTCGATATTTTTAGTGTCTCCTATATTATTATTGATGAAATCTGTGATGATGAGTGTGCTTGAGCTTTGATGAGAGAAAAAGGTAAAAGAGTGGTAAGACGAGTTCTACGCAGAGGCTTTGACCTGACCGAGTTGAAAAACTCGAGGAGCTTGTGTACGTTTTGAAGGATGAAAATCAGGTGCACTCGTTTTCTTATTCTAATTTTTATGTGTTCTTTTATTTCATGAGAGTGGAAGGATTGAGATCTTGGTTTCGTGATCATTTGAGCTTATACTTTTAAATTGTGCTTGAAATTCATATGCATTTGAAATTGATGAAGGAAGTTTACTTAAGTTATATTGTGGTATGAAGTTCTATGTATACTTGTGAGATATTACTTACCATGAAAAGTGCTATGTACACCAAGGAAGGACCGCAACACAATCATCCTACACCCCCAACCATCTTTCACATCCTTTCCTCCATCCATCCATCACTTTGAAGATTTGTCTGTGGAATCAAGAGGAGAACCAAGAGGAGGATTCAAGACGGAGAAGGACGCGACGACTCCCACATCTATGGTTTTATTTATTTCCTAATTTATCTTGTAATTTTCCAAGACATATGGGTAAGATCTATCGAACCCCTTGTGTGTTTCCTACAACACCATAGGCTAGAGCCTTTTTGGTAAATCAAAGGTTTTGAAGGTTTTTATGAATTAATTGAACTTTCATGTGTATACTCCGTACAACACTACTTGTGGATTTATTTTATATATGACTATGTGTTTTTAATTCATATTCAGAGTCGTTTTGTGCATCTTCAACTGTTATATAGAGTCTGAATATATATCTTGGTTGTTGATCGAGCGCGTTCACTGCTGAACAGGATTCCATGTTATGATTCTAAGTGAGGGGACTCCGAAGCTTCATTAGAACTATCATATATGAATGTTTATTAATTGAATTGAATTCGAGTAAATAAGCAAGATAAAGAGATTAATTTTATAGTACCTATAAAGGGAGATCATATCGGGTTAGAGTACCAATCCTAGGGGAAAATAATTGATACCGATAGTTCCTAGAAAGGGGGGTGAAATTATATCTCTTGCTCCAAGGTTATCCACACGTGTTACACACATATTTACTTGTGTCTATAGAGTAGATTTGCATGGCTTAGTAATGCGTCCATATTCCATAAGGCAGAGTCGGACATTGATACACAAAAGGGAAATTAAGGCAGAGTCGGACATTGATACACGAAAGGAAAATTAATAAGTAAAACTGGATGATCCTAGAGCTACTATTCTCCTTTCTTGAGTCACTTTCGAATTCTTCTAAGTGCTATTATTTTAATTGTTATTTTAATGAATTTGTTAGTATATTATTAATTTAATCTCAAACATTATTGCTTTCGTCTTAATTAATTTAGTTAATAATTAAATTGATAATACGCAGTCCTTTGGGTTCGATATTTAACTTGGTCGCTTGCTTAAGCTGCAACTGATATCTTTAATACTTGGGGATTAATTTTGCGTGCAAATAAAACGCCCATCAGAGTAATGGTTTTATTTTGGTTAGTTTGGTTGTGCTGAAGTGCATGTTAGTTCATTATTTGGTTATAAATGCTGTGCTAATGGTTTTTATGGGATTTTGAGTATAAGTAAGGTGTATTGGAAGCATAGAAGCAACGCAAAATAGGGTTTAATGTTCAGAAATTTTGCAAAGTTCCATCTCATCGTGTATGCAGCCCATTTGTCCATGCTAGTCATTTCCACCTCCGGATGCTTTTCATGGAGTTTACTTTACGATTCATTAATTCCATTTGCTTAGCATAGTCTTGAATTTGATTAGAATATTTTTGGATTGTTATGCTACTTCATTTGTTACGTACTTGGGAGGTTTACTTGCTTTATTCTTATTTTTAAATGTGGTGGTAAATTCTTGGGCTTACATGTTATTGTATGATGAGAATATGTGCTTGATTTTCTTTTGATGGATGGAATTTTTGTTTTTGCATGTTATGTATTTTTGTGATGTTTCTTATTTGATGAGTCTTTAATTCTATGTTTTGTTTATATTTTTATTCTTGTATAGGATTGTTTGGTGGTTTGTTTTGGGATGTTGTGAGTCATTTTTTAATATGAATGATGACATGTTGTTCGTGATAAATGATGACGAATTATGTTAAGTCTCTCTACTAGTTAAAATTGTGACATGTTCTATTTAATTTGTTCAATTTTGAGATGAATTGAGGTGTAATAAGTTCCTCAAGGTTCGAGCAAAAGATTGTGAGCATTTGAGCCTCAACCATGCCTCCATAGTTATTTCTTCATGAGTAATTGAGCCTTGGTAAGCTAGAACTTGCTCATGGTCTACGTGAATGAGTCCGATTAGTGGAGGTTAGTGAGATGATCTGAGGCCATCCTTGTAGTTTAAAGTCATTGCCATATATTTCCTTACCTTATACATCATCCCTAGTTAGCCACTTCGAGCCTTTAAGCATATTTATTGTGAATTAAACACATTACAAAAGGCAGCTTCTCATCCACTTAAAGCAAAATTCTAAGAAATTGGGTGGTTGGTTGATCGTAGTCATATTTACCTAGATTTTAGTGTCTTTATTTGTGGATTTTCGGATATTTTTATCCGTATTTGTGTGACTTTTAGTGGAGTTATTGTAATTTTATGAAATGTGGTATGAATTGATAGAATTGTGTAAATGAGCTTAAATATGTGTAAAACAGGTCAAGAAATGGATTAAAACGAAGTCGGGAGCAAAACGGAGATGAAAGGACACGACCTACTTGTACACGGGCCGTGTGCGGAACACGGCCCTGTAACAAGTGGCCGTGTATTGCCATCAAAAATCGCAGCTAACCCAGGAGGAAGGCCGTGTGCTGGCGCACGGGTCGTGCGTTGCTGCACGCCTCGTGGGCGGAACACGGCCCTGTAAGAAGAAGCCGTGTAATGTCATCAGAAAATGCTACATGGCCATGACCAAGGCCGTGTAGCGCAGCTCGAGCCGTGTCCGGAAGCACACACAACACGCCAAAGTAGGTGTGCCCTACACGGGCCGTGTGCTGCAGCACGGGTCGTGTAGGTGCAAAAACCTGTGCAATTTTCAGAATGTTTCGGAAGCTTCTAGAAGATCCATTAGTGATATAAAAGGATGATTTGTGCGAATTTTAGAGGAGAGATCAGATTCATAGCAGTTACACACACTAAACACCATATTTCCTCACACACTAGATCCATAATCCATTTCTACCATCTAGATCCATCAAAATACCATTTGATCTCCACAATCAATCCAAAAAACTTCATCCAATCCATCTCCACATCATTTTAAGAAGAGGAAAGCTTAAAGGAGTGAAGAAGTTGATATATTGAAGAAGATGAAGGATTCTCCATGCAAGGGAAGCAATTCCATTTTTCATTTGTTGATTTTCTTCTCAATTTGGCTCAAATGGAGCAAAGTATGATTTGTAATGATTTAAACACCATGTTTAGTGGCTAGTCCTATAGTAGGACTAATCATATGAATGGTTGAGGTGAAGAGTTAGATATGTAGAACTTGAGTAATGATTTGAATTGATTTGTGGATTTCTTTTTATGATATATCAATCATGTTTCATTTCAATGTTTGTGTGACTAAATTCTCTATTCATAGTATTAGGATGGTCATTCCAATGTTGTGAGTGGATGTTTAATTAAATCATATATTGAATTGTGCATGTATGTTAGTATAAGGGGAGGTAAGTCATACCCTCCTTAGGATTGGAACATTCATAGAGGGACACTTAAGAGATTGAGTGAAAAGAACCAACTTATGATCATAGTACCTTAAGGGAATTGAGATTAAGATCAATCCTAGGAGATTTAGGCTTGTAAAAGAGTCAAGAACCTAATTGCCTTGGCCATAGGGATTAGGGGTAAAATTGTGATTGCTTTTAATCCACAAGTTAATAAGAATTACTATCAAGAGTTTTACATATCTAGCTCAAGTCTTAACCATGAGTATGATTAGCCTTGCTCACTTCTCAAGTTAATTTCTACATCCATTTCATTTATCATTTGCGTGTTAATTGATCATTTACTTTATTAGACTAAATTCTTAGTTAATTGAGTAGATAAGTAAGTATTAGTCTTAATTACAAAATCTTCAATCTATCATCCTTACAAAGTACAAATCAATGGAAAATCTGGATACAAGCCCAAGTTTACTTTCCCTTGGGACGACGTACTTATAAATTTTGTTGCTTGGTCACACATGTACAACAACGATAGAGTCTCTTACTCTAAAAATATTTTACTAGAAATGCGACTAAGAACATTGGTCAGAGGTAAAATTGCCCGTTATTGTTGTACGGTGGGCTGACTAAATGCTGAAGGTGTTGTTTACAAAGGTGGTTATACATTTACCTTAATAGTCTCAAAAATAGGTAGTTCAATTGTTATTGTGATGCTGCCTTTTACTAGTTGAAGATGGATAGTCAGGGGTGGCTCTGTAGGTCCCAATGTAGCAGAAGATTGTTGACTCTGTGTCTGGGCAACTGTTAATATAGCAGAGGGATTGCTTGTAGATTCATGTGTAGAGGTCGATGTCTCTGTACATGTAATTCAAGTTAGAAGGGTATTCCGTAACAAGGATAGTCCTCGAAATTCGGAGATGGAGCTTTTCACATGGAGTAAGAATTGTCTGCCTCTTAGTTTGTTATTCGTTTGGTGGATAAATCGAAGCTTCTCTAGATGTGTCCAATGAAATGGTTAGATATTTAATATAAATGTATAAGTAATAGTAACAGTAGCTAGTAAATAGGTGTACCATTGTATAAAAAAAAATAATTTCTTTAGCAGATTTTTCTAACAATGATACAGCGTCATCATGTTCTATTGTTGCATCTGATGTGCCCATGACATTTGACAAATCAGACTCAAAACAAAGACTGCATAATGTACATTTTGTTATAACTTATGTGGTGTATATTATGTCATGCGCGTGGTATGTGTACGAAATGTGATACATGCTAGAAGGAAACTTACAGTGGTTTTAGGCTAAGGAATTTAACTTTGCAGTAGTTGCATGTAAATAGGATTCTAGGTAGCGCACAACTAAGTTGAACGCATTCTGAACACATTAAGATGTACATTTATTATCTCATATTGCTGGTGTGTATGGTACCTTGTATCCAGAAAGACTTAACTTGCCATCAAAGTTGCGTTAAGTCATAGTACAACATAATAAGCTTTACAAGTGAAGGTTAACGTACATTTTCAGACATCTTTATACTTTCATAAATTGTTTTGATGTTGGATTCTAAAGGGCGGTCTTTCACATGGTGTTCTTTTTATATAGCTTGTTAAAAATGACAGTTTCTATGTTGTCTTGGTTTATTTGAAGCTTGGCAACATGGGGCACAACATGTATATAATATCATAATGGAATATGAGAAAAATGTGTATGAAATTATATTTATTAATAATGTGGAAATTTAGTAGAAGTGTAATCTAAAATATAATTTATCACCAACTAATACTCACTTTAAATAAACTAATTAGAAAAAGTGTTCGATAATGTAAGCATAGTAAATCGCTTATTATGTTCTAAAAAATTTAATGAAAGTGTAATTTAAATTATGGCTTCCTAGGAGATGATGGTCACTTAAATTAACAATTCAAAATAATTATCGATAGCATTTTCTCGCAACCTATAGCACAGAAAAAGTCGTACGACATTTAAGCCTACAGAGTCGTTCACATCTTAGGAAATCTAAATATGGGTGGCAGATGACATTTGGAAATCAAGATTCATTAATCTCCATATTACAAATCGGTGGAATGTATACGTAGTTGCCTTAAGCACAATCATTCTTTTAGACATTATATCTATAAATTGTACCGCTTTGAGAAGAGGCTTCATTAATATGTGTATAACTAAACTTTCACATAAAATGTTGCTCCTGGAAAGAGCCATGGTTCTTAAAATAATTTAACAAGATAAGCCACGTAACTGTTGGATTGTATACTAAAAGTCTAGCTTTTGGTATGAACAATGTTTTTGACAATATTTGAAATGAGAATCATGTGATCAAACGTTTGCATAAATGTTTATGAATTATTGCAAAAGTCCATTTACTTTATACTGTAGAAATGTGGTGTGCGGCGTCACACAGAAGATCATATTATTGGGTCCTTATAAAGTATAAATATATGTTCACAACCGAGATAGATAGGGACTATCTATCAGTATGGTTGTAGTGTGATTTGGCATTGGTCTGTCTTGATTATAAAATTACACTAGTGCACTTTGTTTATTGAACAAGACCGTGTTGAGATTGTTCGGTTTATACTAACAATATAATAGAACTTGATCTCTATTATTATGGATGTTCGTACTCTTAATCCCTATACAATAACCTCGACAGTAACCCAGTATTTATTTATTTCATTCATCAATGTGTGAGATTTAATAGTTAAATCAATATGCTTAGTGAGTTGGGAGATGTTGATGTTTCTATGGTGTGCTGTTGATTGTAGAAGGAATCTGTGTCCTAACGGAATTGGTTAATGATGTCCCCTTGAGGAGCTCATATTGATTATCATGTAAACCCTACAGGTGGATTTATTCCGGCATGATAATAAGGTTGAGTGGTACTACTCTCGGTAAATATATTAATTAATGGAGTTGTCAGTAACTTAATTAATTAATGGGCATTGAATCTTAAACACGGGGAGACTAACGGGCTCATAATAAGGAGTCCATAACGTAATTTGGGATTAGGGTGACAGTGCAATAATACTTCTTTAGTGGACTGATTTATTATTAGTGGACTTAAACATAAGTTTTAGGCTAAACTTGGATGCTTAAGCCCAATGGAGGCCCAAACCCTAATTTCTCCTCCTGGTCCCTGTTGTAGCCTATATATAGTCAATCTCAACAGTCCGGTAATTTATGAGACATGCTTAAACATGTGAATAACCAGATTATGGATTGTGGATTGAGATCGCCTCGTAGATCGTTGCCCACACAACGTCAAGACGTGACTTAGGAATACAACAGAAGATCGAAAGGTCATTTGTTCCTGCTGCTGATGATCAACCTCTACATCAATGATGCGCGTTTTCTTTGTACACAAATTTAATCCCCATGTATTAAGGATATCAGTTGCAGCTAAGCAAGCAACCAAGTAAATATCAAACCCAAAGGATGACGTATTATTAATTTAATTATTTACTAAATTAATTAAGACAATGCAATTCAGTTTGAGGATTTAATCTAACAACTAAAATACTTAATTTAAATAACAAATAAAATAAAAGCACTTAGAAGAATTCGAAAGTGACTCAAGAGATAGAATAGGTAGCCTTAGAGTAATCCGGTTTCACTCATTATTTTTCCTTCCGTGTGTTGATGTCTGACTCTGCCTTGTAAAATATGGACACATCACTAAACCATGCATATCTACTCTATAGACACAAGTAAACATGCGTGTAATATGTGTGAATAACCTCGGAGCAAAAGATATAATTCCACCCCTTTCTAGGTACTATCAGTATCAATTATTTTCCCAGCCAATTGGTACTCTAACCCGATATGATCTCCCTTTATAGGTACTATAAAATTATCCTATTTATCATACTTAATAACCCAAATTCAATTCAATTGATAAGTATTCATATATGATAGTTCTAATGAAGCTTCAGAGTCCCCTCACTTAGAATCATAACATGAAATCCTGTTCAGCGGTGAACGCACTCAATCTACAACCAAGATATATATTCAGACTCTATATACCAATTGAAGATGCACAAAATGACCATGAATATGGATTAAGAAAGCATAATCATATATAAAATAAATCCACAAGTAGTGTTGTACGGAGTTTACACACGAAAGTTCAATTAGTTCGTAAAAACCTTCACAACCCTAGTTCTACGAAAAAGGCTCTATCTCATGATGTTACGAAGAACAATCATGGGTGTTGGATAAATCTTACCCGCATGTCTGGAAAATACAAGATAAATTAGGAAATGAATAAAACCCTAGATGTGGGAGTCGTCGCGTCCTTCTCCGTCTTGAATCCTCCTCTTGATTTCACAGACGAATCTTCAAAGTGATGGATGGATGGAGGAAAGGATGTAGATGATGGTTGGGGCTGATCCCCCCTTGTGGGGTGTAGTATGGTTGTGGTCTCTATCCAATCCGTATATCTCTATGATATGATCTACACCTCTTTTTATACTTGTGAGCTCTCCTTATAGACATTGGATGAGCTTTTACTTGAGACATACGCCAAATTTGGTAAAAGAAATCCGAAACTACCAAAAATATAACCCTTCGACATTTTGTTAGACCAAACCTTCTTGGTCGAGCAAGGCCTCTAAGTCGAGCGACTGGTCGAGCAAGTTTTCTGTAAGTTTTTGGTCATTTCGCTCGAGTTTTCCTCTTCCGTTCGACCAAGACGATTCTTGTTGAACGGATCTCCTTTGGTCGAGTAAGCTTGCGCAGTCTCACCATTTCACGCATAACTTCCACATCCGACCTTTGATTTGAGTAATTCTTGCTCTCAAACGATCCTCTCTTCCTTGGCTTTCTATCCAAATAAAGAACTCACAGAAAATCTAAGATTTGTATATGTAACAAGTCATGCAATGTGGAACATCTGTTCTGTGTGGCACAACTTGCGCGACGTCACTACTTTGATCATAACTTTCTCGTTTGGAATCAGATTGAAGTGTTCTTTACGCCAAAAAGACCCTCTCTTCTGTAGATTTCCATCCATGTATCACACTTATAGTTTAGAGCTCCACAAAAATACAGAATAATTACACAAGTTGGACGTGAGTTTTAGAGCATCCTTGCACAAATTGCACCTTTTCTCCAACTTGGCACTTTTGATCCTTTTTCCACCTAAAACACAATAAAATACCTTAACTACACCTTTTTCTCACATATATTGAATATAAGACACTTGTGCTAATATATAACAACAATTCTCATCAAAAAGGTGTTAAATTGGACACTCAAACACGCTTATTTTCACTCTTAACAAACCCTCAAACTTACCCGTTGCTCGTCCCGAGGCAACAAAATAAAAATAAAGAGAGAGAGAGAGAGTATGAAAATTAGCAGGGAAATAAGGACTATGACAAATACCCCCTTCAAAATACAATTGTCCTCAACTTAGGTCATGCAACTCTTATTACATGTAATACTCAATTCATAGCATACAAGATAAGACAATCACCACCAATTCAAATGCTCCATTCACATGTTCTCACGGAAAGTATATATCACTCGCACTGAAGTATAAAAGATATACACTCATGGGTTAAGGTGTTTACGCTCAGATTCAATTCAAGTGCATGCGTAACCATAAGTTTGCCAAACGTATCAAACTCTCCACCACTTAAAGTATGATTCAACAATGGGATCAAAAAGGACTTTCATTAGGATGTAATGTTGGCTCTTTGGTTAAGGTAGGAAATATATGGATAAAGTGACTCAATTAGTAGAGAATTAAAACCGGAGATCTTTTGTACTGCAGATTTTTTTTACACTTCAAGGCTATCCAGCTTCATGCTCTTCTAATTTTCTTTTCTCTTATTTTTATTCAAGCTCAACAATTTTTCCTTCTCATTTTTTTCCTTTCTTGAGGTACCAGTTTCGGGCACTACATCTCATCAACTTATTTTTAAGCTCATAATCACTTGTACAGCTCCAAATATTTAATTCCTTCCAAACTCCATCAAAATCAACTTCACACACTTTTACAACATTTAATTCTCCACTAAATATATGAATTTAAGGCTCAAATAGGATATCAAAGTGGCTATCTTCGTAGGTTGCCAAAGAAATAAGGTTTTTAGGCTCGACGGGGCTAACTATGAATATATAATTATTTGTTAGGAAATTATTTGGCAAAGTGACTCATAAATTCAAGGATGACCTAAAATCATCTCCCATTATCTAACATAACATGCGGTCTCAAGTAAAACAAGAGGCAAGTTCTAGAATATACAGACAAGAACGATACTCACCAGAAAAGAAATATCATGTGATTATGTAACATGATCAACGAGGCTCATAATTTCACATCGGTTTTTAACAAGTAACAGAACACCTTTGATGGTAAGTAATATCCCACAAATACACATAGAACTTCATATCACAATATAACTCAAGTACACTTCCTTCATCACTTTCAAGAGTATATGAATTTTAGGCACAATTTAAAAATATAAGCTCATGTGGATCACCAAAACCAAAAACACAATCCTTTCACTCCTATGAATTAAAATCACACATAAAAATTAGAATAAGGAAACGAGGGCACCTGATTTTTTCTTCAAGATGTATGCACGAGCTCCTCGAGTTGTTCAACTCTGTCAGGTCAAAGCCTCAGTGTAGAACTCGTCTTTCCCCCTCTTTTACCTTTTTCTATCATCAAAGCTCAAACACTCATCATCACAGGATTTATCAATAATAGAATAGAAGAACTAGAAGAAAGAATCAATTGACTATCTAATCGACTCCACATACTAGAAACACTACTGAACACTAGGCAAATTGCAAAAAATTGACACATCAAAACCGATTAAAGTTTCAACATACCGCAAAAAATCAACTCCCTTAGCAAACATTACAAAGAAAACATTATACTCTTGGTGCTGCAATGAGGTAAGAACATCACACCCCCTAAACTTAGTAAAAACGTAAGTTGAAACTAAGTTTGCAAAGAGATGTAATTGCCGATTAGTAAGCACCTTAAATATAAAAATTTCTTACTCACACAAAAGAAAGAATAAAGCAAAAAAATAGAAAGAAAAGCCCCCAACAGGCGCTCATGTTTAACGTCAGAGAGTCACGACAGATGTAACCTTTATAGACTACTAGATCAGAGGACAGTCTTCTGGCATCCTCACCTTCAAATACTTTATTTCCCTCTTCTTGTCTACACTCAGCACCTCACATTTCTTGGTAACAAGTATATGATCCTCAGAATTACCTTCCTCCCATGGCTGTCTAGACACCTCTTTGTCAATCTTCCACTTAAATTCAGAGTCATCTGTCCTATTAAAATCAAGATTAAACAAGTTAGAAATCACATCTATGCTCTTGCATGATTGAGTTTCCATGGGCATCTTCATTGATTGATCAAGAGAGAAAACCACATCTTCATTATCCATCTGCAGTCTAAGCTTCTCGGCTCTGAACTTCTTTACTCATTCCCACTTCTTTTCTATTATAAGCTTATTATTTTGCTCTTGGAATGGCTCTGGAGTATTCCGATCAACAGGCGTAGCATTCGGTATCGAATCAGGCACTAAACTGTGTTGCTCGACCTCTGCTCGACCAAAAAGGATTGGTCGAGCAGATGCAATTTAGTCGAGCAGTGTGCCTGATCGCAAGCTTTCATTCGCCATGTGTTGCTTGACCTCTGTTCTACTTGGGTAGTAAGGTCGAACGAATGGATTCTGGTCAAGCAAGCTACTCGATCGCGATCTCTCGTCTACCATGCGTTGTTTGACCTCCATTAGACCAAGGTGGTCCAGTCGAACAGAAGAGTGTAAGTTGAATGGATTGTCAGAAAACAGAGCATCATAATTCTATTTTTCTGGAGGTTGTTCGACCTCTGCTCGACTAGCGGGTCTGGTTGAGCATCTCCTCTGCTCCCTTCATTTTCGCTCGTCGGCATCATCGGACCTTTGTACTGCGTATCAGACCTCAATGTGATGGCATTATCCTCCAACTTTTGTGTCAAATGATTCATATTCGTGGCCATTTAACCCATAATCAAGGTAAGGTTCTTCAACTGCTTAGATAAATCTGCATGATTAACAATCATTCTCGATTTGATATGGTCAAACCTTGCATCATTCTCAGCCATGTATCGATTGAAGGAATCTTCAACACTCCTCACTTCTGGCTGCTTCATACTAGGCCCCATTTGTGTCAACTCTGTAATTTGCCTATGCTGAGATTCTAGTAGCTTGTTGATGTTAGCTAGACTAGAGACGATCTCATCATCCCTATTCGGCTTCACCGCTTGATGCTAAACCTGTGCTACCTTACCAAGTATATATGATCCTCTATCTCTCTCTATAGGCCAGTCACGTGAATTCATAGAGATGTCTTCAAATAACTTTTCTGCTTCAAGTACTGTCTTAGATAACAACGCTCCTCCTGATGATACATCAATTAAAACACGCGACTCATAATTTTATCCATAGTAGAAGATACTTATGTATTCAGCCTTAGACATCCCATGCTGTGGGCACCTCCTGAGCATGTCTTTAAACATGTCCCACGTCTCATAAAATTTCTCACCCTGATTCATAAAAAATTGGGTGATCTCTTACCTCATTCGTAAGATCCTTGAGGGTGGCATGTATCTCTCCAAGAACTTCTGCTGCTATTGGTCCCATGTAGTACAATCTGTGGCATCAAGAGTCTCATACCAAGCTTCCGCTCTATCAATTAAAGAGAACTTGAATAGGACGATTCTCCTAGCATTATCATGAGCTCTAGCACCTTTCTGAGTGTTTGCATAACCAAGAAATTTTTGGAGATGTTGATATGGATCTTCAAAACAACCTCTAGAAAAGGGATTCTTCTCCACCATGTTAATAAGAGCGGGATGTATCTCAAAATCATCATCTTCCCCCCTTGCTTCTATCAACCACATGTTGCCAATTGATTAGCCATTTTGTAGTAGGGATGACCAATTAAAATAATTTATCGAACCACAGGGAGGTAGGTACTAGTGCTTAAGCGATCTCACATTTCTTGTAATTTTATAGAGACGAATCATCAATGGTTTGGATGTTTAAACAAGTAATTAAAGAGTAATCAATGCAAGTAAACAAGCAATGATCAAACTAACAAGATGGATAGATGGAAAGTGGTTTACCAAATTGATTAAAAGTGAGATTAACAACAATGAAGATGTGGTAATTCTAGAATTATGTATCAAATGCATATGTGTCATGAATATAGGATTAAGGGTCAACACTACGTTCTCCTAAACTCCCTCTCGAGATGGATAAGATATGAAGGTCAAATAGCTCAATGGATTGGTTCTCACACAAACAATTCCAACTAGGTACTAAGCTTGAAATGAAAGTCCCTTCACACGATTAATCAACCTCTCGATCAAACCAATCACATGTTCTATCAAAAGGTTCTAAATTCTAAAGGACTTCTCAATATCTTTACAATTTATAATGCACATGAAGTGTATGATGAAATGATTCAATGAACTATCCTAAACATATAATTGATATCTCAATCTAATCACATGTTAATGAAAATAAACCACACAAATCAACAATACAAATCAAACAATTAACAATCAATCATAGAAAATCATAGATCCAATCAACATATGAATTCAAATACACTAATCCTAAAATTATCCAACAACTCTAATGTTGCTAATCTCACAAGGGAGATTAGCCTACCATATTAACAAGGAAATTAACATAGACATTAAGATCCTTACAAAACATGATTAACAATAAGGTTTCAATACAAAAGTTGGATGAAAACTCTCTTGGATGCCTCCAATTGTGATCTTCTTCTTCCCCTTGCAATCTTCATCTCTTCCTTGCTTCTTTTCCTCAATTGGATGAAGTTTTTGATAGTAGGATGAAGGTAGATCCAATGGATGGTGAATGGATGAAGATAGTGGTGTAAAATAGAGTAAATGGTGTGTGTGCAGCCTCAAACCCACGAAAATCTACTCAAATATTGAAGTATTGGGTATTTATACCCCTTGGGAAGCTTCTAGAAGAATTATGTTTTTTTTTACAGAAAAAGCACCTACACGGCCCGTGTACGTTACACGGCCACAGGGGTGACTGTGTAGGCATTTCTGGTGTCAGAACTCGCCCAAAACACACAGGGCCGTGTTCGGTACACGCCCCATGTAGTTGCTGCCGCGCAGTCTCACTGTTTTGAGCATAACTTCCACATCCGATCTCTGATTTGAGTAATTCTTGAGCTCACGCGATCCTCTTTTCTTGGATTTATATCCATTTAAAGCTCAGACAAAACTTCCAATATTTGAAAGTGTAACAAGTCATGAAAAATAGCACAACTGTGCTGAGTAGGAACAGCTTGCGCGACGTCACCATTTTAATCATAACTTTCTCGTTTGGGCACCGATTAAAGTGTTTCTTATACCAAAATGATCCTCTTTTCTGTGGTTTTCCAATCATGTATCACACTTCTAGTTTGAGCTTCAAAAGAGTACCGAAAAATTGTACAAGTTGGACATGCGTTTTTTCAGCATTTTGCTTTGACTCATTCTCCCTCGTTTCAACTCCAAATTGAGATCCGCTTTTTCCTACGTCTTCCTTGTCGCGCCTAGAATCTCTTTTTACCTAGAAATCATACATTTAAGCTCATTCTCACACATTTTCATAAAAATACAAAACACAACCAAAAAGAATACAAATACGGATAAAATAACACGAAAAAACCTATGAAAAGACATTAAAATCTAGGTGAAAATATCACTTATCACCAATTTCATAGTTCGTGAAAATTTCACGTATGGCAACATTGTCCGGATTCTGCCTTGCTCCGGCCATGTTTAGGACAATGTGTTATTCCTTCTTTCCTTCCTCTCATTTTCCTAGTATACAAGTACCTCAGAAAAATTTAAGGTTAGATAGAAATAAATAATCACAAATAGAAGTCTTAATCAAACTAGAAATAATAAACTAATAATAACAGCCGTCCCCGGCAACGGCGCCAAGAACTTGATGCGCGTTTTCTTTGCACGCAAAATTAATCCCCAAGTATTAAGGATATCAGTTGCAGCTAAGCAAACGACCAAGTGAATATCGAACCCAAAGGACGGCGTATTATTAATTTAATTATTTACTAAATTAATTAAGACAAGACAATTCAGTTTGAGGATTTAATCTAACAACTAAAATACTTAATTTAAATAATAAATAAAATAAAAGCACTTAGAAGAATTCGAAAGTGACTCAAAAGATAGAATAGGTAGCCCTAGAGTAATCCGGTTTCACTCATTAATTTTCCTTCCGTGTGTTGATGTCCGACTCTACCTTGTGCAATATGGACGGATCACTAAACCATACATATCTACTCTATAGACACAAGTAAATATGCTTGTAACACGTGTGAATAATCTCGGAGCAAGAGATATAATTTCACCCCCTTTCTAGGTACTATCGGTATCAATTATTTCCCCGGCCAATTGGTACTCTAACCCGATATGATCTCCCTTTATAGGTACTATAAAATTATCCTATTTATCCTACTTAATAACCCGAATTCAATTCAATTAATAAGTATTCATATATGATAGTTCAAATGAAGTTTCGGAGTCCCCTCACTTAGAATCATAATATGAAATCCTGTTCAGCGGTGAACGCACTCAATCCACAACCAATATATATATTCAGGCTCTATATACCAATTGAAGATGCACAAAACGACCGTGAATATAGATTAAGAAAGCATAATCATATATAAAATAAATTCACAAGTAGTGTTGTATTGAGTTTACACACGAAAGTTCAATTAATTCGTAAAAACCTTCACAACCATAGTTCTACGAGAAAGGTTCTAGCCCATGATGTTACAAAGAACAATCATGGGTGTTGGATAGATCTTACCCGGATGTCTGGAAAATACAAGATAAATTAGGAAACGAATAAAACCCTAGATGTGGGAGTCGTCGCGTCCTTCTCCATCTTGAATCCTCCTCTTTGTTCTCCTCTTGATTCCACAGACGAATCTTCAAAGTGATGGATGAATGGAGGAAAGGATGTAGATGATGGTTGGGGGGTGATCCCCCCTTGTGGGGTGATCCCCCCTTGTGGGGTGTAGTATGGTTGTGGTCTCTATCTAATCCGTATATCTCTATGATATGATCTACACCCCCTTTTATACTTGTGAGCTCTCCTTATAGGCCTTGGATGGGCTTTTACTTGAGACATACGCCAAATTTGGTAAAAGAAATCCGAAACTATCAAAAATAGAACCCATCGACATTTTGTTAGACCAAACCTTCTTGGTCGAGCAAGGCCTCCAAGTCAAGCAACTGGTCGTGCAAGCTCTCTATAAGTTTTTGGTCATTTTGCTCAAGTTTTCCTCTTCCATTCGACCAAGACGATTCTGGTCGAATGGATCTCCTTTGGTCGAGCAAGCTTGCGCAGTCTCACCGTTTCGCGCATAACTTCCACATCCAACCTTTGATTTGAGTAATTCTTGTGCTCACGCGATCCTCTCTTCCTTGGCTTTCTATCCATATAAATAAATCACAGAAAATCCAACCTTTGAATATGTAACAAGTCATGCAATTTGGAACAGCAGTTATGTGCAAAACAGCTTGCGCAACGTCACCACTTTCATCATAACATTCTCGTTTGGAATCGGATTGAAGTGTTCTTTACCCCCAAAACACCCTCTCTTCTGTAGCTTTCCATCCATATATCACACTTCAAGGTTAGAGCTCCACACAGATACAGAATAATTACACAAGTTGGACGTGCGTTTCAGAGCATCCTTTCACAAATTTCACCTTTTCTCCAACTTGGCACTTTTGATCATTTTTCCATCTAAATCACAATAAAACACCTCAAGTGCACATTTTTCTCACATATATTGAATATAAGAAACTTGTGGTAATATATAACAATAATTCTCATAAAAAAGGTGTTAAATTGGACACTCAAACACGCTTATTTTCACTCTCAACAATCAACCCTGGTGAAAGTAATTCAATTCTATATTTATGCTTCTGCTGCGATAGAATTGCATGGAACCCTAACGCTTCACGCTAACCAAAAGATCCAAACGCTATCAATTGGTATCAGAGAGTAGTTTCTATGGCTAAACGTGACACGTTAGGCTAGGGTTGGAATGGAATATGTGATATTAGGGTTTAGAACTTCATTGATGATGGTAACCATAATTGCACATGGCACACACATCTTACACATTCACTGAACAATGACTCACGGGTTTCAAGCGATGGTGGGTTGAGCTGTGGTGTTGGAGACGATGCCGTGATTGGTCACGGTTTAGGGATCCACGTGAAAGTGATGAGATGGCACGATTGTGTTGTACGAAAGCAAAGTAGCATTGGATGATCGATGATCGATCAAACCAATGGCGTTTAGGGCTGGTGGTTCACGGCGAATGGCTTTTATTGGTCATCGAATGGTCGGTGAAAGACGACGGTTGTGGCTGGATAGACGGCAGAACGATGAATGCCGGAATGCTGCAACAACCTGGTCGACAGTTTCACGTCGCTAGGGTTTTAGTTAAGCTGGATGACGATGACACAACTGCACCGGTGACTGGAGTGGTGTCCACCGGTAGGAGGCACAGTGACTGGCGACAAGACGACGCGCTACAGGAAGGAATAACTTGGCAGTTTTCACATCGCCTGGATTTTGAAAAAACCTAGATCGCGACGGCATGGAGGGAACCAGCTGCGCTCATCGACGTATTAGCCCTTGCTGGTCGACGTGATGTTGACGGAACAACAAGGCTGGACGCGATGACTGATGGCATGATGTGGAGATTTCCCGATGCGATTCTGTCAGCTGTCCCGGGGCCATGAAGTGAGTGTCGATCGAGTCTGAAGAATTTTTGAATGTGTCAGTTGTGATTTTACGGGACTGCAGTGCTTCTTGTCGGGTCTTCAAGGTTTTCGACCGGATATGATGATGGTTCCGAGGGGGTCCATCAAATTTCTAATCGAGTCTACCTGGAGTTCCGATTGGGACTACACATTTTCCGGGCGAGTCTTCTTCATGTGCTAGGCTGCGAGAAGGCTGGACGATGCAGATGCATGGATGCCAGTGTGTGATCTGAGGAATGATCTTTGCTGATTATCAGTACGATCAACGGGACACATGGTGCCGGCAGTGCGCGTTGTCGGCAGTAATTTCATGCGGCATCAGCATATCAATGATGGCATGTTCGTATATCTCGTCTGAATAGCAGTTCATTTTGACAACTCGGCTGGAGGTGGACGATCAGAAAGGCGAGAGCCCGGTACAATTGGCTGTTATTGCCGATGGGATCTCTGTCATTCAGAACATGCTCGGCGAAGGGTTCTGGAGTGTTACAACACGTTAAGGAGGGATGACTGATCGATAGTCGTAGTCACGTCAGAGGCTATGAACTAGGTTGAGCGTTTGGACTTCGGCGTAAAGTATTTTCTGACGGTGTCGCATTGAACAGAGGCGACAGCGAATCGTTGTTTAGCGAAATGTTCGACGATCGGTAGCTGCTGCCGGTGTGGTATCCGGCAGCGGACGACGAAATGCGTGGGATACCCGTGGCTGAGCAATGGGCTTCCAGCGATGACAGTTTTCGACGAATGAATTTTTTTCTGAGAGGGAATGACGTGGCAAGATTGGGTTGGTGCCTATGCACATGCAGTTTTTTCAGCTTGCTGTGAAACCGATAATCGTGTTGGCTTAGGGCACAAGAAAACCAACTTGTTGTGCAAGTCATCATTTAATTGCTTGGAGTGTTGACTAAGTCAACCTATTTTAGGCAATTTTTTTTCACCTTATATATAATTGCTATAATTATTTTTATTTGTCAATTATTGTTATATATTTGGATTGGAAGCATTTGCTATTTGATTTACTGCTTTAAATAATAGCATGCTTATTTGTGTATTATATATGGAATATATTGTATGCATGTAAAAACCCTCTTGTTAAATAACTAAGTAGGAGAGGGATTGGTTAATAAATCTCGCGGCCTCCATTGTTGATTTATTGTGTGATGCAAGTAAGCTTATGAGTTGGTTTTAGTGTCTTCCTCCCCAACGGATGAGTTTTATTTGTGGATCACTGGAATAAATTTCATGAAATAATTATTATTTGTAAAGTGATGCAAGTAAGCTTATGAGTCGGTTATAGTGCTTTCCTCACCAATGGATGAGTTTTATTTGCGGATTAATGGTACAAATTAATAATTGATGATTATAGGAAATTATTTAAACGTATATGGACTTCTCCAACTGTAAGGCACAAAATTTTGAGTAACGTACTTAGTATCAAATAATGGTATACACTTAGGTGCAATTAATATGTATCATCCCCATTGGAGTCACTGCTATTAAATTGCATGGCTGAAGGACAACCGACTATTAATCAATGAGTCATAAGGTTAATTATGACGTATGGAATTAATGAGTAAAACCATCTCTTGCGAATGCTAGGGTTTGTATACGTCCACACTAACGTGGCATGTAATTCACGGTGCTTGAGATGTTGGTGAATTTATTTTATATTGTTTATTGAGGGAATCAATATAAAATTTAAATTCGAAGTGTTTGATCGTCGTATTTATTTACTTGATTCTTTGAGTTTTTGAATAGTTTATTTCACTTATTGTTGACTGAAAGAAAACATATTTACTGGTTCATAGTTAAATGATTAGAAAAGAATCTTGATTTTAATTCTTACTGCTTAAGAAAATAAAAATGTGTTCTCACTAAGGATGCCCTCTAGTGTCTATTTAAGTTCCTAGTGGAAAGTTGAGACGTTCATAGAAATATGATGGTCTCGTGAGACTCTTCGGGTACTTGAGTAATTTAGAAAAGCAAGAGGACATGGATAAACTTGATGAATGAATAGGAAATACTTGGAATAGAAATTGAAGGGGAACCTAGGTCAATTTATTCTTCGTAATTTGCCTAGATGTTTTGAGCAAGTTCCACCTGAATTACAAGAGATTGTATATGGTGAGAAACTTCTGACAAAATATGTGGCGGAGCAAACCTAATTTCATCCAGACATGAACAAGGTAAGTATCTTATTCACTAGTAGTTGAAGTATGAATAGTGATGGCATCTACTGACACGTTGCGTGTAGATATCAGAATCATTAAATGTTTATAACTAAGTGATGATGAGATTATTGTATACATGGGTAAAGCAACGAAAGTAGTGGTTTTTACAGTGGGAGTTGTTTGTTTATCTTATGATTGAAATAAACGTTTGATTTTGAGAAATTGTCTTTATGTAAGTTTTCGTAGAAAGAATTTTATTTCGGTTTTTATGCATTTATGGATGGATACTCTATTACATTTAAATGACATGGTCATTATAATGAAGGATGTAGTTATAATCTGTTGTGATACATTAGTGACAATTTTTACACTCTTAAATCATGTTTTATCCCACGGATGCAACAAATAGTAATAATAACGCATCTTCTAATCTTAGTAAGAGAAAGGAACCTTCGGAGATGAACTAAACATACCATTGGCATCTAAGACTATTTAAAGGCCTTTAAGGCACAGGGGTATAGAGCCATGTAAAGATATGTTGGAAATGGTTCATTCTGATTTTTGCGATCCTAAGATTATCCCGGCTAGATGTGTTTATGAATATTCGAAGATTATTCTAGAAACAAGATAAATTTATTTGATGCACTGCAAGTCTGAGTACTATGATTAATTCAAGAAGTACATGGCTGATGCAGTGAAGCGTCATGGAAAATATATCAAGTTATTACGATTTAATCGTGGTGGCGAGTACCTCTCAGGATAGTTAGGAGCTATTAATCAGAGGTTGAGATTGAATCCCAAATTAATTATACTGGCAAACCCCAGCTGTATGGTGTGGTGGAAAGAAGGAAAAGGATTATGGAAAAGGTTAGATAGATGATGAATTATTTGCAATTACTAAAATTATTTTATGGGTAAGCTCTAGAAACAGCATGTCGTATGATGTTTGTCTGTTTGTGGGATATCCTAGAAAAATAAAGGGTGGTTTATTATATAGTCCAAAAGATCAAAGGGTGATTGTTAACACGAACACTGGATTTTGGGAAAAGACTATGTAATAAATTATAAACCCATGAATAGATTGTTCTAAAACATGTGAGAAGGAAAACATAAATTTTTAGTACTAATTATACAAGAGGATATACCACAAGTAAACTGCATCACGTGTCATATCTGATACACAATTGCATGTAGTGTCTTGTCGTAGTGGGAGGATTATTTGACAACCGAATAGATTTATGTTTTGGAAGAGTCGTGAAACTTGGTCCCTAGTGAACATGAAATTGGCCCTATGGACACGATAAAGCAAAGTGCTTGATCGAAATGCGGAATTTTAGTAAGTTGCAATGAATTTTAAAATAAAATCTATGGATTCTAAATCGAATCTGGAAGCTTGTATGACAACTAAATGTTGTAAAAGTCGTTGGAAGTGGTCATACAAAATAAAATGGATCATACGGTGTAGATCCAGACTCTTTTATCTGTTGCTGCTCATTTGGATTATGAGGTACAGCAAATAGATGTCAAGACGGAATTCCTGATTGGAAGTCTTGAATAAAACATCTATGTGTAGCAACCAGAGTGATTCATTGCAAAGGGCTAAGAACATTTTGAGTGTAAGCTTAAAAGTGTCCATCGATGGACTAAAGCAAGCTTCAAAATCATGGAACATCCGTTTTGATGAGAAAATCCAGTCATATGGATTTAATCAATGCTCGAATGGGTCTTGTGTATTGTAAAGAGTGACAGAAACGTGGTGGTATTTCTTGTATATACGTAGATAATATCTTGCTCATTGGAGACAATGAAAGAGTATTGTCAGGCGCATGAGTATGGTTAATTAAGCAGTATGTAATGAAGGATTTAAGAGAAGCAAAATATATTCTTGCGATCTTGGTAATAAGGATCACAAGAAAGGATATTGTGCTTATCTCAAGCTTCAATAAATGATACAATCCTTACTCATTTTAGCATATGACTTTATCTAAGGATTTGTGTCTTTAGACACAAAAGAAGATAAAATAGATAAAGGTGGTTCCCTATGCTTCGGCAATAAGGAAGCTTAATCTATGGAATGCTATGCACGAGATTGGATACCTGTGTTGCCAATGGCATAGGCAGTGGATATCAAGGTAACCCGGAACAAGAATATTGAATTGTGGTAAGACATATTTGAAGTGCCTGAAGAGGACTGAAAATTATATTTAGGCTTACCGGACATATTTAATACTTCTTGACGGTTACTTAGATTCGGTTTTCCAAATTATGGAGACAGCAGTAAATCCACCTCAAGGTTATGTGTTTAAATTGGGAAGAAGATCCATAAAATGGAGGAGTGTTATATAGAAATATATTTCAAACTCCACCATGGAAAAATGATGATATTGGAGCATTGTGGCAGCCAAAGTATCTGTGTGGTTCTAGAAACTACGTAATGGACTTAGATGTAATTCTGAGTTTGCCCAAGATTATCACAATTTATTATGATAATAATGGTGCAGTTGCAAACTTGAGGAATTACTAGCCTATAAGGCACTTAAATACATTGAGAGCCAGTACTATCTGATATGAGAAATCGTATGATGAGGGAAAGGTTGTTGTCGCCTAGATTGCATCGACTGATAACCTAGTAAATCCTTTTACAAGGACCTTAAGGCGAAAGCTTTTGATGGTCATGTAATGGGAGTGGTAATCAGATGTACGACATCGAATATGGCAGCATAGTCTTTTAGTATAAGTGGGAGATTGTTGGATTGTATACTAAAAGTCTAGCTTTTTGTATGAACAATGTTTTTGACAATATTTGAATTGAGAATCATGTGATCAAATGTTTGCATAATTATTTATGAATTATTACAAAAGTTCATTTACTTGATAATGTGGTGTGCGGCGTCACACGGAAGATCATATTATCGGCTCCTTATAAAATATAAATAGATATTTACAACCGAGATAGATGGGGACTATTTGATCGATATGGTTGTAGTGTGATTTGGCATTGGTCTGTCTTGACTATAAAATTACACTAGTGCACATTGTGTATTGAACAGGACCGCGTTGAGATCGTTCAGTTTATACTGACTATATAATAAAACTTGATCTCTGTTATTATGGATGTTCGTAATCTTAATTCCTATACAATAACCTTGACACGTAAGTCAGTATTTATTTCTTTGATTCATCAATGAGTGAGATTTAATAGTTAAATCAATATGCTCGGTGAGTTGGGAGATGCTGCTGTCTCTATGGTGTGCTGTTGATTGTAGAAGGAATCTGTGTCCTAACGAAATTGGTTAATGATGTCCCCTTGAGGAGCTCATAGTGATTATCATATAAACCCTACAGGTGGATTTATTCCAGCATGATAATAAGGTTGAGTGGTACTACTCTCGGTAAATATATTAATTAATGGAGTTGTCAGTAACTTAATTAATTAATGGGCATTGAATCTTAAACACGGGGACACTAACGGGCTCATAATAAGAAGGAGCCCATAACGTAATTTGGGATTAGGGTGGCAGTGCAATAATACTTCTTTAGTGGACTGATTTATTAGTATTGGACTTAAGTATAAGTTTTGGGCTAAACTTGGATGCTTAAGCCCAATGGAGGCCCAAAACCTAATTTCTCCTCCTGGTCCCTGTTGTAGCCTCTATGTAGTAAATCTCAACAGTCCGATAATTTATGAGACACGCTTAAACACGTGAATAAGCAGATTGGGGATTGTGGATTGAGATCTTCTTGTAGATCGTTGCCCACACAACGTCAAGACGTGGCTTAGGAATACAACATAAGATGAGAAGGTTGTTTGTTCCTACTGATGATCAACCTCTACATCAACCCTGGTGAAATTTAATTCAATTCTATGTTTATGCTTCCGCTGTGATAGAATTGCATGGAACCCTAACGGTTCACGCTAACCAAAAGATCCAAACGCCACCAGTAACTTAATCAAAAAATACATGGCATCATTCACATAATTGACACTTTTCCATCACAGAGAATTTACAGGCTATCTTATCATAGTAACTGGAGCTCAAATGATGAGGAATTAATAATCCTCAAAATTCACGTTATTGCTTTAATTTTACAATGTTATGATCATATAAAGTAAAAAAGGGCCAGCCTTATGTTTTCAGCTCATTTACGGTCAACATGCAATAAACCCAGATTATGATTACACGCATTTAAACATTAAAGCCCTTTTAAGAATTAAAGGTACTAGATTATATATTATTTAGGAGTCATTGTTATCGTGTTAATATGCTTAATGCGAGACTGGAGGGCAACGCCAATGATAACGCCAACGCCGGAAGTTGAAGTCGATGGCCACCAAGAATGAAAATATCGATATCGGTACTTCAAATTTACGGATATATCGATAGATATATCGAATATCGATATCGATATCGATATCGGTAAAAATTTAAAATATCACGAAAACTTGAAAAAAAATAGAAAAAAATTAATTAATTAACCTTTCAATATATTATAACTAATTTTAATATATAAATACGTTTTAAAATCTCAATAAAACTCATAACACATGATAAGAAAATCAATAACAACATATTTAAATAGTTTGGAGTCATACAATAATTACTATTTATTGTTTAATACATAATAACTAATACCAAAAAGATGATCTATGAGGCTCAAATATAAAATATGTCATGCCGTCTAAATATAAAAAATATTGGTTCCAACTCATCGGATTAGAGAAATTCTGAACATAATTATGAATTTGCCAGTAGTACGTCGTTCTATCTTGTCCAACTGTTTGACCATGAATTGAATAGTGTGGGCTAATCCAATCACCATCTTGTTGAGGCATGATTGAATCTACTCCATATGGTAATTGAGGTAAAACAATTTTAATAAAAAGTGATAATTAATTAATCAAACATAAAATCATCTCACCATGAGATGGTTTCACGCAAGTGTTGCTTTATTTTTTATTTTATTTTTTTAAATTAAACATATTAGTAACAAAAAAAAGTATTTGGTTAGTAAAAGTAAAACAAAAGATTATTTTAAATTTTTTTAAAAATTATAGATAATTTTTTGATATTTTTATATATCCTCGATATTTCCTCGATATATCCTCGATATATCTTGATATCTGGGAAAATTTGAACTATGGTTATTCGATATCGATATTATTACCGATATTTCTCGATATATCCTCGATATCAGAAAAGAAATATCTTTTTCCCCCATATCGATATCGATACTCTAAAAAATGGATATATCGTGGATATATCAGAATATTTTTGTCCTTGATGGCGACATCAACTTGCCGGTGGTTGCCGGTGGTGATGCCCGGCGAATAGCGTCCCAATGTCATTGCCATTCGGTATTATGAAGAAATTAGAGAATGGATTTGTCTGTATATTTAATGTTCAGTTGGGCCTTGTTTCAAGCTAATTATTAACAAAAGTCGTTGTAAATTCTAGTTTAATTTGTCTATCAACGTCGTCTATTCTTGTTTTGTGTTTAGTTCCTATCCAAGAATATGCTTTTCTTACACAATTATGTAGTTTTCTGAGGATTATATATGTTTAATGGAGTTTATAAGGGTTATCTTAAATGTGTTAACTGTAACAATTAACAGCAAGAATCATGTCTTGTTGAGTCAAAAAGAATATTGTTATACTTATACTCAATAATCATGTTCTTAATCATAGTTAATTTTTTGTTAATTTGTCGTCATTAATGTGATGTGTAAATTTCAGTATGAGATTGAGTAATATATTTTTAGTAAAACATTATAAAATTAAAACAAAATTATATGAATTGTCTTTATTGAAAAATATAGTAGTGATATTGACTCAAGTTATCAATAATTGACTCATGTCATCACACATTAAATTGACACGAAGAGAAAGAACGAAACATATCATGGGTGGGAAATTCTGAGTGAATTAATGACATGATTGGTACGATGGAATGAAATTATGCTGAAATGGAATGATCTCATGAATGAAATAGAGATGGGAAATGAATGATAAAAAAACAATTATTTTCATAATTGGTATTGATTAGGAATAAATGAGGTAATAGAAAATACATTCATTAATTTATTCCGATTTCATTTTATTTAAATTTTAAATTAATTTAAATCTTAATAAATTTAATATATTTTAATAATTATTCTAATAAAAAATTATAAAATTAGAAATAAAAATATTATAATATTTAAATTTTAAATAAAAAACTGTATGTAATTAAAAAAATATTTATATAAATAAAATAAAATTTTATATTTAATATTATATATGTGTATTGAATTTAAAAATAATATTAATTTATTATATTTTGTATATAATTTAATAAATTTTATTAAAAATACAGATTTAATTAATTATATAACTTTTTTAAATTTTTAGTTTTTATCTTTTACTAATTTTTATTTTTCTTATTTTATTATTATAATGATTATTAAATTATAAGAATTTTTTATTTTAAATTTTTAAATAATCTAATATTTTTAGTGAAATAATTAAATATTACGTTTTTAATAAAAAATTATATATTAAATGAAAAAAATATTAATTTATTTTTTATTTTTGTAATTATACAAAAAGAAATGTGATATAAATAAAAATGGTGATTCCCAATTTTGTGGAATACACATTCCTTATGGAATGAGTATTCCCATTATTAAAATCTTACCAAATGTAAGAATGAGAATTAAATTGAGAATTTTGATTCAATTCCTAACTCATTACAGAATACTAATCATGCCATAAATAATGCAACGGGTTTTTCCTTTATGAAATATTAATGTGGTTCCTTATGGATTACAATATATTTCGTTGCTTGTGTGAAGTTTTAAGGCTTTTAATTAAGATGTTCTTTTCTAGATAAGTCAATTTGTGGGGAGATAATATGGGCAGGGCACAACTAATTTAATACCAGTATGCAAGCTCCTTTATTTGGTGTATTGACGGGTTGAACAAGATAGTGCTTCTTGGAAGGATCCCCAGGGAGATTCCTATTGGAAAACATTATTTACTGCAGGTTGAAGTCATTGAATTGTGAGGCAGAATGAATTGGCAAATGTACACTTGTTAATATTATCACCTAAAAATATGTTCATTGAAAATCTCAAACCAAGTAAGATTGGCATGTTTTGGATGTTTTTAGGTAGGTATAAGCCATCGCGGTCTAAAAAGTCATCCCTAAGTGCAAGCACCGTCGGACGCCATCTGCAACAAGAGTAGAGAGTATTGGATGAATTTTTTCATGTGTTTTTCATCGTATAGATGGGATATAGGACATCTGCGTAGATATGTAGGACAGAAGAACTTACTCTGGTTTATGATGACGAAATCTTGTACATTCCAACGTATCTACGTGATAGCACTTGTATCACAAAACAAAGGATGTATGTTTTCAACGTTGTTTTGAGGTGTTTTATTGTATTCTTATAAGAATGAATACAGTCAAGCATTACAATATGTTTAAGGGTGGCACTATTGCCACCCAATAATGCGTGTTTTCTTTGCATGCAAAATTAATCCCCAAGTATTAAGGATATCAGTTGCAGCTTAAACAAGCAACCAAGTTAAATATCGAACCAAAAGGACGGCGTATTATCAATTTAATTATTTACTAATTAATTAAGATGAATGACAATAAAAGTTGGGATTTTAATTATCAACAACTAAACAATTAATTTAAATAACAAATAAAATAAATAAGAAACTAGGAAAATATGAAAGTGAATCAAGTAGGAGAATAGGTAGCTCTAGGTTAATCTAATTTCACTCATTAATCTCCCTTTCGCGTATCAATGTCCGACTCTACCTTGTGGAATATGGACGCATCACTAAACCATGTAAATCTACTCTATAGATACAAATAAATATGCGTATAACATGTTTGAAAAACCTTGGAGTAAGAGATATAATTTTACCCCCCTTTCTAGGTACTATTAGTATCAATTATTTTCCTGGCCAATTGGTACTCTAACCTGATATTATTTACTAACCCGAATTCAATTCAATTAATAAGTATTCATATAAGATAGTTCTAATGAAGTTTCGGAGTTCCCTCACTTAGAATCATAACATGGAATGCTGCTCAGTAGTGAACGTACTCAATTAATAACCAAGATATGTATTCAAACTTTACATAACAGTTAATGATGCACAAAACAACTCTGAGTATGAATTAAAAACACATAGTCTTTTATAAAATAAATCCAAAAGTAGTGTTGTACGGAGTATACACACGAAAGTTCAATTAATTCATAAAAACCTTAAAAAACCCAAGATCTACCAAAAAGGTTATAGCCCATGATGTTATGAAGAACAATCATGGGGATTGGATAGATCTTACCCATATGTCTGGAAATACAAGATAAATTAGGAAACGAATAAAACCCTATATGTGGACATCGTCGTGTCCTTCTCCGTCTTGAATCCTCCTCTTGGTTCTCCTCTTGATTCCACAGACAAATCTTCACAGTGATGGATAAATGGAGGAAGGGATGTGGATGATGGTTGGGGGGTGATCCCCCTTTGTGGGGTGTAGGATGATTGTGATGTGGCCTTTTCTTGGTATGATCTACATCCCCTTTTATACTTGTAAGCTCTCGTTATGGACCTTGAATGAGCTTTTTCTTGGAAAACACAAAAATACACGTACTGGGAGTGTAAAAATACGGATTTGGAGCTATCCCGCATGGTGATTCGACCTTTGGGCTTGGTCGAACCAGATCAGAGAGGTCGAACCACTCTGTAACAAACTTTCAGGTTCCTGGTTTGACCTGAACCAGTAGTCGAACCAGATCAATGAGGTCGAACTAGCTTGTGCAGTCTCACCATTTCGCGTATAACTTCCACATCCAAACTCCGATTTGAGTGATTCTTGTGTTCATGAGATCCTTTCTTCCTTTGCTTTCTATCCGTATAAAGAACTAAAAAAATTCCAATGTTTGAATGTATAACAAGACACGCAAAGTGACACAATCGTGCTGAGTAGGAACAGCTTGCGCGGCGTCACCATGTTGATCATAACTTTCTCGTTTGGATTCCAATTGAGGTGTTTTTTACGCCAAAATAATCCTCTCTTTTGTGGCTTTCCAACTATGTTTCACACTTCTAGTTTTGAGCACAAACACAGAAAATATTTTTTCACATATATCAAATATAAGACACTTGTGCTAGTATATAACAATAATTTTCATAAAAAATATGTTAAATTGGATACTAAGCACGCTAATTTTCACTCTCAACACCCAAATAACTACTAAAGGCACCCAAACTTTCAAATAAAATTATTTGAAAAGTCTAAATTATCCTTAATGTAAATTTATCTAATATTAGTTTTCTAATCTTCCAAATTTAATGACTTTTCATTTAAATCCAAATTGTTTAATCCTTTCCAAAACTAATTCCTCCATATAAAAGTGAATAAATACTCAACACATATAATAAAACATGAATAGAATTACGGAGAGAAGATATAACTCATAAGTAAATGTGAATTGAAAGAGAGAAGATAGAATAATACAGTCATTTCTTGGATTCTTGGGATATATTTCTGGAAACCTATATTAATTTTTTTCGTTGGTGCTTTTTTGTTCTTTTTAATCAATGTATTATACAAATTAGATTAATATCAAAACATTCAAAATTTTCATTATCATTTTATTTGCAATTCTTGATGACCGACGACAATTGTCATGCTTTCTTGCTCTTTGAAGAGGAAGAAAACCCCAAAATCCAGAATTCTAATATTTTGTGTTAGATTTTTCTTAACGTTTTCAAAGGGTGGAATGTTTCTCAAGAGAAAAGTGATGTTCCTATTTACTTTATTGATTTTATAATTAATGTGTTTTTTGGTAAGAAAAAACTCAAGAAATCATGTGTTGTAAATATAAGATATTAGGGTTTACGATGGATAATATGGAGGAAGAGAGGGAGCAAAATGCACACATTTTCCAGTTTTGGAGAATGTAAATATATAGTTTGGGGGTTTTAATTGTATTAATTTTATATGTGTTTGTATTTAGGATATCATAGTCTTTTCAATTTATCATTTTTTAATGATCGGGTGCCTTTATCAATCATTTGGGTGGCAATAGCGTCGCCTTAAGTTTAAATAAAAGTAATTATTTTTTTGTAAGTTATAGGCTTTTTTTCAAGTAAGTGGATAATATTGTTGAGCATAAGGAAATAAGAAAATTAACTAAATTTGTAAGTAAGAGCGAAGTTTTATGGATGATAATATTTACATGATGAGAAAAAAATTATTTCCTTTAATTTCCTAACATGAGAAGAAGAACATTTAGTATTATTTGTAATAATCAATATATTTGGTCGGTAGTATTATAATTTGTAGAATGCATGCCTGAATTTGGTGGAATAAAATTTCTTGCCAGCAAGATATTATATAAATATATTATAGCAGTTAATTGTGTAATTTAACTGATAAAAGACATATCTCTTGTGGTGTGCTGCTAAAGTGCGGATAAGATAAGCTGAGGAGAAAATCGTAGCTGGTCTTAATGTCTCTTGTGTCAGCGAAGAAGTGAAAATCAGCAAAAGGGGTAATGTGGTATAAGTGGTCTATTTGCAGCTCATGCGATTTTTTGACATTACTGATGAAGACGCTTCGCGTCAGCATAATTTAGTACTTTAAATTAGCCATGGCAGGAGTGTTTGCAGGCATTTCCCTAATTCTAGCTTTTCTAATGTAATAGGTTTGGCAAAGTTGGATTGTTTTGTCTAGGGTCTCCACATCAAGGTCATATATAGTTCATTGAATGACGTCATTCTAGTAAAGAGTTTCCAAATTTTGTTAGCCACTAACACAATATTGTTGCATGGTAGGTAATAGCGAGTTAACCCGATTGCCAACTAACACAACCCTTTGTTGGCATCCCCATTGCAGTAGTCGCAGTGGAATTTTTTCTTCAACCATGACTTTGACAATCCAATTCTTCATGTCTGGGTGTAGATGGCTAAGGGGGATGCACCAGCTTTCCATTTACTTGCAAGTAATATTAACAAATGAGTTAGAGGGGGCGGCATTATTCTACAAATCGTTGTTTCAATATGTTTTGTTTCTGCATACGATAGAATAGGTGCTCATGGGTTTTTTTTAGGAGATGGTATTTAAAGAAGTAATGTTAACCATGTTTAGGGTTAATCAGAAGTGCGCAATGACAGTAACCAATAGCTCGCAGCTTGCATTCTTTCTGTTTAGTTTATTAACAGTTAAGGCAATATAGAGGTCGTATTTTAAGCAGGAATATTAATTACGTTCGGGGTTAACAAGAAGTGGACAGTGACAATAACCAATAGTTCGCAGTTCACATTTTTCTTGTGAAGTTTACTAACAGTTATAAGGAAATACGATAGTTAAAATTAAGGATACATTATGTTGTATGTCAAAGAGGCTTTGTTTCTATGGTTAAGAGTTGACAGTAAGTGATAAAGTGAAGCCATTAAATATTAGGAATATAAAGGTGTTATTTTATTGATATAAGTATGTTATATTGAGGTTTTTGAATTTATTTTCTTTTAGCTATTTTCCTAAACATAATTTCCTGTTGACCACAACAAAGCAAGATGGTTGTGCTTTCTTAATAGTATATGTGATGTCAACTACATTTGCTGCATATATAGTGCAGTTATGCATTTCTTTTTTAGTATCACTAATGATCAATATAGATACAATATACGTACATATTAGTATTTGTATTTGATCTTACTTATGAAGTTGACATGTTGTTGTTGTTGCATACATATTTGATGCTGATTTCTTGTCCAATTTGACATCCTTTGGTGTTATTCTTACTTTTACTTTATAGTAATGTGATTTCTTCCTTAAAAAAATAGAAAAAGGCGACTTGGATCCCCTGTTACAGGATGGTATTCCATCTACTGTTGCACTACATGGATGAGCGCCACCTGTCTATTTTTCCAAATAAAGAAACAAAATGTTAACTGCTATTCTAAACGCCGGTTCAAACCATCGTTAATCTCATAAGGAAATCATCAATCCCAGCATTTAACCTATATGGAAATATCAATCACCAGAAAAAGGAAAGGAAATTCTGAGTATATTGAATTGACAATGGAAATCATATTCCGTAAAGATCACCGATATGAGATTAGAAGAGAGAAGATAAGCAGCGACAGCCACATCGAATTGAAGCAACCTCACCGGCCATATCCGTGTATCATTTGCGGCGAGAAGAAACTGAAGACGGTTAGTAATCCTAAAGCCACGGGCGATCTTTCTCAAGTTTTATGTTTTGTTTTTGGTAATTGCTCAATACATTAGGGCACTGAATTGAATATCTTGTGACAAAATTTAATGGCACACCAACCGTTTGATAAAATGACTATGTGAGAATATGCAAGATGACAAAGATGAGTTCTCTTGGATAGCATGACTGTTGTCTGTGTAGCATGTTTATTCGATCAAAGAACTTAATTTCGATTATTATAATCTATTTCAAGCCATGCCTTGGTAATTTGTTTGAGTGAACTTGCATTTGTCATGTATATAAATGCAATTATTTTATGTATGCATATTTATCATTTAGTTATAAATGCAATTATTTTTAGTTTCAATTTCTTTATTCTCTTAGGATGGAAAAAGACAATTTCCCAGAAGTAACTCCAAGACGCAAGTTAAATTTTTTCGAGGTGAATAATTTAGAAGATCACCCGAATGATCTATTACGTGGTTCTGAAGAGAAAATTCCCAAAATCGACATGGAATTTGACAGTGAAGAAAAAGCTTATGATTTTTATAATGACTATGCTAAAGCAATTGGATTTAGCATACGAAAACACAGTGTTCATAAAGATATTAATAGAACAATACTTGATAGGGTATTTTGTTGTGAATGCCAAGGGTATAGGGAAAAAGATAAAAGGGATGCAAACTATAAATTCAGTCGTCCGATAACAAGAACAAATTGTTGTGCAATGATGAAGATAAATGCGAGATTTGGTGGTAAATATAAGGTTGTTCGTTTTGTGGCAGAACATACAGGTCATGTTCTTGTGAGTCCAAAAAAGGTTCACATGTTAAAATCCCACAGAAAAATAACCCATCTCAAGGTATCACAAGCAGATGATTTAGATAGTTTAGGAATAACACCGGCAGCAAGTTTTGCCTTAATGTCAAGGCAAGTGGGTGGTCGTGAAAATGTTGGATTCATTCTTGAAGATTATAAGAATTATTTGCGTTCGAAGAGAACTAGGCAAATGGAATGTGGGGATACTGGAGGGGTATTAGAATATTTAAAAAAAAGGCAATTATATGATCCAAAAATTTTTTACGCTATACAAGTTGATGAGGATGACTTAATAGCTAACATTATTTGGATTGATTCTCAAATGAAGGCTGATTATACTTGTTTCGGTGATGTGATTTGTTTTGATTTGTTGTTATATTGGTTTTCATTTTATGGAATTTTATTATTTAAACATTGTAGATCTTCCACTGAAATGATATTCAATTTGATGTTACTCCATACCATTCAATTTGGTGCAGCTTTTGCAGCAGGTGATATTTCATATATCAGCAATATTTAATTTGTTAATTCATTGCGTAGATTAATACTAACATTTTTGAATTTTTTATTTATTTTTATTATTACACAGCAGCAATTAAATGGACTACAACCACCTGAAGGTCTTCATCCAACAAATTACAATCGTGAAGAAGGACATGGGAATGTCAACGATATTGGATACAATGATGTGACTAGAGGATAAAATATAGAGTTTGTTGGTGTTTATTGTTTTGTGATTTTTGAAGCAAACTTTTATTAGGGATTGTTAAGTAATAAAGAAACATCAAATATTTCTCATTATTTGACACTTGAGTGTGGAAAATTAGATTATGTGTTGATTTTACGCTGAAATTTAAGTGGCTTGATGCGAATTTTTAATGATAGTCAGTACATTAAGATACATTTTACTTTACATGCATGGTTGTACCCTAGATGCACTCTTAATTACAAGATTAATTTAATTAATCTTTTTGGATTTATTTAATTAGTAATGTTCTTGATTAGTTTTTCAACACTAAAGTTCTCCCACCAGTTTTTCTGTATAATTTTTTGTTAGACAGCATAGTAAAATTACAGATATTGCAAAATGTGGGTGGAGGAAATCTTCTCTTTCATGCCCTATTTTAGCAAATAGAGAAGTATTATTATGAAATGATTATTGGTGCTAATTAATCATTATGTCTTAATATTTTATCCATATTTATAGATAAAAGCAATTAGATTCTGTAAGTAGGGTAGTCCCTAGTTTCTTCATGTGTTTATTTTGTTCATCCCACCTTTTTTTTCTTCTATATTTAATTTTATTTTTTAAAAATATTATTTTGAAAAATGTGATGAACTAGTGTCTATTGGTGATACAACTATAATAATGTGATGATTATTGTGGAAATTGGATTATGTGATCATTATTATCTTAGATGGTGCTAAGTTTCATATTGCTTGTTGAAAGTGTGTTTCAAAAGAAAAGGATCAAAATATGTTGATTAGTTGCAACCATTCGATCTAACAAGAAAAATGGGGGCTTGCATTATAGGGAAACTGTAAGCTCAACACATTAATTACAAGACTAATACAGCATTGAACACCAATTAAGAAAATTTCTTATAATTGCAAATATTATTGCCTTTATTCTTACACACTCAATAAGGATTGAAGCATAAAATAAATTGTCCTAATAATTAGAGCATTTCTGTTGCTAGAGCTCTGACAATTGATACAGTCTCATCAATTAATACAGTCTCATTTTGCTCCTGCTCTTCATGGATTGATGTTTCCTACCATTTGATGAAGGTAGCATTGTAGTTTCTGATCTTTGTGTTTATCTGCTGCTAGTTTGTCTTGTGCTATGCTCATTGGGCTGCTGTATTTTTTCTTATTTTTGCTGATCTAGGCTGCTCGGTTACATGTTTGCCATGCTGCTGGGATTTTCTATTGGATTATTTGTTAGAATTTGTACTGCTCGTTCATTATGCTTCAAGGTTGTCGAAGTACCTCATAAATCCTTGGGGCGATTTTAGTTGCTGATCTTCCAATTTATAGAATCAAGAACTGCTGGCTTCATAATATATCTATTAAAATATGGATATACCTTTTGGCACCTTTGTCAAAATCTTGTGGAACACATACTTTTTCAATCATTCTCCAGAGATTACAGGAGCTACACTTAATGGAAGGATCATAACATTTCAACAACGATACAAATTTAGATTAGAAACGAAGTTTGGATAATCAAAGAAAATTAATGTATACATGACAAAGGCAAGTTCACTCAAACAAATTACCAAGGCATGGCTTGAAATAGATTACAATAATCGAAATTAAGTTCTTTGATCGAATAAACATGCTACACAGACAACAGTCATGCTATCCAAGAGAACTCATCTTTGCCATCTTGCATATTCTCACATAGTCATTTTATCAAACGGTTGGTGTGCCATTAAATTATGTCACAAGATATTCAATTCAGTGCCCTAATGTATTGAGCAATTAGCAAAAACAAAACATAAAACTTGAGAAAGATCGCCCGTGGCTTTAGGATTACTAACCGTCTTCAGTTTCTTCTCGCCGCAAATGATACACGGATATGGCCGGTGAGGTTGCTTCAATTCGATGTGGCTGACGCTGCTTATCTTCTCTCTTGTAATCTCATATCGGTGATCTTTACGGAATATGATTTCCATTGTCAATTCAATATACTCAGAATTCCCTTTCCTTTTTCTGGTGATTGATATTTCCATATAGGTTAAATGTTGGGATTGATGATTTCCTTATGAGATTAACGGTGGTTTGAACCGGTGTTTAGCATAGCAGTTAACATTTTGTTTCTTTATTTGGAAAAATAGACAGGTGGCGCTCATCCATGTAGTGCAACAGTAGATGGAATACCATCCTGTAACAGGGGATCCAAGTCGAGAAAAAGGTGGCGTATTTTCGTATGTCAGAATTTAGTTGGGCGCTTTACACAAGTAATTAATACTTTAAAATTTGGTGTTGTGTTTTACATTTTTCAGAAATTTGTCAAACCTAAGTTCTGATAATTTTCTGTAATGAAAATAAATCATTTAAGATTTTTAAATATTAATAAAGGGGAAAATATCGGTGCAAGTAGATAAATATCTTTTTATACTCGTTTATATATGTGGTAACATTAAAGTAATAAAGCAAGTGATTATGAAATGAAGATAATAGGAATAAACAAAATTAGTAACCTATAACAATTATTTATTATCATAGCGGCTCCTATGTTGGTGTAAGGCAATAATGTGGTGCGTAAGCCTATTCGACAATTGTATACTATAAATTAGGATAAATTGGGCAATATAGTAATTTTCTTAACTCAGGGTAAATTACCTATAAAGTAAACTGAAGCATGTGGGGCACAATTTAATTATTCTGCGTTAATGCTAACATGACGTTTTGCATATACGGGTAATTTAAAGAAGTATGATTACCTTGATATTTTTTCTTGAAGGCGCAAATAAGAAGACATGCATTGAATCCTTGGAGATCTTTCAATGAAACAGCTGGAAGACACAAACACTCCCTCAATCCTGGAACTATATACACATTTACTTTTTGCAGGTCGATTAAAGGATATAATATTTAAAGTGTATTGTGTACTTTTTAATTGATTTTTACTACTTTACCCTTGAAGGAGGTACACATCTCCAAAACCTAATTAATATTAATTACACATGGTCCACTAATAAACATGCTTCACCAAACACAATTAAAAATGAATTTTGAATTACATAATTAAAAGTATAGTACACCTCTTCATCAAATACAATCACATCATCCATCAATGAATACAATCACATCATCCATCAATGAATAAAATTTTCCTCCAAATTTACTTGTGCACTGATCTATTACAACAAAATCAACATAACTCTAAAATTGAAAATTTCCCACTATTACACAAATTCCCTCCAAACATAATTCACATTTCCCTCCTAACCTTCACCATATGGCCCTTCGTGGAGAACCCTATCGACCTCCTTATCATTTTGTAGCTTGAACACAATCCAACTAGATTTGTGGTGATGGATAGTAACTTCCGCATTTCATTGATTCGTGATCTCCGGGAGGGCTCTGTATCCAGGGTGTCTACTAGTGAAAACCCAACTAGTGAGCAGTCTCAATTCGTGGCTCGACCCTCTCTAGGCATGACAACCCTACCACGGGCTTGATGAGGTACATATCTAAGATTGGGAATAGGAGGGATGCGTCGATTATGGTGATTTTGGGGGTTCGGGGGGTGTAAGGGTTTTGACTAGAAGAGCATTCAGTGGAGGGGCTAACGAAATAGCTAAGAGTGTGGAAGGGTTAGGGGTGGGAGGAGGGGGTAGCCATCTAAACATGTGGTGCATGGTTGGGGTGGGGGGGATGGAAGTAGTGGGAATGGAAGGAGGGGCAGTTTGTAGTGGGGAGAAAACGAGAGGCTAGGTGTTTAAATGAGTGTAGATAGCGGCTATTTGAGCTAGTAGGGGATATCAGTTGGCGAGGTTGAGGAGAAGATAAGCTCTGGATGCAGTGCTAGCTGGTAGGAGAAGCTGGGAAGAAGGGAGTGGATGCTTGGACAGTACCAAATGTGATGCAAGAGCAGGAAGGTTTAGGGTTGGGAAAAGCCATAGCAGGCAAGAGGAGGGAATGAGAGAAAATGACTAGGGAGAATGAGGGGGAGGGAATATATTGGGGTAAGAGAGAGGTTAATAGGAGTAGAGTTGCAAGAAGTAGGGGAGTGGAAGCCCAACAAGATATCTTTTAAAGTACATTAGTATACCTTGTTATTCAAATTGGCGGTTAAAGATTGCTACAATGTAGGGCTCCTCGAGCAAAGTGTAGGTTGGAGTAGGTAAGGTTATGGCCTTCTTCAAGGTCATTAAATGAACATTCAATAATCTCCATCAACTTTCCATCAGCTGCATGCACTACTGGAGAAAGGTCACGTCTCTTCTTCCATCTGTTGCCTTTCAACGCCGAGGCTTTCAAATTGAACATCTTCCGGTTGGTTTCAGTAACTAGGATTTCAACATGCTCATCTACAGATTCAATACACATCTGTGTAGGCTCACTGTTTGATCTTCTAATCGTAGATCTGCTAGGTTTTGAGTTGTGAATAGGGGAACTCCGAGATCCCAATGCTGGTAGGATAGACACATCTAATATGTGGACTGTTGAGCTTAAAACATCCAAGGATTTGCTCTTAGTACTCGACCTTAACTTCACTGACGAGGGAGGGATGAGCTCTGTGGCTCTCCTCGGCATGGATACTTTGCTGCACTATGCCGGACTCAACGGATGTAGGAAGGGTGCCGATGGGAGTGGCCAAAATATCTATACCAGAGAAGCTCAGCTATAAGTTAGAGATTGGAGAGAGCATTTCTAGAGAGATAAGTTTTTTCAACTCATTATCTCTTTCAATACAAGCATACTTCTTAAGTCACAAAACTAAAATATATTTTTCTTCACTCTCATATTATATTTTCATCATAGAGTGTGTGCATGTGTGTCTCCTAAAATGAGTATGTGAAGACATGACATATTTTTAAGTCACTAAACAATACCAAATGATGACACACATAACAAGCATACTTCTCAAGCCAAATGAAATCATTATTTCAGTCACCAATTAAAAGCCTTAAATCCCAATTGTACATGCACAGAAAATACAATAAAAAGGTTATACCTCTCTGTATTCGGGTAGTATCACAACATAAGCAAATTCGGAGATATCGTATAGCTCTCTCACGAGCCATCATACATTCCAGATCTGACCAAGATATTCCAGATTTATACTTCGATGATGACTTTCTACTCAATTTAGTAGCGCATATACAAGGCACATGATTTGGAACACTTTCACCATCATAATCTGGAACCATGACACCATCGTATGGATCAATGGACTTTGGCGCTACAGATCCGTCCAAATCCAGCACCGAAAATGTGGGTTTCATATCTTGGTATCCCTATCTTTATATGTACTCCAAAGATTAGTTACTTTCAAAATACCACTGATACGATCCTTGCAAAGTTCCAAAGGTAGAAAAGGAATTCTTTATATATGGCAGGTAGAATTTGCAAAATACTCCAAATTGTGAAAACTAGAAAATCCTACAAATTGTAAAATTTGCTAAATCTGAACAATTCTCCAAATCGTCAAAATTTGCGAAAATTGGAAAATCCTCCAATAATTGGTGTAACAATTAAATCCATTGATCATATACCCTCTGGAGAGGTTCACATGTATTCAAGATCGAAATTAAATTCAGAATTACACCAAATATTTTACAATCCCACGCAGGAGATTTATATATGATCAGATGTGTATAATTAAGCCTACACGAGAGCCTACCATGTTTTAACTATTACAATCACGCACCAATAGAATAAAAACAACCTCGGCATGTTAAAGGGTTTAATCATCACATAAACATATATTCAAATCATAATAGTTGGATTCATGAAATCAAAATCCTACAAAATAGGGGTTAATAGATCGCATATCCTAATATCGCCTAGATCTATCCGAACAGTTTATATCGCGAAAGCATGAAAATCCTAACTGGACATCTCACGAAAAACCAAAAAATCAAGCTCTAATACCAATTGATGGTGATTGGATCTTATGGCTTATGTAACCTGTTCAGGACCCATGCATATCTAATGCAACGGAACAAAAAGAAAGAATTACCTTTCACCTTAGACTGGCAGAGAAGTCTGATACATGAACACCAAAATAACCTCGTGATCTTTGATGTATTCCTAGCCTTATCTAGATGTCGTGTATGCGACGGTCCTCTAAAGGATCTCAGTCCGCAGTCTCTCTAAGTTTCTCACGTTATTTTCTCTATTTTATGTGAGAAATTAATCTTACGTTAAATCTAATTTTTAAACGTGTAAGCTTGATTCTGAGACTGTTTAGATAGCTCATTTATAGGTTAAAATAGGGACCATGAGGATAAATTAGGGTTATGTCTCCAATTGGACTTAGGCATCTAAGTTTAGCCGAAAACTTATACCTTAAATCCAATAATAATAATTTAGTCCACTAAAGAATTATTAATGCACTAATCTCAAATTACGTTATGGACTCCTTATTATGAGCCTATTTAACTCCATGTGTTTAAGATATACAATGCCCACTAATTAAATGAGTTACTGACAACTTAATTAATTAATTATAATCTAAGAGTAGTACCACTCAACCTTATTATCATATCGGATGAAATCCACCTGCAGGGTTACATGATAATCCTTATGAGTTCCTCAAGGGGACATCATCAACCTAAATAATTAGGACATGGATTCTTTCTATAATAAACAACATACCATATAAACAATACAATCTCCCGAGCATATTGATTTTATAATTAAATCTCACACATTGATGAATAAAAGAAATAAATACTAAATTACATGTCGAGGTTATTGTATAGGAATTAAGATTATGAACATCCATAATAACTAAGGTCTTGTTCTTTTATATAGTCAGTATAAATCAAATAACCTCATGCAGTTCTACTTAATACACACAAAGTGCACAAGTGTAATTTTATAGTCAAAACAAACTAATACCAAATCACATTACAACCATTCTGATAGTTTGTCCTAATCTATCTCAGTGGTGAGCCTCTGTTTATACTTTATAAGGCACTGATAATATAATCTTCTGTGCGACGCCACATACCATATTATCTATAATATGAAGTAAATGTACAATTGCATCAACATATAAATAGATTATAAAATACAATCATTTGATCAATGATTCTCATTTTAAAATATTGTTAAAAAGGTAGGCTTTTAGTATACAATCCAACAATCTCACACTTATACTAAAAGACTATGCTGCCATGTCAACTGCCACACATCTGATTCTCATTCATTCTACATGACCATCAAAAGCTTTCGCCTAAGGTCCTTGTAAAAGGATCTACTAGGTTATCTTCCGATACAATGTTGGTGACAACAACCTCCCCTCATCATACGATTTTTCGTATCAGGTGGTACTCGCTCTTAATGTGTTTAACTTTCTTATGAGCTTGTGATTCCTTCAAGTCTGCAACTGCACCATTATTATCACAATAAATTTTGATAACCTTGGGCAAACTTAGGAATCACATTTAAGTCCATTATGGAGTTTCTGAACCATACATATACTTTAGCTACCTCAGAGGCTCCGAATTTATTCTTTTTCAATGGTGGAGTATGAAATGCATTTATGTATAACACCCCTCCATATTATGTCTCCACTTCCTAAAATAAACACATAACCACAGGGTGGATTTACTGCCCTCCCTATCCGATTTGAAAATCCGAATCTATGTAATCCTCAAGGAGCAAGGAATCTGTACAGTAAGCCAACATATAATTTCTTGTCATTTTCAAGTACTTCAAAATGTACAATGACCTTTTCAAAATACTTACAGATAGATATATGGAATACGAAGCAGCTCATTGCAAAAGTAGGAATAGCTTGGATCACAGTCTTCAACAATATCTCCTTCCTAGTTTTGGGAGAGACTCTTTTCCTTCCATCATTTTAGATGTGAGATAACCCTTTCCTTAACAAAGCTGAATACCTATTTTCCAATCAAAGTGGGCAGCCCAAGGTATTTTGTGTATTGTTCTATAGATTGTATGCCAAAATATACCCAAAATGCTTCTCTGGACTCCTCAGATATATTAGCACTCACTTTTAGCTCTGACTTTTCCAAGTTGATTCTCTGGCCTAATGCATTTTCATATCATGAAATGATCTCTTTAATCTTGGTGCACGTTGCCATATTTTCTTCAAATAACAAGATGCTGTCATCTGTAAAAAAAATAGATGAGAAATTGGGGAGCTCTTCTTGACACTTGAATTCCATAAATTTAACCATGATGTTCTGCAGCCTGTAAAAGTGAGAAGAAACCTTATGCATAGCATAAAAAGAGATAAGGTGACAAGGGGTCTCCCAGCATAAGGCCCTTTTTAGGATTGAAAGATTCAGTCGGAACACAATTAATCAAAATTGAGTAAGATACAGTCTGAACACAACACATGATTAGATCTACCAATGAGGTGTCAAAGCCTAATTTTAGTAACATAAAATTCAAGAAAGTCCATTCTACTCGATCATATTCTTTACTTATATCAAGTTTTAGTGCTAAGTGACCATGCTTCCCCACCTTTTTCTTTTTATAAAATGGAATGATTCAAAAGCAATTATTGCATTATCAGTGAGTAGAAGACCAAAAATGAAAGTACTCTAAAAAGAAAAAAATATGAGGAAGGATAAATTTAAGCTTATTAGCAATAGCGTACGTAATAATGCAATAAAAAATATTCCATTGACTAATAGGTCAGAAATCTTTTTATTTTTTCAGGAGATTTCATCTTGGGAATCAAAACCACAAAAGTATGATTAAGAGATGATGGAGCATGTTTATTGTTCAAGATATTGAGACAAATAGAAATTACATCACCACTTAAAATATGCCAATATTTTTGAAAAAAGAGAGGAGGCATACCATTTGGGCCAGGTAATTTTGCTAGATGCATTTGTTTTATTGCCGTCTGTATTTCAATAGAAACAAAAGGTCTGGCAATCCTCTCATTCATCTTAGGTGTTACCCTAGGCTCAGTTGCTTCCAGGACTCTATGCATATCACACTGGCCATCAAATGTAAAGAGCTCTCTATAATTATCTTAATTCCACCCCTATCCCCTCCGGCTTTCAAATCTACTCACGCCTAGAATTTTTTATTTTTTCAATCAGGTTTTTTTCTTCTTCTAAGTTGCCTTTGTATGGAAAAAGGTTGTATTTTGATCACCATCCTTGATCAATAAAACTCTAGATCGTTGAAACCACATGGTTTTCTCAAATTTATAAAGTTCATTTAACTCCTTCTCTAGAGGTTTAGAGTTAAAGGTCACCTTATCTATTTTCTCCAAGCTTTGTCATCTTTTCAAGTCTTCTATCAATTTATTTTTATTTGTCCTTGTGTATTTCCAAACTCTGAATCATTCTCTGATATCAAGGATTCTGCACAGCCTTTTGTTTTAGCTTCAAACCTGTCATCCTCTTTGTATCCAAACCATCCTTGCTTAATTACATCTTCACAATGTTCATGAGACATCCACATTTTCTTAAAACGAAACATTTTTCTCCTACTTTGTTTCCTATTCCAAGAAGCAATAGTATCCATTCCAAATTCCAATACAATAGGTGCATGATTCGAGTTGTGTCTACACAAGTGAGAGACTATCCTAGTTACAAACTTAGCACTCCATAGGTCGTTAGAAAGCACTCGATCAAGCCTAGCTTGAATGTTTTTCATGCCAGCTTGTCCATTCGACAATGTGTACTGATATCCACTATATCCAATATCATGAAATCCATATTCCAAAACCACTTCTCAGAAACTTGCCATTGAATTGTAAGAAGGCCTTATACCACCTATTTATTACTAGGCCTGGCTATTTGGTTGAAATATCCCATGCATATCCAAGGGACACTCGGTTCAGGTTGGATTGTTCGCAAAAGATTTCAAGTTTTCTCATTTTGATGATTTTGTGTCCACCCATATATTCCAGTAATATTCCATTTCTCATGCATTCCATCAGTTAACACTTCCAAAGAAATGTGATTTGCAGAAAATGTGATCAAGTTTAGCTTATAAAGCTTGTTCTACATAACACATAATCCTCCACTTCTACTTCTACCTTCTCCTCTCCAATCCACTGGAAACACAACCTCATACTGAAAATATTTCACATTCAATATTTGCATTTGAGCAACTTTCAACTTTGTTTCCATAAGAAAGATGATACTTGGTTCCTCTTTATGTATGATCTTCTTCAGGGTATGAATTATCGTTCAGTTCCCAATCCCGCGATAGTTCCAATATAAGAGACTCATTTGTGTAGGCAGGGCTGGATCCTAGCCTCTGCCATTATTTGTTCATCTCCATTAGTCACAGATGTTACTCTCATCTTTTCCCCATTCGCCTGTCGCTTGACAACTACATATCTTCAGAATTTGTTTGTTTTCCATGCTTCTATTTTTCTTGGCGAGATTGATTATATCTATTAATGGAGGTGTTGGGGTCAATTTCTAGTCAAGGGAGGGTAGTAGTGAATTCAGGGGAATTTCGGTAGTTTGCTGATTACAAAGTTTGGTAAGTTCTACGGTTGGAGTTAAGATAGAGAAGGGTTTAGGAATACAATTTTGTTTGTAAGGTTTACTAATGTCATCTTGTGGTTTGGTAGAGGCTTTGGAATAATTTAATTAGGTGGTAGTATTTGCTGATTTTATGGTATTATTTTGGATAAAGGGTTCTATGGAAGTGGCAAGGGGGGTCAATGTTTTTAAAGGTTTGTAGTCCCTAAAAAGTTTTCATACTGTGAGGTTTTGGCACGAATGTTGACCATTCTTTTTGTGTGAAGTTGTGCTCATCTACCACACTCTCCTTTTGAGCTTTACCCTTAGCTTTACCATCCATTTTAGAATCTCTGTTTGTAGGAAGAAGAGTCTCCATTTTTAGAGTGCCTTTATCCCTCTCTCCAGCTACCAAGATCTGATACACATTCACCTTTTGCAGCCCATGAAGAAAATCTGTCATACCCATAGGATCTTGATAAGAGTGTTTTATTTCATGCCCTGTATTCTTTACAACTAGATTCCAACTGTTGTCTTTCCGAAACTCCTCAAACATTCTCCATTGTAGTCCCAGGTTGATCCCATTTTAAGAGTTATCTTCAGCCTTGATGAGAGTGAAAATAAGCATGTTTTAGTGTTCAATCTAACACTTTTTTAATGGGAATTATTGTCATATATTAGCACAAGTATCTTATATTTAATACATGTGAGAAAAATATGCGTTTGAGGTGTTTTATTGTGTTTTAGGTGGAAAAATGATCAAAAGTGCAAAGTTGGAGAAAATGTGCAACTTGTACAAGAAAGCTGAAAAACTCACGTCCAACTTGTGTAATTTTTCTATGTTCGTGTGGAGCTTAAAAATAAAAGTGTGATAAATGGTTGGAAAGCAAAAGAAGAGTGGGTCGTGTTGGTATAAGAAACATCTCAATGGAGTCTAAAAGAGAATGTTATGATCGAAATAGTGACGTCGTGCAAGCTGTTTCTGCTCAGCATGACTATTCCACTTTACATGACTTGTTACATCTTCAAATATTGGACTTTTGGTGAGATCTTCATATGAATAGAAACCCAAGAAAAAGAGGATCGTGTGAGTATAAGAATAACTAAAATAGGAGTTTGGACGAGGAAGTTAAGCTCAAAATCGTAAAGTCGCGCAGCTGCCAGCGAGAATTTCATAGAATTTCCAAAAATTTCCGAAAATTACCTATCTCTTGTAGCACAATTAATCTCCTTATCACATAATCCTCCATGATTCACTCATATCTTTTATTTTCTTATTTAATTCCCTTCTCACACCTATGTATATTTTATATCATTATTCATGTGAGACAACAACATAATCATCCTACCCCCCAACCATCATCCACATCCTTTCCTTCATCCATCCATCACTTTGAAGATTCGTCTGTAGAATCAAGAGGAGAACCAAGAGGAGGATTCAAGATGGAGAAGGAAACGACGATGCCCACATCAAGGATTTTTATGGTTTCCTAATTTATCTTGTATTTTCCAGACATATGGGTAAGAATCTATCCAACCCCATGATTCTTGTTCGCAACATCATGGGCTAGAACCGTTTTGGTAGATCTAGGGTTTTGAAGGTTTTATGAATTAATTAAACTCTCTTGTGCGTCCTCTGTATAACACTACTTGTGGATTTATTTTATACTCCCTCCGTCCGCTTCTAAGGTATCCATTTTACTATTTTTGGCATCTGCTTCAAAGGTATTTATTTTTCCTATTTAGTAAAAAAGTACACAATATGACACACCACTTCCCTCTAATACTACTACCCACTTTACATATAATAATAATACTCCTTAATCCACGTGCAAAAAACAAAAGGATACCTTAGAATCGGACGGAGTGAGTATATGATTATGCTTTCTTAATCCATACTCACGGTCGTTTTGTGCATCTTTAATTAGTATATAGAGTCTGAATATATATCTTGGTTGTAGATTGAGTACGTTCACCGCTGAACAGGATTCAATGTTATGATTCTAACTGAGGGGGGTCCAAAGCTTCATTAGAACTATCATATATGAATGTTTATTAATTGAATTGAATTCGGGTTAGTAAGCAGGATAAAGAGGGTAATTTTATAGTACCTATAAAGGGAGATTATATCAGGTTAGATTCCAGACGTGGGAAATAATTGATACTGATAGTACCTAGAAAGGGGGGTAAAATTATGTCTCTTGCTCCGAGGTTATTCTCACGCGTTACACGCATATTTACTTGAGTCTATAGAGTAGATTTGCATGGTTTATTGATGCGTCCATAATCCACAAGGCAGAGTCGGCCTGCACTTGAAAGGGAAGTTAAGTAGTAAAACTGGATTACCCTAGAGCTACGTATTATCCATTCTTGATCCAATTTCGTATTCTTCTAGTGTTATTTTATTTTAATTGTTATTTAATTTTCAGCATATTAGTTGTTAGATTAAAATCCTCGATCCTTATTGTCACTTGTCTTAATTAATTTAGTTAATAATTTAATTATAATATGTCGTCCTTTGGGTTCGATATTTAACTTGGCTGTGTGTTTAAGCTGCAACTGATATCCTTAATACTTGAGGATTAATTTTGCGTGCAAAGAAAATAAGCATTTTTTACGCTGTTGTCGGGGACGGCTGTTATTATAGATTTTATTATTTCTAGTTGATTAAGACATTTATTTGTGATTATTTATTTCTATCTAACATTGAATTTTTCAGAGGTACTTGTGCACTAGGAAAAGGAGAGAAAGGAAAATAAGGAATAATATATTGAGCTAAACATTGCCGGAGTAAGGAAGAATTCGGATAATGTTGCCATACGTGGAATTTTCACAAAATATGGAATTGGCAACATGGGGTTGATAGAAGCAAGGGGGGAAGATGATTATTTTGAGATACATCCCGCTCTTAACAGCATGGTGGAAAAAATACCTTTTCTGGTGGTCAATTTGAAGATCCATATCAGCATCTCAGAAGATTCCTTGGTTATCAAAACACTCAGAAGGGTGCTAGAGCTAATGATCATGCTAGGCGAATTGCCCTATTCAAGTTTTCATTAATTGATGGGGCAGAACATTGGTATGAGACTCTTGATGCAACAGATTGCACTACATGGAACCAACTGCAGCAGAAGTTCTTGGAGAGATACATGTCACCCTCAAAGATCTTAAGAATGAAGCAAGAGATCACCAAATTTGTTATGAATCAGGGTGAGAAATTTTAGGAGGCATGGGATAGGTTCAAAGATATGCTCAGGAGGTGCCCACAACATGGAATGTCTAAGGCTCTATGGATTAGATTGTGAGTCGCGTATTCTTATTGATGCATTATCAGGTGGAGCGTTGTTATCTAAAACAGCACTTGAAGCAGAAAAGTTATTTGAAAACATCTCTGTGAATTCACATGACTGGCTTACAGAGAGCGTTAGAGGAACTTATGTAGTGGGTAAGGTGGCTCATGTTGAACATCAAGTAGTAAAGCCGAATAGGGATGATGGGATCGTCTCTAGTTTAGCTAACATCAACAAGCTTCTAGAATTCCAGCAGAGGCAGATTACAGAGTTGACACAAAGGGGGGCCTAGTATCCAGCAGCAAGAAGTGAAGAGTATTGAAGATACATTCAATCGATACATGGCTAAGAATGATGCAAGCGTTAATTGCCATAAGGCTACTATGAATTCTAATCATGCAGATTTATCTAAGCAGTTGAAGGACCTTACTTTGATGATGGGGCAGATGGCCGGAAATGTGAATCAATTGACACAAACGTTGAAGAAAGGAAAGTTTTCATCTCAAAGTATTACGAACCCAAAAGAATATAAAGTCATCACATTGAGGTCTGGAACACAGTATGAGGAACCGATGATGCCGAAAATAAATTTTGAATCTCCAGGAGCTCGATTCAACCAGGTTTCGACCAAGAAAGTAGGTCAAACCACACTTCCAAGGTCGATCCAAGCACCTGGGCAACCTCCAGGGCATTCTGATGTCGGGTTCGACCAACACCACACTGGTTCGTCCAACCCTGTTGATCGAACCGAGGTCGATCCAGCCTGTCCGCAACACCTTATTTTGTCTGAAGCACGGTTCGACCACGACCACCATGGTTCGACCAACCCTGTTGGTCGAACCGTGTTCGAACTAGCCTGTAAGAGAGATGCTGAATTTTCAGAAGACCAGTTCGACTACGACAGTCATGGTTTGACCAAACCCCTTGGTTGAACCATGGTCAAACCAGCCTGTACTGAGGAGTTTGAACTTTCTGATGGTTGGTTCGACCATTACACACCTGGTTCGACCAGCATCCAAGGTCGAACCGAGGTCGAACCACCTCGTCCAGCACCATTTTTCATGAAGAATGCCTTACCTGATGTTGATGTTACTCCAGTGCTATCCCATGGTTAGAATACTGAGCTTATAGTGGAAAAGAAGTGGGAAAGAGCAAAGAGGTTGAGAGCCGAGAAGATTAGACTACTGATGGACAATGAAGATGTGGTTTTCTCTCTTGATCAAGCAATGAAGATGCCCATGGAGACTTAATCATGCTTGAGCATAGATGTGGTTTCTAAATTGTTTAATCTTGATTTTATTAGAACAGATGACTCTAAATTAAGTGGAAGATTGACATGGAGGTGTCTAGATAGCCATTGAAGGAAGACAATTTCAAGGATCATATTTTTATAACCAAGAAATGTGAGATGTTGAGTGTAGACAAGAAGAGGGAAAAAAAGTATTTGAAGGTGAGGATACGAGAATACCGCCATCTGATCAAGTAGTCTACAAAGTGGTATTTCTTCGTGACTCTCCGACGTTAAACATGAGCGCCTGTTGGGGGCTTGTCCCTTCTATTTTATTGCTTTATTATTTCTTTCATGTGAGTGAGGAGTTTTTATATTTGAAGTGCTCACATTTCAGAAATTACATCTCTTTTCAAACTTAGTTTTGACTTACGTTTTTACTAAGTTTGGGGGGGTGTGATGTACTTACCTCGTCTTATGAGCACTAAGGGTATAATTTTTCCTTTCGTTGGTTGTTTGTTTGTTAGGAGGTTGATTTTTTGTGGCATATTAACATTTTAACCAGTGTTGATATGTCAATTTTTTGCAACTTTCCTAACGTTTAGTGTGTTGTGTTGGTGCGTCCAATGTATAGTCAATTGAGTCATTCTTATAGTTTTCTTATTTTATTATTGATGAATCTGTGATGGTGAGGTATGCTTGAGCTTTGATGATAGAAACAGGTACGCTGAGGCTTAAGCTGGCTTTTCAAAGTGTGTTGATGGAGTTTTATAATAGCTTGGGAAGGAATGAAATTGGTGTTGAAACAGTGATTGAGCTTGAAAATGCATCGAAGGAAAATAATTGAGTAGTGCTTAAATCTAGTACTACATGAAAACAAATACCCTAGGGTAGTGCTTAAATCTAGTACCCTATGAAGGATGCGCAAGGTAGTGCCCGAAACTGGTACCTCGAGAGAAAAAAAGGAGAAAAAAAGAGAAGGAAAAAAATGTTGAGCTTGAAAAAAAAGTGAAAGAGTTGAGGAGGATGTTGTGTTTAATTGAAGTGAAGAGGAAGAATGAAAGATCATGATGGAATGCACACTTGATTGATCCAAGTTTTGAGTCACTTATGTTAGGAAATTTATATTTCCTATATAATTTAATTGTGGGCAATATATTAATATTCAATTATATTAGCTATTTAAATAATATGTTGGGTTTAATTAAGTGATTAAGTTAAAGTAAAAGCCCATAGACTACACTTATTTGATATGGGCCAGTGAGTAGATACCCAATATTATGTATCAGGTGATTATGGGTGGCCTGATATGAGTAATATATATAGATACCCTAGGTTATAGTCCCCGACACTAAGCTGCACATAATTCTCTCTTTCCCCATCTGAAGAGATTACGAAGGCCCTGAGGGAATCCAGATGCTTAGTTGAGGAAGGCCTTAAACATGTTGCTGATCTTCCATTTAATTCCGCATAAGAAGATCAATGGATTCAGGTATTCCTCTATTTAATTATTTTATGGATCTTGTTGAATCATGTTAGGGACTAAATTTTTGGATCTTAATGAATTATTTCCAACAACTTATTCATATATTTCCTACCTTAACCAAAGAACCTACATTACATCCAAAAGAAAAGTCTTTTTGATCCCATTGTCGAATCATACTTTTAGTGGTGGAGAGTTTGAGATTTTTGGCAAGCTTATGGTTACGCATGCACTTGAATTGAATTTGAGATTAAACACTTTAACCTATAGGTGTACATCTTTTATACTTGAGTATGATATATACTTCCCATAAGAGCATGTTAATGGAGCATTTGAATTGGTGGTGATTGTCTTACCTTGTATGCTATGAATTGTTTATTACATGTAATGAGAGTTGCATGACCTAAGTTTAGGACAATTGTATTTTGAATGAGGTATTGGTCATAGCCCTTATTTCTCCGCAAATTTTCTCATACTCTCTCTCTTTATTTTTATTTTGTTGCCTTAGGACGAGCAACGAGTAAGTTTGGGGGATTGATGAGAGTGAAAATAAGCGTGTTTTAGTGTTCAATCTAACACCTTTTTTATGGGAATTATTGTCATATATTAGCACAAGTATCTTATATTTAATACATGTGAGAAAAATATGCGTTTGAGGTGTTTTATTGTGTTTTAGGTGGAAAAATGATCAAAAGTGCAAAGTTGGAGAAAAGATGCAACTTATACAAGAATGCTGAAAAACTCACGTCCAACTTGTGTAATTTTTCTGTGTTCGTGTGGAGCTTAAAAATAGAAGTATGATAAATGGTTGAAAAGCCAAAGAAGAGTGGGTCATGTTGGTATAAGAAACACCTCAATGGAGTCTAAAAGAGAAAGTTATGATCGAAATGGCGACGTCGTGCAAGCTGTTTCTGCTCAGCACGACTATTCCACTTTACATGACTTGTTACATCTTCAAATGTTGGACTTTTGATGAGATCTTCATATGAATAGAAACCCAAGGAAAAGAGGATCGCGTGAGTACAAGAATAACTAAAATAGGAGTTTGGACGAGGAAGTTAAGCTCAAAATCGTGATGTCGCGCAGCTGCCAGCGAGAATTTCTAAAAATTTCCAAAAATTAACTATTTCTTGTAGCACAATTAATCTCCTTATCACATAATCCTCCATGATTCACCCATATCTTTTATTTTCTTATTTAATTTCCTTCTCGCGCCTATATATATATTTTATATCTTTATTCATGTGAGACAACAACATAATCATCCTACCCCCCAACCATCATCCACATCCTTTCCTCCAACCATCCATCACTTTGAAGATTCGTCTGTGGATTCAAGAGGAGAACCATGAGGAGGATTCAAGATGGAGAAGGAAACGACGACGCCCACATCAAGGATTTTTATGATTTCCTAATTTATCTTGTATTTTCCAAACATATGGGTAAGAATTTATCCAACCCCCATGATTCTTCTTCGCAACATCATGGGCTAGAACCATTTTGGTAGATCTAGGATTTTGAAGGTTTTATGAATTAATTAAACTCTCTTGTGCGTCCTCCGTACAACAATACTTGTGGATTTATTTTATACTCCATCCGTCCGCTTCTAAGGTATTCATTTTACTATTTTTGGCATCCGCTTCAAAGGTATTCATTTTTCCTATTTAGTAAAAAAGTACACAATATGACCCACCACTTCCCTCTAATACTACTACCCACTTTACATATAATAATAATACTCCTTAATCCACGTGCAAAAAACAAATAGATACCTTAGAACCGGACGGAGTGCGTATATGATTATGCTTTCTTAATCCATATTCACGGTCGTTTTGTACATCTTTAATTAGTATATAGAGTCTGAATATATATCTTGGTTGTAGATTGAGTGCGTTCACCGCTGAACAGGATTCCATGTTATGATTCTAACTGAGGGGGTTCCAAAGCTTCATTAGAACTATCATATATGAATGTTTATTAATTGAATTGAATTCGGTTATTAAGCAGGATAAAGAGGGTAATTTTATAGTACCTATAAAGGGAGATTATATCGGGTTAGATTCCAGACGTGGGAATTGATACTGATAGTACCTAGAAATGGGGGGTGAAATTATGTCTCTTGCTCCGAGGTTATTCACACGCGTTATATGCATATTTACTTGAGTCTATAGAGTAGATTTGCATGGTTTATTGATGCATCCATAATCCATAAGGCAGAGTCGGCCTGCACTTGAAAGGGAAGTTAAGTAGTAAAACTGGATTACCCTAGAGCTACGTATTCTCCATTCTTGATCCACTTTCGTATTCTTCTAGTGTTATTTTATTTTAATTGTTATTTAATTTTCAGCATATTAGTTGTTAGATTAAAATCCTCGATCCTTATTGTCACTTGTCTTAATTAATTTAGTTAATAATTTAATTATAATACATCGTCCTTTGGGTTCAATATTTAACTTGGCTGTGTGTTTAAGCTGCAACTGATATCCTTAATACTTGGGGATTAATTTTGCATGCAAAGAAAACATGCATCAAGTTTTTGACGTCGTTGTCGGGGACGGCTGTTATTGTTGGTTTTATTATTTCTAGTTGATTAAGACATTTATTTATGATTAGTTATTTTTATCTAACATTGAATTTTTCAGAGGTACTTGTGCACTAGGAAAAGGAGATGAAGGAAAAGAAGGAATAATATACTGGGATAAACATGGTCGGAGCAAGGCAGAATTCGAATAATGTTGTCATACGTGGAATTTTCACGAAATATGGAATTGGCAACTTGGGGTTGATAGGAGCAAGGGGGGAAGATGATGATTTTGAGATACATCCCGCTCTTATAAGCATGGTGGAAAAAAATCCCTTTTCTAGAGGTCAATTTGAAGATCCATATCAGCATCTCAGAAGATTCTTTGGTTATGCAAACACTCAGAAGGGTGCTGGAGCTAATGATCATGCTAGGCGAATTGCCCTATTCAAGTTTTCATTAATTGACGGGGCAGAACATTGGTATGAGACTCTTGATGCAACAGATTGCACTACATGGGACCAACTGCAGCAGAAGTTCTTGGAGAGATAGATGCCACCCTCAAAGATCTTAAGAATGAAGCAAGAGATCACCAAATTTGTTATGAATCAGGGTGAGAAATTTTAGGAGGCGTAGGATAGGTTCAAAGATATGCTCAGGAGGTGCCCACAACATGGAATGTCTAAGGCTCAATACATAAGTATTTTCTACTATGGATTAGATTGGGAGTCGTGTATTCTTATTGATGCATCATCAGGTGGAGCGCTGTTATCTAAAATAGCACTTTAAGGAGAAAAGTTATTTGAAAACATATCTATGAATTCACATGACTGGCTTAAAGAGAGCGTTAGAGGAACTTATGTAGTGGGTAAGGTGGCTCAGGTTGAACATCAAGTAGTAAAGCCGAATAGGGATGATGAGATCGTCTCTAGTTTAGCTAACATCAACAAGCTACTAGAATTCCAGCAGAGGCAGATTACAGAGTTGACACAAAGGGGGGCCTAGCATCCAGCAGCAAGAAGTGAAGAGTGTTGAAGATACCTTCAATCGATACAAGGCTAAGAATGATGCAAGCGTTAATTGTCATGAGGCTACTATGAATGTTAATCATGCAGATTTATCTAAGCAGTTGAAGGACCTTACTTTGATGATGGAGCAGATGGCCGGGAACGTGAATCAATTGACACAAACGTTGAAGAAAGAAATATTTATATCTCAAAGTATCACTAAAGCCATCACATTAAGGTCTGGAACACAGTATGAGGGACCGATGATGCTGAAAATAAATTTTAAATCTCCAGGAGCTCAATTCAACTAGCTTTCGACCAAGACAACAGGACAAACCACACTTCCAAGGTCGAACCAAGCACCTGGGCAACCTCCAAAGCATTCTGATGTCGGGTTCGACCAATACCACACTGGTTCGACCAACACTATTGGTCCAACCGAGGTCGATCTAGCCTGTCCGCAGCACATTGTTTTGTCTGAAGCACGGTTCGAACACGACCACCATGGTTCGATCAACCCTGTTGGTCGAACCGTGTTCGAACCAACCTGTACGAGAGATGCTGAATTTTCAGAAGACCATTTCTACTATGACAGTCATGGTTCGACCCAACCCCTTGGTTGAACAATGGTCGAACTAGCCTGTACTGAGGAGTTTGAACTTTATGATGGTCAGTTCGACCATTACACACCTGGTTCGACCAGCACCCAAGGTCGAACTGAGGTCAAACCACCTCGTCCAGCACCATTTTTCATGAAGAATGCCTTACCTGATGTTGATGTTACTCCAGTGCCATCCCAAGGTCAGAATACTGAGCTTATAGTGGAAAAGAAGTGGGAAAGAGCAAAGAGGTTGAGAGCCGAGAAGATTAGACTACTGATGGACAATGAAGATGTGGTTTTCTCTCTTGATCAAGCAATGAAGATGCTCATGGAGACTCAATCATGCAAGAACATAGATGTGGTTTCTAACTTATTTAATCTTGATTTTATTAGAACAGATGACTCTAAATTTAAATGGAAGATTGACAAGGAGGTGTCTAGATAGCCATGGGAGGAAGACAATTTCAAGGATCATATTTTTGTGACCAAGAAATGTGAGATGTTGAGTGTAGACAAGAAGAGGGAAAGAAAGTATTTGAAGGTGAAGATGCGAGAATACCGTCATCCGATCAAGTAGTCTACAAAGTGGTATTTCTTCGTGACTCTCCGACGTTAAACATGAGTGCCTATTGGGGGCTTGTCCTTTCCGTTTTATTGCTTTATTATTTCTTTCATGTGAGTGAGGAGTTATTATATTTGAAGTGCTCACGTTTTGGAAATTACATCTCTTTTCAAACTTAGTTTTGACTTACGTTTTTACTAAGTTTGGGGGTGTGATGTACTTACCTCATCTCATGAGCACTAAGGGTATAATTTTTCCTTTCGTTGGTTGTTTGTTTGTTAGGAGGTTGATTTTTTGTGGCATATTAACATTTTAACCTGTGTTGATATGTCGATTTTTTGCAACTTTCCTAATGTTTAATGTGTTGTGTTGGTGTGTCTACTGTGTGGAGTCAATTAGATAGTCAATTGAGTCTTTCTTATAGTTCTCTTATTTTATTATTGATGAATCTGTGATGGTGAGGTGTGCGTGAGCTTTGATGATAGAAACAGGTACGCTGAGGCTTAAGATGGCCGAGTTGAACAACTCGAGGAGCTCGTGAATGTTGAAGATAAATCTGGTGCCCTCGTTTCCTTATTCTAATTCTTATGTGTGCTTTTAATTCATGGAGTGGAAGGATTGAGTGTATGTTTTGGTGACACATATGAGCTTTTATTTTTAAATTGTGCTTGAAATTCATATGCTCTTGAAATTGATGAAGGAAGTGTACTTGAGTTATGTTGTGGTATGAAGTTCTATGTGTACTTGTGGGATATTGCTTACCATGAAAAGTGCTCTAATACTTGTTAAAACCCATGTGAGATTTTGAGCCTTGTTGATCATGTTACATAATCACATGATATATCTTTTCTGGTGAGTATCGTTCTTGTGCTTGTATTCTAGAACTTGCCTCTTGTCATATTTGAAACTACATGTGTGTTAGATGATGGGAGATGATTTTAGGTCATCCTTGAATTTATAAGTCACTTTGCCAAATAATTCCCTACCGAGACCTCATTCTTTGGCAGACTACGAAAAATAACCACTTTGAGCCTCTGAATTTTTTAGCCTTGATTCTATCATGACGAGAATTAATGGCTTTTCAAAGTATGTTGATGGAGTTTTATAATAGCTTGGGAAGGAATGAAATTGGTGTTGAAACAGTGATTGAGCTTGAAAATGCATCAAAGGAAAATAATGGAGTAGTGCTTAAATCTAGTACTACATGGAAACAAATACCCTAGGGTAGTGCTTAAATCTAGTACCCTATGAAGGATGCGCGAGGTAGTGCCCGAAACTGGAAAAAAAAAGAGAAGGAAAAAAATGTTGAGCTTGAAAAAAAAGTGAAAGAGTTGAGGAGGATGTTGTGTTTAATTGAAGTGAAGAGGAAGAATGAAAGATCATGATGGAATGCACACTTGATTGATCCAAGTTTTGAGTCACTTATGTTAGAAAATTTATATTTCCTATATAATTTAATTGTGGGCACTATATTAATATTCAATTATATTAGCTATTTAAATAATATGTTGGGTTTAATTAAGTGATTAAGTTAAAGTAAAAGCCCATGGACTATACTTATTTGATATGAGCCAATGAGTAGATACCAAATATTATGTATCAGGTGATTATGGGTGGTCTGATATGAGTAATATATATAGATACCCTAGGTTATACTCCCCGACACTAAGCTGCACATAATTCTCTCTTTCCCCATCTGAAGAGATTACGAAGGCCCTGAGGGAATCCAGATGCTTAGTTGAGGAAGGCCTTAAACATGTTGCTGATCTTCCATTTAATTCCGCATAAGAAGATCAATGGAGTCAGGTATTCCTCTATTTAATTATTTTATGGATCTTGTTGAATCATGTTAGGGACTAAATTTTTAGATCTTAATGAATTATTTCCAACAAGTGGTATCAGAGCCATCATAATTTTGAATCTCTGAGATCTGTAAGATTGATCAAATTTTTATTATTTGAATCGTAAAATAAAATTTTAAATCTAATGAATTGTTTGGCAATTATGCGTTACGTTAATTACTGTTTAATTAGTATTATTGCGTCACTCAAAGTTTTATTTTGGGTTGTGTAATTTCACAAATTGGTTTTTGATGTGAGATTAAAACTCTTATTAAAGGATCCACTGACCATTTTTTTAGTCCATGGTTGACCACTCTGAAAGTGACGTGTTTGGTACTCCAAATGCATAAGGTTTACTCCTATTTACTAATTTGAATAAAGTTTGTTGGTCACTGTAATGATTAAATTGAATTTCAATTGATCTCGGTTTACGTGATGTAATGGTTTCTTTTTGTAATAATTAAAATTGGATTCAGTATGTTGTTCCAGCATTGAATAGACACGTGAGTTGACTATTAATAGTGTCAGTACTATGATTGTATATTCTGGTGTATTAATTTAAGGCACTCGATATATTTGTGTACTGATTTGCCACAAATAAAAATAAAAATAAATTTTGGAACATGTATTTGCAAAATTGATGGCACGTGTTTTCAAAGGCGCAAGTTCTTTTTATTTTACATTTAGTTAATTTTCAAAAACAATAATTTTATTGTTAAAAGGCTAAGCAGACGTGTGTCTTTGTTTCTTAAGCACTGGAATATTGTGATAGCTTAATAATTTCAATTTATTTACTGCCAATTGCATATTTCTCCAATAAGGAAAAGATTTTCTGATATGTACTGTGTGAATTTAGGTGACTTAATATTTATGAATTAAATGAAATTTTCCATTCTTTCGTATTAAGATATTTTATGCAATATTCTGCATATTTTTATTCATAAATGTCACACATAATGCATGTATAGTAAGGAAAAACGAATCTCATTCACAACCCATAATGAGTTTATTTAAATTGGGGAGACAGTTCAATGTCGTTTAATTAAATTTAAATATTTTAAATATTTATTTAGTTAGTCTGGTAATTTTTCGATTTAGTCAATTGAAGCACCATGTTGCCAAAGCAATCTCTGTGTGTGAAGAAAGCCTTTATTAATATTACATAGATGAGTGTGGAATTATTCCTGTGTTCTGTGTTCGACCCATAGGTAGGCACAATTTGACAGAATAATAACACACATGTGATGATAAGTATGTGATAATTTTTTGGATTGTTCATGTGAACATTAGTCGGTACATAGATAGACTGTTATTTGACAGAACTTATTGTCAATGCTTGATTGTTGCACCAAGATTACCACTGTAGTTAATTTTTGTCCATAGACGAGGTTAATGTTACACTTGGTGTCTTGAGATGGGTCCCCAATTTGTTTTACTTATTTGTTCATAATTTGCTTTATGACATGAATGTTTTATGAGTATACTTAATTTGTTCTTATCTAGTTTATATTGCTATAGCTCCTAACTTCTCTCAACAAGTCAATAACATCCCAATGCTTAATGGGACAAACTTCAAGACCTGGAAAGTGACACTTGAGATTGTTTTTGGCTGTATGGATTTGGATCTGGCTCTTCGGTCTGAACGACCCACTGCTACTGTTAAAAATCCAAATAAGGCTAAAATTGAAAAGTTGAATCGGTCAGACCGAATGTGCATGATGATCATGAAGCGCTCCATTCCGGAGGCATTTAGGAGCTCTATTGCTGAGAGCAAAAATGCCAAATCGTTCTTTGATGCTGTTGAGCAGTATTTTGTCAAAAATGAAAAGGCAGAGGCAAGTAGTCTTTTGGCTAAACTTGTCTCCATGAGGTACAAAGGCAAAGGGAACATAAGGGAGTACATCATGGAGATGTCTAATCTCACATCAAAGCTCAAGGCACTCAAGTTAGACATTTCTGATGATTTGCTTGTGTACTTGGTTTTGATCTCACTTCCTGCACACTTTGGGCAATTCAAAGTGAGTTATAACACTCAAAAGGACAAATGGTCCCTTAATGAGCTTATATCTTACTGTGTGCAAGAGGAAGAGAAAGTACAGAGAGATAGAGCTGAAAGTGCTCACTTGGCTGTAAATGCTCAAGGCAAGAAAAAAAATTGATCTAAGGGTACTGTGGTTGCTGCTTCTGAGCAGAAGGGTACTGTGATTGCTGCTTCTGAGAAGAAGAAGCAAAAGGTTAAACCTAAGGATGATAGATGCCACTTCTGCAAGAAGCGGGATCATTTTAAGAAAAATTACTCCAAGTATGCTGCATGACGTGCTAAGAAGGGTATGCCTCTTACTTTGGTTTATTCTGAGGTTAATTTATCCTTTGTACCTAAAGATACTTGGTGGGAAGATTCTGGTGCTACTACCCACATAAGTATGTCTTTGCAGGGTTGTCTGAGTTGCCGGCTGCCAAATGATGCTGAAAGATTCATCTTTGTGGGCGATGGCAATAAAGTTGCAGTAGAGGCTATTGGAACCTTTAGATTGCATTTAAAGAGTGGCTGTTATTTAGACTTGTTTGAGACATTTGTTGTGCCATCTTTTAGACGGAATTTGATTTCTATTTCTGCTTTGGATAAACTGGGATTTTTCTGGTCTTTTGGAAATAATAAAGTATGTCTCTTTCAAAATTCCAATTTTATTGGTGATGGCCATTTAATTGATAATCTTTACATGCTTGATCTTATAAATTCCAATATTATTATTCTGCAAACATATTCAAGAGGTACAAAGAGAAAATTTTTGGAGGATTCTGCCATTTTTTTGCACAAGCGCTTAGGCCATATTTCTAAACAAAGAATTCAAAGGCTTGTGCCTGATGGAATCCTTAATCCCTTATATCTTGTAGATTTTCAAGTCTGCGTTGAATGTATAAAAGGGAAACAAACTAATATGAGGAAATTAGGAGCCGAAAGAGCTAAAGAAGTCTTAGAACTTATTCACACTGATATATGTGGTCCATTCCCTACCGCATCATGGAATGGGCAACGTTACTTCTTCACGTTCATAAACGACTACTCTCGTTTTGGCTACCTATATCTGATTCATGAGAAATCTCAAACATTGGACGTTTTCAAATCTTTCAAAGCTGACGTTGAACTTCAACTTGGTAAGAAAATTAAGGCTGTCAGATCTGATCGTGGAGGTGAATACTACGGTCTGTTTGATGGATCAGGAGAACAACGTCCAGGACCCTTCGCACTTTTCCTCAAAGAATATGCAATACACTATGCCAGGTTCTCCTCGCATGAATGGTGTTGATGAATGTCGGAATCGGACTCTTAAGGATATGGTAAGGAGTATGATAAGTCATTCCTCCTTGCCAGAGTCTATTTGGGGAGAAGCCTTGAAAACAGCAGTATACATTCTAAATAGAGTTCCAAGTAAAGCAGTTTCGAAAACCCCTTATGAACTTTGGATATGCAAGAAGCCTAGCATTAGGCACTTACACATTTTGGGTTGCCCAGCTGAAGCGCGGCCTTATAAGCCACATGAAGGAAAACTGGAATCAAGAACTGTAAGCTTCTATTTTGTTGGTTACTCTGAGCATTCACGGGGGTTTAAGTTTTACCATCCCACATCAAGAACCTATTTCGAGACAGAAAATGCCAAATTTCTTGAGGATATTGAGTTTGGGAGTGAAGAGACTATGAGGAAGGTTGTCTTTGAGGAAGATTATGGAGTTGACGATGATTTGGTTACTTTACCAATCATTGCTCAAGAAACAACTCCAGAGACTCATATGGAAAACATTATTCCAAATCAAGACAATATTGAAATCCTTCCTCCATTAGTTGATGAACAAACTCAACCACCTCAAGAAGTGCCATTAAGGAGATCCACTAAAGAGAGGAGAAATGATATTTCAGATGATTACATAGTATTTCCACAAGAACATGAGGATGGCGTTGGTTTGACCGAAGATGACCCCGTCACTTTTGGTCAAGCCATGCGCTGTTCTAACTCTCAAAGATGGATTGACGCCATGAAAGATGAGATGAAGTCTATGAATGACAATGACATTTGGGATCTTGTAGAATTGCCTAAAGGTGTGAATCCCATTAGTTGTAAATGAATATTTAAAACCAAAAGGGATTCCAAAGGCAATATCGAAAGATATAAGGCTCGTCTAGTTGCTAAAGGCTTCACTCAAAAGGAAGGCGTTGTCTACAAAGAGACTTTCTCTCCAGTTTCATCGAAATACTCTTTCAGAACTATCATGGCACTTGTAGCTCATTTCGATTTGGAGCTACATCAGATGGATGTAAATACTGCTTTTCTCAATGGATACATTGAGGAAACCATTTATATGGCACAACCTGAGAACTTTGTCTTCGGAGATGCAAAGTCTATAGTGTGCAAATTAAAGAAATCCATTTATGGTCTCAAGCAAGTATCCCGTCAATGGTATCACAAGTTTCATCAAATTATCACCTCTTTTGGTTTTGAGGTAAATGTTGTTGATGATTGTGTATACTGCAAATTCAGTGGGAGTAAATATATCTTCTTGGTTTTGTATGTCGATGATAATCTTCTAGCGAGTAATGATATAGGCTTATTGCACGAAACTAAGAGATTTCTTGCGAAGAAATTTGAAATGAAAGATCTTGGTGACGTCTCTTTTGTATTAGGAATTCAAATACTTAGAGATCTTTCTCGAGGTATCCTTGGATTATCTCAAAAGAGCTATATCGATATGGTTTTAGGAAGATTCGGCATGAAAGGAAGCAAACCACTAGACACCCCTGTGGCTAAGGGAGAAAATTTTAGTCTTAAGCAATGCCCCAGCAATGACCATGAGAAAAATGAGATGCAAAAAATTCCTTATGCATCGGAAATAGGAAGTCTTATGTATGCTCAAGTTTGCACTCGTCCCGATATAGCATTTATGGTGGGAGTTTTGGGGAGGTATTTAAGCAATCCAGGAGAGCAAAACTGGAAAGCGGTCAAACGCGTAATACGTTACTTAAAGAGAATAATGGATTATATGCTCACTTATCGGAGGTTGGAGAATTTGGAGATCGTTGGATACTCTGACTCCGATTATACTGGATGTCAAGATAGCAAGCGTTCCACATCGGGTTATGTGTTTAAAGGGTTATGTGTTTACATTGGCTGGAGGAGCTATTTCTTAGAAGTATGCTAAACAGACTCTTGTAGCTTCTTCCATAATGGCTGCAGAGTTCATTGCTTGTTACGAAACATCTAATCATGCATTATGGTTGAGGAACTTTGTCACTGGGCTGCTTGTGGTTGACGATATCGAAAGACCATTGAAGATATATTGTGACAATAGTTCAGCAGTGCTATACTCCAATAACAACAGAAGTGCTACTATAGAAAAATTCATTGAAATTAAGTACCTTGTTGTTAAGGAGAGAGTTCAGAATAAACAAATTATTGTTGAATACATAAGAACAAATAGCATGCTAGCAGATCCACTAACTAAGGCATTAACCCCGAAGGTGTTTCATGAGCATACTACTCAAATGGATGTTATTTCTGATGTTACCTTAGTTTAGTGGGAGTTTATGTTCTATGTATTGAACTTCATATTTAAGACATTCAGAATTCTATAGAATAAAGTTGATGACCTTTTGGTTTGTTCTGAATTTACTAGAGTTAATTTCCATTTTGTTATTTTGCATTGTGGATTGATCTCACTAAAGTTGGACCAGTTGGAAATAGACATGTAGTTAATCACATTTTGCATGTAATTTCCATGCTCCTCACCATATTTGATCTATGTCATTAAGTATGTTAATATGGTGATTGTCGGGGTTTAACCACGAATATTAATGTGGTGAATGTCGCGGTAATCTCATTGTTAGTATATGAGATAGACCAGATTGTTGAAGGTAGTCTGAATGAATAGCAGAAAGTTGTGCACTTAAGGATTCTTAATATAATTGTCTTCGGAAAGTAATATATAGCCCAAGTGGGTAATATATTAATATTCAATTATATTAGTTATTTAAATAATATGTTGGGCTTAATTAAGTGATTAAGTTAAAGTAAAAGCCCATGGACTACACTTATTTGATATGGGCCAATGAGTAGATACCCAATATTATGTATCAGGTGATTATGGGTGGCCTAATATGAGTAATATATATAGATACCCTAGGTTATGGTCCCCAACACTAAGCAGCACACAGTTCTCTCTTTCCCCATCTGAAGAGATTACGAAGGTCCTGAGGGAATCCAGAGGCTTAGTTGAGGAAGGCCTTAAACATGTTGCTGATCTTCTGTTTAATTCCGCATAAGAAGATCAATAGATTCAGGTATTCCTCTATTTAATTATTTTATGGATCTTGTTGAATCATGTTAGGGATTAAAGTTTTGGATCTTAATGAATTATTTCCAACAACTTATCCATATATTTCCTACCTTAACCAAAGATCCAACATTACATCCAAAAGAAAAGTCCTTTTGATCCCATTGTCGAATCATACTTTTAGTGGTGGAGAGTTTGAGATTTTTGGCAAGCTTATGGTTACGCATGCACTTGAATTGAATTTGAGATTAAAAACTTTAACCCATAAGTGTACATCTTTTATACTTGAGTGTGATATATACTTCTCATAAGAGCATGTTAATGGAGCATTTGAATTGGTGGTGATTGTCTTACCTTGTATGCTATGAATTGTTTATTACATGTAATGAGAGTTGCATGACCTAAGTTTAGGACAATTGTATTTTGAATGAGGTATTGGTCATAGCCCTTGTTTTCCTGCAAATTTTCTCACACTCTTTCTCTTTATTTTTATTTTGTTGCCTCAGGACGAGCAACGGGTAAGTTTGGGAGATTGATAAGAGTTAAAATAAGTGTGTTTTAGTGTTCAATCTAACACCTTTTTTATGGGAATTATGTCATATATTAGCACAAGTATCTTATATGTAATATATATGAGAAAAATATGCGGTTGAGGTGTTTTATTGTGTTTTAGGTGGAAAAATGATCAAAAGTACAAAGTTGGAGAACTTGTTCAAGAATGCTGAAAAATGCACGTCCAACTTGTGTAATATTTCTGTGTTCGTGTAGAGATCAAAAATAGAAGTGTGATAAATGGTTGAAAAGCCAAAGAATAGTGGGTCCTGTTGGTGTAAGAAACACCTCAATCGGAGTCCAAACGAGAAAGTTATGATCGAAATGGTGACGTCGCGCAAGCTGTTTTTACTCAGCATGACTATTCCAATTTACATGACTTGTTACATCTTCAAATGTTAGAATTTTGGTGAGATCTTCATATGAATAGAAAGCCAAGGAAAAGCGGATCGAGTGAGCAAATGAATCACTAAAATCGTAGTTTGGACGAGGAAGTTATGCTCAAAATCGTGAAGTCACGCAGCTGCCAGCGAGAATTTTCAAAAAATTTTGAAAATTACCTATTTCTTGGAGCACAATTAATCTCCTTATCACATAATCCTCCATGATTCACCCATATCTTTTATTTTCTTATTTAATTACCTTCTCACATCTATATATATTTTACATCATTATTCATGTGAGACAACAACATAATCATCCTACACCCCACAGGGGAGATCACCCCCCAACCTTTATTCACATCCTTTCCTCCATCCATCCATCACTTTGAGATTTGTCTGTGGAATCAAAAGGAGGATTCAAGACGGAGAAGGATGCGACGACGCCCACATTTAAAGTTTTTATCGTTTCCTAATTTATCTTGTATTTTCCAGACATATGGGTAAGATCTATCCAACCCCCATGATTATTATTCGCAACATCATGGGCTTTAACCTTTTTGGTAGATCTAGGGTTTTGAAGGTTTTATAAATTAATTAAACTCTCTTGTGTGTCCTCCGTACAACACTACTTGTGGATTTATTTTATATATGATTATGCTTTCTTAATCCATATTCACTGTCATTTTGTGCATCTTCAATTGGTATATAGAGTCTGAATATATATTTTGATTGTAGATTGAGTGCGTTCACCGCTGAACAGGATTTCATGTTATGATTCTAAGTGAGATGACTCCGAAACTTTATTAGAACTATCATATATGAAAGTTTATTAATTGAATTGAATTCGGGTTAGTAAGCAGGATAAATAGGGTAATTTTATAGTACCTATAAAGGGATATCATATCGGGTTAGATTCCAGACGTGGGAAATAATTGATACTGATAGTACCAAGAAAGGGGGGTAAAATTATGTCTCTTGCTCCGAGTTATTCACACGTGTTACACGCATATTTACTTGTGTATATAGAGTAGATTTGTATGGTTTAGTGATGCATCCATAATCCACAAGGCAGAGTCGGCCTGCACTTGAGAGGGAAGTTAAGTAGTAAAACTGGATTACCCTGGAGATACCTATTCTCCATTCTTGATCCACTTTCGTATTCTTCTAGTTTTATTTTATTTTAATTATTATTTAATTTTCAGCATATTATTTGTTAGATTAAAATCCTCAATCCTTATTGTCACTTGTCTTAATTAATTTAGTTAATAATTTAATTGATAATAAGACGTCCTTTGGGATCGATATTTAACTTGGTCGCTTGTTTAAGCTTGCAACTAATATCCTTAATACTTGGGGATTAATTTTGTGTGCAAAGAAAAAGCGCATCAAACCTTGATCAAAACAATGCTTCGTGTGGGATACTTTTAACCACTCTCTAAAAGGAAATTTATCATATTCCATCGATATCATTTCCTTTCTATCTATAATAACATCACACTCTCTCTTCATATGCTGAAGCATTCCACTGACATAGTAAAAGGCTTGAAGCCTTTCATATTTAAAAGGGATCCAAATGAGAGGATCTCCTTTTACTACAAGTTTTGTACCCTTCTTGAGTGGCATGGTTATGTCAGTGAGCACTTTAACTCGGATACTCATGCTAAATCCCTCCAAAGATCTTTTATCTATTTCCAGATAATGTCCGCATTTGCTAGCTATCATGTTGACATTAGTCAGTGTTCTCGCCGTCATTGAAAGGTCTTACATACAGATAAAGAATGGAGATTGTGAGAGATTAACTTTCGATGGTTGATCTCTTGGTTGGAGCTCCATTAGACTTAGTAGATCTCTTTCAAAATGTCATGGTGTAAGTGCTAGAACATCTTTCATATCAGTAACATGATTAAACTATAAAGAGAAAAGATTTGGTTGAATCTCTCTAGCCAACATCCCTTTTTTGTTACCAAATTTTGCGCGTAGTTTCCAAAAGCCTATAAGCATTGAATGATTTATTTGTCCATAGTTTTCCTAGAAGGCACAAAGATGATTTTTGCTTCCCTTCATCCTTCTCAAAAGCTCTCTTAGGTTCTGAAGCCATGTGATATGAGCATAAAATCTTGATTTCAACGATTTATTGATATCACTGAAACAAAAAAAAAATTCAAACATAGTCACAAAGGAGAAAAATAGAGGCACAAATCCAAATATAAGAGGGAAAAAGAAGCAGAATTAGAAACTTCACAAATAAGACAAACAAAGTGAGGGATAGGATACACTAACAATAAATATTTAAGAAAAAGGACATTAGAACAAAAGAATTAAACATATCTTGATCGAAACTCTAAAATGAGAGAGTACGAATGGATCTACAAAAGATATTTACCTCTAAATCAAGAGGGATTTCTTGACTGGTCCATAAAAATATAACTTCAAAATTTAGAGAAATGTTATATCATTATTTTAATCGTTGGTATGGTATGTTTAGAAATATATAATGAGTAAGTTTAATGATTTTGAGTGTGCTTAAAAAATATATATTTTATAGGGATATTTAAATTATATACTAATTAAAAATATTTTAATTTTTTTATATGTTCAGCAATTTGGGGGTGGGACCCATTTTAAAATTAGAGAAAATTATTGAAAAAAATTATTTATTTGTTTATTTTAGGGAAAATGGTCGTATATACCCTCATACTTATATCAAAATATTAACTAAGCCTCTAATCTTTCATTTTGTACATCCACACACACTCTTACTGTTGGAGAAAGATCATATGTACCCTCATCTTATAAGATTAAATAAGCCCCTCATTTATTTTTTTAGGTAAAAACTTGTGTGCTCCCGGGGACACGACGTGCCCCCATGGGAATACAACCCTCCACTTCATATTCTATTTAACCTTATGTATTGTTAGAGGTTTAAATTGCAAAGAGGCACGGTGTCCCCGGTGGCACAAGAGTCTCACCCTTTTTTTTATTCATGCAAACCCTTAAATTATATTTATTAGAATATATATGTGCCCTTCTCTTTCAAAATTTTAAACATAAGAACCCTTGTATAGAAAAAAGATACAACTGCTAACCAAAAATTAAATTAATTTGTTAAAAATCCTTAACCTTCACCCATCCAAAACCTTATATTTCCTATGCAAAAGCCTTATATTTTCAAACATTAATTTCATCATTGCTCTTATAGTTTCTATTCATAATTTCATTATCATCTTAATTTATAAATTACGTGAACCCATTTGTTTTAATTTTTCTATAATAACTTATATTTTACCTGCACACTATATTTGTTAGTTAATATTAATAATATATAAATTATTTTTTACATCCGGAAGTGTAATCAGTGACGGAGTCAAAAATCAAACTCTGGGGGCCAAAATAACATTGTAATTTATTTTTGAAATAATTTGATTTTTCTTTAATAAATGAAGTATAAAGTAATAGTATTTTCGTTCCTTATAATTTTGCATGTGTATGTGAACGCACATGAATTAAGAAATATAATTGTTTATATGTATAACATAAAAAAAAGTAGGGATTAGTCAGATAATTTAAAAAGAGAAAGAATAATAAAATATTTGGATTTAATTAATAAAAAGTAAAAAGTAGATGATATTTTGTAATATTTTGATGTTTTAAGTATACTAGCGTTTAACCTGTGCGTTGCACGGAAAGACATTATGATAATAATGTTATTTTATTTTGTAAATTTAAAGGATTTAAAACGAATGATTATTTTTTATTGAGCATTTTATTTTTAAGGGCGTGCACTGCACCGGAAGATGTTATGACAATAATATTATTTTATTTTATAAATTTAAAGCATTTAAAAACGAATGATTATTTTTAATTGAACATTTTATTTTTAAGGACTGTGGGTACAAACCATTAATTTGATACTCGTTTAATTAATTAACTTTATAAAGTTGTATCATGTTAAACCCTTGGTTATATGACACTGTAAATAAAGGTTCTAATAGGAGGTAGGAACATGAAAGTTAAAAAACTTCGAATATAAGTAATTTAAAGAAAAAATGTTAAATCAAACTCATGCGTTAAATTGATGAACATGAAAGTGAAAAAATAATTATATTCATAACTAACATAATTTATCCATTAAATACGGCAATTATGATATGAAAATTTGTACCAATGCGTTGTATGGGAATATGTATAACAAACAGGTATAGTATTATATTTGATACAAATTCAGTACAAATAATTAATACGTTTATTCCTGGAGCTGAGTTTGTCTAATTTTAAAATTACTGAACCAAATTTGTAAACTAATATAATATTGAACATTTGAGAATAAATTAATTCCAATATCTAATATAATCAAAATTTCCAGAATATATAGAAACAGGGTACAACCTAAAATAAAAATTAAAAAATCGTGGAATCCTCATTTTGTAACTAACTTTAGAATGTATAATACCCCGTGCTTTGTACGAAATTATGATGTTATGATTCAACTCTCCACCTACAATTATTTCATATTCAAATGTTGTTCAGACATAGGAAAAAAGTAAGGCAATGACTTTAAAATCATATTTTTATAATCAAGTACCTGTGTGTTGCACAGGGATAGTTATTTCAAAGTCAAGACATATTTCAAATAAAACATTTGTATCAGTTCTCCTAAACATGGATTAGGAGTTTCGAACGATTCAAGAAAAAATTGTCTTTCATTTCAAAGTTATTAATTAAATAACACTCTCATTCCTAAATACTTTCTAAAAACATAATCTAAATACAGTCTATACAAAAACTTTATGCACTTTTCTTATTAACTTTCTCATAATATTCCTCATAATTCTAACTATATACACAAAAAAAAATCTTAAATTCCGTGCACAAAAAAAAAATTGATAAATGAGTTGATGGAAGGAGTATATTTTTTAATATAACTATTTAAAACTTTGAAGTATTTACTGATAATTTTTACTCATTAGCATAATGGACCAAATTTTCCCCTTCTAATTTTTATATTGCTGATGCATCAAGATTTTCCTGTCTAATTTTCCCAACTTTCCCAACAATGAACTTAAGACATTATAAAAACTACTAATAACTCATAATTTTTTATAACTCAAAACTGTTGTCATCAATTTTACACTAACAACGTCGACACACTCCATATTCAAATTAATTACTTCAACACTAAAAAGATGCTTTGAAATACTATTATTGAAAGAATCAACTCTCATAATATAAACTAACAAAACATCAACACATTTATGAAATCAACAACCTTGTATTCACGAACCCATGAAAGACTTATCCTCCAAGATTTTTGCAACATGGAACATATATAAAAAACCAGTTTCTTAAAACTAAAATAAGATGTCATGGAAAGAACAGAGAGAACATTGTTATAGTTAGAGTAATAAGGTTGAGATTGTCAATATCAATACATCCAGCATATATGAAGGCCGTTAACCAAGAAGTGGCATGAGGTTCATTCCCATCTACTTTAAAGTAATTAAGAATAGTTAAAAAATCGTTGTTTGCTATTGCTGCAAGAAGACAAGGGCACCAGCCAAGCTTTATGGAGTAGCACATAAGGTTGAAAGAATTATGCCAATGTATATATGCCTATATTATATGCCTTAGGAGACCATGTGCACAGTAAAAGTTTCCAAAATCATTGTACCCCATCCTACAGTCTCTTTTATAAGATTTGTCTGCATAGGAGAAAACAAAGTAAAAAGAGCAAAGAAGAAGAACATCAGATAATTAAATTAGTAGAAATCAATGAATGATTTATAAAAAGTATACACTGTATTCTACAATGTTAATAAACAAATAATTTCTTGAGATAGAAGAGTCTAAGCACAGAAGAAAGTTGGTTAAATATTGTGCGACTTATTTGCACCTTATAAACAAATTATAAGATACGTTTTTTTTTAAAAAAAATTATAAGTACAAAAAATCCACACTAAAAACTCCCAGTATCAAGACCCTGAATTGATCAAATTTCATTGGTACACCAAAAATACAAACTTAATTTCAAAGTAGACCAATAATTACAAGTTCAAAACTTACTATATATTCAAAAATCAAGATGAAGTTCAGAAGATGCATAATAAATTAATAAAATTCAAATGTTCAATGGTGTGCTTATTACAACAGAAACGCATTTGTGCAGATCACAAGTTCAAAACTTAATATATATTCAAAAATCAAGATAAAGATCAGAAGATGCATAACAAATTAATAAAATTCAAATGTTCAATGGTGTGCTCTATTACAACAGAAACGGATTTGTGCAGAACATTGTGGTCATCCTGTGCAGTTGTGCATGCATATTTTGAACAATTTAATATTTTTCAAAAACTATTCTGAAGCTTATCACATGTCTACTCTATCTCAGCCACTAATCTTAGACGTTAACTGACTGTTTGATTCATTAGTGTGGTCATTTTGAAAAATGTATTCCTCATATTTTTTATAAGATTATAAGTATCTTTTTTTTTTTTTTTTGGAATTATAAAAGCTCAGTAAAATTCACTCACAAAAGTCTCTACAATCCCTGAACCTATAAGCAACCTCCATGTACAAATCTGTCACAGGTAAAGCCAACACACCTATACAATTATAAGAGGCCAAAAATAGATTCATTTTTCCCATTTTATGTTAATAACTAATATGATGGGATGACCTTAATATTATCTATAGTAATCATGATGATAATAACTACTTGAATGCAAATAAGTATAGCATTATGGTTCTCAAAATAGCAATAATAGATCAATAGAGTCGCACGTGCACGTCATATGATCTTAACAACCCACATAAATTCAATGTAATTCAAGATAGAGAGAAAAAGAAACCAATGAATTTAAAATTTGAATAATCTTACAATAATCATACCATTTTTTTCCCGAAGCACACTCAAAAAAATTGATGGATGTTTAACCTATAAAAAAAAGAAATAATATGTAATAAATAAAATTGGGCAATTAAATAAAGCTGACAATTCAAAGTAAACCACGATCTAGTTCAAATCATCTCCATGGAAATGAAACACAATATTTGTGTTCATCGATATTCATCCTTTTCAACTTATGTTCAGTAAGGTAGCCCAAAAAATCTCCCACGTACTCATAAACATTCATCAGAAGTAATAATTTACCATGACTAATAAATACATATTGTAGTCATTATCGTAATGCATTGAACATGAGACCATTCATATTAGGATTGAGTACTGTACATTTTGTTGTCATTTAATTACAAACACTCTTATAGCTACTGAAGCCTCTTTCATATTTAAAAAAGGTGGAGATATAATTTTCAAAAATGTAATTGTCGAACTCATAAGATGGTACAAAATTGTCAGAAAAATGGTACATGTTGTACGGAAAAGGTAATAATCCAACATTTAGGAAGTTTATTTAGAAGGGTCTAGAAGAAAACCTGGAAGATAAAACCAAGCCATGTTATCCTTGTCAAGTTTTGTGCTCTGCATTCCAGCTGTCAAATGGTGGTTTCCTTCCATTCTTCTTTTGCTTACTCTTACTCGTACTTTATTGTTTCGACGACTTTGAACCGATTCCATATGCTTTTCTACCTATTTTATACTAGCTTTCACTCTTTTCTTGTTCATTTGAAGGTAGAGCTGACTGAAGTAAAAAATGACTGATTAATTCAGTTTTTATGAATCCAATACATTAGATCTCATAATGTCCATCTTTGGTCAATTGTTGAGCCTCTTGATTTTTTCAAACACCTCAAACTTTGTGGGTTGTTCTTTAAGGAAATATGGAATACATATAAGGCATGCACAATAAACAAATGTAATTAAATAAAATCAATCCAATTCAATTAAAAGCATCAAAGTAATGCCATGCAAATTATGAAAAGAAAAATCAAGAATATTAAACACTCAAAAAAAATCCATAAAAGGAATGAATATGCTAAAAATTCTTGATTGTGTACATACGTTACAGATGACGTGTAGTGGTAAATTGATACACCTCACTCACACATGAGTTCTATTAAAATACACCTCAATTACCATATAACATGAGAACTAGCTCGTATGAAAAAGGATATGCCAATTCTCATGAACTTCTATTCAATTAAAATCATACTTGTGCGTTCTGTAAAAAGAAAATTCATAATAGATATAATGTGAATCCATAATCAAATGACATATAAATAAGGAAAATCAAAAAAAAAAAAATTTACTACTTTAGTATTTTCATAATTGTCACTAATTATGTACTGAATTAATTTCTGAGCAGATATAATCCTTTAAATTTAGAAAAGGCATTAAAAAGAAGAGGGGGATGACTTAACCACAACCATGACACAAATAAAATGAATACGAAGTACACAAACAGAGTATAGACATATTCAAGATCCAAATACATTAAAATTCCTTATATTATCAATCATCTAAATATGCCCTTCAATTAGGAAATTCAGTGTTATTACAAAATAGTGATCGCATGAAATGCAGAATATGGAAACTGAAAGTTCTCTTATAATCCAATCATAAAAAGCAAATAAATATTGGAAAAAAATTAAGTTTAAATAAAATAAATTAAATTAAAACAAATATCAACTTAAGAGTTCATTTGCAATGTGAGCATTTAAAGCAAAATTTGTAATAACTATTTCCATTGGCAGATAATTGCTCCATAAGGTAAATAATATTTTGTGTTCCAATAAATGATATTTTTATTCAACTCTAACAAATAGATCTGGGATTTCAAAATAACTGCATGGAAGCAAGATTAGAATCCTAAATTTTATGGGAATACCAAGAAGAGTTGTCCATTGTTAGGCCAGAAAATTAGAACCCAAAGAAGCAAGAATTAGGATTGCAAGCAAAGAGAATCCAAAGCCAAGCACATGACAGTTCATATAATAAAAAACGACAATTATAGAATCAAAGCATTGCAGCTGGTGGATGAAAAAAATCTTAAATTTTTTGTGAGCACTTGACATGTACCTTCACACTGGAGGATGTGATCTCTCGTATTTACCAGCACATTTAAGGTCAAAATGAACAATATTTTTCCATTCAGGTACTTTAACCAAAAGCAGCATTCACTGCAAATCTATGAATTCTTCTATCTCCCCTCGCATTTTCGACCTTGCTGCCCTCTTCTTCTACACCTCACTTCATGTCATCATTTTCTCCTTCCCAATACGTACCTGCCTCCAACCTTCTCCGATCTCCACAAAGGGTTCCGTCAGCTGCTGCCCTATTTCCGGTAGCAGACTGCCTCCTAGCGACGGCCCCCGCTCCTGCCATGACCCTGTCGCCTAGGGTTCCCGTCAGTCGCCACCTGATTCCATAGGGTTTTCGATCGCGAATTCCAGCCTCTTTGCGACGGCCCTTCTCAAATCGATCTGAGCATCGATTCTTGTGCAGATCTACACACGTTCACCGTCCGCCGCTAGGTAGTGCCAAGATTCGCCTCCGTCTCCACCAACGTCCTCGAATACGGCGGCTGCCGACACCCTTCTTCCCCTATCCAGGAGTTTCAGCCCCGCCGCCGACCTGTATTTTCAGATCCGCCGCCGAGAAGTGGCTGGTCCGCCATCCACGAGTGTGCATCCTTGCTGCTTCAAGCTCTCACTCTTCTATGGCCGCCACTGCCATCCTTCGACTGCCACCAGTGCATTTTTGCCATATCCAGCCCCTTGCGCCTGGCGACCCCCGAGGCATGCATCCATGACAGAATTTGGTTCAGGCCGACACCACTTTTTGTGATGATTCTGTTTTTTATTTTAATTACGGATAGGTTAAGAGTTCAGGGATGTATCAATTGGTACCCATTGTTCGTCCAAATTACATACTAATGAATTGATGACATTATCTTGGTTGATTTGGATGTGTATGAGCAACTGTTGTATAGTATGCTTAAGAATTTTGATATATGTTATCATGGGAGAAATTTGATATCTGTTATCCATGGAAAAATTTTAATTGGGGTGTGTTTTAACATTTTGTTCTAACTTCTAACTAATTTTATTTTAAGGGTATTTGTGTCTTCTCAAATAAACATATTTAAAATTTATAGATTAATAGGGTATGTTAAGTAAATTTGGGGGTGCAAATAGCCGCTCCTAAAAAATATACTCTTATGTAAAAAAAATTAAAAAAATCACTGTTTTAAGTTTAAAAAAGATCAACTCAATATTAATTTCTCATTCATAAATAAAAATAAATTTTGGAACCAAGTCCTCGAGCTACACCCACTTTGAGAAAAGCTATGTAGGATGGTAGGTAGACATTTGACAAAAATCGCAATTCTATGTATTAGAAAATTATACTCCCTCCTTCCTATAGAGGAGGAAACATATAGCTTATAAAAAAAAGTAGAAAAAGTACGTGGACAAAAAAATTATAAATTATGCTATGGGAGTGATAAATTTAAGAAGGGTGGGTTGCTTCAATAGTGTGGCATAGTAAGATTACGTTTCCTAAAATATGTAATACACAATCAGTTATGCCATGGAAACATTTCAGAAGACTTCATAGTTGTTTCAAAGTTGCAACAGCTCCACAAGATAACATGATAAAAGCTCAATAGATTATCTTTCACCAATGAAAACTCTCTTAAAAAACTAAGGAATTTGATTCCTATTTGACCAAAATTAAAAAATTTAATATATTAATAGTCATGTGTAGATATTCACCTCAATTTGATGCAACTCAACAAACTTTAAAGGATAAATATACATCACTGAATACATAAATTTTCTACCAACAAAAACTAAGAAATTGACATTAGCATCTATATTCATCCATGTTTTTTCTCAGTGCTAACCTTATAGCTAACACAACTTGATCTCAATTAAAACATAATTCTAAACCCTTGCTCATCTTGTTCACTTATAATTATCAATTATGTTTTAAAAAAAGTGGAAATGCTATTCTACCAATAAAGCCAAGATAATTCATTAATTATACAAATACTACACTCATAGAAAAATGAAGTCCTGAAATTAATTAAACAATTCTTTCCCACCATAAATAATTAAATAATTCTTATGAATAGCTAAACTTATACTCCCTCTGTCCCACCATAACTTTCACACTTCCTTTGTAAATTTAAAGAGGAAGTGTGAAAGTTATGATAGGACGGAGGGAGTACTTAACTTAAAAATCAAAAGAGATGAACAATAATTCACTTGGAATAAAAGCAAAGCATATAAGGGAATTAATAAGGAAATAGTATTTAGAGAGTTAGAAAAATGACAAATAAAAAAAATACAACACATTGACATTATCTATTTAAATGTGCATGTTACTGCCTCTAGAATGTAGCCATTTACTGTATTAAAAAGCTATTCCAACCCATGGAAATATGTCTCTTACATAATTACCCTTACATATTCCTGCCCATTAAAAAAAATGTCTATACTTCTATGGGTAGGAACATGTATGGATATTTAATACCTTTATCTTTAGTTTGCAATTACTAAAATAAAAGGGGGAAAAAGCTCTCAAATTACAATTTTAAGATGTAAATACAATTTAGAAAGCATAAAAGATGTCATCTTCAACTATAAACTCAACAAATGGTCAACTGTATGACTTCTATTGCAAATGAAAACTGATTGTTTAACTACTTTTCATACCAATTTAGATTAAGAATTTCATGAACCATAAAAGGTCAAATAATTATGAAACTAAAATGGGAACAGACTTCATTATAACCACACATTTAAGTACCACACAAAGTGTCTTACCTTTGAAGTGACATACCTTTAGAGTTTTACATATGTGATGTTGAAAGTATATTACAAATTCGGCAACCAATTTAAAGAACAACACGAATTTCAAACTTGTAAATATCAACATCTTAGAGAACTTATTGTATAAAAACTAATGGACACAGAATTCAAAGGGGGGCATTATATACCAGAAATAAACTGAAGTATATCAAGGACTATTGTCAATGGAAAAAATATTACCATTGTATTCTCCATCAAAAATTGGTCTGGAATCATCAAGTCGTTGCAGCATATTCTTCCACCCAATCAACAGATTCACATTAGATGTGACATATGTCCCATGTTTATGGATTTTGAATCAGATTACCCTACAATATGACCAGAAGATTCAATACTTAATATTAGTAGTAAAAGTAGGAATGAAATAAATTTAGTTCCAACTTTTAACAACAAATATTTAGATTAGATGAATGTCAAATAATCATTTTAGGAATTGAAAGACATTGTACTTCCTTAAGAAATTACAGAACTCACACACATAATCATTTTAGAAATTGCTTCATAATTTTGTGTAACTCAGAGCGGAAAATTTGTTTTCATTTAAAATAAGAAGAAAAGAACCAATATAAAAGCAACTATAAGTTTTCATTACATAAGCTAGAAGAATATCTAATATATGTTGAGGAACCTATCTCAAGTTAGCAACTATAAACATCAATGACGTTTGGAAATTTGATTGTCAAGAGAAGGAAAACTATAAATTTCCTTTACCAAAAATAAGAAGAATATCTAATGTAACTACCACAATAAATAATAACTTATGCTTAAAAAAATAAAAAAGTAAAAGAACATCCAATTGAATGACAAAAGTATACCATGAATCCACACATAACCGCAAATATGGAAAAAAGAACAAATTCAGAGATAAAATATGAAAGTTTTATTCAATAAGATCTATACTATTATTCACTACTCAAACTTTATTACTTGTTTTTTTAGTAAAAGTATAATTAAGAAATAAATAACATTATTAGCCACATCACCACATGCACCTGATTAGATTAGGACTAAAATATGATAAAAGTAGACACCCTAAATTTGAAGAAAAAAATGAAAAGACAGATGAAGAAAGAGTAATGGTTTTAGAGAAGACAGTGCAGGCCTTGTCAGGTGATACAGCAACAGGTGCAACGACATATAGCTTTATCAAAGCAGCACAGAAGGATCTTGGAGTTTCATACGGTTGCTTACTCAGTGCCATGCGCCAGACGATTCGAGACTCTTGAACAGGGTTTCTTCAAATTGCATCATTCTTTAAAAAAGTTGTCAACCCCAAAATTGCCTCACGTAAGTATATATATTTTTGAATTTTTAAGTTAATAAACACACCACCATTTAATTGAAGTGTTATTACAGGAGCCTCAACTGTCGTCATCATAGAAATTAGAAATTTATTCAACATCTTTCCTTCTATGACTCATCAATCTTCACCCACCCACTCTTAAAAAAACATATAAAAATCAAGAATAAACTTTTCCAAGAATACTGCAACACCCATTTACTCAATAACTACAAGAATTTTTCCAATCCATCAACACCTTCAAAAGCACCAATCAATTTATTGATAGTGAAGATGTTGCTAATTGTCCCTAATTTCTCTATTAGTTTTATATTTTCCTTCATATTATCAGTCCTTTCAGTTAGGGATGATTTTGAGAGAATCAAGGTTGTAAATAAAGGTATCGTTCCAAAAATCCAGAAAAAATAATATAGAAAAAAAGAATCTTCAACCCATGGTTATCTCAAATATTATCCACATTACAATAACCACTCAATTATATATATACACTAAATCAGTGTGAATGTGAATGCAATGGAATATAATAAATATCAAGCCTCAAAACCATCAAAATACATAAAATTACATAAAAACCAAACCTTTTCATCTTTAGAAGTGTGTGAATGAAGCATATTGAACTCAAAGCTATCCAGCTGGTACCCTTTCCTCTGTATCTATACATAAACCTGCAATGCTCGATTTAACTCATTTTCTCTAAATAACGCATGCACAAGAGACTTGTAGGTATAGCAAGTAAATTGCAATCCCCATTTATTCAATAACTCCAAGCATTTTCCAATACATCATCTTCAAAAGCACAAATCAATATATTGATAATAGAGATGTTGCCAACCGTTTTCACATGATCCATTCGTAATCCAACTTGAATAATAAATTTTCATAAAAAATGCATGAATCCAACGAAAAAAATATCATAAACAATTGGACAGAAAACAAAAACCTAAAAAGGAGCGAAAACATAGACCAACTTGAAACATAGATCATCCCAAAGATTTGAAACAAACCAACCGAAAATTTGTATATGATTACGGCTTTGACAAAATAAATAAATCTATATCAGATATTTACATAAAGTCAACAAAACCCATTCCAAAATTCAAAATAAATACATGAAACAGTGCCGATTAGGGCTTTCACAAGTTGGATAGAACAAATCCCAGGATTTTCTCAAGATTCAATCAATAATATCATATAAATACACAAAATCAATATTCACCAATTCGAAAATCTGAAACAAATATACCAGACTCTGGCGATTAGGGCTTTCACAAATTTGAAAGAATAAAACTGAAGATTTTCTCAAGATGCAATCTAGATTTAGTAAAGAAATTTACAAAAGGAAATCGACGATTGGTGCTTTCACAAAATGAATCATTGATTTCTCACATAGATGCGGCTTAAATATCAAAATTTCAAGAGAATTTATCCAGAGAACGAAGAGAAGAGTGAAAGGTGAGAGAAACGTAAGGTGAGAGAAAAGTAAGATAAAAGTAATGTCTATAGTTTTAGTCAATGATGTTGATTTAATTGAAATAAATCTGGAGATCAGTGCATATAAGTTACCATTAGGTAAATATTAATTAATCAAAAGTGGTGAAATTAGTTTTTTTTTTTTTGGGGGAATAAGTTTTAAAATAGGTGATAAAATAAGTGTTATTATATATATAAAGATTAGTATTATGTAGTCTTACTATTATTTAGGAAAAAAAAGAATAAATTAAATAAATTAATCCTTAAAATAACATTACAAATTATTGCTAAAAGAATTAAATAAATAAATTAATATAGCTTTCATATAAAATAAAAATATTATATGATGAAAGTTACATGGAGTGGATTCCTATGAAAATGAAAAATATTTTCATTAACAAAAGAATAGTTTATTTTCAAAGAGTAATTTTTTATATATAAAAAAAATATGGATATATAGAAACAAACTCTACTCGTAATAAATCTATATCTCGCAGAAATATTCATATGTGGGAACATATTAATATTTTATTAATGAATGTGGGATTTATATTTAATAAATATAAAGATAATTTTCAATGACGAAATATTTTTGCAATAAAAAATATAATAAATAATAAATAAACTATGCTTGTAAACTTGTGAAAACTCATTACAAAATTCAAATAATTAAATTTATTTTAATTGAATATATAAGTAAATACAAGAAAAACAAATACCTTACAATTTTGAACAATCATTATAAAATTCAATTAATTAAATTTATCTTAATTGAATATACAAGTGAATACAAGAAAATAAAATCCAACATAAAATTTATGTTTTTTCTAACTTCAAATGATAGCCCGATACGAGGGGAAATGAGAGGACATGAAAGTTAATATATATATATATATATAAAAGTAAAAAAGTCATGTTTTCTGCCCATTTTTATTTTAGTAAATAGAAATTTTTTTTATACTGTTGATTTATTTATGGCCACGGCTATCCACACACAATATTTTATCGCATACACTCATTAGTTAATACACCATTTAAAATTATATATACACCCTCACTGCTTTTACAATAATATCCTTGAGATTTAAATCACTTCATCCACACATTTAGCATTCAATTTTACACCATGCCCCCAGGCCCCAACAATCCTCTTTTAATACACCCATCCAACATGAAAGGTTTCAAAGCAGATTAGAGAATAGAAAGAAGAGATGGCGATTAATCATCAGCAGAAGCCCCAGCTGTCGCTCTGGTTGGATCATCATAAAACCACATGTTCATCCCTTCCGGTTCATCCGGCATGATATGAATCAGATTGCGTCGAGTAACGATTGTCAATTTTCTAGCAATTTAGCAATTAGTTATCAGAAATTTAGCAATTAGTTTTTTTTTTAATGTTCTTGAAGAGAGTAAGAACTAAGAAGGATGAGTGTATTTTCACAATTCGTACGTCTGTACGTGGCCGTGGGGGGTGAATTATGCATGTATTATTTAGTTGTTAGGGTTATTTTTTAGTTATGTAGTAAAAAATTGGGTGTAGATAGTGGTGACCTTTATTTATTTACTGATACGGTGCTGTATTTTTTTATAGCTCATCTTTATTTTTATTTTTTTTATCGATACAATAAATAGCATTTCACACCAATTGAGAAACCCCAATTCCCCAGCAGCATGCTAAAGATTTTCTGTTTTCATCTTTAATTTATGTATGCAAAATTTGAATTTAAAAGTTAAAAATCAAACTCAAATTAAAACCATTCATCTTCCAGACATTAATATTAATTGAAATGCTAAGTATTACCCAAAATATTAGATGTGGTGCATCTAAATTGCCAACATATTTAGATTATCACGTCTAAAATACTCACTTTTTAAGATATTTTACCAATAATAGCCCTAAGATGGCCAACATGTCAGTTTTGGGCAAGAGAGAATTTTTGGGACCTATCATGTGTCGGACTTTATTTCCATCTCTTTTTTATCCGTACAGCCATGCACCGAATTGGGCCAATTTTTTTTAATGCTGAACATGCGCCATCGGACATGGAAAAACAAATAAAGTTATTTTAAAACAAATAAAGTTATTTTAATTAATGATGTCCGCCTATCTTACTAAAAAATTATACTAACTTTTTTATCAAACACTGGACATGAGTGTGTGAATTGGATTTTTTTTCTTAAATAAAAATGAACAGTTCACAGGAGATGGGTGTGTAAATTGGATTTTTTTTAAAAGTCCACCGGACATGGGTAAACATCGGACATGAGTGAGTGGATAGTCCACTGGACATGGGGTATACATGGTTAGTGAATTGTTTTTTTTTCTTTTAATTAGTCCACCGAACATGGAAAAAATGACAGTAAATTGATTTTTTTTAATTAGTCCACTGGACATGGACAAAAATGAGTGTGTAAATTTTTTTTTTTTTCTTTTAGTTAGTCCATAGAACATGAATAAAAATGAGTGATTAAATTGAATTTTTTTTATCAGTTCACCGGACATGGCTAAACATGGGTGAGCCATGAATTAATTTATTTATTTTTTACACAACTCCACTCACTCACCGGACATGTCCCATATTTCAAAAAAATATTTTTTTTATTGTGTCTACCCACCCCAACGGACATACTTTTTTTTCTTTTTTAAAAATGTTTTGATTAAGTTCCACAACCCCTATCCGGTGATAAGAAAACAAAAAAAATTTCTTAAAATCACTAGCGGATATGCATTTATTATATATATATATATATATTGGTGTTCGGTGATAAATTAAAGAATAATAGAGAAAATTTTATGAGCGGACATAGGGGATTTGTTTAAAGAATAAATAAAATATGAGAGAAAAGGATATAATTTTTAATTTGTCATGGCGCATGAGATGTCATGCAGATTCAAGCTTTTTAATTTTTTTTCTCTTTGAAATGTCTTTGTTGATGTGTTTAAGTTTTTTTTATTATTTTTTTATATGTCTTGCGTTTCAGTTTTATAATTTTTTTATATTTTTAGTTGGGTGATAGTGATTAAATATAATCCATAAATATATAAGACTAAAATATCCTTATTTGTTAAGACATATATATTCCTATGTAATTTATAAATTAAGATTTTTATATGTACCCTAATTAAATTTCTATTTGTACCACATCTCATGAACTATAATCTTTATGAGAAATCTCTAAAATTTTCACACGTAATTGAATATTCCTTTGGCGGCACCATATATCATACTGCAAGTTACGTAACGATTTACTGAATTAAATCAATTCGAAATTTCGAGCGAACAGTTTTCGTGTCAATCTAGAGGTATTTTGTTGGATATTTGGTGTAATCAGAAGCCTTTTAGTGTCGGTACCTATGCTGATTTGGGATTGAATTAATAAAAATATATTGAGCGTTTGTAGGTAAACTCCAATGATGAGAATTTTTTTTGTGTTGTGAGGGAATCTGAAGCCCCAAGAGATAAGGATCATGATTCTTGGAGGCTTTGCGAAAGGGAAAGTTGGAGGCAATCGTCAATGACCCCGTCATTTGATTCTCTCAACTCTTTGTGGAATATAAACACTAGTCTATTATTTTTCTGATTCTTGTTTTCCAGGGGATCATCATTTGAGTTGCATGTGGTGCTTAGTGGATTGGATTTGTTATGCTTATATTTACACAGATTTAGGGTATTACACAATTATGATTGTATGATAAATGGTGATTCATATTCCATTAAATATCGTGGCATTTGCTCAATTTGTGAGGCAGTTCATTGACCAAAATCACTTCTTACTTTGCTGCTGTGCCTTCTTCAAAACTCCTTAATTTTGTTATAAAGAATTCTTTTTCTCTCAAGATAAAGAAATTAGTAGGGTGTTGATTCTTCGTTGTTTCAGATCTATAAATGGAAACCCCTCTCACTTTGTGCGCTATGAAGGGATGGAGAGAATGAATGTGGTAATTAAAAGGTTAAATGGGTTTATATTTAATTAAAAGGATAAAGTGGTTTAAAATGGGATATATTTATTAATTTATGTATATATCTTTTAATTTTGGTGGGGTACATTTAATAATTGGTAAGTTCAGTTTAATTAGGGGAATAACCGCACTCTGTTATATTCTTTTTCTTTAGATATGTCAGGCTATTTACACAATTAGTTTGGATTTTTTTTTAATTTTACTTATTTATATCTTTATAGTCCATTTATTTCACCCACGACATGCCAAATTATTAAAAAAAAAATTGATTGTGTCCGGTGATCTTTTAATTTGATCTTGTAAAGTATTTTATGTTTATCCATAATTTATAAAAATAACATATATAATTAATTTTATATATAAAGTGAAAATTTAAATACATTGATTAAAATTTTTTAAAAACTTCTTGAATAAATAATAATTAATTTTTTTTAAAAAAGTAGGTTTTGGGTGAGACCGTCTCACGAATTCTTTTATGTTAGATGGATCATATCCTATCCATTAATATAATATATAAGAGAATTAAAGAAAAAGAAGGGCCTTATTTGGATTGGATAATTAACATCACGTAAATTTTAATGAAATTGGCGGGCCTAAAGAAATTCGCCGGCAACGGTCGTAGAGCAAAACAGGTAATTCAAGTCAACTAGTATTTTTTAATTTTAATAAATAATAATATTATTATATTATTATTATTATTTATTATTATAATATTATTAATAATCAATTACTATAATTAAATTATTTTGTTATCACTTTATCTTGATCGGATATCACTTTATATTAAAAAGAGTTGATATTAGGTGCACCTGGGTGTAACGGTGCACCCATATGTGTATAACTTTTTATTCTATTTTGTATACATGTTATTTTATTTTGTATACGTGTTTCTTAATAATTGTATACTTTTTTCACACTAAGTTTTTCATTAAAAAAACTAGCATTCATATGTGTATAATTTTTTATTCAATAGTGTATACATTTTTTTAATAATTGTATTTTTTTACACTTAATTTTTTATTAAAAAAACTAACAATTAAATTGTATAAATTTTTGTTGATAATTGTTAGGGATGACAATGGGTATGGTTGGGTACGGGTATGGCAAACCTACCTACTACCCTATACCCTACCCTCCCTACCCATACCCTACCCTATTACCCTAAAATATAACTTCGGGTAGGGTATGTATATATCCACTGGGTATACGGACAATCCGTGGGCAAACGGATACCCGCAATCTTGATAGATTTTGCGGATAATCCACGGTTACCCGAACCCACCCGATCCAATTTAAAAAAAAAAACTATAATACAACAAAAAAATAATTATAATACATAAATAAATAACCTAAAATAAAACATGCAAATTAAAAAACAAAGTCAATAACAAAAAACATCTAAGTCTATGTGCGTTAATAAGAAAATAATATTATTTTTAAATAAAAATAATTATAAATAAGACATAATATTATAACATAGAATAAGATTTATTATAATTCTTAATTACTTATATTTATATTGGGACAAGAATATAAATTTTAATTAAATTTATTAAACATATTATAATAAATAAATATTAAATACATCATAAATTTTACAACAACAATATTATTATATTAAAAATAAAATATTAGATTTAGACATTTAATTAAATATATAATACTATTTTACCCGAATATATATATATATATATATATATATATATATATATATATATTCGGGTAAAATTCTGGTCGGGTACGGATAAAAATAAGAGAACCCGTACCCTATCATTACCCGCATAATTCCCTTTCGGGTTCGGGTACTACCCTACCCGTTACCCGATTTTATTAAAAATGTTATCACTTTTATTGTTCCAGCGAATTGTTCGTGAAATAATAATAATTCAATTAGATGGATATCACATTTCTTTCATATAAATTAAAAATATTATCACGTTTTATTCATTCTATAAACTGTTAATGAAATACACTTTTGCAATTAGTCTTCATTTTTATTTAAAGATACTATCACTTTTATTTTAAAATGTTATTACTTTTTTTTATAATATAATTTTTTATGAAATAGTTCACAATACTATTATCATTTTTTATCAATTGGGTATCACTTTTAATTATAAAGGTTATCACATATTATTATATTTTATAAATTCCCAATTAATTTTACTCTACAACTAATTTTTTAATTCCATAACAGCCATACATGGCCCTTTATTTTTTGTTAATTGGGTTAATGGATGATCCATCTCACATAAGAGGATCCGTGAGACGGTCTCACCCAAATCTTTACCTTAAAAAATATTCTTATCAATTATATAAAATATCAATATTATTTTTAATAAATATTATCGATGTTTATTTTTCTAAAAAGTTGTTTTTTAAAACCTATCATTACAGGACATGAAACAAAATTAAAAGAAAAAAATCTTTTATTTATTCACTCAACAAACTATCGGAACATATATATGTATATATGTTAATCAAAGGTTTTTTTTTAAGTCCATCGTCACCCACCGGACATGCCACATGATTCAAAAAAAAAAATTGACTGTACCCGCCCACAATCCCCTCTGTCCGCCCACAACCTCCCACCCCACCAGACATGTCCCATGTTTTATTTTTATTTTTAAAAAGGCTTTGATTAAGTGTTTACAAACCCATGTCCGCCCACAAAAAAAAAGTAAAAAATTACACAATTCATCCAGCGGACATACGCCAAATATTTTTATTTTTTATCATTGGACATGAACCAAATATTTCCTATTATTATTATTATTTTAAGATATGGACGGACACTCACTCTTGATTAAATCAATTTTTTTTTTTTTGGAAATATGAGCCATGTCCGATGGGTGGGTTGTGTAATTTTTTATTTTTTTGGTGGGCGGACAGGAGTTTGTGGACACTTAATTAGCTCTTATTTTATTTTATTTCAACATGGGACATGTCCGGTGGGGTGGGAGATTGCGAGTGGAAAGGGATTATGAGCGAACACAATCAAAAATCTTTTTTTTAATCATGTTGAATGTTCGATGGTTGAGGTTGTGTAATTTTTTTTAGTGATATATGCGGACATCTTTAATTAAAATAAACTTTTTTTTTGTTTGGGGATATGGGTGGACATGTCCGGTGGATAAAATAAAGAAAAAATTGTGTGAAAAAAAGAAGGAATTTGTTTGACCCATGTCCAGCGTTAAAAAAAAGAATTTTTTATTTAGATATTTAAGATATTAGAATATTAAAAGGGTCAAAGATTCTTTCCTATTTCAACTCTCTTAGGGAAAAAAATGTAACTTTCAGCATCCACTTTTACAAAAATCAGCAAAAGAGTCTGACATGTGTAAGTGGGGATAATTAAGAAAAATTAATGAAAAAGTTGGCAAATTAGATGATTTTTTAACATGGACAAAATTGATGTCCCATTTATTAAAGTGGGTATTTGACATGTGTCCTTAATATAAATGTCTTGCACCTCTCTTATTAGGTGACGGTTGAGGTTTACATTTGAGATGATACTCTCTCTTCATGTTTTAACACTATTTTTTTCTAATTTCTTTAAAAAGGCAGAAACTTCACCAAAACGCTACAGAGAAGAGTCGCAAGAAGACTATCTCTGAGTTCAACTAGTCGAAGCGCCAAAAGCCATACAACATACTTAACCTTCTAGATAAAGAACCGAGTCACTTGTTGAGTCTTTGACCCTTTGCAATCCACCTTAGTCGATGAGCAGTCCCATCCGGGTGCAGCGGAGGCGACGAAGACGAGAGTGTGAAATCAGTGACGAGATAACTTTTTGAAGCCTCCGACGACAAGCTTGGATTCCTACAGCGAGAGAGGACGATCATACGGCATTGTTTGCCTTCGGTAACGCTTCTTATGAAATTTTCCTCCGGTAACCCCGCTGCTATACGAATAAGAGTTCATGTTGGTCGTTGCTTCGCCTTCTTCGGCTTTTGCATTAAGAAGGGCCTCTTTTGAATAATCCCTTTCAACACCTCTAATTCTTGCGTAGATTTTTATCTTTTGGGTCATTTGCTTTGGTCATTTATCAGTCTTCTCTAGACAATATCTTACATTTACTAATCTATATTTACCTCCTTCATCTTTCTTCTCAGAAAATGACCATTTAAAGTAGAGGTGAAGAAAGGGCCATGGACTCAGAGAATAAAATAGGTTTCTTTCTTCTTCTTAATGTTACTCTACTACTCATAATCATTTAGAGAGAGAGCTAGAGAGAGAAAGAGAGAGAGAGAGAGTTGGTTTGATTTATTATAATTTATTTAAATGATGAAAATTTAAATTACTTGCAAGGTCGGGTAGTTCCAAGTAATAATCTGCAATATTTTCCATCAGTATACTAAAAAGGAGATGCAGATTTCTGGACAGACATATACTAAAAAGATAACCATTTTAATTTTAATCTTTTCGATTACAATTGTCAAGTTTGTAGAGCTTCACAATGATAAAGCTGGATTTGATGATCTTGCTATAATGATTGGGATTGGCACTATAAATGACAGAAGTTGTGAAAAGGATCATCCGATATGTTGCTGGAACAAGTGAGATGGGACTATGGTTTTTGAAGGATACAAACAACTCACTAGTTGGCTACAGCGATGCTGATTGGGCAGGTAATTGTGATGACAGGAAGAGCACGAGTGGTGGATGCTTTTACATGGGTAACAATCTTGTTTCTTGGCATAGTAAAAAAATAAAAATGCATATCCCAATCCACTGCTGAATTTGAATATATTGCTGCTGGAAGTTGTAGCACACAACTGCTTTGGTTAAAAAAATATGTTAGATGATTATGTGCTTGAGACAGATGCTTTAGTGATTTTTTGTGATAACACGAGTGCTATAAACATTTTCAAAAATCCAGTACAACACTCACTCACTAAACATATTAGCATAAGACATTATTTCATTAGAGATTTAGTTGAGAAAGAAGTATTTAAGTTGGAGTATATTTCCACTTAGAACAACTTGTAGACATATTCAAGAAAGCACTTGATTTTGAGAGGTTTTCTTCACTTAGGAAATCTCTTGGACTGTGCATTCCATGAGTCAAGCATGATGTTTCTTAGAGTGTCTCTACACTCGAAGCGATACTACTGTAAGTTTTGTCATTTTATGTCGAAATTAGTGATTTGGTAGCAAATTTTCTTACTGCTAACTATATTCTGGTTTAATCTTGAGGTGCAATTCTGGACATACATAGCTGAAAACACTAGTTCTAAAAAATCAAAGGTCTAAACATGTTGAGTAACTAGGCACACGGGGCTGACGATCATGATGTGTTCTTTTCTAAGGGCTGTTTAGTTTCAAAAAAGGAATAAGAATACTCTTGGACTAACACTGAGTAACCAGACACACGGGGTTGACAACCACGATGTGATCTTTTCAAAAGGTGGTAAGTTACTTGAGATTGAAAAATGCATAAAAATCCATAAAAGGATATAAGTGTATGTGTGTCTGCATAAAAAATCAACCTTGATTGATTTTTCCAGAATGTTTTTAGCTCATGAAAATATGTTATTAAATTAATTATTTTCAATACATTAAGTGATGAAATTTATAGTATATTTATTTATTAATTATGCATATTGTTTATCTTATTTAATTATGGCTAATTTTTTTCTTAATATTAGTTAGTGGGCCATAATGTCTAACTACTGCATTCTTTTCTACATTAATACACAATCAGCAGTTATCACTTAGTGGAAGTAAATCTCGAAGTATGATGTGAGTTGATATGGTGTGAAGATTGCTTGCTTGTTTAATCATTACGCATCACACTCTCATACATACTTTTGATTTCAAAATTTAAATTGATATCTCACTCACATATCTCAACGTCTCCTCTAAAGACAAACCTTCCCTCTTCCAGAGCAAAATATTCCTCTTCATCCAAACCCTCTGCTTCCTTTCGCTAATCAACTCCACTCCAAACCCTAGCTTTGATGGCCGAGAATGTCGTGACTGGTGCTGCTTAGAATGTGAATCCTGATGCTGCTACATCGCTGCTTAGACCTGTTATAGAGTCAGCCATACCCATTAAAATTGTCCTTCCTCAAGGTACTCCCGACTCTGTATTTCTCTTGTTTCAGGCTCAGGTCGCCGATTCAGGCTTTATTGTGTCTCGAATCGAAGTCTCAATGCTTAAACCTCCTCCTACTGATGTCCAATCTGATATTCCCACTCCATCATCTGAAATTCCCACTCAAAATCCTACTTTTTCGTCTGATATACTCGTCAAGAATCAGCTCTCTGAAACTTTTGAACCATCTGACCCTATTCAAGTACCATTCACATCATCACCCATTGCTTCTCCTATCCATACTGAGCTAATCCGACCGTGTCTTCTCCTTCGTCATCACCGCCTATTCCTATTATGTCAAAGGTGTCCAAGAAGACTGCTTCTAAGCGCAAAGATCCACCCATGTGTTGGTCTGTTCGTGTCCAGAAGAAGGGTCAAACTATTACTTCACTGGATGTAATAAGTACTACCAAAGGTAAATCTCTCATTTCCCCATCTGATTTTGATGATGACTCTGCTCTGATGGATGTGGATGTTCCTAGAGAGAACCCCACGATGGTTGAATTCTAATGCAACACTTGAAGAAGATGTTGGTGATCTGGGCCAGCTGATTGATGATATTGCCACTGCTGTTTCCACTGATAAAGCAACACCTGCTGATGCGTATGCAGATTTCTCTGATCCTGATCCTGAACCTGATTCATCGTCTGATGATGAAGATGATGCACCTGAGAATTCTGAGAAAGGTGCTACCTCTGATAAATCTGATGAGGATGCTCCTGCTCCCGATGATGAAGTTGCTCTAGAAAATGCTAAAGATGATGATGATGATGAACTGGCTGATGATGCTGATGAAGATGATGATGATTCTGACTATGATCCTGAGAATTTTGGAACTAATCGTTTCTACTTTGATGATGGTAAAGCCAAATACAAGAAATTTCCTAAGAAAGATGTCATTCATGAAAGGAAAATGAAAGAGTCAAACCTTGTCACACACAATCTCACTCAATTCTTTGAAGAACGAAGTTTGCTCAAATCTCTCAGGTACTCTAGTACTTTCTGCAGCAGTTGGATTTGTGAGTTTTATACAAACATTAGTTCAAGCATGATTAAGAGTACTAGTCCTAAGTTTGGAAAGATTTACTTTAGGAAAAAGATTATGATTTTTCTCCTGAAAAGATAAATGCATTGTTGGGGACTGTACATGCTGAAAGTGATGATGATATCGATGATATGGATGCGATTGTTTCTATATTTACTGGTGGTCTGATTACTAGCTAGCCTAAGAAGTTGTTCAGTCCAAGTCTTACAAGTTTACATGCTGTCTTGCACAAGCTTTGTGTCTACAATTGGTTGCCTACCTCAGACATCACTAGAGTTACTACTGAGTATGTCGTGCTAATTTATAAGAAAGGGAAAAACCTACCATTTAACCTTGGAGTGGTGATTTATAAAAATTTAATAAGTTATGGTGGGAACATCTCTAAAGTTGGTAAGTTATCATACCCTGCATTGTTCCATCACTTGCTGTCGGATCAAGGTGCTAAAAAGGGTAAAGGTGATTTTTTATCTGCAAGTGCTCTGGTGTTAGGTATTTCTAAACCTCTGCTTGAAGGTAACCGCATTGTTGATCTACTCTACGTGAACCCTGCTCCTGCTCATGAACCTGAACCTAAAAATGTTGCTCCTAATGCTGGCAACACCACTGTACGCACAGATGCTCCTGTTCAATCTGGAGAGGTAGTTTCTGTTACTGTGCATCGCAGGTACATTGAAGAGCAAGCTACTGCACTCGCACGCCAAGTGTCTCATCTTAGACCCCAAACCTCTGCTTTGAATAAACAAGCTGACTGACTAGAACAAAGAGCTCAGTTCTGGACTTGTTTGCTATCCACATCGGGGGAGAGGTACCTGATGCTGCCCAAAATGCTATTGTTGAAAGCTCAAACTCAGGGGGAGTTGTGATCGAAGAAATCACTGGAGAACCAGAAGAAGAAAATGTTGATAGTGCTGGAGGTTCTAGTGTTAATGTTGCTGATGATGCTGCAACTTAGGGGGAGTTCATATAGTAAGGGGGAGAGCCGCAGATCAGAAGAAGAAAGCTTGATGCTTGATGAACTGACAAAGAATGGTGGATTGTTGTTGTTGCTGATCTAACTCTCTAACCCTCTGACTATTTGATGATGATGATTTGTTAAACTGATATTTCTAATTTCCTGCTTATTTGTTGGATACTTAGTTTTCTTTCAGTTTGATTATTGCTCTGAACTTATATTTACTAGGTTGCTTATTCTTTTGGAATTTTAGTAGCTTTAGTTTCACTCTCTTTTACCTCTGAACTAAGCTCTAATCTTATTGGTTAAATATGCAGATTGCTTTGTTACCTCTTTGGTAATAATGCTCTGAAGTGCTTAGTTATTTTGTACAATTGTCGAACTAACATCTGATGTATTATATGGATATCTTGTTTTATCTTGTTTCTTTGCATCAGGTTGTGTGGTTGCGGATAGATGTGATTGGGGAGATTGTTGATGTGAAGTGTTGAGACCAGTGTCGTCACATCTGGAATTACACCGATCCTCCACCAATTATTATTTAACCACTAACATGTCCGTGTGGTGTTGTGCTTGATGTTGCTTTCAAAATTATGGCAGTTGAATGAAGAACTTGCATAAAGGGACCCACAAGCTTGGAGAGCAATCTGGAAAGTTTTAAAAGTCCAGAAGATTCTAGAAGTTGAAGATAACTACCCAAAGTAGTGGGCTGGTTATTTTCTGATCATGGGTGGTTGTCATATCTCCTAGTAGACCACTCATTTGAAGAAGGCTGCATCATGATTCACGTCTATAAATAGAAGTTGTCAGACTTCATTCCTGGCGCACGAAAATTTGGAGAGTTCCTACATAGAGAGTCGTCGGACTTAGAGTTTATTCGATTAAGTTCCTCTTATAGTATTTTCACTGGTGTTGTAACATCTCGTTCTGCATCACATGTATGGTATTATCCCGTACATTTTGTATGTACTGTTCACAAGCAGTGAAAGTGCATACTTGAAGTAAGACTTAGATCTAACAATCTAGGTTTTTCCATTTGGGAACATGTTTAGGATTTATATCTGTGTGTATTCGAAGAGTGCAAGAAATATTTTCATCTCTTTGAATCTAATTTTGTTATCACTTTTTCTAAGTATAGTGATATTTTTGTCATGAGGTCGCTACAAACTTATTTATAAGTTTGTAGAAAGATTGAGTAATTTTGTGTGTTAAGTCTTCCGCTGTACAAACTTGCAATCTCGTATTCAAGTTTCAATTCTGATAAGAGTCGGTTTTGTATGAAGTATTACCACACTAAGGACAACATCACAGACGTAAACACACTTACACAACTGAGCGCAATGACAAATCTGCATGTGCTCATTATGCTTCGGAATCTAAAAAATGCATATGTGGGGTGGATTTTCTTTTTAATCGGGTGGAAATGATGACTGAATTGTGCAAGCTCATTATCTCTTATATTATATTTTGGGGGGAGAGAGGATAATGTTTGGTCTGAAGGTACCAATCGTTTCAATTGTTATAGACAAGGGGGGTTCTGGTGGAGCTCTTCGTCACTAGGTTGTTCATTAATAATGAAATTATAGAATAGTTTAAAATGCTTGATTTAGATTGTTGATCTGAGTTTATTGAGAATTGAAGAAGTATAATAAAGCAGTGTATTACTCTGTTTGATGCAACTGATAGCGATTATAATAAGTTAATTGTACACTAATTAGATGCAACTTTAACTCTTAGTATAAATATTCGATGTCCAAAATATGATCTTGGATGTCCTGTTATATTTTGGTGTTACATCTCTAGTTACACAAGTTAGATGAGTGACACGTATGCGGAGAGAAAAATCTCAACCTTTCCCCTTAGGATTGATTTTTAGGGTATAGATTATTTTATCCAACGTGTCAATCATTCACCGGTTTATAATAGGAAATGCAATGCCAAAATATAAGAGGAGATCCGAACCGCCAAAATATAATTTGTTAACGTTGTTGTTTCATCTGTTGTGTGTCTTTAACTAAGGGCTTTTGTTTCTACAAATGGATTCGCTCACAACTTGAATGAATACATGGACATGTTCTCTCTCGATATCTCAAAGTGCATCTTCGATGATGCAGTAGATATTATATTGACCAAAAAACTTGGTGCATTATCCGGCGTAAGTCAATTAGAACAACTCTTTACCTAGATCCCAACTTAAATGGTGAAATTCATGTAGCCTTTGTGAAGTTTGGCACCTTGCATCATGCTTCTACTTAATGCATGTTTTTCTTTGTTAATAATTTTGGATCAAAGTATGCTACAAGATTATTTGTATCCATAAAATGTCCACTCGATTTAATCCTCATCTCAATCTTTGATGTAAAGTGAACTAAAAATTAAATATTTATACTCCACTTTTTAGTTCAAATAGAAAATAAATTATCAAATTAATTATTTTGAAAAACCTTTAAATTATCTTAACAATAATAAATGTCTTTCCGTATAGACAAAGTCTCTTATGAGACGTTATTTATGTGAGACGTCGTGCTGCCTCCACCTCCCAGCGTTATCGTCCTGCGCCGGCTGTGGAATCACCCAGAGATATCTCACTACCCGTCTTTGCTGCGGTGCGGGAAAATCATACAGGGTGGTGGGAAGGGGGCTCACGGGTAGAAGAACATGATGTTAACACATGGGAGAGGAGAGATATAGACAGAGAAGAAAGACCCTTAATCTTCGCACGTTTTTTCACAGGTTTTTGGTTGGGAAAAGTATTAATTGAATTTTTGTGGAAAATAATTTAAGTGGGGGTAATACAGTATTTTCACTGAATTTATTTTAGATATTCGGGTGCCTTCAGCAAAACATTGGGTGGCAGTAGTGCCGCCCAAAAATTATTACTCTTAAAATTTACTAAATATAACATCATAGGAATTTAAAATTTAAATTATGGAGACTTTAGAAAAGAAATTTAAAAGCCCACAAAAAATCTATCATTATATATAAAGCAAAATCTATTGTACCAATGTGTTTACATCCAATAGGGCCAAATTTACTCACTTATGATTTTGACCTAACATATATAATACATTTGGACTCTAATTTTTTCATTTTCTCTCAGTATTATCTTTTTTCCACGCCCACGCCCAATTAGCTCTTCGTGGCTCTTCTCCCTGCGCCTTGTGTGAGCTTAATCGATCCTTAGATACAAATATATGGGCAAAGACTTGTGTGAGACCGTCTTATGCAAGGATTTACATGAGATGAGTGAAAAGTGATAACTTGTATAACGAAAAGTGATACTGAATTAATGAAAAGTGATAATATTATTTTATTAATAATTAATAATATAAATAAAAAGTTATAATAAAGAAAGTAATAGTAATATTTTATACAAAAAAATAATAATATTTTAAAAAGTATAAAATGACCCGATAACTATTCCTCCCTCGGCTGTTGACGAGAATGAGAGAATTGAGAAGCAATTTATCATAAGAGAAGATTAATTTTCTTCTTCTCCGCCGGAGGTGCATTTGGAATTAGCATTCCTCAAATCTTTCTATCATGCCCGTAAGCTCTCGCGCCTCCTCTGATTATCAATTTCTAATTCAACTTATTTTTACGATTTGAATATGCATTTCACCAGATCCAAGATTCAGAGTTGTTGATTTACAATAAATGTTTGTTCTGTTGCTGATATAGATTCAGCATGCGTAATTGTTTCTTTAATTTGGCGTGGGTTTAAATGATGGGGTTGATTAATTAGCCGGTTGATTCAGTTCAATAAAGCTGTAGTGTTGGAGGTTGAACCTCCGAGCGTGGTGAGGTATTTGATCGGAGCAGCGGTGATGATGTTGGGAGTGGTGTTGCCAGTGGGATATATGATGTTTCGCAACAAAAGAGTCCCTCCTTCTTCTTCTTACTCCAAACAGACGTAGGTGTGCTTTTCTCATATTATTGCAAATCATCCATTTTCGAGGAATTCTAGTTGTCTTAAGTGCTGCATTTGTTTCTGGATTAGATTTGTGGCTTTTCTTTCAATTGGTGAGATTAGTTCTTATATGTTTGATTTCTTTTTCTCTTACCTTTTTGTTTGGAGGCATATGTTGAATTTGTTCTTATATTGCTCTTTGAGTGGAGCCTGGCTTATATGAATGCTTCAATTCTTCTTCTTTTGTTTTGCTACCTCTTTGTCTTTCTGTCATTTTTCTTTCCAATTTTGGAATTTTATTATCTTCATTGGGATTTGTTCTTTAAGTTCTTGGAGCTAGGTGAAGATTATGCTCAAGTGTAATGGCTTGGGCAAAGGACCATCTATACTCCTCACTTTATTCAATTTTGATCAAGTGCACCCTCAATCTATTTTTTTTAACATTTAAGCCCTTCAGCTTTATTAAAGAATCAAATTTACCCTTTTTCTTTAATTAGAAGAACAAAATTGCATTTTGTTGACTAAAAAATTTTACACCACTCAATGGGTCCCATGGTTAAAAATGAAAAATTTTCAGCTGGAAAATTTGCCATCTTCTCCGGTGCATGATAGCTTATCTGATTCCGCTTCTTGGGTGAGTCTTCTCTATTTTCATTGAATTTAGACAGTACTCTAGCTTGTATCTCAGACCAAGTTGAATTCTTGAAGGCATATAAGAGGCATTTTCCGTCTGCTTGAGTTATCAAACGCCACTGAGGCTACTATATTAGATAAGGTGAATCTGATTGCTCCAATGTTAACCAATAGTCACAATTTGAACTGTTCTAGTTTTGGAAAACCATCGCCTAATCAGTAAATTGGTGGACTTGACAGATATGTGTTGCACTTAATGTGAACAAGAAGAGTGTTGACTGTGACAGTGATGTCTATTGCAATCTGCTATCTAATCTGGTTCAAGTGAAAGAGCTGTTAAAAAGATAGAGATGGCAAATTTTCCGGAAGATTTTCATTTTTGACCATGGGCCCAACCCATTGAGTTGTTAATTTTTTTGGTCAACAAAATGCAATTTTGCTCTGCTAATTAAAGATAAAGGGTAAATTTGATTCTTTAAAAAAGTTGAAGAGCTTGGATGTTAAAAAAAATAGATTGAGGGTGCATTTGATCCTCATGAATAAAGTGAGGGTATAGATGAGCCTTTGCCCTAATGGCTTTGATTCCATTGATTTATTATTTTTTAATATGCTGATGAACGGTTGTGCTTGGATCCAATGTAGGGAATGAGTTGAAATTGATTGGTCAGTCAATATATTTTTGCAGGAACAAGGTTTTGATATAGAGTTGTTTTGGAGCCCCAGGATTATGTGTTTATGTTCCAGGTGGTTGTGATTTGAAGGGAAAAATAGTGGATGAAGAAGACTGATGTATCTGCCAAATTGCTTGTACATGTTAGAAAAAATCTACTTATGTGGCCCTGCTGAGTTGGTTTTATGATATACCGTTACCGTAAAGTTTATATATACTTGTCATATTTCTTTGTGAATCTGTCTTCAGTTTTGTTCATTTTCGCAATTGTGTTATTGATATTCACTTCCTCTAATTCAGCATTTGTTACCTTTTTCTTTTATGCAAAGTTATTGCTTCTCATTTTCCCTTTTTTATCTACTGATAAATTGGAAACTTCTTTCTCTATATTCAGATCTGTATGCTGTCTGATTATTCATCATCTAAGTTTGCTGTAAGGTGATTTCTTTTCACAGCTTAAGAATGTAGATATGGAATTGCTCGTGCAATGAGATGCTCTATTAGCATGGTTTGTTGCATAATTATATATTTGTTCTTTATGAAGTGCTATCATTTGTGTTACGAATTGTGTATTTCATTTATGAAGCACTAGCGTGGTTTGTTGCATATTTTTATATTTGTTCTTTATGAAGCGCTATCATTTGCAATGAAATGCGCCATCATTCGTGTTGCGAATCGTGTAGAACATGCTACCACAGAATGACTCCTATCCCTGAATTGATAAAATTCCTATATAATTTGGAGTTACTCCACTTGGCGTTTCTATCAATGTTTGGTGTGAAAGGCCTTGATGGGTTAGCCATTTTAATGCATCAACTGGATATATAAAGAAATTGCAGTGTGTTCTTTATTCTTGGCTTGGCTAGATGTGTCTTCAGATGTCATCGTGAGCTTTTTACCCTTAGAAATGAGTTGGAAATGGCATGGTGTCCATTTGTCTTCGGCAAAATCTTGTATTCACTGTGTTTTAGAAATTAACTTATGTACATCTGGATTTTACCACCCTTTTATAACCCATCGCCCTTAGGGTAGGGTTTAAGCTATGCAATTAGGGTTTACTGTTTTACCCGTAAGGTTTTATTCCTATATAGCAAATTCAAGCTTCCTCATTCCTAATATTTTTCTGCTTGAATTTTTTCCATTCAACAGTTCTTTGCATTCTTTAATTTGTATATTTTTCCACTCAGAGCCCAGAGGTGCTTGGTTTGGGGTATTGGGGTTATTGGTTGAGGATAATGAGAATGAAGGCATTATAATTCCTATTGTTAATGCTTGGATTTGTGCAATGAGAATCAAATTTCCTTAGTCATTCCTATTGTTCAATAGCTGTCATTACCTTTCAATCATCTTTATTCTCATTGTGATTGACTTCTTTAATGATGCTCATTACCATTCTGACAGTGGAATTTAAATCAAGCGGCCCTCGTATATTTTCTGGTTGTCCTCTTTGAAAGCATGTTAGGTTCCGAGTTTCTTAATATTCATTCTTGCTCTGAAATGGGCCATGTACATTATCCCATGATACTGGTTGTTTGGTATCATTTAAAGCTACGTTTTGATTGTGCAAGTCATACTCCAATTTTAGTTGAATTTCTTAATTGTTAGCTTAACTGATTAGTATCAGGCATTTAAATTGCATTATTATATACAACCTTTTGGCACTGGATTTTCTGTAGCATCTGTTGAATAAGTGATACTGACAGGTAATTGAAATTTAAATCCTTGATCTTAAGGAATGTTTGTTTGCAATTTTGAAATTCAAACATATTCTAGTTTAGGATTTTAAAATCTAATTTTACAAAAATCACTCAGCGCTCTGATAATCCTCAATTTATTCACATTTTATATATTTTATTGAATCAATTAATACAAATATCTCTTTCTCTATATGTTCTCTTGCTTATGAATTTTAAAATTCAAACTTATTCTAGTTTAGGGATTTTAAAATCCGATCTCTTAAAAATCATTTCATGTATTTAAGCACATTCTCAATTTATCCATATTCTACAACTATATCTATACTATATATAAAAAAGATATCCTGCGAGATGGGCCTGTTTTTTCCCCATTCCACGTGTATCGCCCTTTCAATCTCTCTACGCGTCCAACACAACGGCCTCCAACTTCACACAAAATTCATTCAGTCCACCGCCCATCTCTCATCCTGTTATCTTCTTCCATTTTTCTCCACCCCAAGTAAAGCTTCAATCTCTGTAAATATCATTCCCTTTTGTTGCAACAATAACGCGACCCTCACTCAACCTCCTTATGTTGGTAATTGCCCATCGCTTCTTACTCTTTCGTTTATTAATTTTGAAATGAGTCACTAATTATGTTTTTTCCCGTCGATTCCGTTGGCCCCATCATATAAGAAGCCCTAATTTTTGCCTTCTCTGCTGCACGCCAGATTTTGTTGCTTATGTCAGTCTCCCTCCTGAACGGGTAAATCCTCTTATTTAATTACTGCTTCTTTGGTGGGTTTTCCTTCAATTGGTTTTCGTATTGCTTAAGTCAGTTTGGTTTATTTAAATTTTTCGAATAATTTGATGAGCTGAGTCTACCTCTACTTATGTGACCGACAAAATAGTTGAATGCAAGTTTGTCGACACTAATAAAGATGGGGTTTTACATGAGGAATTGAACGCTATTTCACCGTCTACGTCATCATCACTGTCCATATTTGAGTTTTATTTGCATTTGCCATTCTGCAGATGCTAAATGATTTCTTAGTGTGGATAGACCAGGGTCTCGTACTTTTGTAACCACTTTTACTAATGTGCTTAAGTAGTTTACATGATAGTCGTTTCACATGGTAAGCTACAAAGTAAAGTTTTATAACTTAAGTGTCAACAAGTGGGATGAGACGTTTCGGATTCTTAATTCTCTTCTTGGTTAATGATAGAGAGTTCCAATTGTAAGAAATTCTCTGTGATATATGGTTCAGAATTTTCAACCTGCCTTAAGCAAGACAACATAACATTATATGCAACATCTGTTATTCATATCATTCAAAGAGAGCAGTTCTTAAAGATAAAATTTCATTTTGCAAAATAAATTAGCAAATAAAAAAATTAATTAAGTCCAACACTATAATCAGGATAGGGAAAATGAACTCGCCCTTGAGGACTCTTAATCAGGCCATTGGACTACTGTTAATACTATAAAATTAAAAAATTTACTTACTTAAATACACTGTAGAAAAATACCAAGATAACCACATGATATTACTGTTGGAGTATGGAGCCTAAATTCTTTGGGCCCGTATTTCTTTTGGCCCAGTTGATCCTAATGGGCTTAGGATTAGGGCAAGTTATCTTGATCAAGAAGTTATCCATTGTGTTATCTAGATCAAGATGTTTTCTCATTGTAGTTGACTTGTCCAACAAGGTAAGAAAAATTCTGGCTTGGTATCGCTCCCAGATGTAGTCGAAAGACAAACTGGGTAAACAAATCTCGTGTTATTCGTGTCATCGTGTGTATGTGTGTGTCCAAAATTCCTAACAACTGGTATCTAGAGCCTCGGGTTCGAAGGGAGCAGTCACGATGAGCGACGAGAAGATTTCAATCAAACAGTTTGACGGATCAAATTTCGGGTTCTGGAAGATGCAGATCGAGGATTATCTCTACGGCAAAGATCTGTATGTGCCCTTGGAAGAGAAGGTGAAACCCGAAAAGATGGATCTGAATGAGTGAAATCTGTTGCACAAAAAGGCGATGAGTGCGATACGTTTATCGTTGTCCATGAACATAGCCTACCACACAACTAAAGCCAAGTCCGCAAGGGAGATGCTGCAAATCCTGGAGGAGATGTACCAAAAGCCCACAACTGCGAACAAGGTTCATTTGATCAGACGATTGTTCAACCTCAGAATTTCAGAGAGCACACTTGTGCAGCAACATCTGAACGAGTTCAACATGATCATTGGGCAGTTGTGTTCAGTCGAAATCGAATTCACTGACGAGGTACTTGCTTTAGTTTTGTTATCTTCTTTGCCAGATAGTTGGACTGCCACAGTAACTGCAGTTAGTGCTTCATCCGCGAAAGATAAATTGAAGCTTGACGAAGTGAGAGATCTGATGATTAGCGAGGAGGTTCGCAGAAAAGAGTCTGGATCTACTTCAGGGTCAGTGCTGAACACGGAGGATAGGGGCAGATCAAAGGGTAGGCAGAATCATGGCAGATCAAAGTCCAGAGGAAAGAGTCAATCCAAGAAAGACAAAGACTCAATCCAGTGCTGGAATTGTGATGAGTTTGGTCACTAAAGGAATCAGTGTACAACGCCCAAGAAAAACAAGAAGGGACAGAATGAGAAGAAGACAACAAACGCAACCATAGATGATATTGGAGATGCGTTGGTCTTGAGTGTCAGTAGTCCGCTGGAATCATGGGTGTTGGATTCTGGAGCATCATTTCATTCATGCAGTGATGCTGAAATAATGGAGAACTATGTGTCTAGTGAATTCGGACAAGTCTACCTTGCTGATGATGAGCCCTTGAAGATCGTGGGGAAAGGAGATGTTCGGATATCCACACCAAACGGATCGACATTAAAGCTGAATGGTGTTAGGCACATTCCAGGATTGAAAAGAAATTTGCTTTCAATTGGACAGCTTGATGTAGAAGGCTACTCAGTGACTTTTGGCAGCAACAGTTGGAAGATCAGTAAAGGAGTAATGATAGTAGCGCGAGGGAAGAAGGAGGGGACGTTGTATACTACAACTAACTCCAAGGACTGCATTGATCTTGCAGGAGCTACGACCAATGTTGATTTGTGGCACTGTCGGCTGGGTCACATGAGCGAGAAAGGGATGAAGGTAATGTGTTCGAAAGGGGGACTTCCAGGGCTGAAATCTGTTGAAATTGGCCTATGCGAGGACTGTGTTTTCGGGAAAGAGAGAAGAGTAAGTTTCTCGAGAGGTGGCAGAACCTTGAAGGCAGAAAAGTTAGAGTTGGTGCATAGTGATCTATGGGGACCAACGCCCACGAAGTCCCTTGGTGGTTCGGAGTACTACATGACCTTCATCGATGACTCCACTCGAAAGGCATGGGTTTATTTTCTGAAAAATAAAACTGATGCATTTGATACTTTCAGGAAGTGGAAAGCCCTTGTAGAGAATGAAAAGGGGCTGAAAGTAAAGTGTCTTCGTTCTGACAATGGAGGTGAATATGAACTCCGTGAGTTCAAGGAATATTGTGCTGAGAATGAGATTCGCATGGAGAAGACCGTAAGAGGAACTCCCCAGCAGAATGGAATGGCAGAACGAATGAACAGAACTTTGAATGAGCGAGCTAGATGCATGAGATTGAAGAGTGGACTGCCTAAGATGTTTTGGGCAGATTCAGTAAATACAGCAGCATACCTAATTAGCAGAGGTCCATCAGTTCCGTTGGAAAACAGAATACCAGAGGAAGAATGGACAGTAAAAGAGGTAAATCTGTCTTACTTGCGTGTCTTTGGTTGTGTTGCATATGCTCATATTAGTTCTAATGATAGAAGCAAGTTAGATGCTAAATCTGTTAAGTGTACGTTCATTGGTTATGGTGGTGATGAGTTCTGTTATAGACTCTGGGATGAGAACAACCGAAATATTATTCGCAGTAGAGATGTGGTTTTCAATGAACAGGTTATGTACAAGAACAGATTGGAGGCATCAAATTCTGACAAGACTAATACCCAAGAAGTCGAGTTAGATATCTCAAACTCGAGTGGGAGCAAGGAGAGTCAGAATGAGGAAGAGGTTCTCATTGGAGAACCAAGGACACCACCACCACCATTGGAGGATCCGTTGCAGAGACCAGCTAGAGAGCGACGTGCACCTGATAGGTATTCGCCCTCTAACTACTACTTGTTACTTACTGATGGTGGTGAGCCTGAGTGTTATGCAGAGGCAGAGCAGAGTGAAGATAGACGAAAATGGAGAGGTGCTATGGATGATGAGTTAGCATCTCTTCTGTTGAATGACACTTGGGAACTTGTTGAGCTCCCAAAGGGTAAAAAGGCTTTGCACTGCAAGCGGGTCTACCGAATCAAGAATGAAGCTGACGGTAGCAGACGCTACAAAGCCCGGTTGGTTGTCAAGGGATTTGAGCAGCGACATGGTATTGGCTATACTGATGTCTTTACTCCAGTTGTAAAACTGACCACTATTAGAATGGCGTTGAGTATGGTAGCTGCAGAAAACTTGATATTGCATCAGATGGATGTGAAGACGACATTTCTCCATGGTGAATTGGTGGAAGAGTTGTACATGATACAGCCTGAGGGTTTCGTAGAGAAGGAAAAGGAGCCACTTGTATGCAAATTAAAGAAAAGTTTGTATGGCCTAAAACAAGCCCCAAAGCAGTGGTATAAGAAGTTTGACAGCTTCATGATGGAGATTGATTACCATAGATGTCACGCTGATCATTGTTGCTACTACAAGAGGTTTGACAAAAACTTCCTTATTCTCTTGTTATATGTTGATGATATGTTGATCATAGGAGTCGATGCAAGAGAAGTATATAAGTTGAAGAAACGGTTGTCAGAACGGTTCTCCATGAAGGATCTTGGAGAGGCAAAACAGATTTTGGGCATGAGGATTGAACGTGATAAGGCGACGGGATATGTATATCTTTCGCAGGCGAGTTACATTCAGAAGGTCCTGGAAAGATTTAACATATCAGAGTCGAAGCCTGTGAGTGTTCCACTGGGAAGTCAATTCAAACTTTCAAAGAAGGAATCACCAAAGAACAAGGAGGAACGTGCACAAATGATGAGTGTTCCATATGCTTCAGCAATTGGTAGCATCATGTATGCCATGGTGTGTACAAGACCAGATATTGCTCATGCAGTGGGAGTAGTAAGCCGGTTCATGAGTGATCCGGGCAAGCAACATTGGGAAGCAGTGAAGTGGGTCCTGCGATACTTGAGAGGTACCACATACAATGCTTTGTGTTTCAAAGGCATGAGTGTGGCGCTGGTGGGTTATGTGGATGCAGACTTGACATCTAATGACCTTGATGGGAGAAGAAGTACAACCGGGTATGTCTTTACTTATGGTGGTACTGCTATATCTTGGACTTCTAAGTTGCAGAAGGTTGTTGCATTGTCCACCACGGAGGCAAAGTATATAGCTGTGACAGAGGCAAGTAAGGAGATTGTGTGGTTGCAGAATTTCTTGGGGAAACTTGGGAAGGAGCATGAAAATAGTACTCTTTTCAGTGATAGTCAAAGTGCTATATTTCTTGCAAAGAATCCGGCATTTCACTCAAGAACAAAGCATGTTGAATTGAAGTATCACTACATCCGTCACCTTTTGGAGAAGAAGGTCTTACAGCTTATGAAGATCCTAGGAAATGAGAATCCAGTAGACATGTTTACTAAGGTGGTGACCTTAGAGAAATTGAAGCTATGCATAGCTTCAATTGGCCTTGGAACTTGAAGAAAAAGCTAGGCGATGCCAGGCGGATACGGGAGGAGAACTAGAAGATATGCTACATGGAGGATTTAGTCTCCAAGTGGGAGATTGTTGGAGTATGGAGCTTAAATTCTTTGGGCCCGTATTTCTTTTGGCCCAGTTGATCCTAATGGGCTTAGGATTAGGACAAGTTATCTTGATCAAGAAGTTATCCATTGTGTTATCTTGATCAAGAAGTTATCCATTGTGTTATCTAGATCAAAATGTTTTTTCATTGTAGTTGACTTGTCCAACAAGGTAAAAAAATCCTGGCTTGGTATCGCCCCCAGATGTAGTCGAAAGACGAACTGGGTAAACAAATCTCGTGTTATTTGTGTCATCGTGTGCATGTGTGTGTCCAAAATTTCTAACAATTACGTCATGGATATATCTTCTGTTGATTTTTGGGACTGTCCACTACCCAACTTTTTCCCACTGTGTTCTCAAACATGAAATAGTATGAAAGCCAATATTGAATATTCTTATATTGTTGAGTTATATTATATTTATTAAAGACATTATTATCTGTGATAGTGCTTCATTAGAGTGAAGATTCAGTAGCTTTTATGCTCACTGTTACACTCAAAACATTATACCATCATTATCATGATTAACCATGCTTATATGTCAATTAGTGTTTCTTATATGTTACTACATTATTGATCTCACTGGACTTTATTTTGAAAGGTATATAATTAGTTTCTTTATTGGTGCTACCCCATGGTAAATAGGTGCATTTATACTGTTACGCCAAGGCACAATTTACAAGGAGAAGCCTAGACTGCTTGCAAGGTTATCATTGGTTTGTTTACAAATGGTACCTCAAAGTAAAATTGGAACATTTATATTGTTTTGTGTTGCATAAATTACAGAAAGACCCATCGACTCATTGCATATGTGGCTGGTGCAAACACGTTCGACTTTACCAGCATGCTATTTCCCTCGAAAGGTGAATCTATATTGTACTGAATATCATTTCGAAGTTATCAAGTTATGGCGACGTATTGATTCAAATGTTAACTTATGTACATGTACTGGTCGCACATTTGTAGGCTATGTTAGTTGCTCTTGTTATTACAATTGGTGTAGTGGCGAAGGCAACCCAATTGTAGTAAAAATGAATTGTATACATTCTGTAGCAAAAATTGCCCCAATTCACTTTATTTATATCTCACTTCATGGAAGTTACCCAAACATAAAAAAAATGAAAACAGTTTGGTTAACCAATTGTAATGTAATTTTGTATTATCAACAACACGAGTGTGTAAATACTCTTGTTGTAATGTAATTTTGTATTACCAACAACACAAGAGTGGGCACTAAGACAGGGTACACACCTCACGAAGTGAGGTAGCACCTAACTAGTATTATCTAAATTCTAAACGATTAATACTATTTTCTCTTTCATTCATTTTCTCAATTGATGTCCTTTTGCATGTTATCATTTCCTTGCACTCATTGATATTGGCATGAAGTATGATCATATCTTATTGAAGATTCAAAATAAATACTCCCTCTATCCCGTTAAAACGTTTACGTTTGCTTTTTCATGAGGATTAAAGAATATAGTATTTAATGTGTATTGGGGACTTGGGGTGAGAAATATAATGTTTCAATGTTTAATGGATAGTTGTATTAGAGTAGTATAGTGGGCTCCATGGAGATATTTAAATGTTTCGTGTGGGTTATATATACTATAAAGGAAAGTGTAAACCTTTTTATGAGACGCTGAAAATGAAAATACGTAAATGTTATTATGGGACGAAAGGAGTATAAATTTATTACTATTCATTTTAGAAAACCAATTATCTTAAATTGACATGAATTGTCCTTACACTCATTGATATTGGCATAAAGTATAATGGTATCCTACATTCAAAACACAACATAAATTTATTACTATTCATTTTGGATTTTAAAAACCAATTATCTTAAATTGACATGAACTGCGAACAAGCATTCTTTTTTAGGGTTTGATCTTTGTTTGTGTATGTGTGAGTGCTCTGTAGTATTCGGCTTCTCTCCGTTGAACATTTCCTACTAAAAGGAAATCCGGATCCTTGTGTTTAAAAGCTTCTTGTTATGGTGGCTATAGTATTTTCATTTCTTAATATTTTGCATTTATTTCTTTGTTTAAATTATTCTATGACCCAAAAAAAAATGCTCCGGAAACGTTGATCTCAACAAACACTGCATGTGTGTAAAATAGACGAATAGCAACAATTACATGATCATTCTTTCTTGGGTTGAAAATATGTCTTAAAAATCTTGGAATAGCTTAATTATGTCAGACCTAATTAAAAAAAAAAAAAAAAAAAAAAAAAACTAGCATGTAATGCAACAAATTGCAAGTTGTGTATCAATATTCGTCATCAATCTTTCATGTATTACGAGTTCATAGCGAGCACAAAAAAATTCCTCGCCTATGAGCTATTATTGTTCAAATTTGGTTACAGTACAAAAAACTTCTAAGTTCAAGTAAATGGGCCTGAATACATAGCAATACGTGCAACTTTCATTCAAACAAACTACCTAAAAGATTCTTCAAAAGAACGGAAAGACGAAGCTTCTACCAAGTACAAGTCAGCTCACAATTAATAAATCAACTGAATATGCAAATACCAAGTGAACTGCCTTTAAGAGTCGTTCCACCTACCCAGAGCTTCTCCCATACGGATTCTATCACCCTTGTTGACACAAAACCTAAACTCAGACGAGTTGCTATAGTTGTCTGTAGATGATTGGGAAACAGGGGCTTGGAATACTAACACCACCGTTGATCCCATGTTGAAAGCAGCTACCTGTAAGGATTAAAGGCACAGACTCGAGTCTCAATAAAAGCACGAATAAAAGCAATAGATCGGTCACTCTCATCAGATTTGGCCCAGCTTCATAATAATATTAATATAAGAGACAGGGAATAGGGAATATAACGTTTGGTAGAATCACTTCCCAACCCAAAACGTTCATACTAGAACAGAGAAAAGAAAATAGAAATGATGTACCAAATGTTACATCCAAGTTCTTATAAGAAAATGGAGATTTAATATTTTTCAGTTCAGATGAATGGACTGTACCCCCTTAAAAGAAAATTGTTAGGCGCATAAGCTAGGGAGCCCTAACTTCACCCAAAACCATGGCTGAAGGTGAAGGGTTGATCCCCACTTATATGCCCTTCCACACTTGCGTGTGGGACATCATAACAATCCATCCTCCTTCGAACCAGATGTCCACGGACGGCACACTCCTGGTGGCAACCCACATGTCAAGGCCCACCATCGGGTAGTCCCTTCCCGTGGCCCGTCCGGATCTGGCAGGTCGGACCAAATTGTTAGGCATATAAGCTAGGGAGGCCTAACTTAACCCAAAATCATGGCTGTAGGTGAAGGATTAACCCCTACTTATATGCCCTTCCACACTTGCGTGTGGAACCAATGTGCGATATCGTAACAATCCATCCCCCCTTCCACACTTGCATGTGGAACCGATGTGGGACATCATGACATACCTCGTCTCCTTTCTTGAGCTGCACTCCTGTGCCTTCAGGTTCATATAGCCGCTCATCTGGGGGGACTGAATGTAGCAGCTTCTTTTGGGGATTGTTTGTCTTCAGAGTTGGTTCAATGAAAAGCTGTCATCATATGAATGAATACAACATTTGTAACTGCAAAAGAATCTTACATGAAATACTAGAGAAATGCAATGGCGGCTGAAACAAGTATACACAAGTGACATGAACAATATCATCCTATCCTAAACTTGAGTTTGCTCACCCCTCCCTTTTTTGCAATGACAATTTGATTTGCAAGAGTTCCCTTTCAATGATAAAAGAACTATCTTTCAATTCCAATACATTTACATGTCTGAAGCCCAAGAGAATGCCATTAATGAGCATCACTTGTAATCTAAGTCATTTGGTTTTCTCGAATGGAAAAATAATATAGTAGATTCATTTGCAGAGAACAGTATAATTCTTCAAAGCAAGGTAATACTTTCCGTAGATAATGTTATTTATAACTTTTCTAACTCTAAAAGGCATAAGTAACTGAGTGCTCCAAAGAGTTTGATACTCTAAAATACCAGATTAATTCATCACAAAGCCTCTTTTGTCCACAACACTAGTGATACATTATTTTAATAAAGAAATTCACTACAAAGATAAAGCAACTAACAAATTAAGACCATTGTAGATAGCGAACCTCAATGGAACCAATATTTGTCGCACCAATTGCAGCCATGGCCATATAGCCTTCTTGCCATGGACCCTCAAGCACCACCTGGTTCTCAATATCATGATTACTTGTTAGAAGAAACATTTAGATGGACAGTATAAGCAAAAGATCAACATAAACATATTATGAACTATTAGTGGCATGCTACATTCAGAAAAAGCTTTACTACTGACCCACCAGAGCATAGTTTGTGATAACTTTCTTAAATATAGTAATCATATTGATTTGAAACTAAACTTTTGAGAAAGATTCTTGTCATGAAGAATTCAGCTTTTCTCAATTCTCATGCAGACATCTTTGTATAATACTCCCACCGACCCGGATAAATTGTCACATCTTTTTTGTGCACATAGATTAAGAAAATAAATATTTTTTTAGGGTAATTTGGTATTTTTGGTGATGTAAAAAGTGTAAAGTATGTTATGTGTGTTAGGTGGAAGTGGCAAGGTGGCATTTTTTAAAATAAAATGTAGTATTGAGTGTATATCCACTTTTGGAAAATGTGCAAACTTTTGTGGGACAAACCAAAAAGGAAAATGTAACTTATTTTATGTAACAAATGGAGTATCTTTTCCAAGGAATGGTATGAAGTGCATAGGTCAGAGTACAAAGAATTTTTGTTTCAATCCTAGGATATCTTGATGCTCTCTCTAGAAAATTGCCCTTCATTATAGAATGGTAGTAGTCCTTCACACAAACAGTCAAGACATGCCTGAGCAATTGGCTGTAACTTTGTTTGAATGAACCATGTTATCCAAAGATATGCTTAGAACAATGATAACTGGGGTTCAGAAAACAATGTTATAGTGTTCTTGAAATATTTGAAAGCTCTTTTCTCAACTGTCTGACTAAACTGACAATGATTGGGGGACTGAACATTAAATGACATCATCCTTCAACTGGAACCATCATATGATCTGTATAGACCCAAGTAATATTGTTTTACGAATAGTCGTTTTCGTATATAAGATCCAACAATAGAGCAACAACAAATCACAACAGAAATTTAACTAGATCTTTTCTATAGTGCGACACCACCAGCCTCATGTTCTCAATATTAACAATGAATTTAATAATAGGCAAGCATAAAGAAATTAGTAATAGGTTCTGGATTGGTATTACCCTTTCATTTTCAACATACAAATTTTTGATAGTCCTTGTTGCACGTTCATTCATTGGGAAAAGATGGCCTACAAGAAACTTAAGAATATCAAGAACTATTATATGCACACATGATAAATTAGAGCAAGTAAAATGTTAGAGGATCAGACAACTATATACAAATTCAAGGATAGTGATGCATCATCTTTTCAGACAATTGCAGCAACTTAACTAATTTTGATATTAACATCCATTGACGACAAATTGTGTTTCCTCATAATTGCTAATAGATTAGCAACAAGACCATTAATAAAGAATGATTATTAAGGAAATATTTATTGCCATATAATCCTATTCAATTCAGAAGCTGGAAAGAAGATAGGCTGTTGACCAGATAAAGAGGCAAATTTTTATACTAAATACTTTCTGATGCTGAGAATAGTGAACAAAAGTTAGCAGTGAAATACGTGCCCAAAATTATATCTTGCCTGTAAAATGTCGACGAATGAAAATATTCCAATCAAATGGAGAGTGTATCTGATGGTAATCTCCTGGCTTCAAGTAAATTACGCAGTAAAATAGGCCTTTCAATGGGCTGCGTAAATTGAAGATTCATATCATAAACACATTTGCTTCATTGTCAAGTCCTAAATTTTATTCTCTGTTGCTTTTTTCTGAAAGCTCCACTCTTTAAAACTCCTCAATGAATCCATCCTAAGAATCTATAGTGATTGGAGAAGAATGTAATGATGCAAATAGCGAATGATGCAAGGTGAAAATAAAAGGATGTAAATTGATAAACTGATATAAGTCAACATACAAAATAAAATAAAGAGCGCACTTCATAAATTTATTTGTTTCTTGTGACATACAGATCAAAGAATTGCAAGTGAATATCAATCATATTTACATAAGTGGAAATTTAAATTTTCAAATTATGAGAACCGGAATGTAATAATAGCTTTAAGTTTAACGTAACACAATCAGAAAATTAGAAATTAACCGTCACTTGAAGTTACTATAATCTTTACCGGGATGATCCAGTGTCTCTAACTTTAGGAGAAGCCAAGGATATTCTCCACCATGACTTCTGGATTGCGTCTCTTACGTTGACAGTGTTCTCTTCAGGGTTACTTTCTTCATTAGAATCTCCAGCAGCAACCATCGGCAGACAAGAGTTTGCACCAAGAAGGGAGGAAGCAGAATAAGAAAATCCTTTTACTTGCTCTATCATTGCTCCTGGTCCTTTTAACTCACCGAACCTTAGAACCGTGCCGTCTACAGGACTGACCTGTACCCACAACGTGGTCAAGCAGTTTGGAAATAGCAATCAGGAGAGATGCAAGGAAAAAGATAGTGAGACACCAAAGGATTTGTTACCAGTTACCAGACAATAAGGACCAAAATCAATAGGTCTGGAGCCTTCTTTCAATTTGCGAACAAAGAATTCTCTCAAGGATGCATATTCTTCCAAAGGTAGTTGAACTTCTTCTAAGTCTGAATTAGATTAATAGTGAGAAGAAAAACATTAATTTTGCAAAAAAGACTTTAAAAGGGAATGTTAAAACATGTCAAAAGGACATACTTGAGTGAAATGCTCGAGCCCACGCTTTATATACATATGGTCGCAGCCAAACTGGAAGCTCCTGGTCAAGGAATAATTAACACTTTATAAAAAAACCTTCAATCAGCATTTAATAGCTCATCAATGCATAGATACACTCACCACACCAGTCAAGGAACCCCATAACCTCGAAATGGAGCGCAATGGTAGCAATCTAAAAAATTTAGCCTACCAGCAAAGAAAAGTTCAGTATGAAATGGAGTAATAAGTAAGAGGAACAAATCTAAAGGTAGGTAAAGAGTGGATTCTACCTTGGCATCTGGGTGAAACTCTAACTCAACACCTCTTGCCCTAGCCTCTTCAATCTGTTCACAGAAAATTTGATATAAACATATGGTCAACATTTCACATGATATATTTCCAGAATAGCTTGAATCAATACGAGAATATGGCATACGCTTGACATTTTAATTGTGGAACCAAATACAACAGGAGCTAATCTGCAATCTGAAGGAAGATATTGTTTTACTAACGAACTTCCCAAAATAATATCAATACCATCAATATTAGAAAAGAAAAACAATCATCACCCAAAAAAAAGTGCCCTAGGAGAACACAAATGGTAAGCATAGTGCTCAGAGAAAGGAAAAATCTTGAGAGTTTATACTCAAAATTAAGAATGCTCTTACATTTCTTTTCAACAAGGGTGGTGAAAGTAATTGGTCACATGGAAATCTATGAAGACATTAATTTTGTTAAATTCCTTTCAGTTAATCATGCTCAACCCTTTCAAATCTCAACCTTATAAGAAAGTATTTTTATAAGCTAGGATTACATTTTCCATCTCATGATATCAAAATATATACTAGAGATACCTTCTTATCATCATACATACGGCGGACATGAAGAGCACCAAGCATAAGTATGGTTGCCACAGTCGCCCCAGGCACAAAGAAAGAATTACCTGCCCACAAGATCAAAACAATATTTCCACTAACTTTACTAATATCCTAAAGAGCAACACAATCTTTAATCCATAATGCAAGGTAATGGGTTAATGTCATTCCTCAAGCTTGGTGTGAGATTTACGAATTCAAATTTCCTCTATCATTCTCAATGTTTCATGTAATTGCTCCACATCTTTCAACATCTTCATTCCCATTTCCATTGTTAACCATATTAATAATTTTCACTCTCATTCTCATTTGTGAACTAAGCGACTCTTTTAACAATAAATAAATCTTGTGCGAATTTTTGTTCTTTCCCCTTTCATAAATTCAACAGACCAAAACTTGCTTCCACTAAAAAAAAAATAAAAAATAAAAAGACAGTACCCTGTGTGTTGCTGCCATTGCTACCGAGGGAAGCGCGAGGTTGTACCTTGCGAAGGAATGCGGTAAAATGGAAACGCCACCGTTTCTCAATATCTTGTCGGCAGTAGTTGAGAAATGGAACGCTTTGATAACCTCTCCACTTCATCTTGTTCATACACTAGGTCTGGTGTTTCAGAAGTGTTCAAGAATCTTTAATTTTTTTTAGAAATTGATTGATGATTTATTTATAAACCCACAATTTTTTCGTAATTTAAAAAGAGAAATATAAATGGGGTGGTTTTTTTTTTTTTTACAAATTCTCTTGTGATATGTTAAAGTATATTTATAATATAGATAAAGTATATTTAATTATTGTTAAAGTACGTTTTCTAAAATATGATAAATGATGAATTAAAATATTGTATATTTTTTAAAATATGATAAATGATGAATTAAAATATTATTTTAAATTGTTATAATATAATTCATTATCGACATACTTTAACTATAAATAAACATATTTTACATACTATAGTAATGGGTTGACGAGTCTCACTGCAAGTTTAAAATAAATATATTATTGTTGGTGAGACCGTCTATTCTTGTTATGTGCCCTATCCATTATTATAAGGAAAAAAAAAAGAGGTAATTTTATTAATTAATTGCCAAAAGACGGATTAATTAAACGATCTAATCCTCATTTAATTGCGGTAATTTTATTAATTGGCAAAAGACGGATTAATTGTATTCTCTTTTTTTTTTCCTTTTTTTCGTTCCTTTTCTTTGAAAATTTAATTACGTTAATTTTTTATTCTTTTATTAAATTTTTAATTAAAATATAAAATAAATACTCTCTAAATATTAAAATAAATTAAATATATTTTCTAATAAAATAGTTTAATTAAATAAATATCATTTATACTAAATTAGATATCACATTATTAATAAAAAAAAGTTATCACTTTTTATTCGTTTTATAAATTATTTAGTTATGAATTGTTCAATGGATAATAATCAAATATTTTTTTATTAGGTATAATTTTTTATTAAAAATATTATCACTTTTGTCCTACCATGACTTGTTAATGAAACACTTTACTTAGACGACTTTTTCATAATAATTTAGGGTAATTCACGGGTCACCCATGACCCTCTCACATGAGGGGGTGAGGCCCACCCTCTTACATGTGGCCCCACCCCCTCACGGGTCACCCAAGTAAGCCTCAATAATTTATCACTTTTTATTTTAGATGTTATAACTTAGGAGTATTATTATGTTTTTGTATGAAATGGTTCAATTAATGTTATAATTTATTTTTTTATAAAAAATCAAATACCACTTTTTTATTATATATGTAATTATTTTTTACTCGTCATATTAATTTTTTATGAAATAATTTATTAAATAATTATCACTTTTTTCTTGATTAAGTATTACTCTCTCCGTCCCGGGTATTTTCACCTGTTTGTAGGGGCACAGAGATTAAGACGTGTTATTTTTTTTAATATATAATGTAAGAAAAAATATAAATAAATTAGTAATTTAAAAAGAAAAAATAAATAAAGTTGTTGGGAATTATGAATAAAGTGTAAAAAAATAATTAAAGTTGTTGGGATTGTAAAAAGTAGATAATAAAATATTATGTATTTTTACCATTAATGGAATGAGTAAAAATACGTGGGACAGCCCAAAATGAAAAGTGGTAAAAATACGTGGAGCGGATGGAGTACTTTTTATTTAAAATATTATCACTTTTTATTTTCGAATAAATTCTTTATACATGAAATAATTTAATTAATAGATATCACTTTTCTTTAAACATATATTATTTTTTATTTAAAATATTATCATTTTTTTATCCTATTAAATATTCATAAAAATAGTTCATTTCACTTTTTTTTATAACCTTGCATTACTTTCGAAATTAAAATTTTGATACATAAAATTAAAATCTTTTTAAACAGCAAAGTACATGTTTAAATTAATAAATAAGATAATTAAAAAATTAAATAAAGTTGTAATTAAGTTAAGAGGAGTAAGTAACATCGATTTCCGTCATACAGACGCAATACAATATACCGTTTAATTAATGGGTTTGGATATATCCGTTTCATGAAATGAGATCTGTGAGACGATCTCATGTAAGTCTTTGTCATAAATAAAATGAATATAATGTGACTTTTAGTAAAGACAAAGTCTCTTGTAAGACAGTAATTATGTGAGACGAGTTGTAAGACGGATCGACCTATTGTTAAAGTATTAATTGTTATATAGGTAAAGTAAACTTGTTATTGATTAAAATATGTTTTTAAATATAATATAGTAATAAATAATAATTTAAAGTATGCTTTTAGGGTGTTATAATATGATTCACCATAAACATATTATAACCAACAATAAGTATATTTTATCTATACAACAAACATACTTAATACTTTAACAATGGATCGACCCGTCTCACAATTCGTTTCATATATATCCATCTTATAAAAGAGTAAATCTTTAATAAAAAGTGCATTAGAAGTAAATTATAAATTTATAACAATTTCAATAAATAAATTCACCCTACATACTAAATCATTTTCACATGATCAAATTGATTATAAATAAGAAATGTTCGTCATTGGGTGTGTTTTGCAACAATACTTAAAGTTTGAAATTATTTTTGTAATTTTTTAAAGGTGATGATCTTCGAGTGCTTTGTGTGTGTTTTGCAATAATTCTTAAAGTTTGGATTTTTTTTTTTGCAATTTCTCGAAGATAATGATCAATTTGCAATCGAGTAAAGTTTGTGGTTTTTTTACAATTAAAGTTCATTTTTTTAACTCATTAAAATATGATTACTTTAATTTAGTAATAAAATATTTGACATTTATCTTAAGGAGTTATTCCTTGCGACCAAATCCAATTTTATACCTTTTATTTAGTATTTAATGTTATACCTTTTAGTATAAGAATTTGGGGGCGGCTATTTGCACCCCCAAAATTGTTAAATGAACCCCAATAATTTAAAGAATTAAAATATGATAATGTGAGAAGACAGAAATAACCTTTTATAAATAATAAAATAAAATTAATTATAATTCAATTTCTAAATGCACTCCAATCAGAATTCTAAATACATCCTATTGTTATAATCACTAAACCACGATCAATCCTAAACCCTAATCCTTTTGCATCAGCGTAGTATCATGGAACAAACAAAAATTGAAAATGATGATCATTCGGAATAAGCAATAATCGTAAAGGAGGAGCATAATCAAAATATTCAAAGAAACGTCAATCCAACAGCAGAAAGCAACACGTGTAAAACATAAAAAAATAACAACAAAAATAGGTGTTCGTTTGTAACAACCGAACAGCCTAAGGTGTTCGACTGCATATGTGTAAAACATAAAAAAAATAACAAAAACAAGTGTTCGACTACAGTGGTCGAACAGAACACACTGCAGCGGGTTTTGGAATTCACATACGTATTGCTCAGAAAAAATGTCTAATTGCTTCTAATTCATGAAAAAATCAACTTAAAATTGCAAGAAAAGTACAACTACACACTACAGAAACACAAATTCAAATTACCCATGCTTAATTTTCAAATTTTGAAAACAACCAAAACCCTAGAATTCGTGTAAACTGCAGAATAAGAAGCAAAAAGAAGATATTGTAATTACTTAATATTGACAAAGTTTTGACGGTGGATAGATGAGTTCTTCCATCTCCTTCGCTTCTGATCAGTCACGGCAGATTTCACAGAACATGTCAGTTGCGGTTCCAACGTTTTCTTTTCTTTTTTTTTGAACTTTGTAATTAGTTAATTTTTCCTTAATTTGAGTATAATTAATTAAAAGGGTAGAGTTGTCTTTATATGAGGTGTATTTAATATTTTAAATATGCAATTTTTTATTTTAGTGGGGTACGAATAGTAATTGGGGTTCATTTAATAATTTTGGGGGTGCAAATAGCCGCTCCCATTTATACCTTTTATTTTTTTAGAAATTTTTTTTAATTTTTTTAGCCAAATTTTAATACTATTCATATTTCAATGACTTTTTTATTGAAAAAAATACTCCATCCGTTCGCTTCTAAGGTGTTCATTTTACTATTTTTGGCGTCCAGTTCAAATGTACCCATTTCCCCTATTTAGTAAAAAAATACACAATATGACCCACTACTTCCCTCTAATACAACTATCAATTTTACATATAATAATAATACTTCTTAATCCACGTGCAAAAAGCAAACAGACATATTAAAACCGGACGGAGGGAGTAATATTTTTATTAATTAAAGTGTGTACCCTTTACAATAAAATATTATACCCTCGGATACACTTTGAACCATCTAAAATAATCAAATAAATCCATTAATCTCATCAATAATTATTTTACTTAAATAATATATTAATTAATTAATTAGATTTCATACTTTTCATTTTATTCTTTACATATTAAACTTCACCACCCCAACAACGATACATCATATCAATTCCCAACCTCAAAAGTACATTTTAATTACAAATTTACATCTCACCCAACACATATTAGATACTTTATAATTTATTTATTACTTAAAAAAATTATATTACCCTCTATCGTAGGTAAAAAAACAACTTTTCTTAAAATAAAAGTTAGTTGCAATAAAAATTACAAATTTTAATTGTAAGAAAAAAACGACGAACTTTACTTGATAAATTAATTATCACTTTTAAAATATTGCAAAAAAGGCCTCAAACTTTAAATATGCGAATTATACAAACCTTAAATATCAGTCCTTTTTTGCAATTTTATAAAAATTAAAATTAATTTGTAATATGAAAAAAGTTTATGATTTTATATGCCATTAACCCAAAATTAAAATATAAAAATAAAAAGTTAGATTTCTTAAAGTGTGGAATGAGTATACCCTGGGGTGGGACGAACTATTTAAATGGATGGTGATTTGAAATGGAATTGAGATTTTAATTCATTTAACATTACTAATCAAAAAAATTTAAAATAAATTTCTAAACTATTCCAATATACAAATCAAATCATGTCCTAATAAAAATGAGTGAAAAAAATGTAACTTTTTTAAATTACGAATTTTTTAGAGTTGTGAACCTTTTTTTTAAGGTGGAAAGTGTATTAATGATTGACTATCATAGTAATGTCACGGAATATTGAAGGATTGCATGCACTACTGCATTGTAATAACTTCGGCATAATTAAGGAAATTTATTTTTATAATATTCTAAAACTATTGTATAATGAAATTCTATTATTAAGTGAATATATTTGTTAGTAATAAGGAGAAAGGGCGTACAATACGAGGAGTTTTGCACTGGATTTGGATTTCATGTGCTATTTTCGTACACGTTTGATATGATGTAATAAGGGTAAATCTTACTTTTAGGCCTTGTTTGGTATGCCTTAATATGGGCTTTTTACATCAACAATATGCCCTCTTAGCATATTTGATAGCCCATAAGAGTATTACTGAAGGGCCCGGTAAAAAAGTGGAGGCCCGTTAATATTTAGTGTTGTCTTCACATTATTTGTAGGGCAGGAGTTTTAGTATAAAGGTTACGTCTTGAACAGTGAATCCAGCTAGGAGAGGCCAATTACCAAAAACACCTTATCTTCTTCAATTGCCATCAGATGTATCCATTCCCCAATCTTTTTTCCCAAAAGAATCAAAGGTGCTCCTCCCGAATCTGCAGTGGAAATCGCCCATGCTGCCATGGCCCATCATCCCTCAGTCGCACAAGCCACTTTGAGTAGTTTGCCCATGCCGGTCACTCACTCATCGCTGTTACCCATCGTCCAGTTACCATAGGCCAAACCTTCGCGGTTAGTAGCCCCTGAGATGTTGTATTCGCCTAGCTTTTGATTTGTGATTAATTTATTTTTCTTTTCTTCTTTTTCTTTTGTTAATTGATTTTAATTGAAAACAATTTATATATTAAAGTTCTTCATCTATTAACGCTTGGAATGAATGTTCCCCAATTTGGTTATCCAATTGATTTTTGTTTTTATATTTTTTTATTTATATATTTATTTTTGTTAAATTTGCTTTATTGATTTGGAATGATGTTTCATGATATCTTGTTAATTTTTCTTTTTTCCAGTAAATTTGTTTTGTATTGATATGGAATGATTAATATGTCTTAATAAATTAGTAAAATTTGAGTCATTTTTTATTTTATGATCTGCATTAAGCTCAGGGATGGTGAAAGAACAATGGAGATGGTGTACTGATAATATTTTTTGGAATTTTTCAACTTAAATTTGAATTTAAATTATAAGTAAAGCGAAAGGTTATAAATGTAATTTTAGCATTTATCTTAAGGAGACGAGCAAAAATGACTATAGGCTTTGGAAATCATTGCTACCTTTTAATTAAGATGTATACATTTCATATCATTTGTGTAATTATGAACCAAAATATCCCTATTTAAAAAATAATTAGAAATTGCTGATTTTAACCCACTCCCACGTACCCCCTAACCCACCCCCCCATCATCCCACATCTCATCTATTCTTCATCTACCGACTCAACCCCTACCTCCCACCTAGGAAATAAATACACATTCTCCCCCTAAGCTTATAAACACATTAACTTGCAGAGAACAAATTGAAAACACAATCTCAGACCTCACCTTACGTCGCCACACTATCGGGACCTCGGCGGATATGAAGATCCGGCATCGGTAACGTTAACGTCTACCTCTTGAAGTTGTTCTCTATCATTGAGTTTAACTATGAAGATGCCGAGCCCCTGATTTTCCATAACCTGGTAATAAAAAATGTAGTTTATTGATTACTGAAGTATGCTTTTAAATAAATTCATATTTTTATGTGTATATCCAAGGTAAATCTTCAATGTCTAGTAGTTAGAGGAATTGTGAAATTGGATAATTTTTGCGTGTAGCTACGTGGGTCGTCCAACTGATGCAAGAATATTAGTAGGAAAATGTGTTGAAACACATGAAAAGTGATGTAGTACCGTAGATTGAAAATCGTAGTTGGAATGTATGAATGTTTTAGGAAAGTCATTATTCAAGGTTTTGTTATTTTATCCAATATCTAAAATTTGTGTTTTAAATGTAGATGGCAAATCAACGTATTGTGGTACACGACAATGGTGTGTGGCGGGGTTCCTGTTATGTGGGTGGTGATGTGTGGGGTGTTCGTTTGTTTCCGGAGGAACAAACAATTATTAAATTATAGGAAATAGTAAACGAGTTGATGAAAACCCAATCGCATGGTTTGCGGTATGATATATTTGAAATAGGCATGTTAAATGGACAGACGATGCGGCTCCCAATATTGAAAGACAGCGACGTTGGCTTTCTATGTAATGGTGAGAAGGTTCGTGAGATATTTGTAGAGCAATGTGTCCAAGAGGCCTCTAACCAGAGGCCATTGAATTTGATGTCGGATGCAGATAATTTGGAAAATAAAACACATCCAAAAGTCATCAGAATGTTTTTTTTTATTCATTCAAGAATTTTATCAAATTCCTTGGCATCATTTGTCAAAATGAACAAAATGTTGACAAAGTCTCTTGTGAAGACGGGTTATTTGTGAGATAGGTCGACCAATAATTAATGTACGCTTATTGTATAGTTAAAGTATGTTTTCTAATGAAATTAACAATTTTTTTGTCTGGCGTTCTTTTTCTCTCTCAACTTAATCTCAACTTATTTATATTTATTTATTATTATTATTATTATTTTAATTGTGGTTTCTTCTACATTTTGAGTTTTGCTTCAATTCTGATTGGGATGATGTATTATTCAAAGTTTTCTTTTCTTATATTGAAGAATTGTGATTTTTAAAATATTTGCGTTAAGTGGCCTTCCTAATATATGGTGATTTTCTTTCATTGAACACTTAACACCATTAGGAATAGCACTAGTTAGTTTTTTCCCCTCCTGCCTTAGATATCGTTGATGTAAAGGGTGTCACATAAGATTGTGTACGAAAGTGAGGAATTCAAACTGCTTTCTTTATATATACAATTTTGTTAAAGCCAGTATACCATACAATTTATTTTATTCAATTACTTAAAATAATTTTCTCTTTCACACATCAATATGATAGCAAATTATTTTTCTTATAATCCGTGCCACTAAATAAGTGCATTACTTTGGGATGAAAAATATTATACTCACTCTATCTCATAAAGAAGTTTACAGTTACTGTAGATGCAGAGTTTTAGAAAAGTTTTTTTTCTGACTTCCTCTCAGGGGTAGTTTGGTATTTTTATGTAAGCCCTCCGTCCGCCCTTAAGGTATACATTTATTTTTGCACGTGAATTAATGAGTATTATTATTTAATGTGTAGTAGGTAGTTGTATTAGTGCGATGTGTGAGTCCCATATATTAAATGTATTAGTGATGTGTGTGGGTCACATGTGTGTAAAAAGGGAAATGTATACCTTTGGTGTGGATGCCCAAAATAGAAAAATGTATACCTTTCTGGCGGATGAAGGAAGTAGTAAATAAATTATGAAGTAAGTTATGTGAGTTGTAAGGGAGTGACAATTATGAAATTAAAGTGTGTTGTGGGGTTGTTGGATTATGTGTTATGACACACTTGTGTAAGATCATTTTACGCTTTTGTAATAATTATCACTTTTTATTAGAGATATTATCACTTTTAGTTTAAAATGTTATCACTTTTTATTTATAATATAAATTATTTATGAAATATTTAATAATGTGACACGACCCACTTTACATAACTTATAATTCAAATACTAATTTACATAAACATCGTCATTATAAAAACTGCACATTTTTTTCCACATAATATGCTTATAACCAACACAATCACACCAGTTCAACATACATAACTGGTTTCTGATACCACCTCAAATCAGATAAACTCGCGACAATACTTATTATATTACACAACCAAAACATCAACGGAAACAAAATAAACCCACGGCCTAGCCCAACAGGTCGTCATCTATGTACATCCTCTCAAAACTTGAAGGAGCTCCACAGCTTGCACAGTCACATCACAAACTCAATCATCAACAGGCTCACCTACAATGCATAAACTAGTGAGATAAAAATCTCAGTAAGTAGAAATCATGCATGTTCGTGCATGAAAATGCATTTAGTTCTCTATCGCCTATGTCCTAGTTTTTTTTAATTGATCTCTTTTATTTTGAAAATTGTTCACGTTGCGGGATCCCCACGACACACTTATGATATGCACTCCAAAAGAGCTCAATGGGGACGATTTTTCCGAACCCCGAAAATAGTGCCGAGAACGATTTTTCCGAACTCTGACAAAGTGGTGGGGACGATTTTTCCGAACCCCTAATAAAAATGTCGGGAACAATTTTTCCGAACCCTGATAGAGATGCATATATAGTGGCCGCACACACCATTAGTATCTTATTAATTTTGAGGAAAACACTTTTCATGTTTATGCATGGTATGCACCCAGGACAATTAAATGTGCATCATAAACTATTTACAATATCAATATCAACATTTAATTACAATAAAGTAACAACTTCACTCTTGGATCACACGGATCTCTTTTTGGAATAAAACTTCATCTTGGATCCCACAGATCCTTATAACCAATATTTTCTCAAACCATATAAATATATTTGCAACAATTTCCAATCACACAGATCTATATAGGATAATAATAATATTTCCAATCACATTGATCCACAACTTGTATCACAATATTATCACAAATAATTTACATGTACTATTATTAAATATGAACCCTACTTTCTTCAAATCACATAAATACACAGCTTGTATAACAAATTAATCATAAATAATTCATATCGTAATTAAACTAATTACCAATAATCCATAATATAATTATCACATATTAATAACAAATAATCCACAAACAACATGTTTATGCATTGTAGTTGAACTTCTACTTACCTAGATTCCGACAGTAATATAAACCCCGTAAAGAACTGTAACTAATTCGCTCCGACATGCACGTTCCGGCGTGCTCCCTCTTCTCTTTCTCTTCTTCCTCTCTCTCTCCTCTCTCTCCCTTTCTTATTCTGATTGATATGGAAAATGCGGTATATATATAAGGGAAAAGAGGTGGCTGACCAAATAATTTTTTTTTATTATTATTTATGGCTGAACAGCCATGCATGCACCCTTTCAAATTTGGCTGCCAACATGCAGCCACCACTTTTGACTTTTTTTATATATATATTATTATTCTTATTATAATAATTAAAATACGTGTGATACTTAATAATTAAGAAAAGTGTATTTATACTCATAAAATAATTTACTCATTTATCCAAATTAATACACGTAAATATTTATGTACCCATATATTCACATATTGTCACCATATTTATCACGTATGTATCAAATAAAATGTAAAGATAATTAAAATGTAAAAACAATTATCACATAATTATAAAATGCACATAACAAAAATTAAATTATATTGGCACATGAGTAGTGAGAAGCTCGGGTATCACATCCTCCCCACCTTATAAAAATTTCGTCCTCGAAATTTACTTACCTGAAGAGGTCTGGGTATATAGCCATCATCTCATCCTCTCTTTCCCAAGTGGCTTCCTCAACTAACTGGTTCCTCCATAATACCTTTACTAATGGTATTTCTTTATTTCTGAGTTTCTTCACTTCTCGCCACAAGATCTCAACTGGTACCTCCTCATAACTCAAATTTTCTTTCAACTCAACTGGTTTCTGCCTGAGAACATGAGATGGATTTGGAACATACTTCCTCAACACAGATACATGAAACACGTCATGTACTCTAGACATCGATGCTGGTAACTCCAATTTATAGGCAACATTGCCAACTCTCTCAATGATAGTGAACGGACCAACGTATCTTGGACTGAGTTTCCCTTTCCTTCCAAACCGCCTTATCCCCTTCATTGGAGATACTTTCAGAAATACCTGATCACCCACTTCAAATTCCAATTCTCTCATCCATTTGTCTGCATAACTCTTTTGCCGATCTTGAGCAACTTTCATCTTCTCTCGTATACGGGTAACAGCTTCTGTCATTTCACGAATCAAATCTGGACCCAAAAGTTTCCTCTCTCCAACTTCATCCCAATGAACTGGAGATCTACACTTCCTCCCATACAATGCTTCATATGGAGCCATCCCGATAGTAGACTGATAACTGTTATTGTACGAGAATTCTATCAAAGGCAAAAATTTACTCCACTGACCTTGAAAATTCAACACACACGCTCTAAGCATATCCTCCAAGATTTGTATTGTACGCTCTGATTGACCATCTGTCTGTGGATGGAATGCTGTGCTAAAAGATAACTGTGTCCCCAATGCCTTATGTAAACTCTTCCAGAAAGCAGACAAGAATCTCGTATCTCTGTCTGACACAATGGAAAGTGGTACTCCATGGAGTCTGACAATCTCTTGTATATATAGTTGGGCATAACGATCCATGGAATACGTAGAGCTAATAGGAAGAAAATGAGCTGACTTAGTCAATCGATCCACAATAACCCAAATAGCATCGTGACCTTTCACTGTCTTCGGTAGCCCGATAACAAAATCCATCGTGATATTCTCCCACTTCCATTCTGGAATAAATAAAGGCTGCAAAGTTCCTGCTGGTCTCTGATGCTCGGCTTTGACTTGCTGACACGTCAAACATTGTTCCACATATTGAGCAACATCTCTCTTCATTCCTGGCCACCAATAATGTGCCTTCAAATCTCTATACATTTTAGTAGCTCCTGGATGTACAGAGTAGAGTGTTGAATGAGCTTCTGCCATCACTTCTTTTCGAATGTCATTCACTTCAGGTAGACATAATCGACCTCCATAACGAATCACGCCATCATCTCCTAATTGGAAGTCAGAAGACTTTCCAGAGCTGATATCATTCTTTATCTTGTCAAACAACCTATCCTCCTGTTGGCTCTGTCGAATCTTATCCATCAAAGTTGGTCGAAGTGTCAGAGCTGCCATCCTTGCTTCCAACGATCCTTCCTGAATGATCTCCACACCCATCCTTTGCAAATCAAGCAACTCTGGTTTCTGATTTACGATCATAGCAGCTACACTCTGTATTGCCTTTCGGCTCAATGCATCAGCAACCACATTGGCTTTTCCTGGATGATAATTGATAACACAGTCGTAATCCTTCACCAATTCCAACCATCTTCTTTGCCTCATATTCAACTCTTTCTGAGTTAAAAAGTACTTCAAACTCTTATGATCAGTATAGATTTCACAACGTTCCCCATACAGATAATGCCTCCATATCTTGAGTGCAAACACCACTGCAGCTAACTCTAAATCATGAGTTGGATAATTCTTCTCATACTCCCTTAACTATCTGGATGCATACGCTATCACTTTCCCATTTTGCATCAATACACACCCAAGACCATTCTTTGAAGCATCACTGTAAACCTTGAAGTTTCCTGTCTCCGTAGGAATAGTTACGATAGGTGCTGATGTCAATCGTCTCTTCAATTCTTGAAAACTTTGTTCACATTCCTCCGTCCATGTGAACTTCACATTCTTCCTGGTCAACTGTGATAATGGTGAAGCAATCTTAGAAAATCCTTCAACAAACCTTCGATAATATCCCGCTAATCCAAGAAAGCTACGAACCTCAGTGGGATTTGTGGGTTGTGGCCAATCATGGATTGCTTTAACTTTACCTGGATCCACAGAAATTCCTTCTCCCGATACCACGTGCCCCAAGAAAACAACTCGGTCTAACCAAAACTCACACTTCTTGAACTTCGCATACAACTGCCTCTCCTTCAGAATCTCTAACACCTTCTCAAGTGCAGTGCATGATCTTCCTTATTCTTAGAGTAAATTAGAATATCATCGATAAACACAATCACAAATTTATCGAGAAATTCCTGAAATACTCTATTCATCAAATCTATAAATGCTGCAGGAGCATTTGTTAATTCAAACGGCATCACTAAGAACTCATAGTGCCCGTACCTTGTACTGAATGCAGTCTTTGGAATATCCTCTTTCTTTATCTTCAACTGATGATACCCCGACCGCAAATCAATCTTCGAAAAGATAGCTGCACCCTGTAACTGATCAAACAGATCATCAATGCGAGGCAATGGATATTTATTCTTCACCGTAACTTTGTTGAGATCCCGATAATCAATGCACATCCTCAATGTGCCATCCTTCTTTCGAACAAATAGAACTGGTGCTCCCCAAGGAGAGAAACTAGGTTGGATGAATCCTTTGTCTAGCAACTCTTGTAACTGTATCTTCAATTCCTTCAGTTCAGCTGGTGTCATTCTGTATGGCTCTTTAGATATAGGAGCAGTTCCTGGTTGTAACTCAATAACAAACTCTATTTCTCGGTCTGGTGGCAAACCTGGAAGATCATCTGGAAATACCTCCAGATATTCCTGAACTACTGGTACATTATCAAGAACTGGACATTGCTGCCCCTCAACATTCATTACACTTACCAGATACACCTCACAACCACTTTCCAACAACCGCTGTGCTTTTGCTGCTGATATCATCGGAAATCTAAAGCTTTTCTTGATTCCAACAAAAGTGAACGGTTCACCTTTCACTGGCTGAAAAGTGATACTCTTCTTCTGACAATCTATTGTAGCACGTTATTTTGACAACCAATCCATGCCCAATATGATATCATAATCATTCATACTTAACACAATCAAATTAGCGAAGAGTCTTCTTCCTTCAATAGGAATAACACAACCTCGAAGAAGTTGATTAGTTTGCTTTGACTCACCAGAAGGTATTATCACCTCATAATTAGCTTCTATCAAGTTAGGTGTTCCACCCAAATTTTTCACATACTCAGTGGATACAAATGAATGTGTTGCTCAAGAATCAAATAGCACATATGTAGAAGTGCCAAAAATAGAGAACTTACCAGTGACAACTGAGGGATTCGCGTCTGCCTCCTCTCGCGTCAAAGTATACACCCTAGCTGGAGCTCTTCCATGCTGTGCCTGCTTCCCTTTCTTAGGACAAGTAGTAGTCACATGTCCTTTCTCCCCGCATGTGTAACACGTTCTCGGAGGAATTTGACACTCCCCACCATGTGATCTAAGACAATTAGGACATATAGGTAATGGCGGCGCTGGTGGCACTTTAACCTGATCAAATTTAGGATGCTTGTTGGGTTCTCCTCGTCTCTGTCCTTGCTCCACTTGAACATTTGAATTCGGCCTCTGAAATGACATCGGCCTCTTATCAACTCTCCCAAACTGCTGTATTGGTTTCTGTTGAAATTGACGTCTGATAGCTTGCGCTTGTCTGATCCTCGTTTCTGCTTGCTCAGCAATTTGAGCCCTTTCTGCAACTTGTGAGTATGTTGCTCCATGCAGTCCCGCCATACTCACATCTCTATAAAGTTCAGGCCTTAAGCCTTCCACAAATCTCTCCACTTTCAGTGCCTCCGTACTAACCATATGTTCAGCAAATCTCGACAACTGCTCAAACTTACGAAGGTAATCTGTGACTGACATGCCACCTTGCCTCAACTGTATGAACTCGTTCATCTTCATGGCTCTCACTGGTGCCGTAAAGTACTTGTTTCTGAAAAGTTTCTTGAACCTTTCCCATGTCATAGTCGTGACATCCTCGATACTTTTAATCGCATCCCACCAGTGGCCTGCACTTCCTCGTAACATGAAAGAAGCACATAGCATTCTATCCCCATCTGGAATTCTACTGTATTGAAACATATTTTCCACCGTGCGTAACCAATCCTCTGCATCTGTGGGGTCTGCTGCGTCCTCAAATATTGGAGGGTTCAACTTTCGAAACCTCTCACAAACCATTTCCACACGTTCTGCTTGACGTCTATCTTGGTTTGCATTACCCTCTGGTTGTCCACCCATATATCTCTGCTGAATTAGTTGCTGTATCTGTTGGGACTGGCGCTCAACCAGTTCCATTAGTCGAGTAATCACCGCATCACGATTATTCCCTTCAGTAAGTGCTGCTTGCTCAGCAGTCCTATCCCCTTCAGAACTTTCACTTGTATCCCTTACCATATTGTCTAATAATTACGCTTCCTGCACCCCATGACCAATATAATTTATAAGACACATAATAACACAGAAGGAAAATAACACTTACTTGCAAAGCTGCGCTCCCAAAGAATGAGTTCATGTACATAGACAGTCTGCAGGACCCAAACCGTGCTCTGATACCACTCTGACACGACCCACTTTACATAACTTATAATTCAAATACTAATTTACATAAACATCGTCATTATAAAAACTGCATATTTTTTTTTCACATAATATGCTTATAACCAACACAATCACACCAGTTCAACATACACAACTGGTTTCTGATACCACCTCAAATCAGATAAACTCGCGACAATACTTATTATATTACACAACCAAAACATCAACGGAAACAAAATAAACTCACGGCCTAGCCCAACAGGTCGTCATCTATGTACATCCTCTCAAAACTTGAAGGAGCTCCACAGCTTGCACAGTCACATCACAAACTCAATCATCAACAGGCTCACCTGCAATGCATAAACTAGTGAGATAAAAATCTCAGTAAGTAGAAATCATGCATGTTCGTGCATGAAAATGCATTTAGTTCTCTATCGCCTATGTCCTAGTTTTTTTTAATTGATCTCTTTTATTTTGAAAATTGTTCACGTTGCGGGATCCCCACGACACACTTATGATATGCACCCCAAAAGAGCTCAATGGGGACGATTTTTCCGAACCCCGAAAATAGTGCCGAGAATGATTTTTCCGAACTCTGACAAAGTGGTGGGAACAATTTTTCCGACCCCCTAATAAAAATGTCGGGAACGATTTTTCCGAACCCTGATAGAGATGCATATATAGTGGCCGCACACACCATTAGTGAAATTGGTAAATGTTATTTCACTGGAAACGGTTACATCAAGTACTTACGTACGATGCGAATACAAAGTCTAATAACCCTATCCAACCTACTTAAGCAAAACGCTTAAGGTGAATAATAAAATACATCATGAATTCATATACAAAGACGCTATCTGAAGTGTGATTCTATCTGCAATGTGGTTCGGAGATAGCATCCTTGTGCCATGCTGAAGGGCATTCCTTTCCATCCATATGTGATAGATCGTCGTAGCAAAGGTTATGAAAAGGAGTCTTCTTGCCTTTTTGTTGGTCTTCGTATCCTGGAGGATCTTCCTGAAGGCATCTGTGACTGATGCTAGCCTTCGTCTTCTCCATCCAATCCATCTTTTGACTTGATCCCAAATATTTGTAGTGTAAGGGCAGTGGAAGAAGATGTGCGATGTGGTCTCCTGATCGAAGCAGAAACCACATCGTTTGTCGTCTCCTGTGCACCACACCCTCCGCACACACCATTAGTATCTTATTAATTTTGAGGAAAACACTTTTCATGTTTATGCATGGTATGCACCCAGAACAATTAAATGTGCATCATAAACTATTTACAATATCAATATCAACATTTAATTACAATAAAGTAACAACTTCACTCTTGGATCACACGGATCTCTTTTTGGAATAAAACTTCATCTTGGATCCCACAGATCCTTATAACCAATATTTTCTCAAACCATATAAATATATTTGCAACAGTTTCCAATCACACAGATCTATATAGGATAATAATAATATTTTCAATCACATGGATCCACAACTTGTATCACAATATTATCACAAATAATTTACATGTACTATTATTAAATATGAACCCTACTTTCTTCAAATCATATAAATACACAGCTTGTATAACAAATTAATCATAAATAATTCATATCGTAATTAAATTAATTACCAATAATCCATAATATAATTATCACATATTAATAACAAATAATCCACAAACAACATGTTTATACATTGTAGTTGAACTTCTACTTACCTAGATTCCGACAGTAATATAAACCCCGTAAAGAACTGTAACTAATTCGCTCCGACATGCACGTTCTGGCGTGCTCCCTCTTCTCTTTCTCTTCTTCCTCTCTCTCTCCTCTCTCTCCCTTTCTGCTCTCTCTCCTCTCTCTCCCTTTCTGCTCTCTCTCTCCTCTCTCTCCCTTTCTTATTCTGATTGATATGGAAAATGCGGTATATATATAAGGGAAAAGAGGTGGCTGACCAAATAATTTTTTTTTATTATTATTTACGGCTGAACAGCCATGCATGCACCCTTTCAAATTTGGCTGCCAACATGCAGCCACCACTTTTGACTTTTTTTATATATATATTATTATTCTTATTATAATAATTAAAATACGTGTGATACTTAATAATTAAGAAAAATGTATTTATACTCATAAAATAATTTACTCATTTATCCAAATTAATACACGTAAATATTTATGTACCCATATATTCACATATTGTCACCATATTTATCACGTATGTATCAAATAAAATGTAAAGATAATTAAAATGTAAAAACAATTATCACATAATTATAAAATGCACATAACAAAAATTAAATTATATTGGCACATGAGTAGTGAGAAGCTCGGGTATCACATAATGCCATTATGACTTTTCAATAATTGGGTATCGTTTTTCATTATAAAAGTTATTATTTTTTATTCGTCTCATGAAAATCATTCCTTGAAACGGTCACACACAAATTTTTGACTTATATATATAAATAATATTACAGAAGGAAATTCAAATTACTTTTACGCAATATCCTTCCATAATTAAAGAAGATAATTGTGGGATTTGTAAAGAGTATACCTATATATATACAGATTGCAAAGGAATAAACGGTAAAAAAATCAATACAAATCCCACAATTATCTCCTTTAATTATGGGAGTATATTGCGTAAAATATAATATGAATAATTTGAATTTCTTTATGTAATAAATAATACTTCCTCTGTTCGCTTTTAAGGTGTTCATTTTACTTTTTTTGGAGTCCGGTTGGTATCAATTTCTCCTATTTAGTAAAAAATGTACATAATATGACTCATCACTTCCCTTTAATACAACTACTCACTTCACATATTATATATAAAATAATAATACTTCTTAATTTATGTACAAAAAGCAAACGAACATCTTAAAATCAGAGTGGGAGTAATAAATGTAAATTTGTTTATGAGGTTGCATGTAGCATTACTTAAGGCAGTAAATAGACCCCCATCAGTTAAACGAAAGAAAAAAAATGTGTGCATATGGCCGAATTGGGCAAAAACAGAAAAGACAGACAACGTGGACACATGGTAGTGATGTTTAAAAAGAAATAATAATGACATTAAAATTAAATAAACATAAGTGGGCACTAAAATTGGGACAGATTCAATGAATGAACATAATTGAGCATGCAAACAAGCGAGGGTCACAAATGTGTTGATTCAGCTGAAAATGACCCCCTTTCCTGTTTTACAGAAACACCCCCCCTCTCCTTCATCCTGATGTAACTCTTTTTACTTTTTTAACCTTTTTCTCTTCCTTTTTAATTTTATTTACTTAGGCTACATTCGTTTTTGAATTTTAAATTCAGGTTTGATTTTCAAAACCTACATTCAAATTTTAAAAATAATTTATATATATATCTACTAACAAATATAGAATAACTATTCATGGTTTTCAAACCAAACATCACCTTAGAGAATAATATACTCCCTGTCCTGGATCACTTTTCTCGTTTACTGTACCACGTTATTTAAGAAAAATTATATTTTTTTATTAATTTTATTGATTTTAGAGGGTATTGTAGTATTTTTAAATAATAATAAAAATATAAAGTAAATGGTACGTACGAAAAATGAATGATAAATTTAAAATTAAAATAATTTTTGAGGTTGTTGGATAAAGTAATAAGAATATTTTTTTATATATATATTTTTTGAATGTGAAGGATGCATATAAACAAATAAAAATGTATGAAGGATATTGTGGGATGAAGGGAGTGAGTATATGTTGGTGGGGCCACAATGATTCAACTTCTTTCATGATTTCATCTGATTTATTCACCCATATATACACACACACAAGAATACAACGAATTTGTTACATTTTCATTTTGTCTTCTTTTTATTACTATCTTATTGTTATTTATTGTCTAAAATATGCTTGTTGTTTTTCCTTTTGTTTGCTTTGGTGGCAATAGGCGACCTTTAGTCCTCTAATCTTTTACTTTTGTCATCTTCTTGTCAATCACTTATTTTTTTAGTGGAATATAAGGTTGTGATTAATTTATTATTGAAAAATATCATTGTTTTGTTCATGATATAAATAAATCAAACTTTTAAGTAAACATATAGTTCATAACAAAGTTTAAGGATATTTGTTCGAAAACTCACAAATACATTCATTAACGAACTTGTTACTTGTTTGCGAATGCTTTCATAAATTTTATTATTATGTTTCAATAGTATATATTATTATTTAATAAATAAATAATTATATTAAAAAATATAAATATGATAATAATTTAAGAAATTATTTAAAGATTTATATATTTTTAAAACGGAATATTATTTTAATATCTACAAATAAAAATATTTATATGTTCATGAACAAACTTTCACAAACAAGTTATCTTATGTGTTTTTGAACACGTTCCTTAGCCTTAATAAACGACCACAGTTTGAGCTCAAGTTCGATATATATTTTTCTCGACGAATTCGAGTTCATGTTTGAATTCGATAATTCCTTAATAAACGATATTCAAACCTAATAGTATTTGACTCGACTCCATTAAATTACATCCCTACTTTCAGTGATAACTTATTTTAAGGATCTACTTTTCCTTTCAAATAATTTCTTTATGCTCATGGAGTGTTTATTTCATTAAAGTTAATAGTAGGCTAATAAAATTTGTAAATTTGATAAACAAGAAATGAGTAATATAACTCATCTTCTCTAGGTTAAGGGATGGAAACGAGACAGATATTTTTGGATACCTGATCTGCCTGAATTCTATTGGGATGGGTATGAGTAGTTTTAAATGGGTTTCGAACGAGTACAAGTAGTTAAATAAATCTCATTAGGGTTTGGGACGAATACGGGTAATGTCTCAATATCTGCGGGTACCCGTTTATATATATTTGGTTCTCAATTAATTATAACTATTACTTATTGTCAATTAACTAAAAATAATAATGACACAATGAACTATTTTATGAAATTTTTATAGTATAAATGAAAAATGATAACATTTTAAAGAAAAATAAAAATATTTTTAATAAAAGTGATAACTAATTACTAAAGCGTAAAATTATCTTATCATGAAATGATTTTACTCAAAATTGACCCAAGATATATATTAGAACGTTTAGGATTCAAGTACCTTCTAAGGGAAATAATTAGCACAGTTGGAACCTGATCGGCATTTACCTTATGTAGAGCAAGTGTGTTCTATCGTTATAGCACGTGGTGACCAAATTATAAAATTATCGAACCCTAGGGAGAAAGTAGTGTAGCCGTATTTAATAAATGCTTACTCTAGAAGGACGGATCAATGATTGAGGTTGGATTAAACTACAAGTAACAACTATGGAAGCAATAAAAATAAAATAGAAATCAACCAAATAAAGATTAATTTAAATGAAATGGATGAAGGTAAAATAATCTAAGAAGCATGCAAGACTAGCAACATCCTGGAAAAGGCATATTGTGGTCTTCACAAACTCACTCAACACCTATAGCATGAACAACTCATGCAATAAATTGATTCAATTAACTTCTCATCACATACACACAAGTTCACACTTAGTATGCATGTAACAAATAATCAACCACACAAATCATTGCATTCATTGAGAAATAAAACTTCCATGATAGAAAATATCCATAACAATCAATTAATCAAACATGTGGTGTGCAAATCTATACTATTATCCGTCACCAATCATATTGCTATCTTCACAAGAGGGCTAAATACTAAAATCCTTTACAAATTCAATACATACCATTGTTTGCTCCAATTGAGCCACGCAACGAAGAAAATAAGAAAATAAAGGTTGATTGACTTCCTTTTGAAAGTAAACTTCTTCTCCCTTGATCATGTCAATTCTTCAAGCAATTGTAGATCTTATCTTCTTAGATTGGTGAGGAGATGGAGTTATGGTAAATGTGAGGAAATCAAGTGGATTGGATGGGAGAAATGTATGGAGATGAAGGATGGATCAAATATATAGAAATGTAACTGCTATCCATAATGATTTTCCCGTTAAATTCATGCCAATTATGTATTTATGGACATGAAACCTTCTAGAAATCGTGCTCATTAATTTTTCAAAAATTGGTTGAACTCGACACGAGTCAACGTCGATTCCTCGATAGTTTTCCAGGCACAACGAAGTCGATTTTTGTATTGCACTCGACGAACAGGGGAGGCTAAGTACATGTCTTTGATGTGTACAAATGACCTTTTGCACAGATTCGGCATTGAGCTGTGCAGCCGAGCTCGACGCGAGTACGTGCGTCTAGTGCTCGTTTCTTCCCGTTTTAGCTTCCGACTGTATTTTTCACATGTTTCACATACAATTGATCTCATTTTCACACATTTATCATTTATAAAATAAATCTCCATATGAACATAAAACACCACCAAAAGTTATACAAAACAGATAAAATAATACGAAAATACACATAAAAGACACTAAAATTTAGGTGAAAATAGCTATGATTAGAACCTGAAAGGGGCTGAAATTATCACTTACGCATCCTAGAAAATAAACCAGATTTAATTGTTAATTTATTTGGCTCTATCAAGTGAATTTTCATGTTTGTGTGACACTTCCATAACTTCTACATGAATGAATAATAGGATGTCTAGAAATTAAAATTAAACCGTCTATAAGGATTTCCTTAGGATAATTGTTTCTCTCTTGGTTTAAATCGAAAATCTTCTTTAGTGATTTAATTTTATTAGTCATTTAATTTTTAGTCTTCTAGTTAGTAATTATTCTCAAAATTGAAAATTGGTTACGTGTCTTATATAATCTAATAATTTTGAAAGTAGATAATTTGTTGTCCTTTGGGGTCGATAATTTAGCTTGGTTGCTAGTCCACTGCAATTGATATCCTTCATACTTGGGGATTTTATTTGCATGTAGGAAAACGCAGAACACTAGCATTCTCAATATGTAAAAGGGAACATATGCTATGACAATCCCAAGTACTGCAGATTTTGCTTGTGTGAGATATCACATTAGAATTTTTGACACAATATTAAAGTCTCATGTAAGAAGCCATGGGCTTAAATTAACAGAGTGCATAATTTTGAGGTACTCCCACCAATGTGTCCTCATAGCTACTTGGTTATGAGCATAAATAACAGATAAGAGAAAACATCTTTGAGTAGAAAGGCAGGTAACATCAAGAGAACAAATTTGAACTAATTCAACTTTCACATGATTCCAAGCCACAACAACTTTGCCACAAGAAATAAAATCCAAATTATGGCAAATCAATATTAGTAAGGCTAAGTTTAGATTCAACTAGGCCAATATTGGCTATATTATGTTGGCGCACATACCTTTGTATACCTCTTTATATTGGGGCGCCATACAATCCTCGAGTATTCTAATAGAGACAAATCATTCATCACCTCAAGGGGGTGGCTGCTCACTCGGGAAATAGAGGTCTTTGGCTTGGGAAGTTATCTCTTGGCTAAAGGCAATAAGTTCTAAACCATAATGGAAGTGCATAAGGAGCTCTGGATAAAGATCATCAACTTTTTTACATTTGTCTCTGTTTGTTTTCTCTATTCTTCTTCAAGGCATGGATTTGTTTTTATGAAAGGACAAACTCCTCATCCAATCATGTTGTGTTTGGATTGAGTCATTTCAAATCCAATGAATTTGAAAATGAGTGGATTTTAAATCAATTCATTTGAATTTCACTGTTTGGATGAATTATGGACTTTTGAAAGGATTTCAAATTCATGATTTAAAAATTATTTTTAAAATAGAATTTTATATATAATAAAAAAATAATAAAATTTTATTATATTAAATATTAAAATCTAAAATTTTATTAAAAATATTTTTTTGGGGAACTCTATCACCCAACTTATCCCCTACCCACCCCCAAAAATTTTTTTATAAAACTTTAGATTTTTAATATTTGAATAATAAAAATATTATCATCCAATCCTACCCCCTATCCACACCCAACACCACCCCCCATTCCAAAAAAAAATTATATAAAAACTTTAGATTTTAATATTTAAATAATAAAAATATTACCGCTTAATCCTACTATTCTATCCATCCACCCACCCCACCCCACCCCACCCCACCCCCACTCACCAACCCCACCCACCAAATTTTTTTTTAAAAAAAATTAGATTTTAATATTAAAAAATAAAATCTAAAATTTTATTTTTAAATTTTTTTTTGGGGAGGGGTGGGATGTGGGTGTGGGTGGTAATAATTTTATTATTTAAATATTAAAATTTAAAATTTTATAAAAAATTTTTTTTTGGGTGGGGTAGGGAGTAGGTTGGATGGTAATATTTTTATTATTTAAATATTCAAATCTAAAATTTTATAAAAATTTTTTTTTTTGACTTGGGGGTGGTGTTGGTGGGGGGTGGGTGGGAAGGAGGTAGGGTTGGGTGGTAATATTTTTATTATTCAAATATTAAAAATCTAAAATTTAAAAAAAAAAATTGTGGGGGGTGGATTGGGGGTTGGGTGGAGGGGGGTGGGGTGGTCTAGGTGGGGGGTTGGTAGGGGTAGGCTGGATGGTAGAGTTTAAAATATAAAATATATATATATATATTTTTAATTTTTTATACTATTTTTATATGGAGTATTAATATAATCAATTACACGATTTCAAATGACACGGTTTGAGTAAGAATTTGAAATCTATTCAAAAACAACTAAAAAAATTGAAAATCAAATTCATAATTTGAAATCTATTGATTTAAAATCTTGGATTTATAAATCCGTTGATTTCAAGTGACATCCAAACATAATGAAGGGATTTGAGGGAGGGATTTATAAATCCTTCCTCAAATTCATCCATCCAAACACAGTGAATTGATGAAACTTGAAACAATTTTGAATGTATTTTAATTTGCCTCGCTTTTCATTTGTTAGTTTTGTTTGTGTGCTCTAGGCACTTGATTAGTTGCTCATTTACCTTTATCTTCTCAGTTGTTGATTAAATGACTTTTTTAGGTTTATATGTGGCAATTTGCACATATTTGTGTTATCTGTGATGTTTGTGGATATTCGGTGGATAGCAAAGAGATTTAGCATTGAGGAATTTGATTGAGAAAATTGTCCAATTAAGAAGATGAAGATAAAAACAAATCAAAATATGATAATCTTATGGAGATTTTTAAGGAATTAGTTGTTTTTTGAGCTCCTATGAAAGTTAGAGTAGAGAAAGATATTGCACACCTTTGAGGAGTTCTAGTTGGAGAGATTACTTGAGTTTACATTGCTTGTTTCTTTTATGTTTCGGTTGAGTTTTGTGGGGTGAATAGATTTTGTTAGTTTTTTACAATAGTTCAAAAGAGTGTTTGGTATAAATAAATGTTTTAAGAGCATCGTGTCTAATAAAATCTATGGGAAGTCTGCAATTTCAAGAGAAATCTCTAGTTTTGTCTTGATTCATTTTTTATATATATTTTTTTTTCATTTCGCTATCCTATTTCTTCTTCTTTTTTCTCATGTGTCCAATTGCAAATTGATTTCATAAAAAAATTTAACTTTATCCTACTAAAATCTTAAACAAACATGGATTATTTTGAAATAAAAATAGAAATAGCCTAAAAATACTTTTAGGTGAAAAAATGAATAATATTTTTAAAATTAATTAATACTCTTATAAATGATGAACATAAAAGTGGTAGGGCAACTTAATTTGTGTAAATGGATCCTTCGAATCAAAGGAGATCCAGGAAACACACACAGTCCTAGTATGCTCCTTCTTATAATTAGGCTCACACTTAGAAGTCAAAAGCAGATGTTTGATGTGATTCATTTGAAAGAATAAATAATAAAATATGGCAAACGAGAAAGATGTAAGAAATAATAAATCTTAATAGAAAAATTTATATTAATTAATGAGGAGTGATAAATTATTCATAATATTAAAAAAAGAAAAAAAAAGGTAACATCGTGAAGAATAATACTACTAAATCGTTACTAGTAAAAAATAATTAATTATTTATTTATAAAATAAATAAATAAAACAATTTCAGCATCAAATAATCTTGTACACCCTCCGTCCTGTCGAAATTTCACCGGCATCGGTTGCTTTTTGTTTGTAGATTAAGGAGTATTATTATTTTATTTATATTTATTAGTTGTATTAATAGTGAATAGTGGGCATATGTGGTATTTTTTACTATAAATAAAAAATAATAATATTTGAATGAGAAGTAAAATATAACTAAGTAGGAAATTTTTGATGGGATGGATGAAGTAGTAAAAATTGGTAAAATAATGCGTTGGTCGGTATGATTGGTGTGGGCAGCATCATATTCCAATAAATAACGAATAACGACAATTGTGCATTACGTGGAAAATGACTTAAATTTCACATAACAGTTATTATAAAATTAAATATCATCACGTGTTTCATGCCACCTATATATTTCTTTAATAATATTCACTCATGATCGCTAGGGCTTAGCAAAAATTTTTAAAAATCGCAAAAACCGTCCGGATTGAATTGTATCGCACCGTTATATATAATTATTTAGATAAATCGTAATTTATAATTTAAAAAAAAATTACACCGCACTTTATGGTGCAATTTTATTTTTATAGTCGAAACCGCACCGACCGCACGGCTAGTTTTTATTAGTATTATATTATATTTATACATGTTAGTATTTAAATAGTTTAGTCATTACTCATTAGTTATTCATTACCCCTATAAAAAATATTCTATGAATATTGTTATCTTTATCTTCACTCTTACCTGTCCTAACTTTTATTCTTCTTACTTCAATGGAGTACTTCTTATCTTTATTATTTCTCTATTACATCTATGTAGAATCTCAACTATAAGTCAATCAACTAGTCTAACCTCCTATGTATTGTTAGATCAAGGTTGCAAATATTTTCATATGACTATATATTTCTTTTTATATATTAATGTAAATGTGATCAACTATTATATTTATAAGTTTCACCACCTATTCTACAAATTAAATATTTGTCATGTGTTATTATCATGGGTAAATTGTCTACAAATGTACAAGGATGTAATGATCATTACTTATGGTATAGGTTTTTTTAATTAGAAAATAAGTTGTAAAATACGAAGTATAGTACAATTATAAAATAAGATATCCGGATCGATATTTATGTAGGCTAATCTATTAATAAAATTGCCAAACCGCACCAAAACCGATCGAAACTGTTTAAAATCGCATAATCAATATTATTTGAATAACCGCGGTTTAAACTTGATTACTAAAGCGAACCGTTTATAACAATGCAATATAAATTATATCAAAAAAACTGCATAACCGCACCGTGCACACCCCTAATGATCGCGTGCCCCACCTATTTTATTTTCTTTTATTATTACTACTTCCTACATCTCTCGGAAGAGAAGATTTAACATTTTTTACAAAAATTAATTAATATAATAATTTAATGATGTATTTTTTTTTTACAAAATTAAGAAAAATAATAATTTAATATGTAGTATATGAGAGGGACTAGGGTACAACTGGCTGTACCAATTGAATTGGTACAACCTTGATCCCCACCCTTTTTAAATAATTTCTACTCCTTCATTAATGCTGTTTTTTATTTTATTTTTAAATTTATTTTATTTAAATGACTATTATACCTTAAACCCTAGAAATAAATTATACCCTAAACCACAAGGGTAAAATTACAATTATACCCTAAACCCTAAGGGATAAATTATATCCTAAACCAAAATGGTAAATTAACAATTATACCCTAAACCCTAAACCCTAGGGATAAATTATACCCTAAACCACAAGGGTAAATTTGTAATTATATCTATAAAATTAAATTAAAAAAAACAAAAAAATTAAAAATAATAATAACAAAACGCAACAGTTTTTATAAAAAAAAGGAAAAACACACACTGAAGGTGAAGAAAGGAGGTTGTACAGGAGGTTGTACCAATTGGAGGTTGTATACAAGTCTTTGTCGTAGTATATTGAAAATATAATAATATTTTAATTTTAATACGTAGTGTGGAATATAGACCCATGAGAATATATTACTCCCTCTCTGTCCCATGTATTTATTTGCACTTATGGGTGTCTCACATATTTATTCACATTCCATAAAAATACACTATATATCTCACAAACCTTTTACACTTTATTCATCAATTTCAACAACTTTATTTATTTTTTTACACTTTATTCATCATTTTCAATAACTTTATTTTTTTTCTTTAAATTACCAATTTACCCATACTTTTTATTACATTATATATTAAAAAAAATCCTTCTTAATTTTGCTTTATTGTTAATGATGATGATTTTTATTCTTGCATGTTATGTGTTTTTGTCTTGTTTCTCATTTGTTGTGTCTTTATTTTATGTTTTGTGTGTATTTTTATTCTTGTTTAGGGATGTTTGGTGGTTTGTTTTGGGATGTTGTGAGTCATTTTTTAATATGAATGATGACATTTCGTGGTAGTAAGTGATAACAAGTTATGATTAAAAATCTCTACACTTTATAAATGTGAACATATACGTGGGAAAGAAAGAAATTGTTTTGTATGATCTTATATACCTAAAAAAAATTGTGTCTAACTTCTAAAAACAAAGAAATTGTTTTGTATGATCTTATATACCTAAAAAATTGTGTCAACTTCTTAAAACAATAATAAAAAAAGTATTACAGGACATTTCCTACTCCAACAGAGCACCTAAAAACATTGTGTGAGATAAAATTTTTTAATAAAAATATGTGGAATTGATAAAAGCTAATAATAATTCTATTAATTATTTTATAAACAATTTATAATCTAAAATAAAAAATATGATCTCATATGAGACAATTTTATACAAGCATACATTTTTTAAGGTAATTTATTCTGTATATCAGGGTGCACTGGGCACTCATATTAAAAAACATACTCTATACATTTATGAATATAAGTATAGAATAAAAATGTATACACTTTGTTAATAAATTTTTTTATTAATTTTTTTAATAAAAAATTAAATGTGAAAAAACTATACCATTACTATAAAAATTTATACGCATATAATACACGCATCCGCATGCAACTAACATCACTCTTTTATTGAGTTAAATATTACAGCACAATATAGAAAAAATATTTCGTTTCGACCCAATCTTTAGTCTACACATTTCCGTTTCATTCATAGTCAATTTAAGTTCATTCTTTATGATTTGAATTAAGTGTTTATTTCCATGTCTCACAGAATATTTTTTATTTAAATAATATATTCAAAAAATTATTATTAAATTATTTTACACTTAACTATAATTCGTATTATGTTAATTTTGTGATCCTCTTATTTGAAATTTAAAATTTTTATTGGATTTTCTTTTTTTAATGAAATGAAATGAATATAATAAACCAATAATTATGTATGTGCTATATTTTTCTACAAAATATTTCTTTTTAACATATAGTTTAATCACATCTATATATACATATATAAAAATAAACTTCAAATTTCAGTGTTATGATGATGTATCGGACATGATATGGTATCTTTTGTCAGGGTTCTAACATCGTAACCAATACCGAATCCGATATTCGATGTTATAACAATAATATTAAACATGATGTTGGTCCGACAACCCAACCGACACTGAATAATAATAATTAAATTAAATCATTAAAAATAGGTGTGGAGGTATATTGATATAAAAATAATGTATACTAGTTGTTATAAACTTAAGTTATTGTAGATTTTCAACATTAAATATTTACTAGTTCTAACATTCTCCCTTAAAAAATTGGTTTTGATTCTTCAAAACCCTCATCTAAATCTAAATATAATAAAACTACAAAGATGAACACCAACAAACCTTATTAATTTCCAATCAACCCACCTTTCATATATTAACATTTTCAATTAATATTATTCCTCTCCTCTCTTTTCTTTCATATTGATTATTCTCTTACACACCACTTTGAATGTAAATTTAAAATTCACCTAACACTGAACTCAAAACAAACCTGAGTAATCATTATTTATAATTTTCGAACCCATAAACCTCAACCAAATAGTATTCTCTGAACCACACATACCTAAACGTACATATGAATTTGAACCCTTAAGGTGAGTAATAATTTGCAAGACGTATGCAACTCTTTGAGCTAAATTTAAGAAACAGTTAAATTTTTGGACTTTTCAACTCACCTTATGTAACTGAATTTCCAACACGATTTAAAAAAAAAAAAAAAAAAAAGAAAACAGCAAACCCCTGGAAGATTTGTTAGAGCCATTTTTCCAACCCACCAACCAACAAAAGAAGGCAAGTGTTTGTTACAGGGTGAGTTGTAGCATGGGAGACAAGAAGCATGTTAGAATTAGAAGAGGAGGTAATATTAATACAAACCCCAGAAATTTGGGCAGTTTATATACAGCCACAATTTACTTCACTTTACTGCTACAAACCACAAAAATACAAGGGAATGGAACTCTTCAACTACAACTTCCATTTGAAGAAGCTATATAGCAATAGCAGTATATACTGTAGTACTAATAATAAGAGACTTAATTGGGTTTGCTTTGACAACATAAATTACAGCAACACACTGCATTGCCATAAAGAATCGTCCAATCCTATCTACTCTCCCCCACCTTAGATATCAGGGCTTTCCTCAGCTGATCCTGCGTGTAGAACCGTCCCTCCATCTTCACCGTCGCCTGCTGGATCATCAAGTCGTTCACGACCGACACACTGGCGTGGTTGACGTCTAAATCGAGCTCTTTCAAAGCCACCATTAGCTTCGCTGCCGGGTGGTTCTTCTTACCACATTGTACTCGGATCATTGCATCCCATCCGATGATCTTCACGTCTATGTCCATCTCTATTTTGCCTGCATTGTTGCTCATTTTGAGCTCATGATCCGGGGCTGCCCCGCCACCCCCACCTTCTTTCGACACGAGCTGCTTCTTCACTATCTCCAGCTGGCTCCTCAGCTCCTCCTTGTCCGATTCCACGCTCTGCACCTTGGATTTTAATTCGTTGATGTAGGCAATGGCGTCGCCGAGTAGAGAAGCTTTATCCATTTTAGAAACGTTGGGGACCACGGCTCTGAGGGCGTAGAACCTCTGGTTTAGCTTCTCCCTCCTCTGCCTCTCCGCCTCCACGTGGTTGAGAGGTTCTTCTCTTCCATTGGCTGGCTTCCGGCCGCGTTTCCTGGGGCGCTTCTCCGGGTTCACTACCCGGCTACTGTCCACCTCCTTCACAACCGACGCCTCGAGGTCGGAATGGTCGGACTCGACTGCGCCTATGCTGTCGGGCTTGAGGGAGGGCAGGATGACGCCTGAGGTGAAGGACAGCATGCCTTCATCATTGCTGCCCCTCGACATGGGAGACCTTTTCTTGCTCTTGTTCTCATCTCCCCCAAATAGACTCCCATCTTCACTGCAATCACCCCTTTTAGCACTCTCTCCAAAATTCAATATCTCCCCTGATTCACGCTTGCAATTGGAGTTATTCCTATTACCACTGAACCCAAATTCGGAGAAATTGAGCTCCCTGTTGACAAACCCTTGGGTGTGGAGGTGTGGGGGGATGTCAGTTAGAGTGCTAGAACTGGGGTTATTATCATTAGTGAACACAACTTGCTTTGTAGTGGGAGGGGAGGCGGATGAACTACCCTGGACGTTAGTGTTGTTATTACCAGTGGAATCCCTGACATCGGAGGAGGGGTCTGTTAGCCAGAGGGCCGACGGGTCATTTTCGGTAGCCAAGCCCCAAGAGCCCGACCCGGTGGACGGGCCCATGTCCATCCCATTGAAATTGAATAGAACTCTAACCTTGTTCATCAGATCTGAGCTCTGGAAAATCAACTCCGTGGAACCCAGCTCAACCACGCCGTTTGAGGATGGTATGCACACCACGGTCTGGAGCCCGTATCCCTGAGCCTGCCGGGCCCGATCGCAGTGAGACGCTGCCAGCCTCTCCGACCCGGTAACCCAGACCGGGCTCGAGCTGTAGAGGGCCTGGCCCGGGAGCCCGGACCCGTTGACGAAGGACTGCGTCATCGATATCAGAAAGAACCACTCGGTGTCCGTCACCTCTTCGTCGATGGCGTCATCGACGGTCGCCTGAGGGACCGAAATCAGAGAATTCAACTCCCGGAGAACCTTCTTACGGTGCTGCTGCTCGGCGGGACACGACGCCGTTCGTCGCTTTCCTTTGTTCTCCTCGCCCTTGTAGTAGCCGTCGCCCCACCCCAACACGGAAGGGCCGCCGTATTCAACCACCGACGACTGCCAGAAAATAGCGTATGTCCAGCTCTCACGCGCGCCTTCTATCAAAGCGAGGAGGCGCTGCTGGAGCGTTTCCTGGCTGAGGAACTGGACGGCGGCGGCGGAAGTTGCGGATTTGGAGTGGTCGGCGGCGGGAGTGGAGGCATAAGTTGGCTGTTGGGTGATGACGGAAGTGGGCCAATAGGAAGCCAGATCAGAGGCGGAGGACATGAAGCCGTCCACCATGGAAGCGTCGCCCTCCGCCGTGGACGCAGCGCTGCTAGTAGACCATGGATTCATGTGTATAGGGTCCGTTGAAGCTGTGGGCGTCCGATAACCGATCATTCCATAGGTCGCCCGCTGTCGGATGGATGAACTGTGATAAAAGTTAGAGAGAGAGAAATGATGAGAGAGAGAAAGAAGGAGGGTAGGGGAAATGTTGGGCGGAGAAAGGATAGGAGAGAGAGGGTGTTAGGTGGGGAGAATTTGAGTTGGATTTGGGATATATTTGTGGTGAATTTCAGCTGAATTTAGATAAAAAAAAAAAGGATTAGGAAATGGAGTCAAATTGATGCTACACGGAGATCGAGCTTCCACAGTTCCACGAATGCTAATAGGGTGAAAAGACCTTCTAACTGAGTTGATTGCTGAAGGGTAGGGGTTCGAATTCTGCATTTGACATTAATTTGGCTCAAGTAGTAGAGGGGAGGGTGAAAAGACCTTCTAACTGAGTTGATTGCTGCAGGGTAGGGGTTCGAATTCTGCATTTGACATTAATTTGGCTCATTGCAAGCACAAGTTTAACAGTGAGCCCTCTATATAAGCCACTTGAGGCACATCCTGCGATTTACCTTCTTCATCAATTCTCAAGACAGGGACGGTGGGGCCCTAATGATGGGAATACACTAATGCCAATAGCCAAAGTCGATGTATTATTATTATTAACGATATCAAATAATCATTTCTCTGCACCCCACTCCAATTATTACAAACCTTATTAATTACCCTATTCCCCACATCAAATTGTAGCCTGATTTTGGTGTTTTATGAAATAAAGTTATTTTCGATTAATATTTTAAAAGTAATAATGTAGGAGAGTTGAGATTATGTTAATCTTGAAAAACTTTTAAGGTGCTTTTAATTCATATATGGGTTCATAAGGGTTTCCATATACAAATATAAAAAAAACATATATAATTATAGGGTGGACCCATATACAAATATAACCAAAAATATATACAATTATGAGCAATAATGTATATAATTTAATTGTTAATTTTTTTAATGAAAAATTGAGTGTAAAAAATATACAATTATTAAAAAACATGTATACACTATTGAATAAAAAATTATACACATATGAATGTTAATTTTTTTAATGAAAAACTTAGTGTGAAAAAAGTATATAATTATTACAAAACACGTATACAAAATAGAATAAATAGAATAAAAAATCATATACATATGGATTCACCCGGGTGCACGCTCTAATTCTTTTGATGTTCGGTTGTTTCATTGAATATTGATTTTAGCTTTTAAATTTTATATGAAGTAAGTTTCTTTCAATAAATAAGAGCTAAATATTGAGATTAACTCAAGGAAATAAATAATCAAAGGATGTTAGTGTTGAAGAAATAATCATTTTCTTATAGAAATTTCCCTCTAAAAAATCTGATTTGATATGCTTATCATTACTAGCAGGTTATTTCTCATTAAGGAGATATATCGTAATAATGGTGTGATATTATTTCTTTATAATTCAACCAAAAACATCTAACAATTTTCGATTAAGAGGTGATTAGTGCGATGAAATCAAATAAGAATGGATTTATTATTTTTATTTTAATTCCTTTTTCAGTGATTGGTAAAATAAATGAGAATGAAATCCCGAATTCATTTGAAATCTAATTCCTGTTTCAATGATTGGTAAAATAAATGAAATTCGAATTTCATTTGGAATCGTCATTCCTTAAAATTAGGTATAATGATTCCCATTCCTAGGTGGGGAAAAAATCGAAAATTTGATATGCCGAGATCGTCGAACAAAAAAATATCGAAAAATACCGAAATTTAAATATATCGAAATTTTCTGTACGGTATAGTCGTCGTACCGAAAAAATCGATTCGGTATCGGTATCTACCAAGTAAAAATTTCGGTATATCGAAAAAAATTATATATTATTTTTATTATTTTATTTTTATTTGGGTTTTTATTTATGGAGCCCAATTTGTCTTTGCCAATATAATTATTGAGCCCAAAGTTATTACCCAACCTAGCCCATTTAACATTATCAATACCCACTTCAATCATAGCCCATATCCATTCCACATTCCCAAATCACGCTCTTGCTCACAGATGTTCAAACTGCAAACCCTAGGCTGCAATTATCTACGTCGTTGATTCGATTCGACTAATCTCCTGCTACATCTCTAAATTGTTGATTCACAATTACAAGGTGGAGGGCACACTATTCTTCTCTTTATTTCTTTTCCGGCAAATTGATTAATTTTTCTTTTATTATGCTCTGCTCATTTAGCTGCTAAAGAAAAAGATAATCGAACTTCGAGGCAGGGGCTTGGCACCTGGTTTTGAAGGAAGATCTAAAGAAATTAAGAATTTTGGTGGTCTTTATATGTCGAGTCTTTTTTCCAGTTGTTATTCTCATTTTCTTCTTTAGACATATTCATATCACAAATCCAATTTATTTCTTTAATTTGTAAGGCTTGTTTTTAAAATTTATGGCTATAAAACATCTTCAATCTGTGAGAATACAAGGGCTGACTTTCTTTCAAGCCTTCTGCATTTATTCCATTTGCATAATGACGAGGTGGGTAGTGTCAAGAATGTGATCCATCATGGATGCTCTTTCCTATTGAAATATTGGTAATGTAAATCTGGAATTATTTTGAATACTTTGTCCAATTGTTTTTGGTAGACTCTGTATATTGAACTTTCAACATGTGGTAAATATTCGGTATTATCGGTATATACCAAAAAAATCGACACGGTATTTATTTCGGTTTGGCAACAGTATGCATTTTGTATATCGAATTTTTTGGTATATCGATATTTCGGTATACCAAAATATCGGTATCAATATCGGTATGCAAAATGGCATACCGAAAATTTCAGTACGGTATCAGTACGGTATCAATATTTTTGGTATGTAGTGTTTGCCCATCCCTATTCCTATATATTACAATCAAATACAAAAATATGCAATATAAAATTTTAATTATCCTTTTATAAGTAATTGAATATATAATTCATAATTAATTATGTAGAAATTCACGTTTATTTAATTTCCTATATTCTGATTCTCTCTTCTCAAGAATCAATCTATTTCTGCCAGCCTCATTGTTTTTTTTCGTAAAATGATGTGACCAAAATTTTTTAATTAATCATTTCTTCTGTAACTAAAACTATTTAGTTTTGCTATTGTATGAGTTTAGAATTCTGTAATTTATGAGGCCTGTTAGTAATATTTTACATAATACTACAATTTTTTGACTTTCTAATGTATGCGTTCCATATGGTTACGATTTTTTTTTAATACTATTATAAGATTTATTTGAATATCGACTATTGTTGTTCTAATGTGTGCGTTCTGTATGGTAACGATTTTTTTCTAAATGCTATTATAAGATTTTTCTAAATGCCGACAATTGCTGTTCTAATGTGTGCGTTCTGTATAGTTACGATTTTTTCTAGAATGCTATTATAAGATTTTTCTAAATACCGACAATTGTTGTTCTAATTTGTGCGTTCTGTATGGTTATAATTTTTTCTGAATACTATTATAAAATTTTTTTGAATACCAATGGTTGTTGTTCTAATGTGTGCGTTTTATATGGTTACGATTTTTTTGAATATTATTATAAAATTTTTCTGAATACCACGATTGTTGTTCAAATGTATGTGATCTATATGGTTAGAGCTGTCAAAATGGATTGGGCCCGTGGGCTGGCCCGGACCCACCTCTAAAAAAGGTGGGTTGGGCTGTAAAATTTGCAACCCGTTTGGTGGCGGGGTTAAACGGGCTGGTCGAAATGGGGGCGGGCCTAGGCGGGCTAAACCCAAAAGGAGGCGGGTTGACCCGTTTGGACCAGCCATTTTTTTGTAATTGGTCAAGTGTTTAATATTCCAAATATTTGTTGTTCCTTTGTTAAATATTTTTTAAAATAATGAATTAAATCATAACATGAATATTCTAAAATCTATACATTTTGTACCATAGATTAATATACAAAATATGTAAATAATTTAAAATTCTATTTTGCTTGATTTTGAATTATTTTTAATTTTAATATATATATATATATATATATATATATATATATATATATATATATATATATATATATATATATATATATATATATATATATATATATATATATATATGGATTAGAAGCAAATGCAAATTATAAACCTTTAAGATATCTAATCATTTGAAGATTGACAAGGATATAATCATATAATTGATCAACATGAAGATTGAGATGCTTATATTATGATGTTATAATGGATGAATTTTGAATTTCACCAGTCCCTCCGGATATATGTGACTCTCATTTGTTTGATCTTAATGTTGATAGGAAGGAAACATATAAAAATGGAGATCAAGATGAATTGATCCGTGAGAGTAAGAAGGGAGAGATACTTTGGATGGATCAAAAGATGGCGAAACAACACTTTAAAGTGAAGATGAAAGATGACGAAGAAGTGTTGATGCATGAGTTCGAACATCTCTGAGTCTGCATTCCGTCGAGCTCCTCGATGTTAAACAAGAGTGCTCGGTGGGAGGCAACCCACCGTTTTATTGCTTTTCATTTGTTTTGTTTGTTGTGTATTGTGCTAGGTGAATTATACTCAAGGTGCGTGCTTACACATAAGGTTTTTTTTTAAACTTAGATTCAACTCACGTTTTCATCTAAGTTTGGGGGTGTGATGTTCTTCCCCTGTTCCATCTGCTCCCAGGTATGTTTACTCTGCATTGTTTAGTGTCTATATGCTTGGAGGTCAATTTTTTATTGAATTTTTGAATTTTTTTCGATCTTTCGAATTTTTTTGCGACTATCCAGATGTCTTATGTGTTTTCGTTCGTTTTTGTGTGTCCCTTAGTGCTCTGTCATTGATTTTTTTCTTTCCGATATTTTTATCTCTCATATGATGATGAGTTTTGTGTTTGAGTTTTATTAATTGAGAAGGGTATTGGAGTAGCAAAGTGAGTTTTATCTGAGGCCTACGCTTGACCGAGTGGGAAAACTCGAGCAACTTGCAAGATGTGAAGGAGATTGAAATCAGGTGACTTCGTTCCTTATTCTAAATTTTCTCTATGTTTTGAATTCTTGTGATTAAAGAGCATGAGTTTAATGTTATGACCTGAATTTCATGGGGATCTTTGAGCTTATATTTTTCTGCCTATGTTAAGATGTTGATTATGATTGATAAGGGGAACACGCTTTAATTCTTAAGTGCTTTAAGTTCTTTATGTGCTTGTTATGATGTATGCATAGCCTTGAAGGGTGCTCGTTCATTCTATGAAAAGCCAAGTGAGATTCGAACCTTTAAATCATGATGCATGATTAATTTTATTCTTGAGTGTATCGTTTTTGTGCGTGTATTCTAGAACTTGCCTTGAGTCTCCTTGAATATTCGAGAATAGTCTAGTTGATTATGGAAATGATATTATGCCATCTTTGATTTATAACCCATCTTTTCCATACACTTTACCTGAATTCATTAAATCCTTAGTCAACCATTTGAGCCTTGAAATACCATTCTTTGAATAGCCCGTTGAGCTTAATCAATATTTGATTTTTTTTTGTTTTACTTGGATCAATTGAGTAACTGTTGAGGAGGTTAGAAGAAGAATGTGAACATGTTGGAAATGAAAAGGATGATGAAGAAAGGATCAAAAGATAAAATTCATGGAGTAGTACTTAAATCTAATACTCTATGAAACAGACACCCTAGGGTAGTGCTTAAATCTAGTACCTTATGGAGGATCAATTGGGGTAGTGCCTAAAACAGATACCTCATTCAAAAAAGTGAAGGAAAGAAAAAAGATGGAATCGTAGAGTTAGAGAAAAAAGAAGGTTGTTATTCCCACGTAGATGAGGAGTCGTGTCTTAATTGAAGTGATGAGGAAGAATGAAAGATCAAGAGAGAAAGCGCGCTTGATTGATTCGAGTTTTGAGTCACTTATCCATATACTTCCTACCTTATCCAAAAAGCATACGTTGCAACCAAATAAAAAGTCCTTTTTGATCCATGATTTTTTTAGCTACAAGTAAAAGGAGAATTGAGACAATAGGCAAGTTTATGGGTACGCATGCACTTGAATTAAATTTGAGAGCACACATATATATAACCCAAAGGTGTACACTTTATACACAACATGAGTGTGAATGTAACATTATATATATCCTGTAAGCATAGGTGGATTGAGCACTTGAATTGGTGAAGTAATTATCTTAACTTGCATGTTTCGAATAAATTAATGCTTTTGAAGTTATGTGAATCAAGTTGAGATTAATTACATCTTTTGAAGGTTTAGTTTGATGTTTTGATAGTTCCCTTAGAACATGACTTTCCATCTCATTATTTTCTCTTGGTTTGTCTTTTCGTTGTTCGAGGACGAACAACACCTTAAGTTTGGAGAGTTTGATGAGAGTCGAAATTCATGTATTTTCGAGTCCAATTTGATACCTCATTTAGTGTATATTTGATATTATTTGCACAAATATTTATATTTTGAATTATTATTGACTAAAAAAGATGCTTGAGAGATATTTTGCTGTGTTTTGATAGGAAAAAGAATCAAGAACGCAAAGTTGGAATTAAAGATGAACTCGTGCTACATGCAAGCAAACAAACGTCCATTTTCCATATTTTTCTGTATTTTTTTGGAAGTTCGAATTGGTCATGTGATATATTTTTGGAAAGCTATGGAAGAGAAGATCATTTTGGCTCAAGAATCACCTCAATCGAAGTTCAAACGAAAAAGTTATGATCAAAATGGTGACGTCACGCAAGTTGTTCCTACTTAGCACATTTGTGCCACTTTGCATGACTTGTTTCACCTTCAAATGTTGAACTTTGTGTGATTTCTTTATATGGATAGAAATCCAAGTAAGAGAGGATCGTGTAAGAGTAAAAATCACTCAAATCAGAGTTCGGATAAAGAAGTTATGCTCAAAATCGTAGAGTCACACAGGCTGCCAAACCATGCGCGGCGGCGAACATCTTGGCGAGTTTTGCATCGTGTGAAGAATCTTGTCACACGGTTGTTACCGTGTGACATCACACGATGCTGGGCGAGAGAGTTCCGAGTGAGAGATGCGCAAGAACACGCTACCGTGCATGAAGAGTACATGGCCGTGTGAAGAGAATTCGCGCTCGATTGTCACCGAGCGATGGTGCTTCACCGCATGTTGCCGTGTGTTGTGCACGTTGCCGTACGACCCGCCATGCAAGGTTCCGTGTGAGTTCCGTGCGCCAAGTCTACACACCGTGTGGCCCAATCCTTACACGACACATCATTTATTTTTGGGCCAAGCCCATTCATCCATATAAATACTCCAGTTCTGATTCTAATTAACAAACCTCATAATTCACGCCTCCAAACTTACAAAGCCATAATTTCACCCATCACTCACAACCTTCCATCCATTCACCGAAGAGACGATCAGAGTTGCTACTTTGATCAGGGATGGAGATCCCGACGGAGATCGTGATTGAAGAATCAGAGTCCTCCATTCTTTATTTTTCAATTATTTATCTTTGTTATTTTAGCACAATGGTTGAGGTTTATTACATCTTTGTTATTTGCCCTCGTAAATCCATGGGCTAAGTTTCTTTGTTGATAATGTTAAGGGTTAAGACAAATTTGATTATGTGATTTGATTGCCCTATACTTGGATTGATTACTCTGCAGAATGTTTATTTCCTTATTGAAGAATATATTTTGAAACTTCATGTTATTGCGTTTTTAGTTTTGTTCCCTTTAATTATTCTTGATGGTATCATTGATTGATAGTTAATAGGATACTTTATTTCTGCATGAGAGTTGTTGTTTTCTGTGACAGTCTTAGGGGATTGACCTATAATTCCTAAGAGTGTTAGACAATCAATTTAAAATATTAATTACTTGGTAAAACATCATTATTAGGTAATTGGTAAGGAGACAAAAGGGGTTAATAATTTAGTACATAGAAAGGGAAGTCTAGTGCTCTAACCTTTAATGGAATTTAGCATGAAGTACCTATAGAGGGAGTGCGAGTTAATTCCTTATCGATCCTAGGATTTTCAGCTCATTATAAGTGTTAGATCCTATCTGATCAAGGTGATTTAACTAGGCTTAGTGATCCTCTTATAAACGTCTGCAGGTAATTAATTTGGGTCTAGATAAATCAGTCACATAGTTAAGTTGTTTGCCCGAGCATTACCAATTCTCCATTCTTGAATTCTAAATCATTTCTCTTGTGTGATTTATTTTCTTCGCATGCATTAGTTTAATTATTTAAATTCAGTTTTACTTAGTTAATTAAATATTTCAAAAATTCCCAGATTTATCTTTCAATTGAATTGTCATTCATAGAATTATTTATTAAATTTATTACTATCTCGAGGAAACAATAATTTAACTTGGTCACACGTGCTACAATAGAACCCTTACATTTGAGGGTGAAAGAAAATAGTGATCAGTGTACATTAGATCAACTCTATAAGATAATAATACTCCCTTTATCCCACAAAAATTAATCATTCACACTTTCATCATTTATTTGTCCAATAAAACCCTTGAACACCCAAAAAAAATGAAAAAAACAATTTATGCAATATTTTCAAAGATTACTTTAAATTTCAAAATTGTGACTCGTACTCCACACACATAACATTATTTTACACTTTATTTATTACATAAAAATATTAAAACATCCCAACTGTCAATTAAGTTAGGAAAAAAAAATCTCTTGAACAATATGCAACAACAAATGTAAAGGGTGGTTTAAGACGGATGAAATATTTTACATTAGAGTGCAATATGTGTGCAATTTGTATACAAATGGCCTTCACTAATAAATTTAGAATTAAAAAGAAAAAGTGATAAAATATTATTTGTAAGATTAGATATCCAAGCATTAACTTGTGAATTTATAAGTTGTTAATTAAATTACTGAGCTTTAAAATTGTTAGAGCATCCAAAGAGATAAATGTGAACAAGAAATATTTTATTTTATAAATATTAAATTTAAAAATTATATTCAACATATTATTTAATTCAACAAGATATGCTCTTACACTAGTTCATAATTTTTTCTCCTATATTAATTAATTGTTGTCGAGGAAAGAGAAAAAGATCAGAGGATATTAATATATGAAAATTTATAAGAAAATTTGCAATTTCAAAATAATAACGTGGTGAATTTTATGTAGTCGGACTTGCGATTATATATTAATTTCACTATTAAATGACCAATCAGACCCGAAAGTTTCAATTTGAGCCAAAATTATCCATTAATCACGAAAATTAAGATATAATATTATATAATTGCAAGTCTAACAAAATAGTGTCCTAAAAATACAAACCCCTATAAATTATTGTCATAAATTTCATTTTTCCCTTTTATTTTTTAATATTCTTAAATATACAAATTTAGTTAATTACGAAACTAAAATATGTGATATATTATTGAAAATTTAAAATAATTAAGGATGTATTACTACTTAATACAAATTATAGACTAATATTGTCACTAAATACACATAATATATTTTATTACTATGCACTACAAGATTATATAAGTCCAAATTATCCTTCTATACAACTAATTGATAGAATAATGAGAAAAGAAATTCACAATCAATTCTCAATATATTTCATACGTAACAAATCTCTTTCAGTAAATTTATGTCAAACTATTAGTTAGTTCACATAAAATATTCTGAATGCTTAACAATTTTTTTAATAAAAAATTATTTTAATTATTAAATCTAAAATCTAAAATATATTGAATAGAACACTAGATAGAACATTGAAAATATATTTTTGAGTTGACAAAAATTTGAATGCTATCAAACATTGAAAAAATATTTCTGAATATCAAAATGTTTTTGAATATTTAATTTTTTTTAATACAAAATCATTTCACTAAATGAAACTGAATACATTTTGAATACTTTCAAACATTGAAAAAATATTTCTGAATAGCTAATGAAACCATTAATAATCACAGTCACAAATAGCCAAATGTATTAAAAATAGTTGTATGCAATGTATTCATATCTTCGATCCAAAATTTGAGAGATCTCAAATCAAACCCGGGGATGCAGCCAAGCTTAAGCACTCTATAGAAATGAGCGCTTAAAAGAAGGAACAACAACAGCGGTCATGCCAATCAATGGGAATGGAAGGGAAATGGGATTCACATTTAAAGAAGTTGTCTCAAAAGCATTGGTAAATGAAAACCCCAACAATATATTGGTAGCTCTAACCTTCAACCCTGAGAAGAAGGAGAAGGAATGGATAAGCAACTGTAAAGTAGCCCTCATGAAAGACGAGTTCGATTGGGAAGAAAATGGAGATGAGATCAGGAGTGAGGTTGGTAAATTGTTTAACGTCACTCACATGGGAGACAAACTCATCCTAATCTAAGAGGTGGAAATAAAAGGAATTGCAGGTACCCACATGAGAGTGTGGGCTCAGTTCTGGTTCAAATAGATGAGGCATTGGAAACCAGACGATGTTAGTGCTAGAAGAAAAGTCTGTGGACGATGAATCAGACTATCAATCAGTGGGAGATGTCAACTCGATGGAAGTTGATCCGTTGATGCCTGAGTGCAATCGGAAAAGAAATGGCATAATTGCACGCGCGACTGTAGGAGGCGGCGAAGACAGGGTTCCGAGCATGGGCGTAATTTTCGATGGTGATTCAGCTGCTAATAAGATAGTTGAGTTCCCCAAGATGCATGAGGAACCGGAACAGTCAGATTTGAAATTGGTAACGAATAGATTATTGCAGGAAATGGCCCCACCATTAGAGGGACTTGAGGACTCCTTGATAAGTGACCCACCACCAGGGTAGAATGGACAAATTTTTGGGAATAAGGATAATGTAGAATGTGGGCCTGAACACACAAAGGAACCATCAAAGGCCAATGATGAAGTGAACCTAGTGGAATTGGCAGAATATTCAGATGAAAACCCAGTGGATGGAGAAAAGGAACAAGCCCAATGTTAGGATATGTCCCAATTACAAATTTTGGACTATAGGAGCAATCTCAACCAATCACAAAGCTCTCCAAACAAAGACACATTTATCTTTGACCCATTGACAAAAATAGACCCAACAATTACAAAAGATGAAGAAGGAGAACAACTGCATTTTAAGAGAGATGAAAGCAGAGCACTGCGAGGAAAGAGAGAAAAATCCCTAAATAGACACCAAGATAGAGGAAAGAGCGGTGGAATGCTCAAAACAAAATAGAAGAAATTATCCAAGAGAAATATGAAGAGGAAGGATCTAAATAGATTTAGAGAGTTCCTAAGTGATATTGGTACCCCAGAGGTTGTGCAGACGAGAAATAAGAGCGACAAGCACAATAAGAAGATTATGAACAGGAGCAAGACGGAAGCTAGAGAAATTTGGAATTTAGGAAAAGCTATGGGTCTATTGAGTGATGCTTCAGATGACCAGATGACGAATAACGTAGAAAACCTAATCAGAGACCAAATCATAAATAGGGAACACAAGAACAGGAGCAAGGTGACACAGGTTAGTAAATGAAGATTTTTAGCTTGAATTGCAGGGGCTTGGGGTCGGATGCAAAAAAATCTGAAATTCGAGATTGGTGGACTAGAGAAAATTTTGATGTTATGTTCTTGCAAGAGACCAAATTAGAAGTAGTAGATGATAATATTTGCAGACAAATGGGAGGTGTTGTATATATAGACCATGCATGCATACGCATGTGTGGCATAAATCAACAAATATACACATAGAAGGTGATAATTGGTTCAGCAGCAAGTTTGGTTAAGAAGTTAAGATCAACAGGCTGCATAAGGATGACCGTAGGATCAAGTGTTAAGTTGAGTTGATGGATTGATGACATGGCAAGATTCTTAAGTAGTTAATTGATCAGTTGTAACTGAATGAAGCCAACAGATCACGTGGAAAGCTTGCTGATGGATATTCTGAATGCATGTGTGAAATAAAAGACATAAACACATCAGAATGATCATCATCCTTTCATATCAGTTAGGTTGAGCAATTTAGGGTTTCTTAGAAGTTTAATTCATCATCTTCTTCAAGAAGTTGTAACATGTACTCAATCATATTAGTGATCTCTCACCTTAAGAAGTGGACGTAGATCTTTAAGATCGAACCACTATACATCCTTGTCTCCTTTCTTCGTTTTTTATTTCATTTTCAATTGATTCAATACGTGAGAGAGAGTGAGAAAGATAGAGTGTGCAAGTTTGGTCAAAGGTTAGCTTGAATTTGCATGCATTCATAAGAATTGGCGCCATCTGTGGGAAGCCAAGGAGAAGAAGAAGATTCAGTGGAGAAGAAGATCAAATGGTTACTACTAAGTTTGATATTGAAAAGTTTTCAGAAAAGGCAGACTTCGGTCAGTGGAGGATGAAGATGGAGGCCATCTTGGTTCAACAAGGATTATCAGATGCAATCAAACCACTTCCTGAAAAAATTAAGCTGCAGCAGTTGATGCTGTTGCCCTTGCAGCAGATCAAGAACAACAAACAAAGGCTAGAAGTGCACTTATTCTATGTCTTGGAGACAAAGCCCTGAGGGAAATATCAAAGGAAGCTACAGCAAGAGGAGTTTGGAAGAAATTGGAGGAGCTGTACATGGTTAAAAGTCTGGCCAACCGTTTGTACATGAAGCAGAAACTATACTCTTTCAAGGTATCAGAAGATAAGTCAAAAATTGGTCAATTAGATGAGTTTAACAAGATCATTGATGATCTAGAAAATATTGATGTGGCTTTGTCAACTGAAAATAAAGTTGTCATTCTCATGTCAGCCCTTCCAAAGTCCTTTGAAGGTTTAAGGGATACACTTTTGTTTGCTAATGCTGAATCAATCTCACTTGAGCAAGTCTTGTTAGCAGTCAAGGCAAGGTGCTTCACAAGAATCCAGATCAACAAGCTATTGCAGAAGGTTTAGTAGCAAAGAAACAGAATCAGTGGAGCAAGAATAATAAGAATAATAAGAGTACCAATACTGATAAGAGGAAGCCAGAAAAGAATTATAGTACTCCATCAGATGAAGAAGAAAACAAGAACTGCTATCACTGCAATAAGCCTGGACATTTCAAGAAACAATATTTCAAATGGAAAGCAATGGTGGCAAAGAAGATAGCTGAAAAGGGAGAAAATAAGAGGTCTCATGCAAATCAGGTGACAACTAATCAAGTTGGTTCAAATTCTGATTTCATTGAAGCCATGACAGTTTGTTCTAGTTCAGTATCAGAAGAATGAGTTATGGATTCAGGATGTACATTTCATATGACTTCTAGAAAAGATTGGTTTACTAAATTAAGATCACAAGATGAAGGATCAGTCATGCTAGGTGATGATCACACCTGTAAAATTGAAGGAATAGGTTCTGTCAAACTTAAAATGTTTGATGGGAAAATCAGGTTGCTGACAAATGTCAGATATGTACTAAGTTTGAGAAGAAATCTAATATCTCTTGGAATGTTAGTTTCTCAAGGTTATGAATGTCATTTGAAGGGAGAAACACTTACTATCATAAAAGGAAAGTCAGTAGTTGTTAAAGGTTTTAAGAGGTCTGATCTGTACTTCTTAGATGGTTCTGTTGTGACTGGGCAGATTAATACAACTAAGGATGATAGTAGTGTTAATATTTGGCATGGAAGGCTTGGTCATATAAGTGAAAGAGGCTTGCAAGAACTTGCAAGACAGAGGCTGCTTGAGATTAGTTCAACTTGCAAGCTAGATCAGTGTGAATCTTGCATATTAGGCAAGTCAAAGAGATTGAAATTTGGTGCAGCTGAGCATAATATCAAAGCTAGGTTGGAATATATCCATTCTGATCTTTGGGGACCTTCCAAGATCTCAACAATAGGAGGTGGAATATATTTCATATCATTCATTGATTATTATTCAAGAAAGGTATGGATAAGAATTTTAAAGACAAAGGATGAAGCATTATCAGTTTTTAAAGTTTGGTTCACAGAAACAGAATTACAGACTGGAAACAAAGTTAAGTGTTTGAGGACAGACAATGGGCTTGAGTTTGTATCACATGAATTCAACAAGTTTTGTCAAGAGAATGATATTAAGATGCATGAAACAGTACCAGGTACACCACAGCAGAATGGAGTGGCTGAAAGAATGAATCAGACACTTCTTGCAAGAGTTAGGTGCATGATGAGTAGTGGAGGTTTTTCAAAAAGTTTTTGGGATGAGTTAGTGTCAACTGCAGCTTATTTGATCAACTTATCTCCATGCATAGCACTTAAATTTAAACCACCTGAACAAGTATGGACTGGAAGGATACCAGATTATAGTCATTTAAGGGTGATAAGTTGCCAGGTGTATTCACATCAGAAGCAAGACAAGCTGGATCTTAGAGCTGTTAAGTGTGTGTTTGTAGGCTATCCTAAAGAAGTAAAAGGGTACAGGCTATGGTGTTATGAGACTAACAAGTTCATTGTTAGTAGGGATGTAACATTTAATGAAGACAAGATGCCTTTACTAGAGAGATGTGCTGATAAGGTCATTACTACAGATAAGTGTGAGTTTGAGGTGGAGCATGATGGTAAAACAGTAGTACAGCACAAGCAGGATCAGAGAAATGATGATGTACATGAGGAAGATGCTGCAGAGGAGATAGCTGAATCATCTAGTTCAAGTGAAAGAAGGACTCTTAGCAGTTATCAACTAGTTAGAGATAGGTTGAGAAGGCAAATCAGAACACCTATTAGATATATAGAGGCTGACACTGTGTCATATGCCCTCTATGTAGCATCAGACATTGATATCTATGAGCCAAGGACATATTCAGATGCAATATCAGGAAAGGAGAGTATGAAGTGGTTAGATGATATGGAAGAAGAGCTGCAATCATTAAAAAGGAATAACACTTGGATGATTGTTGACAAGCCTGCAAATCAGAAGCTTGTAGGTTGTAAGTGGGTATATAAGAAGAAACCAGTGACAAGTAAGGAAGGAGGAATCAGATATAAGGTAAGGCTTGTAGCAAGAGGTTTTTCATAGCAAGAAGGTGTTGATTAAAATGAAATCTTCTCACCAGTAGTAAAACATTGCTCAATAAGGATCTTGTTGTCATTAGTTACTCAATTGAATTTGGAATTGCATCAGATGGATGTAACAACAGCTTTCTTACATGGAAATTTAGAAGAAAAGATTTACATGAAGATTCCTGAAGGTGTTAGTTTGAAAGGTGTAGACTCAAAGGCTTGCCTGTAACTTAAATCATTGTATGGACTGAAGCAAAGCCCAAGACAGTGGTATCTCAGGTTTGATGATTATATTACATCAAGTGGTTTTGTCAGAAGCATGTATGATAGCTGTATGTACATAAGATGTAAGGAAGGATGCTACACTTATCTACTGCTTTATGTAGATGATATATTGATAGCATGCAATGATATGATAGGAAGTAATACAGTAAAAGATACTTTGATGAAGGAGTTTGACATGAAAGATCTAGGTGAAGCAAGAATGATACTTGACATGCAAATTGAAAGGGACATGTCAGCTGGTCAGCTAAGATTGTTTCAAGAGTAATACTTGGATAAGGTTCTTAAGAGGTATAATATGAATCTCTGTAAGGATGTTTCAATACCAGTTAAGCAAGGTTTGAAACTGTCATCACTTCATGGTCCTCAAACAGATAAGGAGAAGACATAAATGAGCAATATACCATATGCAAATGCTGTTGGTAGTTTGATGTATGCAATGGTATGTTGCAGGCCAGATTTGGTTTATGTTATGAGTATGATCAGAGGTTTATGAGCAATCCTGGTCTTGTACATTGGGATGCAGTGAAGTGGGCACTTAGATACATCAAAGGAACTATATCAGTTGGATTGAAATTTCAGAAACAAGGTACTTGGGACAAAGCTGTTGTTGGTTATGTGGATGCTGATTATGCAGCTAATCTTGATACAAAGAAGTCAATAACAGACTATGTGTTCAATTTGTTTGGTACAACAATAAGTTGGAAGGCTACACATCAACACATAGTAGCACTCTCAACCATTGAAGCTGAGTTTGTTGCTCTCACAGAAGCAATCAAGGAAGGTGTTTGGTTGATTGGAATTTTGGGAGAGTTTGGTGTTCAGCAAGATGCTATTGAAGTATATTGTGATAACCAAAGTGTTGTACATCTCTCAAAACACCAAGGGTATCATGAGAGAACTAAACATATTGATGTGAGACTTTATTTCATAAGAGACATGATAGAAGAGAAGTTAGTAGCTGTCAAGAAGATTAAAACATCAGACAATCCAACTGATGCATTTACCAAGGCTCTACCAGTTCAGAAATATGAATTGTGTAAGAGTCTTATTGGTCTTCACTAAAAAGAAGAAAGAAAGGTGAGCTGCAACCTATAATTGCAGCAAGGTGGAGAGGTTTGATTACTTATGATGATGCATGGTCTAAGGTGGAGATTTGTTATATATATAGACCATGCATGCATACGCATGTGTGACATAAATCAACAAATATACACATGGAAGGTGATGATTGGTTCAGCAGCAAGTTTGATTGAGAAGTTAATATCAACAATTTAGGGTTTCTTAGAAGTTTAATTCATTATCTTCTTCAAGAAGTTGTAACATGTATTCAATCATATTAGTGATCTCTCTCCTTAAGAAGTGGACGTAGATCTTTAAGATCGAACCACTATACATCCTTGTCTCCTTTTTTCATTTTTGATTTTATTTTCAATTGATTCAATACGTGAGAGAGGGTGAGAAAGATAGAGTGTGCAAGTTTGGTCAAAGGCTAGCTTGAATTTGCATGCATTTATAATAGGAGGAAATATCAAGACGGGAAAAGCCTTCAAAGGCTCGGATGGGAGGTCGGGAGGTATCCTTACAGTATGGAATACAGATAAATTCATGGCTAGCAGTTGGTGGGAGATGATGTCGTGAATGGCACCTGGATTGATGGATACATTGAGTGTTGTCTATTAAACGTCTATGCTCCAAATAACCCCTCCGAAAAAGCTGACCTGTGGGAGAGGTTAAAAATGGTCATTAAGCAACAAGACAGCTGTTGCATTTGCATAGGCGGGGATTTCAACGCAATAAGAAGAGCATCAGAAAGGGCCGGTAATGGGACGTGGTTTGATAGCAGAATACGAGAAGATTCGAGGATTTCATCTGGGACATTTCATTGATTGATCTTCCACTCCATGGAAGGACCTACACGTGGTACAAGCCAAATAGAAAATGCAAAAGCAAGTTGGACAGATTTCTTCTTAACGAGCAATGGATTGATGTTTGGCCAGAAGTTTATCAAAGAGGGTTGAAACGGGGGCTATCTGATCACTGCCCAATAATTATAGAAATTAGGATGGAAAATTGGGGCCCTAAACCATTCCAGAGTTAGAATTCTTGGCTTTCACATCCTAATTTCTACAACTTCGTGAAAAAAAATGGAGAAGCTATGCGGTGGAGGGATGGGAAGGCTATGTGATCAAAGATAAACTAAAAAAACTCAAAGCAGATATCAAAGATTGGAGTGAGAAAGTCTTTGAAAAGATGAACAACAAAATCACAAAGAGAAAGGAGACAATTTGGCAACTTGACATGTTGGATGACACACTTGGCCTTGAAAAAGCAGAGATTATAGAAAGAAACAGGGAAAGAGCTCTTTTATTGTGCGACATTAAAACCAAAAAGAGATTCCTGAGCCAGCAAGCAAAAATCAAATGGGTGAAATATGGCGACATGAATTCATCAGTTTTCCACAAGGTCATTAATGGTCGCAAGAGGAAAAATAAAATTAAAGGACTATATATGAATGGAAGCTGGACCCAAGAAGTCCGACAGGTCAAAGAATCAGTCTATACTTCATTCAAAAACCACTTCAATAGTGTAAGCATGTGGAGACCGAAGGTTGGTAATGATTTCATGACCAAGTTTATATCAAAGGAGGAAAACGAATTCTTGATGAAGCCGTTCTCAGAGCAGGAAGTCAAGGATATTTTGGACAAATGTGATGAACAAAAGAGCCCGGGGCCCGATGGATTCATCTAGCTATCTTCAGAGATTGTTGGGATACAATTAGGGAGGACTTTATGAGGTTCCTCAACGAGTTTCACGCCAACAGAATTCTTACCAAGGGATTGAATCACTCTTTCTTAACTCTGATTTAGAAAGTGGAAAATTCAGTGGAGCTAAAAGACTTCAGGCCTATCTCTCTAATCGGGGGCCCAAACAAGGTATTGGCAAAGATACTAGCCAATAGACTGAGCATAGTAGTTCATTCTATTGTTGCAGAGGAACAAGCTGCTTTTGTTAAAGGTTGAAGTATTCTGGAAAGCATAGTGGCCTTACAAGAAAGTATAGAAGATTTGAAAGAAAGAAAGAGAGCCAGTTTCTGTTTTAAAATTGACTTTGAGAAGGCTTATGATTCGGTGGAATGACATTTCCTGGAAGATGTGATGAGAGTTTTCAGGTTTAGAGAGAAGTAGATACAGTGGATTATGGCATGTGTTAGAATAGCACATGCAGCCGTTCTTGTAAATGGCAGTCCTTCTGGAGACTTCAATTGAAAAGAGGTTTGATGCATGGCGACCCGTTGTCTCCTTTCTTGTTCATCATAGTGGCGGAAGTGATTAGCCTTATGATAAAAAAGGCTATCAACTTAGACTTGTACGATCCAGTTGAGGTAGGACTGAACGGGCTGAAAGTATCACACTTACAGTATGCGGATGATACCATCTTCGTAGGGAAAGTAAGTTTAAAGAATGCCATTTTCCTGAAAAGAATTTTAATACTTTTGGAATGGGTCTTGGGTTTGAAGATCAATCGGGATAAAAAACACTTGCATGAATATGGAAGAAGGTCTGAAAACTGACATGGCAGATATACTTGGTTGTAAAAAAATAAAATTTTCTATTAAATATCTAGGGTTGATGGTGGGGTGCTCCCACAAAAAGGCTGACGATTGGAGATATGTCATTGAAAAGGTGAGGAGGAGAATAAGGAAGTGGGAAGGGTGTAATATGTCGATCGGTGGCAGATTGGTTTTGGTTAACTCAGTCTTGGCTTCGGTGCCCACTTACGCCCTGTCGGTTTTTCGTGCCCCTTAATGTATGATCAAAGAGTTAGTTTCCTTACAACGTAACTTTATTTGGGGGGAGAGAAAATTCTAGGAAAATTCCATGGGTCGAATGGAAAACTGTGTCCTTATCAAAAGAATATAGGGGTTTGGGGGTTAAAAACTTAGTAAACTTCAATTAAAGCCTAATGGGTAAATGGGTGTGGAAACTACTGGTAGATAAAGGAAGTCTATGGGTTAAAATTTTACAGGCTAGATTGGGGGTCAGGGTAGGTTTGTCAGGGTTGTTGGTCAGCCATGGGGAAGGGTATGTGGGAAAAGGATGGTGGATGGGGGGTTTTGTCGTGTCTTAAGGATGATAAAGGGATTGGTTCTTAGATAACATAGATAGAGTTGTGGGAGACGGGTCAGATACCTATTTTTGGAATGATGTATGGATTGAGGATACGAGTCTTAAATCATCTTTTCCTAGATTGTATTGGTTAAGTGAGAGCAAACACAAAACGGTGGTTGAGATGAGAAGCTGGGAAGGGGTGAATTGGAATTGGTAATGGGATTGGAGAAGGGAACTTAGGGTAAGGGAGTCTAACATCTTTGCTAATTTGTTATGTCTATTAAACAGGTTCACTCCCATTAAAGACAAAAAATATGGATGGGACTGGAAGCCTAACAAGCTCGGAGATTACAAGGCCAACGAAGCATATGAGATAATTGAAGCAAGATGGTGGCCACATGACGCTACCAAGACAGAGAGTTACAAGAGGATTTGGAAAAGCAACGCTCCTATAAAACCCTGATTTTCGCATGGAGGATACTGCAAAAGAAAATACCAACAGCCGTCGAGTTAAAGAGGAGAAAGAGCTTATAACCTAACACCCCTACCGTCTGCATTCTCTGCAAAAAGGAGGAAGAAACAGTAAGCCATTTGATTTGCTGCTGCAAAATTGTACAAGAATTGTGGAGCATGTGTCTTTTGTTGTCTTGGAGTTCAAACTAGCAAATAACCCAACAGATACACTATTACAGTTTGACAATTTGTTCCAAAATAAAGTTAAGAATAAACTTGCTTGCGATGTTTGGTTATGTACGACCTGGATCATATGAAGCACGCGTAACAAAATTCTGTTTCAAGATAAATACTGTGACAACCACAAGATGTTGATTGAAATAAAATCACAAATATGAAGTTGGTGGGTTTGGAAGAAGAAAGGCTTAAAGAGTAGTATTGATTTCTTAGCTTGGAATAATAACCCTTAGCATTGTACTCTTTAGATATGTTTTCATTTTTGCTTACTGATGGGAGACTTCTAGTGAGTTTCAACATGTATTATATAAACTTTTTCGGGTAAAACTCTTACCCTCCATAATACACTTTTTATTTTTCAAAAAAAAAAGTGTATCATGCATTCAGAAATATTTATATGCAATGTATTCGTATCACAGACACATTTCTAGATGTTGATGTAGACACGTTAAAATAATATGAGTTATCTCCCACCTATTTTTGTGGAGAAATTAGTGGGATACTTTATCTTTCTGCATCACACCTTTTAGATTAACTTTTTAATACAATTAAAATAGGGATAAAAGTTGTATTTTATGCATTCAATTTGTATTTATCAATAATATACTTTACTTTGTATATTTAATAGTAATATAAGTATATAATATATATTTAATAGCAATAGACTCAATAATTAATAATATGCCTGAAAAAAAATTGTGGGGCTGGTCGAATTCTAGACCAAGAAGGTGTATCTTAGGTCAAGCCAAACCCCATCCTAAACACATTCCATTGCGCCTCCTATTTACTTAACATCTAACAAATTTAGCAATATAAACATTTCAATCAAAGTCATGTAAACTCCAAAATATTAAGACTCAAAGTCAAATCAAACAGAATAAAAAATTTATTAATAATATTATCACACCCTTTGGCTCTTCCCCATGATCAATTATTATAAGCATTGGAGATAGAGAAATAGTTAAATAATTTGTATAAAATCAAATCCAACATGTATGTACATTCAAATGCACAAAGGAAATAATTTGGATTTTAAGGGTATGAAATATAAATTATTAAATTTATTATTATTATTATTATTATTATTATATATATATATATTATCGATAAATGTTAGTTATTAATATAATTATTAGTTATTAAAATTTTATATTATATAATAAAAATCTTATTAATAAATTCTGCATATGATTCTTTCTTATTTTAATTTTCTGTTTTAATCATATATTGCCCAATTTTAATATTTTTTTTTATGTTTAACCTTTTTAGTCGGAAAATTAAGATGAAATTCTCAATTTTAATTTTTTTTGGGTTCATTTTTAATCAATTTTGTCGGAAAATTAAAATCTCACTCTCAATTTTAACCCTTTACATTCTTTAAAATTTGAGGGTTTTTAAAATTTTTAATATTAAGCTATAAAAGTTGGTGTTGAATAACTATATACATTATCATATAAGCTCAGTGTAAGATAATTTTCATGAGCTGACTGCAAACTTGTGGCAGCAATTTTAATAATTTGGGCTCAAATTATATATATATATATATTTATTTATATCTTGTGAGACGGGTTATTTGTAAAACGGATATGAGACGTGTCGACCCATCACTAAAGTATGTTTATTATATAAATAAAGTATGCTTACTTGTAATTAAAGTATATTAATAATAAATCATATTATAACACGCTAAAATCATACTTTAATGCATAATCTATCATACTTTAGAAAACATACTTTAACAACCATTAAATATATTTTATCTAAATAATAGACATATTTTAACACGTCTCACAAACCATCTCACATAAATAACGTCTCACAAGAAACTTTGTCATATATACATAGAATTCTTTTTGGAGTAACATAAAATAATTTATTAAGAAAAAAAAAAGTTGAAATGGGTTACAGCTACCGACCATGGCTTTGGTGGGTTCAGGTTGATAGTGAGTGGTAAGTTGTCGCAGAATTAATTAGTTATGTGATTAACAGAATTACTATGTTATTACAAGACTTAGTGTATTAGAACTAGGAGAGAGCCATGTGATCATAAAACCAATATTTGGTGGGCATGGAAGGACCATTCCCTCTCCACTCCACTCCACTCCACTCCAAACCCACATATCTGCAAGGACCAGAACAACCCGCAAATGAATACTTATGGTGTACCTGCCATAAGGGCCCCAACCTCTCCTGTCTTGGAAATTGATGGAGGAGGTAAATCGCAAGATGTGTCACAGAATCATTCCCTCACCACTCCACTCCAAACCCACATATCTGTCAGGACCAGAACAACCTGCAAATGAATACTTATGGTGCACCCTACCATAAGGGGCCCCCCCACCGCTCTTGCCTTGGAAATTGGTGGAGGAGGTAAATCGCAAGATGTGCCTCAAGTGGTTTATAGGGAGGACTTACTGTTTAACTTGTGCTTACAAGGGGCTAAGGATCCGAACCCCCACCCTGCTGCAACAAGCTCAGTTGAAAGGTATTTCCAATCTTTCCATCTACTACTTGAGCTATGTTCTGGGGCAACAAATGAATACTTTATTGAATGAATTATCTACTAATTTTTAAAATATTCTTATCATACATTTTAAAGTTTTACTTGTATAAACCGGGTTCACATGTAAACAATCCCCCTTCCAATTAATCTTATTATACCTTATGTAATACTATAATTTAAATTAAAATAGACCACATGATTTACATCATAAACTCAGTTTATGTAAACCCGATATAAACAGTAAACTCAATTTACCAGAGACTAACTGTAGGTAGGGTGGACTATTGATGAAAAAGAAGGTGTTGTCATGTTATGTAAGTTCTTTTACGGTTAGTGTATTAAATCGTAATAGTAGAAATAATCCAAATAATAACGAATATCAAATTTAAGTAATAAAATATTGTATCCAAGTAAATAAAAAAATTGGGACTACGAATTCCTCAATTGAAATGGCAATGGGTAACACTAAGTATCAATGATAATGAGAATGAAAAGTGGGGTAGTTATTGAATCAATGGAAGTGATTGAGAAATTTTGATTCTCACTGCACCAATACATCTATTCTCATTACCTCATCCCACTATATCAAATCAGGTGGGATCTTCATTAAAGTGAGCGACTCAGGTTCGGCTAGGAGAAAGAAGGAAGTATGGGTGCTTGATGAACTAATCACTAACACTCATATGTATATAATTTACTTTTTATTCTATTTTTTATACATATTATTCTATTTTGTATACGTGATTCTTAATAATTGTATAATTATTTTTTATTCTATTTTGTATACATATTATTCTATTTTGTATACGTGATTCTTAATAATTGTATATCTTTTTTGCACTAAGCTTTTCATTAAAAAAACTAGCATTTATATGTGTATAACTTTTTATTCAATAGTGTATACATATTTTTTAATAATTGTATTTTTTTTACATTCAATTTTTCATTAAAAAAATTAACAATTAAATTGTATACATTTTTGTTCATAATTGTATATATTTTTGTTTATATTTATATAATACGTTTTTTAAAGTGAGTGCACTCGGGTGCACAGTATAATTAGCCAATGAAGTGACATCATGATAGCAATTTAAGTATGATGTGGCATTTTTTTTAGATTTTTTATTTTTTAATAAACTTGCTAAGGAATGAGATAGTTGATATTTTATTAGATAACCAATCAAAATACTTTATTTTCTTTATCTAAATTAAAATTTTACTTAAATCTTCAAATGTTTTTAATTTTTTAATTTTAAATAGTTTTTAATAAAAAATTATAGCAAGTTAATCGGCATTACATGATCGTTCATATTACCAATATAATTGAAGTAATATTTTCAAATTAAATAGTAATTTTTTTATTTTGAATGATTCTTTATTTAATGTGTAATTTATCTTTTTATTATTTTACTAAGAGAGAGTTTTTAATTAATGAGATGTCACTAGAGTGAAATAAGGACGGTGTGTGATTTTCTTATTTATTTTAGTTTTTATACAAGTTTAAAATTAATAATTAAATAAAATAAATGTAGGCAAATCTAATTGGTAATGTAATTCACACACAAGAATAATTCTTGTGATTGATATCAAAAGTTATTCATAAACCTCCGATCAAAATCTTTATATTATTTTTTAAAAATCTATTTTACTCAAAATTTTCAGAAGTTTATAACTTTTGAAAATTAAATTTAGGGTTTACGTGTATTACAATCTAATTATTAATAAATACATTAATCAAATATAATTAATGCGGGATACATAACGATTTTTTTTCCTCCCAACATTACCCTTGTTCACAACGTTTAATATTCAACGTTTATATAGAACAGTAATTTTGTTGAACACTAATGTACACTACATCAAATAAAAACAACAAACCCGTATTTCTCTAATAGCAATAACCACTACATCTCTCTATAGCGAGTAATTTTTTTAAATAATTCAAATAAAAAGAACAAACGAAAATAATTCAATGTACACCGATGTACACTATTATTATACTTATCACTCGAGATTTTAGGAGAGTGAATTTAGGAAAAAATTGTTTCCATAATTCTCTCTGCAATCACTTTCTTTTATTCTTCTCTCTAAATGCACGCTGATGTACAGATTTTGAAAGAAATAATTTAAGAAAAAATCGTTTTTCTAATTCTCTCTGTGGTCACTTTCTTTATTCATCTCTCTAAATGCACACGCTGATGTACATATTTTGAATGAAATAATTTAGGAAAAATCATTTTACTAATTCTCTCTGCGGTCACTTTTTATTATTTCTTTCTCTAAATGCACGTCAATGTACAGATTTGTGTTCGTTCTTCTAATTGTGACTTCATTCTTCATTTTGTGACAAGTTTCCGATTAATTAATCAAAATTCATATTGATTAAGTACATTGTGCACACGTGTGTACAAATTAAGATTGTATTCAATGACTCTATCTTCGACAATAATTTATGTACACTGATTTATAGTCATATAAATAGTTTATTCATTTTTTTCTCCACAAAAATTATTTATCTCAAATTAGTGCACAGTGATGTATATACATATAAATACTTAATCGTGTTTTTTATAATTTGCTTCACACGATGCACACTGATGTTCAGTAAGTATGGGTAATATGGGAAAAAAATTAAATTTTGTATCTATGTGTAATTTTCTATAGCGAATGTATGAATTAGTAATATCTAAATACGTTTTGTACCTAATATTTATGACAAAAGCTCCTGCGTCCCCGGGGACACGGAGGGATACTCCGTGTCCCCATGTGAACACAACCCTCCCCCTCTATATTCTATTTAAACATATGTATTGCTAGGGGTTTAAATTGTAAAGAGACACGGAAATTACAAAGGCGCACGGAATATGCTCCGTACGCCCGAGTGCACGGGAGCCTCACTCAATATTTATTGACCCTTAAATTTATTATTAGTGAAAATTATATCAAATTAATTGTCTTTTTACGATCGTTAAAATAAAATCCATAGTAATATATATGAAAGACAAAATTAAATATATATAATTAAAAGAATGATATTTTAATTAATTTTTTATTAAGATCAATTATTTATTTAATTATTATAATGTATTTTTAGACATTATAAATTATAATGTATTAAGGAGTTTAAGTTAGGGGTTTATTTAAGAGTAATAAATTATTGATAAAAAATAATAACTATTCTATTCACCTATTTCATTAACAAGGTAAAAATGAATTATTATTTTTAAGCAATAGTTAATTTTAAAAAGGAGTTGAAATAATAATATAGTTTTCCTGCTCTAATTTTTAATTTCATATATAAATATAAATTGGAGAGGGTAACTATGAACCCAATTTATCAAACATTTTATGTATACAAAATTACTATTTCTTATATAAAAAATTATTTGTTAGAAAAATGAATTATTATTTTTTTAAATAAAAAATAATTTTTTCAAATTCTGCTCAACAAAATACACAAATACGGGTGTAAATCGAGTTGTGTAAATCCTGTGGTCTCCTACTCAATGGCTCTCTATAAATTAGCAGTTTTTTATCCTTCAGACAAGTTCTTGATCCAATGTGGAGATAGGGTATGTTCGTTATTCATTACTTTTTCAAATAACTAATTCGTCCATCCTATATATTCTATGTATTGGTAGGGTGTTTAAATTAAGAAGACCACATGATTTAAAGGATTTATGATGTAAATGCGTTTTACAAGAAACTAACTCACAAAAATATAGAAAATCACATCATATCTAAATTTGAAAAGTAACAATTTTTTATTCAAAAGAAATATCTTTTAAAAAGTAATTTTTTATGTATTAAATATTAATAAAAAATTAATGTACAAATTTTTAAGAATATTTCTTATTTAAAAAAAATTCATAAAAAAAATAATTTTTGATAAATAAAAAAGTAACGAATAAATAAGAATGCATATATGTGCACTGGATACTTTGGTAAACTTTGGGATAAGCTTATCCATATTGTTTGGTTCAAAGAAGTTTAAAGTACGAGGTAATTTCTTTTGCACTGAGATGGGTTGAGTCATCATCATTAATGTATTCCTATAATTTTAATATAAATATAGTATATTTTTTTATAGTGAAATTATGTTAAAGTGAATCATACAATAACTTTTTAAAATATAATTTAATTTATTATTTATCATATATTTTATAAAAAAACATAATTTACCTACAAATTATCATATATAACATCCATTCGTCCGCCACAAAGGTGGACATTTGTTTTTTGCATGTAGATTAAGGAGTATTATTATTTAAGGTGTAGTTTGTAGTTGTATTAGTGGGGTGTATGGGTCCCATAAATTTATTGTATTAGTGATGTGTATGAGTCCCATATGTTTAAAAAGTGAAATGTGGACCTTTGGTGCGGACGCCCAAAATGGAAAAATGTGAACCTTTCTGGCGGACGGAGGGAGAATATAACAATTACTCCTTCTATATCGTCCAAATAACATCATTTTACTATATTGCGCGTCACGTCCAAATTACACTATTTTCCTTTTTTAGTAAAAAGAATTCACTAATAGCTCACCACTATCAATCATATCTTTCTAATATATCTATTCATTTTATCATTTTACATGATTACCGTTCCACAATAAATTTTGTCTGAAATAAATAAAAGGAGGGGAGGGTAGTGGTAATAGATAATGTTGTGCAAATGTAAAACGTGGCGATTCATTGGATGTAGCTCTCAGTAGCCAATTTGGAACCGGAGGTGGGCCAGGTGGCGGCTGCTTCATTGTCATTCGATAGGATTCTAGACCACACCTTCTTCTAGAATTTTTCATACTCTACATTAAATTAAATTAAATAAATACTCTTCCCATCCCTTAAATAAAAATAATAAAAAAACTCCCTGTTTTCCATATTTTTTTCACATTTTTTATTCATTCATTTCATAAAAGTGTTACATTTTAGAAACAATAAAAAATTAAAATTTTCATATACGTTGTATTTATAAAAATATCACTTATAATTTAGACATTTTATTATTTATTCCATTAATAAAATTAAAATACTCTAATAATAACCACTTTTTAATCTTCATATAAAAAAAGTGAAAACATTTATGAGAAAAAAGTTATATGTAAGGTGTAATAGTTAAATTTCGAATTATTTTTTTTATTCCATTTTCCAGTTTTTAAATTAAAATAATAACATATTATGTAATTTTAAATAATAATTTTAAATTTTATTATTGTGAAACTCATATTGATTAAAAAGATGAGGATTACTACTAGATACAAAAAAAACCCTTAATTACTATTAGATACAAACATACAAAAATATTATTACTAACTACAAAAATATAGTGATATTCTAATATTACCCCTACAATGTGCTGCACATAAATGTTGTGTGCAGCAAAAGTTCGTGTGCAGCAAAGTGTGTGCAGCAAAAAAAAGTGTGTGCAGTAAAAAAGTGTGGTGGTCCAGCAGAGCTCCTGCGGTGGCGGCGGCGGTCCGGCAACTTTTCAGGCGACCGTCCGGCAGAGCTCCGGCGAAGCATTTTTCACGCGTCGCCGGTTTTCGGCGGCAGTTTTCCTGCGGTCTGGCAGTTTCCGTCGGCCGGCCTGCGGCGGCGTGGTCCAGCGGTGGGTGGGGGTTTAGGGTTTGTGGTTTAAAAGTATATGAGTTTAGGGTTATATTTGGTATTTTACTTTAATATTTTGTATTTGATAGTATTTATTTTAAATCAATGTATCTAATAATATTTAAGGCTACAAAGTGTGTATCTAATAATAATTTTTCCTTTAAAAAAATATATGCTTTGTACTAACACAATAAATATAACAAAATTAAAATGTTTGAATAGGACTTGGAGTGTAGGAGTAGCTCACTTTGGCGATCAATTAAGTAGTAGTTTGTTATTTTAATTTAATTTATTTTTACCAATAAATTTATCAGTGGACTACTCTTACATGGAATTTTAATTTTGGTGTGAAAATTACTGTTTCTATAATTTATTTATTTTAATATACTACATAATTTTCTCCTCTCTTTGCGTCTCAATATAATAATATTATACATAAAATGTTAGACGAAAAGGACCCAAAAAGAATTCGGGCCTTTAGCTATAAATTATTAAATCTATTTTAAATAAAGGCATGTTCTTTTCTTAGTCCACATATAGAGGTTTAAACTTTTTTAATTAAAAAGAATATCTTCGAAGATGCATCTCCTTTCTTGTTTTCCCTCCATTTATTCTCATCTTTATTTCCCATTTTTACTCTTTCTATCTTTCTCAACACATTTTAGTTTGTAGTGATTTTTTCTCGCATCAATATGTAACATCAATCAACTAAGGTAATTTTAACCTTAAAGTTTTCAAATATTTTGTGTCATTAATAAACTCTTGTTGCATTGCACCATTAGTTGGATATAAGATTTTGAATCCATTGCACATGCCTATTTATCTAATAAGTACAAGAGCTAGAGAACCTAACCTAGAGTTAAAATGACTTTTCTCCACCTCTTAATAATCTTTTTTCTCGTTGTAATTGACAACCTATTACCATTCTAACCGCGAAATTTAAATCAAGCAGCCCCTAACTTCCTATGTCAAGGTCTGTTCATGTTGGATTGTTTCTCACAAGAATCAATGCAACTCAAATGAATGATAGTTACTGTTGCTGGAGATTGCCACAGTAGTAAAGCCATAGTAAACCATACTCATGAGAATGTTGAGAAGACATAATGTGGTAATGAATTGATTTCAATACAAAACTTTTATCTACTTGTTAACATTTTATGGTGATTCTTGAAGTGCACCTGGATCATGATACCACTGAAATGAAAGAACAAACACAAATTAGACAGCTATTTCATCGTCACATTTTTTCTTGAGTGTATAGGAATGATGCAAATCTAATGGCTTGGTTTGGAAGCATACCTTGGTTTCAAAGATGAAAACCTGCAATATAATCTTCACAATTTCAATGATGGTTCTTTCAAGATTGATGAGCGTAGAAATTGCTAGATAATATAGTTCATTTTTTTCAGCTAGGTTTTATATAATTGAAGTTGCTTTTAATGATTAATTTCTTTAATTTCTAGATTTTTGTGGAGAGGAATATATAATTGGAATTTGTAGGATTTATGCTTGAAATGAAATTCTTTAAGCAATTACGAAGGCATAGGAAAAAATAAAGCTCGATTCTGAGTTAAAACGAGTAACAACGGGCTAAAAGCTAAAAATGGTTGCGGCCCATTTCATCTAAACTTGAGCGGCCCACTAAAAATTAGACAATCAGTAAATGCAAAATCTTACCGCATTTCCCCATCTCGCCTTATTCGATCAGCCACTGAAAAAAAATTCAATCTTCAATGGAAAATCAATTCATGCTCGGTCATCATATAATGTATTCAGAACTTGGACACATTGAATATGTTCAGAAACTGTTCGACATAATGATTATTAGAAATCTCATCACTTGGACATCACTTATTTCCGCTTATTCTCAGTTGGGGCTTTCGACTAAAGCCTTAGATTGCTTCAGATTAATGTTTCTTGATGACGGGATTACTCCAAATGACTATACTTACGGTGTTGCTCTTTCTGCTTGTGCTCAAATGAGGCATTGAGAAACGGAAAAGAGATACATGCCAGACTGTATAGAATGGAAAAACTGTTAACAATTTCGTGAACTTTTACGGGAAATATGGGTTGTTGAAGTACGCTAGACTTGTGTTTGATACTATTTCTGAGGTCAATTATACCGTTAGTTGTGTTTCACTTATTTCGAGTTGCATGTAGTGTGGGAGAATGAGGAGGGGTTGAGAATCTTCTTGAGGTCGTTGAAGATGGGAGTAAAGGTTAATCTTCTTATTAGGTGCTTGTGCTGCATTGGAGAATTTGGAAGTTGGAAGGAAAGTTCAATGTCTTACATTGAAGTCTGGTGTTAGGATGGATTCTTTTGTTGTGACTTGTTAAGTTAAGTTTTACTCAAAATGTGGCGTATTGGATTCAGCGAGTAGGGCATTAAGAGAGGTGGAGAAGCCCATTGTTCCACTTGTCATGCATGATCAATGTATTTCTGGTTCGTTGATTTGCTTGACTACGCATAAGGAGTTTATGGTTTCTGTTGTTTATGGTCGTAATACTGTGGCTCAGAGGAAGTTATTATGGCAGTCCCTCTCTGATTTTAGTGCCTCTGTTGATTCTCCTTGGTTGTTGTTGGGAGATTTCCACTCTATCAGGCGTCCAGAAGAGAGGTCTGTGTCTTCTCAAACCACTTCCAATTGGTTTAGAGTAGATTTTGAAGATTATTGTGTGAGTTTGGGTTTGGATGATGCTATCTCGCGTGGCTGTTTCTTTACTTGGACGAATGGTACTAGGTGGAGTCGCATTGATAGAGTCCTTATTAATGATTTATGGGCGGGTGATAGAAGTATGGTCCAGGCGGATTTCTTGCCTATGGGTGCAACTTCTGATTATTGCGCGGTCATTATCTCTATCTTTCATTGTGAATTTCATAAGAGGAAACCGTTTAGATACTTGACTATGTGGAGAATTTGTGATGGTTTTCTTGATGTTGTTCGGCATGGTTGGAGATAAAGCATTCTTGGAACGAGGCAGTTTGTTGTTTGTCAAAAGTTGAAGTTACTTAAACCTCATCTTCGAGGCTTAAGTAAATGAAACTTTCATCACATAGCGGAGAGAGCGGAGAGAGCGAGGGCTGATCTTGAGCAGCTTCAATTTTTAAGTCATGATGATCCAGGGAACATGGATATTTGGACGAAAGTTTTAGATGCTCGGAAAGTGGCTTCTTTTCTATCTCATGCAGAGCATTTGTTCTTTACACAGTTAGCTCGTAATGAATACTTACTTTGCCAAGATAAGCTATCTAGGTTCTTCCACAAGTTGGTCAAAGTTAATGGTGGAAGAAATGTTATCCCTTCTGTGATAACAGCCTCTGGGCATACTTGTTCCAGGGAGGAAATGGTTGAGGAGTTCGTTTCCTTTTATAGAGATCTTCTTGGGACCTCTCAGGATTGTCTTCCTATTGATGATTCAGTGTTTGAATGGGGACATCTTCTTCGGATGATTAGAGGGTCGAGCTTATTGCCCCTGTTTCTGAGTCTGAAATCAAGCAGGTCTTTTGGAGTATGAATGTGAATAAGGCTCCAGGCCCCAATGGCTTTTCCGTGGGTTTCTTTAAGGATTCTTGGGAGGTTATCGGACATGATGTTGTGGGTGCAGTGCAGGAATTCTTTCATTCCGGAAGACTTCTTCGTCAATTCCATGCCACTTTCATTACCCTTATTCCTAAGGGAGTGCATGATCCGAGTGTGAAGGATTTCAGACCTATTTCTTGTTGTAATGTGTTATATAAAGTCATCTCCAAGATCATTGCTGCTAGAATTTCTAAGGTGATGGATTTCTTGATCTCGGAGAAACACTTTGGCTTTATTAAAGGGAGACACATGAGGGACTGTATTATATTGGCTCAGGAGGTCTTGAAGAACTATGGTTGGAGTAGAGGATATATTGCTCCTCGTATGACTCTCAAAGTTGACATTAAGAAGGCGTATGATACTGTCAATTGGGAGTTCTTGCGAGGGGTGCTTGTTGGCCTTCGTTTTCCCCCTCTGATGATTGGGTGAATTATGGAGTGTGTGTCCACCACCTCTTTCTCTATTCTTGTTAATGGTGTGCCAAAAGGTTATTTTGAAGGTAAGCGGGGTGTTCGCCAGGGTGATCCACTTTCTTCCCTTCTTTTTGTAATGTGCATGGATTATTTTATAAGATCTTTCAAGAAGCTTGCTAACGCCAATAAGTTCAAGTTTCATTCGAGACTATGTGCGAAAGTTAACCTATCGCATTTGGTGTTTGCGGATGACTTGATTTTTATTTGCTTATGGTGATGTTCGTACTGCTCATCTAGTTTCTCAAGCCTTGCATAAATTTTCTTTAGTCTCTGGATTGAATGTTAGCAATGAGAAATCTAGTTTGTTTATGGCTAGCATCTCGGAGGATATTGAGCAGGATATTTGGGATATTTTAACTTTTCAAGATGGTTCGTTGCCAGTTCGCTATTTGGGCATTCCTTTGCATAGTAAGAAGTTAAAGGAGACTGATTTTAACCTTTGTTCGTGAAGATTTCGGGTCTTATCCGAAGCTGGTCTTCTCGGCACTTCTCGTACACTGGAAGAATGGAGTTGGTACGTTATTTCATCTATGGGATCTTGAATTTCTGGGCTTCTATGGTCAATATCCATGTGGGTGTTATACAGTGTATTGAACGCATGATCCACTTTTTTTATGGGGAAAGAAATGTGGCTCCGTTAAGTGGTCTGAAGTGCTCCTTTCTAAGGAGCAAGGAGGGCTAGGGCTTAGGAGCATTGAACTTATGAATGATGTGGTGCTGTGTGGGGTTATTTGGGATCTTCATTTGGAGAAGAACTCCTTGTGGCTTCGGTGGATCCATGAAGTTTATCTCCATGGGGTATCAGTTTGGGATGCAGTCCCAACTAGTGCAGTATCTATCGTTTGGAAAGATATAGTTAAGGTTCGAGATCGTATACGAGCACGGCTTCCGGGAGATACCATTGATGCTTTTATGGAGTGTTCAGATATGGGCAGCCTTGTTACGAAGAAGCTATACATTATGGTTGCTCCTTCAGCACCTAGTAAGTTCTTCTTTGCTAAGATTTGGTCTTCTTGCGCCCCTAAGAAGCATGTCTTTCGTATGTGGATAGCGACTAAGAATTGCTTAACCACTTTTTATCGTTGGCATGCGGAGGGAGATTGCTCGGAGTGATGTTTTTGTGTTGGTCTTCAAGAATCGAGGGATCATTTGTTCTTTCAGTATTCCTTTTCGAAGATTGTTTGGGATCAAATGTGTTCTTTTATTGGTTGGCCAAGGCGTGTTTCTACAATTTTTGCAGGTGTCAAATGGATTTCTAAGGATCGTGGTGCAAGGAAGGCAATTCGTAAGGAGGGAGCTTGCCCTTTTTGCTACCGTCTACTTTATTTGGAAGGCGAGGAATGATGCTATATATGATAATTCTAGATCGACTATTAACGGTGTTGTAAATAATGTTTTAACGCATGTAGCTAGGTTTCAATTTCTTCTAGCTAGATGATCGTTTTGACTCCTTTGGAGTTTGTTTGTTGTGCTTTCGTTTGTTGTTTTGTTGGCTTTAGCCGTTGAGGTTGTATTTGTACATTGTTTCTGGTCTCGGCCTTTCTCTGAATATTAACATCTATATTCAGATATGGAGAAGCCCAGGCCCAGCCTTGAGGCATGTCCTCGTGGGCGACGATCAGGGCCCCCAATTTTGAGGGGCCCACAAAAATACATAATTATGTATTTATATATAAAAATATATATAATCCCTCCGTCTCATTCAAAGTGGATCTTTTTTTCATTTTAGTCGTCTCATCCAAAGGTCCCCTTTTTTTAAATACATGGGACCCACACACCCCCTCTAATACAATTAAAATATAAAGCTCATACTCTCACTAATATAAATACCCATTACACATTAAATAATAATAATCCTTAATCTACGTACAAAAAAGCAAAAGTCACTCTTATGTCGAGACGGAGGGAGTATATATATATATTGTATTTTTAATAATTAAGTTATATATTTTTATGAAATTTATTAATAAAATAAATTGTATTTAAAAAAAATCTAGCAATTTAATATTCCCTATGTTCCAATAATTAGTGAAGTGTCGGTAAAGATTAAGATTTTTTTTTAAGTTTATAAAGTAAGAGGTTAATATTGGGCATTTAGTGTAATTTAATAAGAAAAATATGAATTATTTAAGGTAAAATAAAGTGATAATTTATAATATTATGGTATTATGTGAATTTTCATTTGAAGCTTCGCATAACTTTTAAGATGGACAAAAATAAAAAGGGAGGATTACTACTAGGTACACAAAAAACCCTTAATTACTATAAGATACAAACATACAAAAATATTACTACTAATTACAAAAATATATAGTGATATTCCAATATTAACCCTACAATGTGCTGCACATAAATGTTGTGTGCAGCAAGAGTTCGTGTGCAGCAGAGTGTGTGCAGTAACAAAAGAGTGTGCAGTAAAAAAAATATGTGCAGCAATAAAGTGTGGTGGTCCGGCAGAGCTCCGGCGGCAGCGGCGGCGGTGGTTCGGCGACTTTTCTGGCTGCGGCAGCAGTTTTCGGGGGCCGGTGACAATTTTCCGACAACCGGCCACCGGCAGTCTGGCGACGGCGGTGGCGGTTTGGCAGATTCCGGCGAATGTTATGCCTGCTTTTCTAAATGGTGATTTGGTGGAAGATCAAGTTGAATGGATCAACTCAAGAGTTTTTTCATTGAAGGAAAATATCACATGGCGTGTAAACTTAAAGAATCAACATATAAACTTAAGCATGCTTTCCTTTTATGATATCTTTTGGATTTAAGAAAAACATCGTAAATCAGTGTACATATCTGAAAGTCAGTGGGAGTACATTAATTCTATTTGTTGATGATAAACTTGCTTACAACTGATGATCTTGGTTTATTATGTGAAACCAATAAATTATTTCCCTTAAAGAACTTTGGAATGAAATATATGAGGAGACGACTTATGTGATTGAGATAGAATTATTTTGATACATATCACAATAACATTAAAGATATCTCCGTAAGTATATGTTATTAAAGTTCAATAGAGATTATGGATGGAAAGGTTTTTGTAAAGCATTTTCCAATCCGGAAGAGAAATTATAAGTTCAACTTTATGTAATGTCCAATAATGAATTGGAACATACTATAATATTCCTTATGCATATGTTATTGGTATCTTAAGATATACAAAATTGTATAAAGACCAAATATCAGCCTTGCTGTTAGGATGCTTGGTCATTATTGAAGTGATTCATAAATGGATAACCATAATGTTGCATAAGGAAATATTGTGGTATTTTTATATGAAATGAAGCATCAGTGCTTACTTATCGAAATTCTAATTACTTAGATGTAATTAAATATAAATTCAGATAAAGATGATTATATGATGCAAGAAAGTTCACTTCGACTTTTATGTTTTTATGTCGGAGATATTGTATCATGCAAAAGTGTGAAGAAATTTTTGAAAACTACGTACATTAACTATTAAAGTTAACTTGCGGCATGATTTGAGGCTACAATTTAAGAAAAATGAATGTGGAACTTAATTTCAGGACTTGAAATAAGTTGACATTAATGTCAAGTCGCTGAAAACTTATTATGATTATTCCACTGCATTGTTCTTCTCTAAAACGATGAATATTCCAAAGGTGCTAAAACGTATGGAATGAAAGTATTTTGTCATTAAAGAACTTTAGAAACAAAGATGTCAATTGAGTATAATGGTATCAATTTTATAATTTCTGATCCGTTACGCAAATGATCTTCTATAAATACATTCATTGAATGTTACATGAATATGAGATCAGTGAAAGATTGTAACAAACTTATGATGAACAATTGACATTAAGAGCTCATTATGATTTATTTTTAATTGATATCTTGTTTTGTCATTTTAGTATACATGAACGTTGACATTAATTAAATAAGATTTTATCTCAAATTGAGATACTTATGTGGACCATTATTGATCTTCACGTTTATGAGTCAAGTTGAGTTGAAAACTAATATCATAGTACATGGAAGGAATTATGTCGAGTAAATGATATAAAATCGGCATGACTTATATTAGTCTATATTTAATATTGACATTATGAATTGACCAATTACTTTATCTTATGATGTAAATTATTTAAACCCTCATGTTTTATGTTTGATTTTGTCACTCTGCCAAGTGGGAGAATGTAAGATTATTATGGCCTAATGCCATTAATAATTAAATATATAAGATATTTATTATGATCAATTATCTTAAATAAAGATATGGTTTAAATAAATAATATATATGAGATAAATAAGGTCATATGTATTTTGGATAACAATCACATTGATAGAATGTGATTTGATAAAGAATTAGAGTATTGTTAAATACACACCTCTTTTTATTAAATACACACCCTTATTGAATACACACCCAATTTTAATTTTTTAAATCTCAATTTCATTATATATACACCTCCTAAAAACCCAAATTTACCCTTTTTATTAATTTTAAAATTAACACCCCTCAATAGAATCTTACAATTGATTTCTGAATCAATTATACACACTTTAATCCTGTTCATTATTTCCACCTTCAATTATAAATAATGCGTGTCGATTCCATTAATTATATACAATTTAGGTATTATAAGGATCAGAGATATGAAATGGTAAAAGGGGGGATAGATGATTTAATATTCACACAAATTGGTTCTCTCTTATTTGCAATACCAATGTTGACCACATAGTTGTAGATCCCTTACCTTTCTCCCACGCTTTCCTCTGTATTTTAAAAATATAAAATTTTTCAACCCAAAGTACTACATGGCATCGTGAGGTCGAAGGCCATCCATGAAGAAACGAAACAAGTAGGAGTGCGTCTCACGCATTATTTCCAAGGATTGCTGCAGTACTTTCTCTTGTTGTGACTTGTTTAATTCTGTTGCCTCCATCAGTGGTAGTAGCTCTCTTTCTTCCTCTTGGAAGTGTTGCTTGCAATTTTCCTGGTTACATATTAAATGATCAGAAATGTACTAATTTGAACAGTGAGTTCAATGATACTCATAGGATTCTCAGTACCTTCAATTTTTTGAGTCAGGAAAAAAGACAGACCAGGGAATCATGGTAGTCGGGGCTTCCCACATTCATTACACCTATGATCTTGATCTCTTCTTTGATGTCATTCATTATAGGGAGATCTTTCGTGTTCCTCATTTGCAGATTTGCACAATCCTGCATCATTACACAACTATCAGAGCTATTATCTTGCAACTAAAGTACACGTTTTCTGAATCCCAGTTGACAACAGTTAAAACAAATTACGGAAAGACGGAAACTCAGATTTACAGGGCCACCAGAGAGGAGAGTGAGAAATCGGGAGGTAGCTGAGATGGCGATGAGTTTGGAGGAAGAAAGGGCTTGTAAGGGTATTTTAGATTTTTTAAAATTTTATTATTTAATAAAATAATAACGGTGTGTGTATTCAACAAATAGGGGTGTGCATTTAGTCGGACCCAAAGATTTATTATCCGATCTGGTCCTCTCTCCACATATAAAAGAAACACAGTTTTATGATTTCTCTATCACTTTAAGTTTACGTACTGTACCTAAAGAAAAGGGTGAGGAGAGAGAAACCAGTTCCCGACGTAATTAGCAGGAACATAAGGTCGTCTCAATGTAAGTCTTCTCATCATTGTTACAAGATGTGAAAATCATGAATATCTAAGATCCATGTCAATTAATGAATTAATTACTTGTGTTTAATTTATGCTTACAGGACATGGCTACCTTAGCTGCAGAACATATTCTAAGTATTGATCCGAAGGATACTTCTGCGCATATTATGTTATCGAATATATATTCCGGTTCGAATATGTGGGATGAAGCTTCCAAAATCAGACAAGTAATGGAAGAAAAGATGATGAAGAAGGAAACTGGGTTTAACTGGAGTTGTAAACACTGGCTTGGAAAGGTTTGGCGTATTTTTTTCTGTTATTATTATTATTACTATTATTATTATTATTAATATCAATAAAATAATCACTAATTCAAGATTTTTCAAATGAAAGTATCATGGCTTTATCATCTTGTTCTTATTGTTTACAAAGATTTGGAGAGGATGGATCAAATTGAGCATAACATAAATGTAACTCCATATTTAATTAATTATTTTAATTATATTTTATATAATATTATAAGTACTCTTGTATCCAGTAGTTCACTTGTGATTTCAACTCATAGTCAACAAGTCTGTTTGAGTAACTAAATCGATTCCATTGTTGGCAGTTGGCGGTGCTGAAAGAATTGCAGTGCAGTTAACAAAATTGGAGTACGATTCTTGAAATCTATTTTCAAGATTGTGTAGGAGTAGAGAGATGGCTGGAGAAGAGAAGCCCAAGCACATAATTCTAGAAGAAGGGAGACCCTTCACCTTCAGCCATGTAACAATGCGTGTTTGTCTAACCCCCACTTATATGTCCTTCCACACTTGCGTGTGGAACCGATGTGGGACATCATAACAATCCATCCCCTTTCGAACCGGACGTCCAAGGACGGCACACTCCGGGTGGCAACCCACACCTAGGGCCCACAACTCTGGGTGGCAACCTCCCTGGGCACACATCCGGGGTGGCAACCCTTGGGACCACACATCGGGTAGCGTGGCCCGTCCAGATCCGGCAGGTCAGACCAAATTGTTAGGAACATAAGCTAGGGAGCCCTAACTTCGCCTAAAACCATGACTGAAAGTGAAGGATTGACCACCACTTATATGCCCTTCGCACTTGTGTGCGGAACCGATGTGGGATACGTAACAATCCATCCCCCTTCAAACCAGACGTCCACGGACGGCACACTCCGGGTGGCAACTCCCGCACCTAGGGCCCACAATTCCGGGTGGCAATCCCCATGGGCCCACATCCGGGGTGGCAACCCCTGGCCCACACATCGGGTAGCCCCTTCTCGTAGCCCGTCCAGATCCGACAGGTTGGACCAAATTGTTAGACACATAAGTCAGGGAACCCTAACTTCACCTAAAACCATGGCTGAAGGTGAATGGTTGACCCCTACTTATATGTCCTTCCACACTTGCATGTGGAACTGATATGGGACATCATAACATATGCTGAGGAAGAGCTGAAGGATTTTTGTTTATGTGAGTGTTCCTACGCCGGGTTTCAGGGTTATTCAAAAGGAACTCCAGCGTCGGCCTTCTGCTGCACGTCATGATCTGGTAAAGGCTGTAGAGGAGGGGAAGAGGTATAAACTATCTATGCAGCCTGTGCTTTCACCTCTTTGATGGACTTATTACCTTTTCTGCATTTTGACATCTACGTATGACCCATCACATATTTCTTTCTTGAAATCGATTATGTGTAATCTGCAATTGCTGATGTGAATATTCTGAAACTCATGGTTATATGCATTTAAGTAGCAATATCTGTAATGATTTCATGTTAGTTCAAGCATATTTTCAAAATTCATGCATCAACAACGAGTTAAAAGTTTTTTTTGTCCCATAACTATTTAGAACTTTAGATTTTATCCAAAAAAATATATTTGTATCAATTTTATCTCATAACTATGAGTTTTATTTCAATTTTTCTCAATTTTCGCAGGAACTCTCAATTTTCGACGGAAATTGGTCACATGCGTTGCACGTGACCGATGAATTTGGGGGTTCAGGCGAAAATTGAGGGTTCCGCCAAAAATTGGGCAAAATCAAAATAAAACTCATAGTTATGAGACAAAATTGATACAAATATCTTTTTTGAGACAAAATTTAAAGTTAAAAAAGTTATGGAACAAAAAAACTTTTAACCTCATTTTCTGTACAAAATCGAAATATCTTTTTTAACTATTTTTAAGAGTTTCATAAATCATAAAGCAAAATATTATCTGTGAGGACAAGATTTGCAATGGACTAAAGAATTAAAATAGAGAAATAAACATCACAAGCTAACATCATAACAAACAAATCATACATAATTGTATATAGTTAAAAAAAAATTTGTCCCATAACTTTTTAAAACTTTAAATTTTGTCCCAAAAAAATATTTGTATCGATTTGTCCCAAACTATGAGTTTTATTTCAATTTTGCCCAATTTTCGTCGGAACCATCGATTTTTGCCGGAACCCCCAAATTCATCAGTCATGTGCAACGCACGTGACCAATTTCCAGCGAAAATTGAGGGTTCAGGTGAAAATTGGGTAAAATTGAAATAAAATTCATAGTTATGGGACAAAATCTAAAGTTTTAAATAGTTATGGGACAAAAAAAAACTTTTAACTCCATCAACAACTATACCTCTAAAATTATTGAACGATTGAATTAATATGGGAGTCACTCCAACATTTTATTGATACATATGTTATTCATACGCACACGTGTTACATGATTCATTTCAGTGCTACATAATTATTTTTATCATGATTGATATCGTTCAGGAATAATTCAAGTAGTAGAAATTATATTCCTTAACTAGTTTTTGACTCGTGCGTTGCACGGGAATAGAATATCACAATATTATTTATATTTTATTTAAAATTTAGAATTTTATTTAAATTATATTATATGTTATATAACTATTAGTTAATATTTTTAATATAATTTATTTTACGTTGTTAGTATTTGGATTTTAGAAGCTGTGATATGGAGTACTTCACCCATCCTACGAATGTTGTTACATTTACTATTTGCACGGACATTAAGAAATATTATATTTAATGTGTAATGGGCTGAAAAATAGTAATATTTTAATATATATAATATGTAACTGTATTAGTATTATGTGTGGGCCTCATGGATATATATTGGTTGTTTTGTAAGAGCTCATTTATCGAAAAGAGAAATGTAATAATATTTGTAGGACATTCTATTTAGTAAAATGTAACAATACTCATAGGATAAAGGGAGTATAATGATTTGTAACCTTATTCAATAACACAACTTATAAAAACTTACAACTTGAATAAGGATCCAAATCATTATATTAAAAAAATATATTTCCTTCGTCCCATGAGTATCGTTATATTTTACTAAAAAGGACGTACCGCAAGTGTTGCTATATTTCACATTTTGTAAATAGGATCCACACAAAACAACTAATATATCTTCATAAGGCACACACATAATACTAATACAGTTACCCACTATATATTAAAATATTATAGTATTTTTCAACCCACTACTTATTAAATTTAATATTCCTCAATTTTCGTGCAAACAGTAAATGTAACAACATTCGTAGGACGGATGAAAAACTTCATATCACAACTTCTAAGTTTCAAATACTAACATCGTATAAAAGGAAAAATCACTAACTAATATCTCTCTAACATATTTTAATTTCAAAATATTCATCATCTTTTTAACACTCATAACATACTTTATCATTTATTATTATTATTATTATTACGATCTTGATTGATAAGAAAAAATGATATTAATTTTTAATCTTTTATTAAAATATGACATTATTTTATAATTAAAAAATTAAACAAAGCACTTGTTAATAATAATAATCATATGACCTATATTGATTTTTAAAAAATAACATTAATTTCTAGTTGTGTGTTTAAAATATGACTGGTGTGCTGTCGTCGGCACTAAAAAATATCATATATAATTTTTCGAACAAATCTATTAAAAATGTAGTAGGATAAGCACGGGTCGAACCCAATAGAGTAAATTGAAATTTAAAATCAAATTAAAGTGTTTGGTTTGTGACAGAATAACATAAAATTAGGGGGGGTTTGTTTGGCGAATTTAAAATACTTGCGCAAATAATAAAATGACAATATTGTAAAAATAAACAATCCAACCGTCCACAAATTAAAATTTAAATGTAAATTAAAAAAATATTAAACAAGCCTAATCCAAGGAATTGATCCCCTCCCAATATACTAAAGCATATTATTTTACAAGAATTAAAACCAACACATGATAAATTCAAACCCCTATGCTAACGGTACGACCAATTAACCCAAAAATTTCCTTACGTAAAATAACCTAGGGTACGAGTGTGACCACTAGATTACCTACTCTTCTAGAGACCTAAAAAGGTTTGAACTAGATGAGGCATTACACATGAGAAGTTAGGATTACAAGGCTATGAAAACTGACTAAGAGTCATACAACCAAGACCCTATGAACTCAAGAGGTACTCCCTCAATTCGCCATAAGATTTGCTAAATTATGACAATTACGGATCATAGTCGCGCAAAATGACATTATATTATGCAATAGACAATTTTAGATGGTCAATCTATCATAGCAATCAGCCAATCATGAATCTCAACAAAGATGTTCATAAGATAAATTCATCAATATATAAATTAACAATTCCTAACAAAATAAATACTAAAGCTTCGGGAGGTTCATAGATTCCTTGGATTAGAAAAGGGTCTTAGCCCATAAAATACATAACAAAAATTAAATCAAAATGATAAATCGATTTTTGTCCGATTGTTCTTCGTGGACGTTCAAGCGTTCTTTCTCCGGCTACTTCCCACGTTCTTGATGTTTTTTTCAATGTCCAAGGGTAAGAACCTTCTTCCCCTTTTAACTTTCTTTTTCTCCACTTTTACTCACATGGTAAGTCAACACCCATTAATTCATTTGATGGTTTGGTAAATTTTTATTATTTCTGCCTCAATAGTAGTGTGATGACAGCAAGGAATGTATGTAACAGTTGGAAATAGTTTTCAAATTTGCCATTTAATTCTGTCCGCCTTTACTGACACTGACCCCTTCAGTGTTAGGGTGACTGGCAGTGAATATCCTTCCATTTTAGTCTGTTTCAACAATGATTTGGCCAATTAAAGTAAACGTGCATAAAATATAAAATGAGTCGTAATTAGCACACAAAAGACACACAATTCATTCAAATAGAAATGATTTAACTCGAGAAATTAATAGCAAATTACGACTTATCAATGACATTGATTTATAATTTAAAAATTAAACAAAACAATTATAGGTTAATAAGATTTAATAATAATAATAATATTATTATTATGTATCACGTAGATTGATAAAAAAAATAATCTTGTATTAAAATATGGCATTAATTTATAACTCAAAAAATTTAATAAAATGCTTGCTAATAATAATAATATGTATGGCCTAAATTGATAATAATAAAAAAAAACTTGTGTGAGGCGAGACGGATAAAAAATTATAACATTATTAGCGAAAGAATGTTATCATTTTTATGTATACTATAAATCGTGCATAAAATAGTTCACTGCATTATTATCATTTTTCATCGATTGAGTATCACTTTTTGTTAATAATATTATTACTTTTCGTTAATAATATTATCACTTTTTATTTATCCCACGTAAGCCCTCACACAATACCTACCCAATATCTTACTATATCTATAAAGAGCCTTACAGGGAGCCGTGGCCAATTTCCAGTCGGTGACCGGTAAGCTCTCCTGCAACGTGTCAATACGCATGTACGCCTAATTCCCTGTCACAGTTTCATTCCCTATTTTCTCTTCTAGACCGTTGTCGCTCCACCACATTCCAATTATGAAGCAATGCTTCTCTCTAAAGGTCTCACAACGCTCCTCCCCGCCGGCTCCACCTAATACACGGTCACCTTCTCCTCGTCACCGTCCTCTCAAAATCGATGATGGGTATTTGTTTTCTGTTTAAAATTATTTTCGCTTTGTTTGGTATCGAAATGTTTTCTTTAATTTTCAAATTGATTGAGAAAATATTTATGTTTCATGGTGTTATAATTTTAATTTAGTACTGCAATTGCATCTTATTGTTTCCTACTTGCAAAGCATTCAAGGAATGTTTGGTCATTGGTTTTAGGAGTTATGAAATGCTTTATTTTGAGTTTCACTTCTGCATGTGTTGAGTTGCCTGCCCAAACAGTTTTGTGCTTTTGCATACAAGCTATTCAACAAAATGTCACTGCCACAGCCCACAAGTTGAGCAATCACTTATAGATGATGTTTGGTATTTTGAGAATAACCTTGCAACCAGTTCTGTATAATTATACATGTGTTTTATTTCAATTGAATGTGGTATTATTATGATGTATGTATACTAGATTTGATTGAATATATCTACACTGCTGACTACAATTTAACTTTATTGTTCTGAGCTCAATTATGGTTCTAAGCTTACATATATTCCATGGATACAGGGAGGACCAGTAGGACTATTCAGGATTTCCGGAGCCGACACGTTTCTTGATCATACTTCATGGTACATTGTGGATATCATGGTAAGTTTCAAGAGATAAAACAATCGAAACAGATTCTTTGGGCAATCTGATACAATTTTGTGCTCTTTTAAGCTCTATGATTATAATGGAAGTTTGAAATTCATGTTTGCTGTTATAGATCTCTGATTGGTTTAGTCATAAAGGTGTCTTGACTATGTCACTGAGTCATTATATTGTCCATGTAGATCTGATTTGTGTTGTCATAGGTTGGAAGGCTGCAGAGAGCTAATTTAATGTGTTGAGCAACTGTGCCCTGCTTCCACAATTGGACTTTGCATTATTTCAGCAGTTATTCATGCCATTACCACACATATGCAATGAAGTTATATCATTCTTTTATGATTTTTATGCTTCCATAAAGCTTTGTAATCTTTCAAAATTGACGCATAATTTAAAGAACGAATTCTGACGTAAATGGTTGTGTTTTTACTTTGATTGACCAGTACTACTTCTGCACTCCCTCAACGTAATCAGAAGTAAAAATTTATACAAGAGGAACTTTAATGCTTGGGTTATGACTTTCATAATAAGGAAAGCATCTTGATTTTAAGTGTGGTCAACTGCGTCCAACCTCTTAGAAATATGGGAAAAAGTATAACACTTGTACTTTTGGAAAATAATTTGCCATTTCTTCCTGCATGAGTTCACTTTAAAAGGTAATGCATGCTACCACTGCCAAGAAAAGCTTCAAGTTTCCTATTCTTGATACCAGTTAGTTTGTCTCAGCAGATTTTAATTATAATCTTTTAAGGATTTGTTAGTGTTCATCATCCATTTAAGTATGGTTTCTATGTAGATTATGCGATGATTTCTTCTGCAGGTGATCTGTTAAAGTTTCTGAATATTTCATCTGAGGATCACATTCTGCTAACTACATATGGCAAACTGCAACCTCCTGGAGAAAGCACTGCTTAAAGGTTTGTCTTCTTTATGCATTTGGATTTTGTGGGTTTTGTTACTTGGTGTAATGAAATTTCTCTTTTAGGATCTTTTAGCACTTGATATTGTTTTTTTATTTTTTATTTTTTTGAATTAGTATTATTTATAGAGAACTCAATATAGTATCAAATGACAATTAGTGTTGCTGCAGTCAAGATTTTATGCATTTATGAATAACTTGATTGGGTGTTTCTATATCCTTTTTGGCTGCCAATTTTTGTCATATTTAAGAATCTCTTTTAGTGTGACCACTGTTGCAAACTCTGAATGGATTGAAATTTTTGAAAGCATGGAAAGTTTAATTTGATAACGGGAGATTATTGCAGATCATATATATTAATAGATCAGTAAGCAATAATTCATAAATATCAATCAAGTATTAAACTAGGCTATTTTATTAAACGTGAAATGAAAATAAGAAAGGGGGAGAAGAGATAAGCAAAGTACAACAAGAAAAGATGTTTGAATAAGCCAAAAAAACGGAACCAAACAAATGGTCCTAAAATATCAACCAATTTAATTTTGTTCTTCTCTAATCTTCATGGCAGCTGGTATATTCATAATATCAACTGGTTTTTTCCCTGAAGGATTGAGCTTCGCTTGAAGGCGAGTATTAGGCTTAGTCGCCGGTTGGAAAAATTTTTGTTTCGCCCTCTTTTTTGTTTGACCTTACTGGTTTGAAGAGTTGGAAACTCCTCAACAGAGAGGTCATTGTATCTTGGAGTCTCAAATCGGGCTGAACATAATTGTAAGCAGCTTTGCTAGGGTCCAAAGAACATTCTAACTGCTTTTGAAGTAAAAAAGATTTCTTAGCCCCATCATTATCGCCAACATGTCCAGTATGCTCATCATTTGTATCCGAGCAGTCAGATTGGAAGGAAACAACCTTCCCCACAGTATCCAGGGAAAGTGTCGGATCCACAAATACATCACCAGGTTATTTTAGTTCAGAACGGGCCCTTTAGAAGCCGAATCCACAAATATCAATCAAGTATGTATATAGTTCATATGTAAGTGAAATTATTACTTTTGAATTACTTGAGGCAGTATTATGTTAAAGTTTGTGGAGGATATTTTCATCTGCTGTTGTGATCTCATTCTTATATTGTCTTACATGAACAGTGGGATATTTTGCCTTGTTAGGATAATTTAAATTTACATCTTCAAATTTGATCACACTGTATTTTGCAGGATGCTTGCTGCATTACAAGATCGTAGTAGAGATAGTGATGATGATGATGATTAATACCAAGATCGAGACTATGATATTGCGACATTGGCAAATAATTTGAGCCAGATCTTCCGTCACTAGAAGATTAGAAGAGGATGAAGGAAAGTCACCTTTTTCTAATATATTAATACTTGTGTGTTTGACTTTCAGGTCATGGTCAGAACGTGATGATGAGGTATGCATTTCACTATAATCTGTAGTGTTTCTTTATCTTCAATAGATTAATGTTGGTGATCAGGCGATGAATTATAAATGACCCTCATTGAGTTATTAATTTGTGGAGGGCAATTCCTTATATCCTAATAGTAATGTATTGGAAATTTGGGATGGCTATGTTTTGCATATGTTCCATGTTACTGCACCATCATTTAATTATATTTGCGTTTTTTTATTAATTATATTTGAAGCTAATTATGTCTCACTAAATCGTGTATTCAAGTGATTTTCTATTGTACCTTGTTTCAGGATGTTTACTTTGATGATGAATCTGCTAAAGTTGTCATTTCATCCCTTCAGATAGGAGATAAATCAGAAAGGTTTGTATATGAATTTTGTGTCGATCGAGCTCCTGGATATAAGGGATGACTATTTGAAGAACAGATGCAAAACAAGCTCATAGTATGAGCTTGCAAAGCAAAAAAAAAAGGCCCAACCAAAATATGTTGGCAGCTCATAGCCAAATTAACAAAGTTCTAGCACAGGAATTGTCTTAAATGTTTATTTTTTTTTATCATATCTGATGTACATAGTCACTATGCTTATATTATGAAATCCTTATATAATTTTGCACTTGCAAAATGAAACTTAACTGCCCGGATAACACCTCATCATATCCCACCTCATCAATGAGGTGCACTTTGCCTAGTATATATATATGGCCTAGATTTATCAAAATGGTTACTACTTGATTTAGTAATTAAAAAATGGGAGGAAAAAAACTAAACAAAGAATGAGCTAATCACGTAATTACCAATTATATTTATAACTTATGATTCCAAATAAAAGCTGTCAAAATAATTAATATACATAATTAGCTCTTTTATATATATATATATATATATATATATATATATATATATATATATATATATATATATATATATATATATATATATATATAAAATTAAGAAGATAATTTATAGTAGATTATATACATTAATATGGGATAATAATCCTTTATTAAGGATAAAAAATTTCCCTTAAATTTTGAGCGGGAAACCTAGATGCCACAATAGTTCTTATTATTATTATTATTATTATATATATATATAATATAGATTTAGATATAGATTAGTTTCAATCTCATTAATATTATTTTTATAATATTATTATATTTAAAATTTAATTTATTTAAAATATTAAATTCATTAAAATCTTAATGAAGATTGTAGAGTGATGGCTCGAGATTTCTTCCCGGCTTATCATGCCTTTGGGAGGGAAAAAATGTAGTGCCCATTCCTTAAGGAACAAGCTCCTTATAATGTGTGTGGCTTTCATTATCCATATCCGAGGATCTCTTGACAAGTCACATCACATTTATTACAAGTACCGTAGGCATTAAATGCGTAGCCGCATGAGGCTATTAGAAGATATGTTTTAGGATTTCCCTCCTGTTAGATATCTTAGGGGATATCTAATAGGACAGTAGGGTGTCAGGTCCAAGTGGGATAATTGGATAGTGAGGGAGCAGAGGGAGAGAGATAGACAGAGCATGGGGCGGAATAGTGTTTCCTCCTGCTTCTCGGGGGTTGAGAGGATTGACGAGCGCGTGCCTTCCCTTCGCTCGTCTTCTCATTCATCTCTTTCTTCTGTAAGCTGGTTGATGAGAGTGTAAATTCACGTATTTTGAGCTCAAATTTGTGTGGAAATGGAGTATGATTGAGTCTTTTATTAAGACTAATCGGAATATTTATGGAAAAGCCACGAATCAGAGGCTACTAGGGCTTTTTGAGCATATTTGTACAGGAAAACAGGTCTTAAGGGCTCGGAATTGGAACTTACGATTTTCGAGGCGATTTTGGAAGGTTGTTCGACCAAGATGAAATTGTTTGACCAGCATCACTCTGGTCGAACAAGAGGAGCCAAGTCGAGCAAGATGTGTAAAAATATCCAGAAGCATTGCTCGACCAAACGTGGTCGTTCGATCAGGATCACCTTGGTCGAACGGAGGAGGCAAATCGAATAAAATGTGCATAATCACACAGAGAGCTTGTTCGACTACCGTTGGATTTAGAGGCCTTGTTCGACTTTTGAAGGCTTGATCGAACGGATTTCCGCTGATGATATTTTTAGCAATTTCGAGTTTCTTTTACCAAATTTGACACATGTCTAAATTAAGAGCTCTTATATTCTTACCAAATTTGACATGTGCCTAAATTAAGAACCCTTCCAAGGCCCGTAAGGAGGTTACACAAGTATAAAAAGGGAGTCTTCGCAGCACAACAATCACCACTTCATCATCCATTCACCACTTCATCATCCATTCACCACCGAAACCCTACCGCCATCCGAAGGAGCTGTGGAGAGAGATTTATCTGTCGAACCAAGTGAAAATCAAGTGAAGATTTAAGATGGAGAGAGTCGCGACGGCGCCCGCATCTAGGGTTAACTTCGCTACTTAATTTATTTTGTAATTTTCAAGACTATGAGTAAGATCCAACCAGCCACCATGATTGCTCGTAGATCAATCATGGGCTAGAACCGCTTCGGTAATTCTAGGGTTATGAAGGTTTTATGAGTTAATTAAATTTCCATGTGTAAACTCCGTACAACACTACTTGTGGTTTATTTTATATAAGATTGTGCTTTTTAAATTTATACTCACAGTCGTTTTGTACATCATTAACTGATATGTAGAGTCTGAATACATATCTTGGTTATTGATTGATGCGTTCACTACTGAGTAGGATTACATGTTATAATTCTAAGTGAAGGGATTCCGTAGTCTTATTAGAACTATCTTATATGAATACTTGTTAATTGAATAATATTCGGGTTAATAAGTGTGATAAAGAGTATAACTTCATAGTACCTATAAAGGGAGATCATATTGGGTTAGAGTACTAAGTGCACGGGAAATAATTGATACTTGTGTCTATAGAGTGAACTTGCATGGTTTAGTGATGCGTCCATAAGCCACAAGGCAGGGTCAGACGTCAACACATGAAAGAAAATTAATAAGTAAAACTGGATGACCCAAAGAACTACCTAATTTCTCACTTGATCACAGTCATATTATCTCTATTATTTGTTTACTTTAATTGCTATTTTAAATATTTTCTATTTAGTTACTAAATCACCACAATAATTTGTCAACGTAGTCTCAATAATCTAAAATATAATTGAATTGATAATAATCCATCTTTTGGGTTCGATAATCACTTGGTTGCCCATCGAAACTACAATTGATATTCTTACACTTGAGGATTAATTTTGTGTGTTGAGAAAACGCTCATCAAGTTCTTAGCGCTATTGCCGGGGACGGTATTAATTATTAATTCATTATTTCTAGTTTAATTAGGACTACTATATTCTTGTTCTCTTTTCTTTCTAACTTTAAATTTTTCTCAGGTGTATGCACACTAGATCGAAGGAAAGTAATCTAGAACCTTTTGATCTAGAAGTAGAGGCATTCGCGAGGAAAAGGAAAGCTTAGAAGAAGAAGAACAAGAATAAGAACAAGGAGCCAACCGATACTATTGATCAAGTAGTTGACGTTGGTGAGCAGAACTCGCAAGCGATTGAAGCTACACCCGAAGTTAATTTGGAAGTAGAAGCAGTCAACATGGCAGCGAATCTGGATACACTTGTCATCCGTGAAGTCTTTAAGAACAACGGAGGAGGAAATACGGTGCTGTTAGGAGCAAGAGGGGCCAGAGCCGATTTTGATCTACATCCTGCTCTTATCAGCATGAGTGAAAGGAGTCCCTTCTCTGGGGGAACCTTTGAAGATCCTCAGCAACATCTAAATAAGTTCCTTGGGTATGCAAGTACACAAAAAGATGCAGGAGCTCATGAGGATGCGAGGAAGATCATCTTGTTTAAGTTCTTGCTGAATGAAAAAGCGAGAGATTGGTACGATAATCTTAATGCTGCTGAATGTGATACATGGGAGAAGTTGAAAGTAAAATTCTTGGAGCGATACATGCCACCTTCGAAGGTGTTCAAGATGAAGCAAGAAATCAATCAATTTACTATCCATGGTAATGAGAAGTTTCATGAAGCTTGAGATAGATTCAAGGACATGCTTCGGAAGTGTCCACAGCATGGGCTATCTAAACCTCAATACATCAGTATTTTCTACAATGGGTTGGATTGCGATTCTCGTGTGTTACTTGATGCTTCATCCAATGGAGCATTGCTGACAAAGTCACCCATAGAGGCTGAGAAGCTCTTTGAGGATATTTTGATAAATTCAAGAGATTGGCCGACTGATAGAGTGAGAAGCACTTATGTTCTTGGTAAAGTAGCACAGGTTGAGCATACAATGGTGAAGTCGGGAGGAGACGATGAGATTGTCTCTAGTTTGACTAATATTAGCAAGCTACTAGAGTCTCAGCAAAAGCAGATTACGGACTTATCTCAGAGAGTACCAATGATGCAGCAGGATGGTGGCTATGAAGGAGCTAGCCAAGAGGAGATTGAAGAGGCGAATTATGCCATGGGTCAAAGTATTCAAGGAAAGAGGTTCCTAAACTAACGAAATTGGAATTATCAAGGGAACTACAACAATCATGATCTCCGGGTAATTATCAACAACCAAGGAGGCCGGAGTTTTCATGGAGTAACCCTAATAATGCATTACAACCTCATATCGGTGTTGATCCGGGCACTAATGTGGAAGAAGGGAAATCGGATTTCGAGGATACTATACATGGCGAGGAATGATACAAGAGTGGATCGTCTTGAGGCCAAGTTAGAAAAGAAAATTGATGCCAATCATGAGGATTTATCTAAACAAGTTAAGGACTTTACATTGTTGATGGGGGAGATGGTAGGAAATGTGAACAAATTGACTCAAACTATTGAGAAGGGGAAGTTTCCATCTCAAAGTATTAAGAATCCAAGTCTTGCCATGCCATCATATTGAGGTCAGATACGCAGTACGAAGGTTCGATGATGCTGGCGAGTGAAAACGACGGGAGCAAAGGAGTTGCTCGACCAGACTTGAGTTGCTCGACCAGACCAGCTAGTCGAGCAGAGGTCAAACAACCTCCAGAAAAATAGAATTACGATGCTCTATTTTCTGACAATTCGATTGACTTACACTCTTCCTTTCAACCAGACCACCTTGGTCGAACGGAGGTCGAACAATACCTGGAGAATGAGAGTTCGCGATCAGCAATGTCGTTCGACCAAACCCAGTCTGTTCGACCAAACAGAGGTCGAACAGTCTCTTTTTGTGCCTATTTCGATACCAAATGCTACACCTGTTGTCAAAACATCATAGTACCATCTTAAGAGCATAACACTGAGGTTACAGTAGAGAAGAAGTGGGAAAGAGCCAAGAGGTTGAGAGCCGAAAAGGATAAAGCGGAGAAGGTTGAACGTGATGAATGGGAGATTCCCAAAACAAAGATACCTCCACCATTTCCTTTTAAGCTTGTCAAAAAGGGATTAGAAGAAAAGTTCAAGAGAATTTCAGATATCATGAACAAAATAAGCTTGAACATTCATTTCTCTGAAGCGATCTTGGAGATGTCGTATTATACCGGTTTTTTGAAGGATATACTTTTGAAGAATAGAAGCTTGAACGGAATTGAAACAGTGAATTTGTTGGAGAATTGCAGCTCGATCATACAGAGGAAGCTGCCAGCTAAGTTGAAAGATTCGGGAAGCTTCACGATCTTATGTGAAATTAGAAAGGGGCCGGCACGTAGAGCCTTGTGTGATCTTGGGGCAAGCATCAATTTGATACCTTTGTCTATTTTTAAAAGGCTTGGTTTGGGGGAGTTAACTCCCACAACGGTTGCTCTACAATTGGCAGATAGGTCTATGACTTATCCGAAGGGTGTTATTGAAGACGTTCTTGTCAAAGTAGAGAAGCTTGTCTTTCCTGTGGACTTTCTTGTGCTTGAGATGGAAGATGACAAGGATAATATCCTTTTAATCTTAGGGAGACCTTTCCATGCGGCTGCGGGAGCTATGATTGATGTGCAAAAGGGTGAGCTACGGCTGAGGATGGATAAAGAAGAGGTCTTATTTAACCTGGACAAAGCAATGAAGATGTCTATGGAGACACAATGTCATAGTATTGATGTGGTGGAGGAGATTGTGAATGAAGATATGTCTTTGATCCTCTCCAAGGATCCTCTTGAGACATGCTTGGTGGAGTCTCTTACTTTTCCCACCACGGAGCTAGATGAACTCTCCAACGAGGTATGTATTGATTTCCTTGAAAATTTACTTGCTTTGGGTGATGACAGGTTTGAGTCAAAGAGGACCAAGTTTGAAGAGGTGAAGTGGACTAGACAATACTTGCCTTTGGATAGAGAAAACACGATCAAAGAAGAGAAAAAAGAGGAGTTGAAACCGCTACCGGAGCACTTGAAGTATGCCTACCTAGGTGACAATGATACATATCCGGTAATTGTATCTTCTTCCCTTGATGATGATCAACTTGAGGAATTGTTAGATGTGCTTAGAAAGTATAAGTCTTCGATTGGTTGGTCTCTTGATGATTTAAAAGATATTAGCCCATCATATTGCATGCATATGATAAGATTGTTAGATGAGGCTAATAATAGCATTCAGAATCAGCGGAGGGTGAATCCCGCTATTCAAGAAGTGATTAGGAAGCAAATCTTAGTGATAGTCCCCATGTGAATCCATTACGTGTTATAGCTAAAAAGGGGGGCATGACTATTGTGAAAGCAAATGATGGTGAGACTTTAGCCACTAGGATTCCTACGGGATGACGTGTGTGTACGGATTATAGTAAACTGAATGAAAATACATGCAAAGACCATTTTTCCCTTCCTTTCATGGATCAAATGCTTGATCGTCTTGCAGGGTATGAGTTTTATTGTTTCTTGGATGGGTACTCGGGTTATAAACAAATCATGATTGCACCCGAGGACCAAGAAAAGACTACTTTCACTCCTTATGGAACTTTTGCTTTTAGAAAGATGCCTTTTGGATTATGTAATGCACCTGCTACATTTCAGCGTTGCATGATGGCCATATTTGATGGGTTGATAGAGAAAATTATGGAGGTGTTTATGGATGACTTTTCTGTGTTTGGTTCTTCCTTTGATATTTGTTTATCTAACCTTGCAACTGTTTTGAAGAGATGCCAAGAAACTAATCTTGTCTTGAATTGGGAGAAGTTTCACTTCATGGTGAGAGATGAGATTATTCTTGGCCATCACATTTCGGCCAAGGGATTGTAGATGGATCGAGCAAAAGTGGTGGCCATTGAGAAGTTTCCACCATATACTAATGAAAAGGGAGTACGGTCCTTCCTTGGACACACAGGATTCTATAGGAGATTCATAAAAGATTTCTCGAAATACTCCAAGCCCTTATCTCATTTACTTGAAAATGATGTTCCTTTTGTTTTTGATGAAGAGTGTCTAACAGTTTCAGGTTCTAAAAGAGGCACTTATTACTGCACCTATCTTGATCATACCGGATTGGACTCAGCCGTTTGTACTTATGTGTGATGCAAGTGACTTAGCACTTGGAGTGGTGCTTGGGCAGTTGAGGGACAAGAAGTTTTGCATCATTTACTATGCGAGTAAGACTTTTGATGTTGCACAAAAGAACTACACGGTAATTGAAAAGGAGTTTTTAGCTGTGGTGTATGCATTCAATAAGTTTCGATAGTATTTGATTGGCATGAAGACGATAGTGTATACGGATCACTCTGCGATCTGATACTTGATGGAGAAAAAGGAAACGAAGCCAAGGACCATTAGATGGATTCTTCTTCTGCAAGAATTTGATATGGAGATCCGAGATAAGAAGGGTACGAAGAATGTTTTGGCGAATCACCTATCAAGGTTGGAGATAAGGGAGCACTGTGATGATTCTTTCGATTACATAGAAGAAATGTTACCAGATTAGAAGATCATGGCAGTGTTTGTTGAAGGAGCGAAAAGAGCATGTGTAGTGGCTGCTCAAGGGATGGATCCATAGTATGCGGATTATGTGAATTACATTGCCGTAGGATAAATTCTAAAAGATCTCAACCGATATCAACTTGAGAAATTCAAGCAGGATGTTGAGACGTTTATATGGTATGATCCGTTTATCTACAAGATATGTATGGATTCTAACATCCATAGGTGTGTGTCCGAGATGGAGAGTGTTCTTGATTTTTGCCATGCACAACCTAACGGGGGGCACTTCGGAGCTCAAAAGACAGCAGCAAAGGTACTTCAATATGCTCTTTATTGGCCTACTTTGTTTAAGGACTGTGAAACCTATGTGGCGACATGGGATAGATGTCAACGTATGGGGAACATAAGTAGAAGAGATGAGATGCCACTTCAGCCAAACATTGTTGTTGAGATCTTCGATGTATGGGGGATCGATTTCATGGGGCCTTTTTTCCCATCTAATGGATTTCTCTACATCATTTTAGCAGTGGATTGTGTTTCTAAATGGGTGGAAGGCATTCCCACTCGTGTAAATGATTTAAGGACTGTTTTGTCCTTCTTAAAGAAACATATATTTGTCCGCTATGAAGTTCCAAGAGCACTAGTAAGTGATGGTGGTACTCACTTCGTCAACAAGCTTCTTGAAAAAGTTCTCAAGGATTATGTGTTAAGCATAGGATTACTACACTACCTCAAGCTAATGGGCAAGCGGAGGTCTCCAACCGACAAGTGAAGCAAATCTTGGAGAAAGTAGTCGGAACCCATAGGAAGGATTGGGCTATGAAACTCGATGATGTTTTGTGGGGGTTCCGGACTGCCTACAAGACGGTGTTGGATATGTCACCATACCAAATTGTCTATGGAAAGTCATGCCACTTACCTGTAGAAATCCAACACAAAGCTTTTTGGGCATTGAGAAGCTTGAACTTATCTCTTAAAGATGTGAAGGAATTGAGAGTGACTCATATCAATCAATTGGATGAGTTCCGGAATCGAGCTTACAAGAATTCGGTGATCTACAAGGAACGATTGAGGAAATGGCATGATTCGAAGATCACATACAAGGAGTTCAAGCAAGGTGACGAGGTATTACTTTTTAACTCTCGTTTGAGGCTTTTCGCAGGAAAATTAAAATCGAAGTGGACGGGGTATTTCATAGAGCTTACGGAGGAGGGAGTTGTGAGCTTATGGACAAAGACAGGATATTATCACGGTAAATGGGCATCGTTTGAAGGATTATAAATCGCCGGATGATGCTTGCGTCATCTTTGAAGATACCTTGTACTAGATTGGTACCGTCGTGACTCTCCGACATTAAACAAGAGCACTTGTTGGGGGCTTTCCTTCCTGTTTTAATGCTTTATTTTCATTAGTGTGAGTAAAATTTTTTTATATTTGACGTGTTTCTTAATCGGCAATTACATCTCTATGCAAACTTAGTTTTCACTATAGTTTCTACTAAGTTTGGGGGGTGTGATGTACTTACCTCTTCGTAGCATGGAGAGTATAATCTTTTCTTTGTAACGTTTGTTATGGGAGTTGATTTTTTGCGGCATATTGAAACTTTAACTGATTTTAATGTGTCAATTTTTTGCAACTTGTCTAATGTTTAGTGTTGTTTTGTTTGGTGTAATTTACGGAGTTACACATGATTTTATATGGTCTAAAAGTGGTTCTCGAGCTTAAGTTTTGTTATCTTTATACTTGATGTTGTCATATAGTTGAAGTTTTGCAGGGAAATACGAGAAGAGTACGAAGTTTATGGGGTTCGAGAGGTTGTTCGACCAACAGAAAGTTGTTCGACCATGCTGTTTGATCGAGCAATGGTCGAACAAGATGTGTAATTCTTCCAGTAGAGTTGTTCGACTTCGACTAAGTTGGAAACTCGAACGGAAGTCGAACAAAATATGCAAAACTTACAGTGAGTTTGTTCGACTAAGCACGGGTTGTTCGACCATAGACTGCAAGTCGAACGGAGGTCGAGCGAAACAGAAAAGAACATGGGGCACAACTTCACAGGTTGTTCGACTTCCAACACTTGTTCGACCAAGGTATTTAGGTCGAACGAAAGTCGAACGAGGCTATTTTAAAGGCAGATTCAGGTTGTTCGACTTCAAACCCTTGTTCGACTAATGAGAGCAAGTCGAACGGGCTCCAAAATAGTTTTAAAAGGTTAGTTTCTTTGATTTGTTCGACATATTCCCATCATCCTATCTCGAACGCCGATTCCAAACCGTAAGTTTTCTTCCCAAACTCTTTCCTACACTTTAATCTATCCTTCCACACACTTCCACATCCAAATTTGAGGGTTTTCAAGTCCGATTTGGGGGCTATTCCACTCGAATTTTTTAGGTTTTCATTGCCAATCACCACACACGCACAATGTCCAAAAGAAATTGCTTTTTCATCCAAGAGGAAGGGACCTAAGTCTCCTTCATTGGGTGAACTAGTTAAGAAAATGAGGATGGATAAGAGGAGGCCATCAGATTAAGGCATTAAACTTAGAGATTGGGAGGAGAAGAAGGCGTTGTGGACTGCAATAGCACAGAAGATCACGAGGACAAGGTATCAGGATGACCATGCGATGGTAGAAATGAATATCATCAACAATATTCATTGGATGTTCAATTAGGTGGGCATTACTAGATTCATGGAGATGAAGAGAGAGACCTATTTTCATATCACTGCAGAGGTCTTATGCACACTGAGGATTGAACGTGGAGACCGATACCTTCCTTATGGTATTCAGATGCAGATTGTTGCGTAGGAGCAGACAATGTGGGTTTGAGAGTTCAATGAGTTAATTGGCTATGAGAATGAAGTTGATGTGGAGCATGATGATTTCAAGCCTGATGAGTTTTGGAGAGCTATTTCCGAGAGACGAGAGAGACATAATTCGAATACTTCCAAAGTTACTTTCATCCGCAACTCAGTGATAGCTTATATGGATAGAATTTTGAGCAACACGCTGTTTGCAAGGTTCGAGGGTAGTTGTATTCCGAGGGGAGAGCTGTAAGTGTTATGGTGCATGCTTCATGGTGTTCGTTTTAATGTAGCAGCCTATTTTTTCCAACAACTACACAAGTTTACTTCTCACGGTTTTTAGCGTGTGAACATCGGAGGGATCATCACTTTGATAGCTGAGTATTACAGGTTGATTTGAGCAGGCATAGACCTATTCGAGGGGATCCAGACTTGATTCTGACATCATGTGTAAGGATGGGATTGATTGAGCAAATAGATGATACGGTGGCAAGAATCCTAGTACTTTCAGATTTCCACTGTCGATTGTTGATCTCACCACCATTAGGGTCAACAATAATTTATTGATGGATACCTCGAAGCATAGGGTGATCTCAGAGACTTGTCTGGAGAGAGGAGATTGGAGACATCTTGCTGATATGCTCGCTCAAGGGATCGTCTTAGATGAGGACATGGTCCTGATAGGAGATCCGGCCGACTTTGAAGAGGAAGACTCGCAGCAGCCACCAGCTTTCTTATTTCTGGAGATAGAGTTACCTCCGGTGCAGCCTCCACAGTCGCATCAGCATGAGTACTTTGAGCCACCGCCACAACAGCAGCAAGATTTCTGGCGAGCTCAGGACCAATTTTATCAGGAGCAGTTCCGATTGATGCATGAACACTTCGCCAAGCTTAATGCAAACCAGCAGGAGACGAATAGGCAGTTGGCATTGGCGAATGATAATTATGCTGCGTTTAACCTTAGATTGGGAGATTTGAATGAGAACTATAAAGCTCTTGATAGGAAAATCTATACTCTTCAAAGGGATTTCAATGATTGGCGCAGAGATGAGAGTGATGATGATGCTTCGAAGGAGTAGTAGCGCCAGGTTTTTTAGTTTTATCTGCTTCATCTCATCTCCCTTCTTCTTTTCACTATACAGGTTCGGTATTTGTGGTGTGAGTGGCATGTACTTAATATTGATGATGATGCTTGGTGTTTGATTGTTGGAGGATGGATACATTGATGTGATTTGTTGAGTATTGATGATTATTCATGTTATGCATGTGCGCTTGTTTTGATGCATGTTGATTTGTTAATGATGAGCATGTGTCGTTTATGCTTGTAGTTCATGAAAAGATTGATGTTGATTGTATGCTTTGAAGAGTGCTTAGGATTCTGTTACCCATGTGAGGATTTGAGCCTATTGGTCATGCTATGAGCATGAGAGTTTATTCTTGAGAGTCGTTTGTGTACTCGTATTTTAGAACTTGACTTGGAGGCTTGTTTGAAGTCTATGATTAATAGATACTAGGACATGATCTTAGGCCATTTTTGTTGATTAAGTCACTTAGCCAAATCTATCCTACCTTTTTATTTGATTATCATTAGTGGCCCTTTTGAGCCTTTAAACCTTTTTCTTTGGCAAGCCGTTGATAAAAGCCATTATTTACTTTTTTTAGTCTTGAACACCTATTTACTATTGAAGAATGGAGGTAAATGAATATTGGCTGGAGCTTTGAAGAAGAAGAGGAAGGAAAAGTTGGTGTAAACTGAATTATGAGACGATTGGTTAAATCTTGCAGGGGGTAGTGCCTGAAACCGGTATCCCTATTGTTAGAAAGGGGTAGTGCCCGAAACTGGTACCCTTATACTTGAAGAACACTGGAATTGGTATTCTATTGAAAAGTTGTTGATCCAAGAGAAGATGGAGAAAGTGCAAATTGAAGTGACCATATGAATGTCGGAAGAAAGAAGAAGGAAGACATTGAATTGCAAAACTCCAAGGTACTTCATTACTAGTAAATTTAGTCACTTATCTATATTCTCCTACCTTAACCAAAGAGCTAACATTACAACCCAAAGAGCAAGTCCTTTGTGATCCTGGTATTAAAACTATTATGGATGGATTTTTTAGACCCTTATCAAGCTTATGGTTACGCGAGTATATGAATTGAATTGAGTGTATATACTACCCATGAAGTGTACATCTTTTACACTTGAGAGAAAGAGTAAACACTTACCCGTGAGCTAGATGACTTAGCACTCGTAGAAGTATTGTGATTGATTGATGTTTTGCATGAATGAAAGGTATGATAAATTGCATGTTTTGAATTGATATAATTACATGTGTTAGGATAGGTTGTGCTTGATCTCGTGATTACACTCTCTGGATTTGTTTTGATTTTTGTTGCCTCGGGACGAGAAACATGTAAGTTTGGAGGTTTGATGAGAGTGTAAATTCACGTATTTTGGGCTCGGATTTATGTGGAAATGGAGTACGATTGAGTCTTTTATTAAGATGAATCGGAATATTTATGGAAAAGCCACGAATCAGAGGCTACTAGGGCTTTTTGAGCATATTTGTACAGGAAAACAGGTCTTAAGGGCTCAAAATTGGAAGTTACGATTTTCAAGGCGATTTTTGAAGGTTGTTCGACCAAGATAAAGTTGTTCGACCAGCATCACTCTGGTCGAACAGGAGGAGCCAAGTCGAGCAAGATGTGTAAAAATGTCTAAGAGCGTTGCTCGACCAAACGTGGCCATTCATCCAGGATCACCTTGGTCAAACGGAGGAGGCAAGTCGAACAAATGTACAGAATCATACAGAGAGCTTGTTTGACTACCGTTCGACTTAGAGACCTTGTTCGACTTTTGAAGCCTTGGTCGAATGGATTTTTGCTGATGATATTTTTGGCAATTTTGGGTTTCTTTTACCAAATTTGATGCATATCTAAATTAAGAGCTCTTATATTCTTACCAAATTTGACATGTGCCTAAATTAAGAACCATTCTAAGGCCCATAAGGAGGTTACACAAGTATAAAAAGGAAGCCTTCGCAGCACAACAATCACCACTTCATCATCCATTCACCACCGAAACCCTACCGCCATCCAAAGGAGCTGTGGAGAGAGGTTCGTCTGTCAAACCAAGTGAAAATCAAGTGAAGATTCAAGATAGAGAAGTCGCGATGGCACCCGCATCTAGGGTTAACTTCGCTACTTAATTTATCTTGTAATTTTCAAGACTATGGGTAAGATCCTACCAACCACCATGATTGCTCGTAGATCAATCATGGGCTAGAACCGCTTTGGTAGTACTAGGGTTATGAAGGTTTTATGAGTTAATTGAATTTTCATGTGTAAACTCCGTACAACACTATTTGTGGTTTATTTTATATAAGATTGTGCTTTTTAAATTCATACTCACAGTTGTTTTGTGCATCATTAACTGGTATGTAGAGTCTGAATACATATCTTGGTTATTGATTGAGTGCGTTCACTGCTGAGTAGGATTACATGTTATAATTCTAAGTGAAGGGATTCCGAAGTCTTATTAGAACTATCTTATATGAATACTTGTTTGTTGAATAATATTCGGTTAATAAGTAGGATAAAGAGTATAACTTCATAGTACCTATAAAGGGAGATCATATCGGGTTACTAAGTGCACGAGAAATAATTGATACTGATAGTACCTAGAAAGGGGGGTGAATTATATCTCTTGCTTCAAGGATATTCACACGTGTCATACTCATATTTATTTGTATCTATAGAGTGAACTTGAATGGTTTAATGATGCGTCCATAAGCCACAAGGCAGAGTCGGACATTAACACATGGAAAGGAAATTAATAAGTAAAACTAGATGACCCGAAGAACTACCTAATTTCTCACTTGATCACAGTCGTATTATCTATATTGTTTGTTTACTTTAATTGCTATTTTAAATATTTGCTATTTAGTTACTAAATCACCACAATAATTTGTCAACGTAGTCTTAATAATCTAGAATATAATTGAATTAATAATAATCCGTCTTTTGGGTTTGATAATCACTTGGTTGCCTATCGAAACTACAATTGATATCCTTACGCTTGAGGATTAATTTTGTGTGTTGAGAAAAGCTCATCACTGGTGGAGAACCTGGGCGCAAGCTCCTCCTATAGGCCCAGGATGTGGGTCTTGGCTTGTCTGTGGGCCCAGTAATATGGGCCCTACCACAAAGATCATATAAATTTTAATAATTATAAAAAAAACTAAATCAAAAATAAAATAAAATAAAATTTAAAATATAAATAAGAAAATTATATATTAAAAATATTAAACTATGCATAAAAAATGGGTAGGTCTTACGTGAAACCGTCTCACATGAGACCGTTATCACTTTCGCTATAAAATATTATCACTTTTACTATAAATTGTTATCACTTTTCATTTATACTATAAATTGTTCATGAAATAGAATTATCACTTTTCATTGATTTAATATCATTTTTTATTATAAAAGTTATCACTTTCTATCCGTCTCATGTAAGCCTTTACGTGAGACGGTCTCAATCAAGTCTTTGCCATAAAAATTTATATTTATATTTATATTATATGTATATATTCAATTTAATTAATAATATTAATTTTTATATATAATTTACTAATTTTATTTTAAATAAATATTAAAATAATTATATACATTTATATTAAAAATTTTAAGAATTTAATTTAATTTTATAATTTTTTTATTGAGATGAGTATGTAAAGATATTAATTTTTATTTAAATTTTAAATGATTTAATATTTTATTTTTATTAAATAACCTAATACCAATATTTTCAATAAATATTAAATGTTAAGCAGAATAATATTAATATGTTTATAATTTTTGTAATATATATATATATTGTATAAATTAAAAGAATATTATTTATAATTTTTTATCTATCTTAAAATATATATATAGAAACCAATTAATGGAATGGGCAATACGATGGGACGAGAGGAAATCCATTCCCTAAAATAAGGAATAAACATTCTAACTTTAAAGAGTTAAGTGGGTAACGTTGTCAGTAAGTAAAATAAAATGTTATATTATTGCGTTATAAGCTTAGTGCAAAATTTTACAATGTAATCAGCTTGTTCTTGCTTGGTGTTTATTGTCATCTTCAAGTTAATACTAGCTTAGTGAATTAATTCGCTTAGTGTGTATCCATTTAGAAAATGATCAAAGTTATACCAGAGTTATACACGTGACATGTCTACTACATAGACTTTTGAGTCACAATTAAAGATTATGGAAGACTAGACTTTTGAGTCACAATTAAAGATTATTGAAGATTTTTGTAGTCATCATGCATTAGTGAGGCTTTCTGATATATCAAAGAATGCTGATGATTGACAAGTTATAAAGTTATGAAAAAGATATATTCACATTAAAGAGTTTTATCCAATTTATGCAATAGTTTGGGAGTCATCCACTGTGAGTAAAATCTCACACATTTCAAGAAGATCTTTTCAAGCTGTTTCGTGACAAAATCAATTATGGGACATGAAGCTACCACATTCTTATGCAATATATGATTATAATTATGGAAAAGCTTAATAAGTCTTTCAAAAGTCAAGATAATGTAACATCCTATGGAAATTTTGTCCTGACATGTAATCTTATCATACATACCTCATGATAACATAAACACTAATTCATATAAACATTTTCTACTTTTTTTCTTCCTCATAAAGTTCATCATGAGATTATAAGAATTACAGCTATTATACTAGTCGAGCGAGTTCGGTAGTCGGTCCTCGAACTCGGCTCAAGCTCAGCTCAAATAACTAACGAGCTAATACCTGAGCTCGGCTCGGTAAAAAAATCTTGTATTTTAGCTCGAGCTCGACTCGTTAATCAAGTGGAGCTAATGCGGAAGCACTCCCTCACCCAGCTAGGGAAACTGAAGCGTAAGGAAGAAGACCCTGGACTCACAAGAGGTCGAATGAACAGTTATGGTGAATGGGTGGGGGAGAAGAATTAAGACGAAGAACACCTTCTCAAATCCTAATTTCCTCATCGGCTGTAGCCCTCACAAGAGGTCGAATATTGAACAGCTATGGTGAAAGGGTGGGGGAGAAGAATTGAGACGAAGAATATCTTCTCAAACCCTAATTTTCTCATCGGCTGTAGCCTGTCGTAGCTGCCCTAGGTAATTTCCTTCTTGGAGTGGTGTAAAGTTTAGGGAGAAAATATTCAAAACTATTTTTGCTTCCGCCCTATCAATTCTTTTTACGTCAGGCCCAGCTGGACCATGTTACATTAATGAAATTAATATATATATTATTGATGATAGTGAAAATAAACGTGTTTTAGTGTCCAATTTAACACCTTCTTGATGTGAATTGTTGAAATATATTAGCACAAGTATCTTATATTCAAATATATGTGAGAAAAAGCTGCACTTGAGGTGTTTTATTGTGTTTTAGGTATAAAAGGGATCAAAAGTGCAAAGTTGGAGAAAAGGTGCAATTTGTGTATGAATGCTGAAAAACGCACGTCCAACTTGTGCAATTTTTTTATGTTTGTGTGAAGTCCAAAACTAGAAATGTGATATTTGGTTGGAAAGCCACTGAAGAGAGGGTCGTTTTGGCATAAAGAACACCTCAATCGGAATCCAAACGAGAAAGTTATGATCAAGATGATGACGTCGCGCGAGCTGTGCCGAACAGAACGGCTGTGTCACTTTCCATGGCTTTTTACACCTTCAATTCTTGAATTTTTTGTGAGTTTTTTATATGGATATAAAGCCAAGGAAGAGAGGATCGCGTGAGCATAAAAATTACTCAAATCGGAGTCCGGATGTGAAAGTTATACGCGAAACAGTGAGACGACGCAAGTGTGATTCGACCATGATAGTTTGGTTCGACCAGACATCTTGGTCGAACCACAGCCATTTTGGTCAAACCAGAAGCCTGTAAGTGCGAAAAATTGCCGATTTTGGTTCGACCAGGGTTCGACCAAGCCCTAGGTCAAACCCTAGTCGAACCACATGCCTGGGACACGTCCGAATCCGATTTTTACACCAATAGTATGTGTTTTTGCGTATTTTCCAAGGAAAAGCTCATCCTAGGTCCATAAGGAGAGTTTACAAGTATAAAAGGGGATGTCGATCACACCAAGAAGGCATACAGATTGGATACAACACAACACAATCATCCTACACCCCACAAGGGAGGTTCACCCCCAACCATCATCCACATCCTTTCCTCCATCCATCCATCACTTTGAAGATTTATCTGTGGAATCAAGAGGAGAACCAAGAGGAGGATTCAAGATGGAGAAGGACGCGACGACTCCCACATCTAGGATTTTATTCGTTTCCTAATTTATCTTGTATTTTCCAGACATCCGGGTAAGATCTATCCAACACCCATGATTGTTCTTCGTAACAGCATGGGCTAGAGCCTTTGTGGTAGAACTAGGGTTGTGAAGGTTTTACGAATTAATTGAACTTTCGTGTGTAAACTCCGTACAACACTACTTGAGAATTTATTTTATATATGATTGTGCTTTCTTAATCCATATTCACGGTCGTTTTGTGCATCTTCAATTGGTATATAGAGTCTGAATATATATATCATGGTTGTAGATTGAGTGCGTTCACCGCTGAACAGGATTCCATGTTATGATTCTAAGTGAGGGGACTCTGAAGCTTCATTAGAACTATCATATATGAATACTTATTAATTAAATTAAATTCGGGTTATTAAGTAGGATAAAGAGGATAATTTTATTGTACCTATAAAGGGTGATCATATCGGGTTAGAGTATCAATTGACCAGGGTCATAATTGATATTGATAATATTTATTCACACGTTACAGCTGAGGTATATTACAGAGTTGACACAAAGGGGCCTAGTATGAAGCAGCACGACATGAGGAGTGTTAAAGATATATTCAATCAATACATGGCTAAGAATGATGCAAGAGTTGATCGTCTTGAGGTTACTATTATGCTAAACAAACAGATTTATCTAAGCAGTTGAAGGACCTTACTTTGATGATGGGGCAGATGACTGGGAACGTGAATCAATTGACACAAACGTTGGAGAAAGGAATGTCCCCGTCTCAAGGCATAGTGAACCCGAAAGAGTGCGAAGCCATCACGTTAAGGTCTAGAACACAGTATGAGAGACCGATGATGCTGGAAATGATTTCGGAAGCTCCAGGAGCACGATTTGACCTCAATTCGATCAAGCCAACAGGTCGAATCACATCATGGAGGTCGAACCATGCACCTGGGCAACCTTCGGAGCATCCAGATGTCCGGTTCGACCATGACCATCATGATTCAACCAACCCAGTTGGTCGAACCGTGATCGAACCAGCCTGTTCGCGACCCCCTATTTTATCTGAAGTGCGATTCGACCACGTCAAGCATGGTTCGACCAGCCCTGTTGGTCGAACCATGTTCGAACCACCCTGTGAGGAGCGCTCTGTTTTGTCTGAAGCACGATTCGACAACGATCACCATGGTTCGACCAGCCCTGGTGGTCGAACCAACCTTTCCGGTGGAGAACGCAATTTCTGAAGCCCAGTTCGACCACTACACACCTGGTTTGACCAGCACTCATGGTTGAACCGAGGTCAAACCACCTCGTTCAGTGCCATTTTTCACGCAGAATTTTATACCAGATGTTTGGGATACTCCAGTACCATTACATGAGCAGAATACTGATCTTATAGTTGAAAAGAAGTGGGAAAGAGCAAAGAAGTTGAGAGTCGAGAAGCTTAGACTGCAGATGGATAATGAAGATATGTTTTTCCCTTTTGATCAGGCAATGAAGATGCCCATGGAGACTCAATCATGCAAGAGCATAAATGTGGTTTCTAACTTATTTAATCTTAATTTTTCTAAGAAAGATGATTCTGAATTTAAGTGGAAGATTGACAAGGAGGTGTCTAGACAGCCATGGGAGGAAGAAAATTCTGAGGATCATATTTTTTTGACCAAGAAAGGTGAGGTGCTGAGTGTAGAAAAGAAGAGGGAAAAAAGTACTTGAAGGTGAGGATGCGAGAAGACCGTCCTCTGATCCAGTATTTCAAAATGGTAAATTTATCGTGACTCTCCGACGTTAAAGATGTGCGCCTGTTGGGGGCTTGCCCTTCTATTTTATTGCTTTATTTATTTCGTGTGAGTAAGAAATTTTTATATTTAAGGTGCTTACTAATCGGCAATTACATCTCTTTGCAAACTTAGTTTCACCTTACGTTTTTACTAAGTTTGGGGTGTGATGTTCTTACCTCATTGAAGCACCAAGAGTATAATCTTTTCTTTGTAATGTTTGTTGGGGGAGTTGATTTTTTTGCGGTATGTTGAAACTTTAATCGGTTTGAATGTGTCGATTTTTTGCAATTTGCCTTCAGTGGTGTTTCTAGTGTGTGGAGTCGATTAGATAGTCAATTGATTCTTTCTTATAGTTCTCCTATTTTATTATTGATGAATCCTGTGATGATGAGGTGTGTTGAGTTTTGATGATAGAAGAAGGTAAAAGAGTGGCAAGATGATCGAGTTGAACAACTCGAAGAGCTCGTGAATGCATTAAAGGAAAAATCAGGTGCCCTCGTTTCCTTATTCTAATTTTTATATATGCTTTTAATTAGTATGGGTGGAAGGATTGAGTTTATGGTTGTGATCATGTGAGTTTATATTTTAAAATTGTGCATGAAATTTATATGCTCTTGAAATTGATGAAGGGAGTGTACTTGAGTTATATTGCGATATGGAAGTTTTATGTGTACTCGTGGAAAATTGCTTACCATGAAAAGTGCTCTGTTACTTGTTAAAAACTCATGTGAGATTTTGAGACTCGTTGATCATGTTACATAATCACATGATATTTCTTTTCTGGTGAGTATCGTTCTTGTGCGTGTATTCTAGAACTTGGCTCTTGTCTTACTTGAAACTACATGTGTGTTAGATGATGAGAGATGATTTTAAGGTCATCCTTGAATTTATGAGTCACTTTGCCAAATAATTTCCTACCAAATAATTATATATCCATAGTTATCCATTTTGAGCTTGAAAGCCTTATTTATTTGGCAACCTACGAAGATAGCCACTTTGATATCCTATTTGAGCCTTAAATTCATACATTTAGTGGAGAATTAAATACTGTCAAAGTGTGTGAATTGATATTCATGGAGTTTGGAAGGAATAAAATATTGGAGTTGTACAAGTGATTATGAGCTAAAAAAATATGAGCTGAAAAATAAGTTGCTTAGGGGTAGTGCCCAAAACTGGTACCCCAAGATGTTAGAGGTAGAGCCCGAAACTGGTACCTCAAGAAAAAAGAAAGGAAAAAAGTATGTTGAGCTTGAAGGAAAGGAGAGAAAAGAAAATTAGAAGAGCATGAAGCTGGTTAGCCTTGAAGTGTAAAAAATCTGCAGTACAAAAGATCTCTGGTTATAATTATCTACTAATTGAGTTACTTTATCCATATGTTTCCTACCCTTACCAAAAAGCCAACATTACATCCTAATAAAAAGTCTTTTTTGATCCCATTGTCGAATCATACTTTTAGTGGTGGAGAGTTTGAGATATTTGGCAAGCTTATGGTTACGCATGCACTTGAATTGAATCTGAGCGTAAACGCCTTATCCTATAAGTGTACATCTTTTATACTTGAGTGCGAGTGATATATACTTCCCATGAGAACATGTAAATGGAGCATTTGAATTGGTGGTGATTGTCTTATCTTGTATGCTATGAATTGATTATTACATGTAATGAGAATTGCATGACCTAAGTTGAGGACAATTGTATGTTGAATGGGGTATTGGTCATAGTCCTTGTTTCCCCGCTAATTTTCTTACTCTCTTTCTCTCTATTTTTATTTTGTTGTCTCGGGACGAGCAACGGGTAAGTTTGGGGGATTGATGAGAGTGAAAATAAGCATGTTTTAGTATCCAATTTAACACCTTCTTGATGGGAATTATTGTCATATATTAGCACAAGTGTCTTATATTCAATATATGTGAGAAAAATGTGCATTTTAGATGTTTTATTGTGTTTTAGGTGGAAAAGGGATCAAAAGTGCAAAGTTGGAGAAAATGTGCAATTTGCATATAAACGCACGTCCAAATTGTGCAATTTTTCTGTATTTTTGTGGAGATCAAAACAGATAGTGTGATATATGGTTGGAAAGCCAGTGAAGAGAGGGTCGTTTTGGCATAAAGAACACCTCAATCGGAATCCAAATGAGAAAGTTATGATCAAGATGGTGACATCGCGCGAACTGTACCGAACATAACGGCTGTGTCACTTTCCATGGCTTGTTACACATTCAATTCTTAAAGTTTTTATGATTTCTTTATATGGATAAAAGCCAAGGAAGAGAGGATCGTGTGAGCACAAGAATCACTCAAATCGGAGTATGGATGTGGAAGTTATATGCGAAACAGTGAGACGGCGCAAGTGTGATTCAACCACAATAGTTTGGTTCGACCAGACATCTTGGTCGAACCACAGCCATTTTGGTCGAACCAGGAGCCTGTAAGTGCAAAAAATCGTCGATTTTGATTTGACCAGGGTTCGACCAAGCCCTAGGTCGAACCACATGCTTGGGACGCGTCCAAATCCAATTTTTACACCCCTAGTGCTTGTTTTTGCGTATTTTCCAAGGAAAAGTCCATCCTAGGTCCATAAGGAGAGCTTACAAGTATAAATGGGGATGTAGATCACACCAAGAAGGCATACGGATTGGATACAACACAACACAATCATTTTACACCCCACAAGGGGGGTTCACCCCCAACCATCATCCACATCCTTTCCTCCATCCATCCATCACTTTGAAGATTTGTCTGTGGAATCAAGAGGAGAACCAAGAGGAGGATTCAAGATGGAGAAGGACGCGACGACTCCCACATCTAGGATTTTATTCGTTTCCTAATTTATCTTGTATTTTCCAGACATCCGGGTAAGATCTATCCAACACCCATGATTGTTATTCGTAACAGCTTGGGCTAGAGCCTTTTTAGTAGAACTAGGGTTGTGAAGGTTTTACGAATTAATTGAACTTTCGTGCGTAAACTCCGTACAACACTACTTGTGAATTTATTTTATATATAATTGTGCTTTCTTAATCCATATTCACGGTTGTTTTGTGCATCTTCAATTGGTATATAGAGTCTGAATATATATCTTGGTTGTAGATTAAGTGCGTTCACCGCTGAACAGGATTCCATGTTATGATTCTAAGTGAGGGGACTCAGAAGCTTCATTAGAACTATCATATATGAATTCTTATTAATTAAATTGAATTCGGGTTATTAAGTATGATTTATAGTACCTATAAGGGAGATCATATCGGGTTAGAGTACCAATTGGTCAGAAAAATAATTGATACTGATAGGACCTAGAAGGGGGGGTGGAATTATCTCTTGCTACGAGGTTATTCACACATGTTACACGCATGTTTACTTGTGTCTATAGAGTAAATATGCATGGTTTAGTGATGCGTCCATATTCCAACAGGCAGAATCGGACATCAACACACGGAAGGAAAATTAATGAGTGAAACTGGATTTCCCTAGAGCTACCTATTCTCTTATTTGATTCACTGTTGTATTCTTCTAAGTGTTTTTATTTTATTTGTTATTTAATTTAAGTCTTTTAGTTGTTAGATTAAATCATCAAACTTAATTGCCTAGTCTTAATTAATTTAGTAAATAATTAAATTGATAATACGCCGTCATTTGGGTTCGATATTCATTTATTCGCTTGCTTAAGCTGCAACTGATATTCTTAATACTTGGGGATTAATTTTGCGTGCAAAATTGATATCATTAATACTTGGGGATTAATTTTGCGTGCAAAGAAAACGCGCATCAATTATAACAATAATATATTTCTAATATTAATAATGATATGTTGGTATTATATATATACATATATATATATAATATTATTATTTTATTAAAATACACGAGTATTCGCAAGCCTATCGAGCCGAGTCGAGCTCGACTCGTTAATGAATCGAGCTTTTAAGGGGCTCAAACTCGAGATCGAGTACATACTGAGCTGAGCCGAGCTTGAGCTTTGTCAAGCCGAGCCTGCAAGCATATTGAAATTTTTAACAGCTCTAATAAGAATGTAATAAGTTGCATCAACTTTGTTCGTTATACTCTTCGATTAAAGTTCTTCATTTAAACTTGCAATTCTTGGCATAAGTTTTCTTAAAAAAAACAGCAGAGGAAGATTCACTTATTGACATCCTGAATTCATTACACCAAGTCCCTTGGGTGACGAAATTGGTGTGTAGGATTCCGTGCATTAAAGATTGTAAATGTCAAAATTACATAATTTTATTTCCTAATAATCATAAAATAATAAACTTATTTTTTTCCCCAAATGATAGGCATTTCATTTCAAATCAGCCAATGTGCTAGCTATTACAAGTTCAACGGGCATTTGACACTCCATTAATTGAGAACAACACTCAACTTCGAGACGAACAAATCTACACCTAGAAGACAAAAAGATCAACCATACGAACTAAGTAACAACATTATCATAAGACCTAAACCAGGCAACTTTTTCAACGCAACCAATATAAATTAAATACGAACATAATAAAATCTTACTATGAAATAAGACCACAGGAAAAAAAAAAGATTAGATGGCATTGTGTAAATGTAGCTTCCTTTCTATCAACCATCACTCCAAGTGGCACCAACTACATCCTGTGTAGACCTATTATCTCCATGGTAGTCTACTCCCTCTCATTGCCTTCAAACATGGTGCTTACCAATAAAGTAGAGAAGATCCATTGTACCAGCCCTTGAACCTTTGCAAGAAAAATTTTCACTAGAAGAACACAGGTCCAAGGCCCACAGATTAATGAAAGGTATGGAATCGCTCTCCTCCAGCTTAAAGAATCATAACCGATTATCAAGCAAACCACGAAGTTAAAGAGGCAAGAGAGAAAGAACAAGGACCTAGAATTGAGGGTCATAGTAAAGTGGATAGCTTCTCACGCATTCTTCTCCTCCTTCCTCCACTGTTTTCTCTTGCTGATCTCTATCTCCTTCTGAACGCTCTCACAGTGCAATTTCCCTTTCCAAATATAGTTGGTTGTACACATCACACCTATGTTGAGTTCATGCCGGCCAATTCGACGCATGATTTATGCTTCTCACAGGTAACCACTTTAGTCATCATATCTGCAGGATTCCTGTCGGTGTAAATCTTCTCAAGTTTCATGAGCTGTTTCTAGCATCATTCTAAGCCCATTTATCACATCAATATGCTTTGTCTGAGCATATTTTCTCTCATATAATTCCTGCAATATTTACTTGGTTGGTGATTTCTCGTCTATTGCTATATTTGAGTGGAAAGTTTGGAGTACTAATACTATTAAGAATTCTATTGTGCCGAATATATCAATTGCTTATTGTTTACCCTAGTTTGGATAGTGCCACATTCCAAAGCAATAGATCAACCACAATCTATGAAAAACCCAACCAAATTTTCCATAAAGAACCCTAAATCATTATTCCACTAATTCATGAACCTTGAATATCTACTATTCATTCTCTACATCATAGGTTTGGTCATGTTTAGTTATTATGAAAATGATGTTCGTTCGTAAATTTCTTGGACGGACGTCAATCAAGATCGGCGGTTCTACATTTGTATATTATAATAGATGTGTTTCAATAGTGTTAAAAATTTAGTTATTGAGAAGGACTGTAACATAATTATAAAGTTCAATCTAAATTAATGTATTTTTCACAAATTAAGTTGAATATGTATAGAATAAGAGAAAAGAAGTGCCACATACATGTTATCAGTATGATGGTGACCCCATTCTCGTTGTAGATATATGGGTCAATTTGTTAACCTTTTAAAATGGATATTTAAAATAATTTGGACTAATTTAAAAAGGAGTCAAATTTTTGGGACTAAAAATATTTTTTTCCACATACGTGACATTATCGGTTTAAAAGTTTAAGCTAATAGAGAGGAAAATCATTTAATACTTAATCAAATCACTCTAACACGCCCCCTCACATGCAGGCGGGGAATTTTTGCCTCAAGCCTTGCATGTGGAATTTTCTCATAAATGGGTAGCGGTGAGATTTAAACCCTGGACATTTCATTTGGCCATGGCTCTGATACCATGATAAATGATCACCTTATCTAAAAGCTTAAGCTGATAGAAAGGAGAATCGTTTAATACTTAATCAAATCACTCTAACACCATAAATGAATTAAATTATCGAATTTTTAATAGTTAATTAATCAATTTTTAAAAACTTAAAAAACCATAGATCAATTTTTAAAATAAATAAATTTAACGGACTAAAATTTTATTTTTAATTAAAAAGATAAAAAGACTCTTTGATTTTTCAACGGACGGATTTCCTATGTTTCCATTACTACCAAATTGGTAGAGGGGAGATTGGTAGAGGGGAGGGTGGAAAGTCTTCCAACTAAGCTGGTAGCTGCAGGGTTGGGGTTCGAATCCATTTGGCCCCTTGCAAGCACAGTCAAACAATAAGTCCTTTTTATAAGTCACTTGAGCACATCATACTATTTACCTTCTCTACCAAATCCTCAGAAGGAGCCCACCCAAATGGTGGGATACACCATCACTATCAAATTAGTTTGGATTCCCATTACTCCCTCTGTTCCATGCAAAGGGTTTTTTTTTTCCTTTTGCATATGGATTAAGGTATATTATTATTTAATGTGTAGTGAGTAGTTGTATTAGTAGGTGTGTGGGTCTTATATTTTAATTGTGTATGTGGGTCCTGTGTGTGTAAAAAAGGAAAGAGGACTCTTTGAGTGAGACGCCTAAAATGAAAAAAAAGACCATTTGAAGAGGACGGAGGAAGTATATTTTAGTATTACATTCTTTATTATTGCAAATCGTCAAATGATATTGAGATTTTTCTTTTCACGTAAATGTAATTCATTTATTGCTTGTAACATAACATAAAAATATAGGGATACTTATTATTAAGTACAAAACAGAATACATATTTACTGTTAGATACAAACCCAGAATTTAATCAACTTGGATCCTTTGTTACAAGATTGTATTTCATCTACTGTTTCACTTCTTGGATGAACGTCGCGTGTACATTTTTCCAAACAGAGAAATAAGAGGTTAATTGCTAATCTTAACGGGAGTTTAAACCACCGTTCATCCCATAAGAAAATCATAAATCCCAGCGTTCAATCTATAAAGAAATATCAATCACACAAAAAAGGAAACAGGATTCTGAGTATATTGAGTTGATAATGGAAATCATATTGGATAAAAACCACCGATATAGGATTACAAGAAAGAAGATAAGCAGTGCAGCCATATCGGATTGAAGCAACCATAGCGTGCATATCCGTGTGTCATTCACGGCGAAAAGAAATTGAAGCGGGTGAGGGTTCTTGTGGATAGCATGACTTTTGTTTGTGTAGCATGTTTATTCGATCAAAGTTATTAATTTTCATGTTTATTGCCTTGTGACTCCATCAAGATCAAATTCTTGTAAGATATGAAAAGTTATCTGCATAGTTATTGTTAAATGCGTGTGATTAGATCTATAATATAGTAATTTGAATTTAAAAAAAACACAATGATCCCTTGAGTTTTTAAAGCAAGTTTGATTTTATTCTGTTTACGATGACTTAATATTTAACTTTTATATAATCTTAATATTAAATACAATGCATATTAGTTTATTAATTAATCAATTTATTAAATAAGCCTTCAAAAAATTAATATATCCATCTATATAAATTTGTACAATATAGTAACACGTACAATATTTTAACTCCGTATTAAAATAAGAATAGTATTTTGGTTAATTTAAATTATAAGACAAAACGGTATATTTAAATTAACATATATAAATATTTCTTTTATATACAAATAAAATAATTTTATTAATGAATATTTAAAATAAAAAAATAATTTATAATTTAATTTATTTATGTTAAATAAATACATATTAATCCCGCGTAGTATGCGGGTTAACAAATCTTAAATGACAATAAGCAATCTGAAGTATTTAACAACTATGCATAAAACTTTTCATAGTATTTGATCTTGATGGAGTCACGTGTTAGCATAGAAGGCAGTAAACATGAAAATTAATACCTTTGATCGAATAAACATGCTACACAAACAAAATTCATGCTATCCACAAGAACCCATCTTTGTCATCTTGCATACTCACACATAGTCATTTTATTTCGTCACAAGAAATTCAATTCAATGCCCTAATGTATTGAGCAATTACCAAAAACAAGTAATAAAACCTGAGAAAGATCGCTCGTGTCTTTAGGATTACTCACTCGCTTCAGTTTATTCTCGCCGCGAATGATACACAGATATGCACGGTACGATTGCTTCAATCCAATGTGGCTGCCACTGCATATTTTCTTTCTTGTAATCGTATATCGGTGATTTTTACGGAATATGATTTCCATTGTCAACTCAATATACTCATAATCCTATTTCCTTTTTTGTGTGATTGATATTTCCTTATGGGTTGAACACTGGGATTTATGATTTCCTTATGGGATGAATGATGGTTTAAACTCCAGTTAAGAATAATAGTTAACCTCTTATTTCTCTGTTTGAAAAATATACACGTGACGTTCATCCAAGAAGTGAAACAATAGATGAAACACAATTCTGTAACAGGGGATTCGAGTTGGAATTTAATCACTAGATACAAAATTACAAAATATAATAATGCATTTCTTTCCCCAATTAAATACGTGTTTTCCAAAACTAAATTTATAAATCCTTTAATTAGTGGGATTTGTTTCTATGTCCGAGCTATTTTTTAGGAAGCAAGATATATTTATAAAAATTCAATTTTTGATGCATATTAATTTAACGTAGGGGGTGCTATTAGCAGCTCCGGATCTACTAAACAAACCTCAATTGCTAAGTATACCCCACTAAATTACAATAAATAAGCATCAATCAATAAACATACCCATGTATGACCATTTTACCCTTTTAATTAGAATTAAATCTATTCATACCCCCAAAATTGCTGAACAAACCCCAAAAAATATTTAAATAACCAGTACGGCATCGGAGGCAACGTGACCACCGTGGATCTGAGAGACGCTGCAACGAATACGTGTAATAATGCATGAAATTGAGAAGTTGGTCCGCCGTCATGTTTGGCGAACCATGAATGCCTACCTAACGTCCAGCGGAGGCTCCGACTCGCTGATCTTAAACCTCCGAATAAAGCACCTAAATATTTTGTAATAATTGTAACTCCCCATCACGCCGAATCTCTATACGATTCCCTCATCCCTCCCCTGCTCTTATTCTATTTCTCTTGTTCCTGACCATAACATGAAAACTTTTGAACATACCTTACGCATCTGAACGCTCATTTCTTCGAATCATTCCTCAATCACGTTTATGTTTCCATAACTTTTCAGGGGAAACCATCATCATGAATTAATTACGAAATAAAAGATTAATGAAAAGTCTGTTACGATCCATAGATGTGATATGCCTAGCTATTACACTACAAATTTTTTGTTTGCAAATCAAAAGGGAAAAGATAAATAATTTGTAGAAACCTAGAAATTGGATTTGCAAAAGCACTGAGGGTGAGTCTGATTAATAATACCTAGAGAAGTTATGGCCGGTCGGGAACTAGGTGTCGCCGGAGTTCGAAGTACCCATTCAATATTTCTTTATTTCATAAATTTTTCGGGTATGGTTAGTAATTTTATGGATATATTTATTAATAAATCGAGTAATATTTTTTATATTGGTATTTACATCTTTTCACATAAAAATATTTTAAATCTATAAATTAATAGGCTTCGTTTAGTAAATCCGGGGGTGCAAATAGCTGCCCCCTTAACGTATTCATCCAAAACTCAGATTAACTAGTAGTATTATGCTATTAAATAATTTGAAAATGATAGTGTTTAAATTTATATTAACTAAATCTGCACAATAAGTATATAAATCTGTAGAATACAGTTAAATTGTTGCACAACATAATTATATTATTGCACAACAATGTTGCATAATTTAATATTAAGTCATGAGAATCTGTTTCTTACAAATTTGCGCATCATTATAATTAGATTGCGGTACGCCTTATATTATTGCATAACACATTTAAGAATATAATTAGTTTTCTACACGACATGTTATATTGTTGCATGACAAGGTTATATTTTAGCACAACTAATGCATATTTCTGCCCAACTTATTTTATGTCCTAGTAGGACATTTTCATCTCAATCTTCGTATCTCGTATTCAACCACCTCGTTTTCACGTAGATGTGTGTTGAAATTTTTTTTTATTTCTTTAATTAATTTAAGGTGACATGATGATTTGATTGGCCTAAAGAGAACTAACTATATAATAAAAAGATGATATAATATTTAAGAAAAAGAAGATAATGAATATTTATATCTTTTTAAGTAATATTCAAATTTTAAAAAGGCTAAAACTCGTGTGTCTCCAGCGACACCATGCGCCCAGATACACTTTAGTATTAAAAATATTATCAAGTTTTATCCATTCTATAAATTATTTGTAAAATACACTTTGATAATTAGTTATCACTTTTTATTAAAGATGTTATAACTTTTCATTTAGAATGTTATCACTTTTCATTTAAATTATAAATCATTCATGTAATAGTTTACAGCACTAATATCACTTTTCATCAATTGAATATCACATTTTATAAATTTATATTATTTAAATAAAAAATAAATTAAATGAATAACAAATTTAAATTAATAAAAATTTTAATAATAAAAATATAATTAAAAAACATTATATATTTACAAAATATATATATATATATATATATATATATATATATATATATATATATATATATATATATATATATATATATATATATATATATATATATATATATATATATATAACAGCTAATTAATTTACTTTATAATTAAAATTTTCAATTTTTTTAATTTAACTATAGCCAAACAGACCCTTAAAAATATATAATTAATGGGTTAATGAATGATCCGTCTCACATAAGGGGTGAGACGGTCTCAAATAAGTATTTTCCATGAGTATTATGGAGTACCTCTTCGTTCCGTTTCAAACTTTACGTTTGCTTTTTGCACGTAGATTAAGGAATGTAGTATTTTAATGTGTAATGAGGTGAGAGAAATAATAGTAATATAAAGTGGGTAGGTGTATTAGTGTGGTGTGTGGGCCCATGGAGAGATAAATAATTAATTTATGTAGGTCTAATTTACTAAAAAAGAAAAAATTAAAATTAAAATAAAATACCAAATTAAAAATATGTAAAAATTGAAATGAGACATAGTACTTATTATACGAGTTTAGAAATTAGAATAATAATTCCAAAAATATAATATGCTCTATTTTGAACACCTGTGATCGACTCGAAAGCGTGGCTCTTTATTATCGCTAGCAAAATAACGAAGACAATTTCACGTCACCTAGAATGACTATACTGCCCCTGTAGTGCAAGGGCATTTTCATCTGAATACAATTCATGATCAGGGGCTCGCATTTCGTCTCTCACTGCTCTTCAAACATCAGATTCAGAGGGGGAGAGCGAGAGAGAGAGACGCCTTTCTCTCTCTAAAAATACACACCATATATCTCTCACACACACACATCCCTAATTGTGAGTTGTAACATATCCATATCATATATACACGCCCCACAATCTGGGTTCCTATACTAACTTTATAGGGCCATGGCTTCCGACCACTACACCGACAAAAACGCCGTCTTCCGCAAGCTCAAAGCCAAGTCCGAGAATAAGGTGCTTTTCGATTTATGTCTCTCGCTCTTCTGTTTTTTTTCGTGGAATTTCGATTTCGATTTTTCGCGGCAATGCCGAGATCTGATTCAGATCTGTGTCATTCCCTCTCTATCCTTTGTTTCTGGGGTTTGGTTTTGAACCCTGATTTTAAAATTGATACTTTGAATTCAGATGTGTTTCGATTGCAATGCTAAGAACCCGACTTGGGCGTCCGTGACCTATGGGATCTTTTTGTGCATTGATTGTTCGGGTGTTCATCGAAGTCTTGGTGTACATATCAGCTTTGTTAGGTAATTCGTTTTCTCCAATTTAATTCTATTGTTTCTCTTCCCTGCCCCCATTAGATCAGCTTCGGTTTGATGATTGAATGTTTTGGTGATTCTTTTAGTTATTGTTCGCATTACTGAAATTCATTGTGCATGTGAACATAATCTTTAGAATTCGGAATAGGGTATTTTAATACATTTTTTTTTTTTTTTGAGGAGAATCCACATATCTGCAAATTTTTGTTTTTTTTTTTTGGGAATGTGAAAATTTGTGTGCTTTGGAGGTATCTGTATGCTGTGACCTAATTCCTCAGGCCAAACTTATGCGTTTTATTGGAGGATTAAAATGTTGGGAAATTGTGTTCTTTGTCATTTCTATCAGAAGAATTATAGAGAAGTGATCGTCGAGATGATAATAGAACTAGTACGTGTGTTATTTATTAACTTCAGGAAAACCTGTGATAATTGCTTGCAATATAAGAAAGAATCAAAGAACATGCCTTAATGATAGAATCAGAGAACATGCCTTAATGTTACATCCAGATCATTAAGGATAGTCCAATTGAGATTAATGGTGTGCTTTGGAAAGTCCCATATCTGAAGTGTTCCTCCATTTATTATCTATAATTCTGAAGATTGTAGACATTCGGAAAATCATAGAGCATATGATTGAAGCAAGTTAGATTGAAGGGGAAGATGGCATTACACTTATGAAATAAAAGGACCTCATAGAAGGATGCTTGGATGTTTGATTGGAACTTTTTGTAAGTGTATAGTTTAATGAAGGGGAAGATGGCATTACACTTATGAAATAAAAGGACCTCATAGAAAGATGCTTGGATGTTTGATTGGAACTTTTTGTAAGTGTATAGTTTAACCAACTATGATTCATATCTCAGGGAGAACAACTTATGCTTATGCGCATTTATGCTAGATGAATGTGGGAAGATTATGAATGATAGAATTAGTAATAAAGGGTAGGTACCGCGCTATGGCCTCATATTGGATACAATTGGAGAGATGCCTAACATATCGACACATCAATAGAAGGTGATTTTTGAAATCATGGATGAAGGTTGTTAATGTATATGAAACAATGAGTAGCTTGGATAACAATTGTTGTTCTCACTAACCTATGTGGAAGGCTTAGGCTATCCTGATGGTGATAAAATTTAGTTATTTGTATTCATTACCCTTCTGAATATAAGGAATGCTGGAATAGAAACAAGCTTGAATTGAAGATTTAGTCTTGTATATAGTGGCGGGTACATGCGTTCTCTTAGATTAGTTTTAAATCAATTTGAAGGATGTAGGTATGAAAAGGACAATAAATCCCTAAGGACAAATACTAAACCCTAAGGGCAAAGGAGTAAGTAAAGCTCCTGTGAAGGATATGAAAGACAATAAAGCCTGGAGGCTAGTGTATACCCTAAGGATATAGGAGTGGATAAAGCTTTCAGGTGTACGAACTCCTGAGGCATAGAAAACTTTGCCTGTAATAAAAATTATGGAACCAAACTTGGTGGATTCTCTTCATGCCTAGAAATCTTCAAGATAAACAAATACATCTATTTTGCAAAATACATCTTGAGTTGTTTTGCAATGCTTTACTAATTTAATTTTGAAATGTTAAAAATTCTCTAATTAATTTAATTAGAAAATTAGAGGTTATTTGTGGATACAAGAAAGTTCTAGTAAAAGGTAAATTTGGCATCAGTTAGTTGTCCTATTGCAATATCTTTTAGACAAAGAGTCAGGTTCGCTCGATACTATTTAAGAATGAAGTTTTATGCTGCCTCAGCTGATTCTTCTGTCAAATACTTGAATCTTGTATCTTGGATTATTTCAGATCTACTATTTGATAAGAAAATAGCTGCATTGTTCTCATTCCATATCTTTCATTCCCTGTTGTTTCAAATTTCCATCTCGACTCCCTTCATCTATTTTTTATATGATTTTCTAACTCATAAACAGATTGTCTCAAGAGTTCATTACATTGCATTCAAATTCAAATAAGAATGTTACAAAATAATCAGATGAGAAACTCTTATTACAATAAGTGTCAGTAGGTACGAAATATAATTGGCTGTTCTTTTACATTATTAAAACTAAATAACCTATATATCTCTACAACTGATAAAAATATGTGCAACTACAATCTGAATATACAACCCATTTGGCTCAAAGTTATATAGCTGAAGAATCTGATCTCTTTGACTATGATTTTTTTTTAATTATGTAGCTTTATCATGTGAATCCTGTATCGCAGGTCGACAAATATGGATTCATGGTCTCCTGATCAGTTGAAAATGATGTGCTTTGGTGGAAATAATAGAGCGCAAGTATTTTTCAAACAGCATGGTTGGTATGATGGTGGCAAGATCGAGGCCAAATATACCTCAAGAGCTGCTGAGCTATATAGGCAGTTACTTGCAAAAGAAGTTGCTAAGAGCACTGCAGAAGATGCAGGATTACCTTCATCACCTGTTGCCTCCCAGTCACCACGGCCTTCTCATGGATTATCAGACACAAATGTGAATGAATACCCAAAAGGAGGTCCATTGAATGACACACCAAAAGAAAGCTCTTTTCTAAAAAATGGAACACCTGAATCTTATTCTTCACCAAGAGCCTCGCAGACTGTTGCCTCAATGAATGTCAAGAAATCTCTTGGTGCAAAGAGAACTGGGAAGACGGGGGGCCTAGGCGCTAAGAAACTTACTAGCAAGGTGGATCTCTGCTTTCTGCCACGATTTATGCTTTATGTTATACATCATTGATATGAAATTTTATTTACTAAATTGCACATGATTTCATAATGGCAGCCTAGTGAAAGTCTTTATGATCAGAAGCCTGAAGAACCACCTGTACAAATTTCTCCTGCCAGTTCTACAACCAGTAGCACCCCTGCAATTGGGTCATCATTTACTTCTCGATTTGAGTATACAGAAAATGGTCAATCTACTGAGATGAGTCCTGGACATACTCGTATTATTAACCATGTATCACCTCCTAAGTCGTCCAATTTTTTCGCTGAATATGGCATGGATAGTGGTTTCCCAAAGAAAAGCAGCTCAAATTCATCAAAAGTTCGAGTAAGAGAACATTCATATGACAAGCTTAAGTTAGGATGCAAACTTCCTATTTTCTTCAACAATGCTGGAAAAAGTTATGGATTATTGTCTATCATTTTTAATAATATAATGGGAGTTCTGATCTGATCTTAGGGAAATGGCTTGTGATCAGATTCGTTAATATATCTAGTATATCTTTTATATGTTGTTTGTGGTCTACCCTTGCTTGTCAATAATATTCCAGTCCTTGACTTCTTGGAGGTGGTTTGGAACTGTAAACCATTTTGATGCCGTCATAGATGCTATTCTTTTGATGCGTCCTTAAAAGAATAGAATGAATCAGATGTAATGTGATAACAGTTTTCTGGTATTCCAAAAGTCACCTGGAGAATTATTTACCTTTTATCTTAAATTTATCTCTTGTTGTGATGGCTTTTTTCCCATCATATCTGAGAATGAACTGTATAAGGGTAGCTAAGCCCTGATTGGATGTTACTTATGCATGAATCTCAATGATAATTCATTCCACGTCCATCTTTTCAAGGTTGAGGAGACAGATGAAGCGAGGAAGAAATTTTCTAATGCGAAATCTATATCATCAGCTCAGTTCTTCGGTGTTCAAAACAAGGCTAATGATACAGAGACATCAGTTACACTGCAAAAGTTCTCCGTAAGTTATACTTCTTTATAGCATCTCAGTCATGTATATTCATCTTTATTATGCCAAGGTGGCGGTGGCGGTTTATTTTTAGTTGTTCGGCCGCACAGTACATAGCCTTCCTGGGTGCTTGGGATATAGCTGTTAATAACTTTCTTTTAAAGTATGTGTTGCTTTCATATGTGATATCAGCTGATGCATGTGGATGATTGTAACCAAATAATGCAATTTAAGAAAAACTTTCCAGATTCGTGGTGATATACAACACATAAGTTTTGCATATCCATCATTTGAGTCCCCAATAATTACTTATCCGTGTTTTCTCAAAATGTAGATATATTCTTCATTTGTATCGAAAACTGTGAACAGAAATGTATATTGATCTAGATTTCATGGTGGTTACCAAGGGCAAATGGGTTTATGTGTATACCACGGTGCATTTGAGTTCCATGTTCAAGAAAATCATTTTCCATTTTATCTAGTAAAACAGATTGTTGAGGATATGAGCCTAGTATGTGTGTGTAAGGCTGGTATTAATTTTGATATTGATGGTAAATATCATCATGTTGTAGGGTTCATCCTCAATATCTAGTGCTGATCTCTTTGGCCACGACGCAAATTCCTCCATCGACCAAACTGCAAGTGAACTCATTTATAAGCTTTCCTTCCAGGTAATGTTATTTCCCTTTATGGACCAAAATTTGATTTAAATATTCAGGATCAGGATTATGTTTTTGCTCATCTTTACATTGATTTCCCTTCTTATTGAAGTCGTGAAAACTCGGTTTTTATTCTTTATAGGCACAGCAAGATATCTCCTCCTTGAAGAATATTGCAGGAGAAACTGGAAAGAAGATAAGTTCTCTGGCATCCTCTCTATTAACAGATCTGCAAGACAGAATCCTTTGATGGGAAAATATAGTACAATGTATTTTACATGAAAAAAAAAAAGACGAGGTTTTTGCATTACCTGTCAGCATTTTATGTAGAAAGAAAGAGCATTCTTTGAGAGAGACGAGGGATGATTTGAACTGTGCTGTTCCGTTATCTAGTTGCAGACTGCTTGAATATGATAGTGCTCTGGGTTGTATCTTTTTTGGGCTTTCTATTAACAGTGCATTCAACTTATGGTATTTCTAGTCTTGACTTTTTACGTGCATTTTACTTGGGGACCATCTTAAAACCCTTCTTAGAAAAATTATTCATTGCATTTGTTCAAGCTAAATCCGGATTTTCCTCATTAAAATGATGAATTATTACTTTTTTATTAAAAAAAATTGTATTACTCTTATTCAAATTATGTTATATTATGATTTTTTTTCCTTTCCTATTGAGTTTGTTATTTAGAAAAATAAGAGTTTATTAAAGAATACAATGTGTGCGCGGTACCCCCAAAACAATCTTCTCTATTTATTTGGCGTGCCACTTCTCAAAATCTTAAACTGCTGTGTTGTGTGGTTTAAAAAATCCAGCATCAAAATCTAATTAATCTCAATTGTTTTACTTGTACTCTCTATTCCGAGTATTTTTGCACACGCACGTCAACACATGATGATTAAGTGAAGTTAAAAAAAAAAATGAAATTGCTTTTGAGATGTTTAATGTAAGAAAAAAGTATTTTTGCACATGCACTTGAGCACATGATGATTAAGATTTTAAGAAAATTTGCTTTTCGGTGTATAATGTATGAAAAAGTAAAGGATAAGTTTGTTTTGTTTAATTGATGAATAAAGATTAAAAACTAGATTAAGTGTTTAGTATATTTTTATTATTAACTAACCGTGCAAAATTACCAATGACGACTCAAGTGTGTAAAATACGTGAGACAAATGGAAAACTAAGAGAAATTATGAAAAATGCCTCGTTTACGAAAGAGATCACAGATGGATGGGGTGTTCCCATTTCTACTATTCACAACAACGGTAGTGGTTGTATGGCCTTCAAGTTTGAATTGGAAGCAGATGTGTTCAAGGTTATGCAAGGAGGACCATCCGGGCCGGCCCTGAGATTTACGGGGCCCGGGCGAAATTAACAAATGGGCCCCTATTAAAAAAGTGTTTAATAAATATTTTTTAATTTTTTAGTATAATATATTTATTAAAAATGTTAATAAATTTTATTTAGAAAACTTGAGATACTTTTTAGTACAATGCTCCATCTTTATATTTCTAGTTTTAATATTTTATTATAAATATTATCTCAAACTATAGAATCGGGTATTGTGTTTTTCAAGTTCATTATCTTTTTAGTTATTTTGCAAATTTTCCTCTCTAAATTATTTTTATTTTCATCCAAATTAAAACCCATTTAAATAATAAAAATTAATAAAAGGAAATAAGAGGCAGATGGATGATGAATAAATAAAAAAAATCATTAAAAAGAATTAGGAGGCAAAGGAATAAGCATATTAGAATTAGAATTAAAAGTTAGATTAGTAAGAAATATACTATGATCAAAATATAAAGAAAAAATTATAAAAGAAAGAGATCAACATAAAGAATTAAAAAATAAATTAGAAAAAAAAAGAGATCAAACAATCAACGTATGATCAAAATATAAAGAAATAATTAGAAAAGAAAGTGTTAGAATACGATCAAAATAAAAAGAAAAAGTTTAATTAAATAAGAAATAGATTAATGAGAGATTACTAAATCAAAATATAAAATAAGAATTAAAAAAAATCAAAATATAAAGAAAGAATTATAAAAGAAAGAGAACACGACAAAAGAAAAAGAAAATTATTATAATAAAGTGTATTATACGGATAAAAATTGGGGGCCCCTAAGATTTGGGCTTGCCGATGCCCAGGGCCGGGACCATACTCCATATGGTGGAAGTTCCTCATGCTGAAGAAATTACTTCGGAACTTTCAGTTTGATGATGAGGGCATATCTCTTGAATCGGTTTGGATTCGATTCCCTTACCTCCCACTAGAGTATTGGTCCATGAAACATCTCAGTATTCAGACATCGACTTTGGGTATGCCTTTGTCCACGGATGTTATACTACTGCCTTGAACTTCTTATGTGAGAATCGTGGTTGAAGTAGATGCAGCAATGCCCTTGAAGAAAACACTTCCAGTTGAAACTGCTGTAGGTATGTTTCATCAAAAGGTGGAATACGAACATGCTCCATCTTATTGCTCTCACTGCAGTAAACTTGGGCACATGGAAGAGGTCTGTGACATGAAGGAGAGTCCAAACACATGCATAGGAGCACAAGCGGGAGAACAACTTCATCCCCGTCAAACGACTAAAGAATAAATCCAAGTAGGACGACACATGTTCAGCACACTCGGAAGTAGAGGAGGGAGAAATTTCTAAAGCACTCAATGAGGAAAGATCAAAGAGAAACACACACACTCCTAGCTACTCAGCTTAAGAGAGGGAGGACGTTGCCAACATTACAAGGATCAAAATCCAAGTTTGGATGAGCTAATAAACAGAATACTGAGCAGCAAATATCTACATTTCTCAGGAATTTCAGGCATAACTTGTCAGGGAAGGTTTCTAATGAGGGTGGATGATGAAACCTTATGTTAAGTCTCACTTGGAAGGTACATCATGAACTAGTTCGCACCCTTACCCAGTGTGCTGTCACTAAACTGGTACGTACACATAATTATCTGTTTGGTTGAAACTAAATTGGATGTAGATAGGTTGGATAGAACTATGAATGATATGCTGCCTGGATGACATTATACTCATGATGAAGGGAGGGCATATATATATCTTTTTAAGTGTGAATCATATAACTAGTGCATATATATATATATATATAGAAGATGATATACGAAAATAACATATAAAATTTTGTAATGTGATATGCATAAGGGAGTCTTGATTGACGAGAAAGAGAAAAGATAAAATACTACTTCAGAATTGAGATTGCATGAGAGGTGAGTAAATGATTTTGAAAACCTACTAAGACCTATTTTTCAAAATCAAAACCAAATATATCATTATTACTTTTTATTGATTAGACATTAATTTTCTTTAAGAATTTTATCATTTCTTATTCGTTTTACAAAAGTCATTCCATGAAATGCCATCACACAAATCTTTGTCATTTATAAATTAAAAATTATGAAGTTTGTTGCCTAATTTTTTATAATGATGTATTAAAAAAATTAATGGTTTAGCTGAACATTAAAAAAAATCATTAAAAACACATACTCCATAAATTTGTTTTTCATACATAAATTAAGAGATATAATATTTTAATAATAGTGAATTATGAAATATAATATTTAATGTGTAATAGGTAGTTGTATTAATGTTGTGTGGGTCCCACTTGACAAAAAGGGAAATGTAAACTTAATTTTGGACATAACAAAATAAAAGATGCTCCCTCCATCCCATTAGTGATCTGAAAATCGGACCGGACTGGCCGGTTCAACCAGAAACCGCTGTCGGAACCGGTCCGAAAACCCCCAAGAATCGTTTCTGTGGTTAAACCAGCCAGAATCGGATAAACCTGAAATTATCGGTTTTTGTGTTTTTCAGCAGCGGCGAGACAGATCTAAACGGCCGGCGAATCGGTGCTTGATTTCCAACAACTTTTGGCGTTTGGAACCAGGATCAATCTCATCCCTTTTATTCACAACTACCCAACAAGCACGGCGCTAGCAGAAAAAGAAACACAATGGCGGAGGGAGTGAGGAGCGTAGAAAGAGAAGCCCTACGGAGGATCTGTGATGGCGGAGGGAATGAGTTTTTGGCCAAGTAGCATATCTGGCAGATTTGGTTTTTGGCCAAGTAGCAGATATGTTATTCCATGGTGTAGAAGCGGCCATTATGAGTAAGGATTAAATATTGACTTTTTACATAGAAATATAGATACTTTGAAAATAAGAATTAAACTCATCTTTGCTTTGTTTTTGGGCAGGCCCAAATTAGAACAAGCCTATCAAAGCATGTGTATAGGTTGGATTTGGATATGTACATTCCAAACTAAATAATAATATATTATTAAAAAAACGGTTGAACCGATCGGATCGGTTGAACCTCGAACCGTTGAGATCATCAATTTCATCACCGATCCGATTTTCAGATCATTGCATCCCATAATATAAGTTATAACATAAGTTATATTTTGTGATAACATAATTTTTAACATAATTCACTTATTTTAAAAAAATTCAAGCAAACTGAAAACAAACATAGTGAAGAGCATACGTGCGTGAGACCGTCTCACATAAGACTATTTTTAATAATTTCTTATACAATTTTTATAAAAGTAGCTCTTTATTCACACTTTATTCATTAAATAATTCAATGCACCTCTATCACTTTTAAATATACAAGTATTACTTTTTATTAAAATATTATTAATTCTTACAAGTACTCACAAAAATCTTCTTGTGAGACATTCTCACACAAGTATTCGTTATTATTAAGAGTAAGTGAAAAATCCTAAACTATAAGAATAAAATAAGCCATAAATTACTAAGTTAAAAATAACAATATTACACTTTCATATGGTTAAATAAATTATTTTTAAATAATTGACGATGATAATAATTTCAAAATAGAAAATGGTGTTCCAATCTTTATTTCATAACATTTTTTTTAATCAAAACAATACAATTAAATTATGGCAAAGACTTGGTTGTGGCCTATTTGTGAGACGAATTATTCATTAATTCAATTAAATATTTTTAAATAATTTTGTTTGATTGTTATTAAATTTAAAATTTAATTATGAAAAGAAATTAATTAGGTTTTTAAATGGCTTTGTTTGATTGTTATACCATATATTTTACATTTTTTATGAGACACTCTCTTATGAGACGAGTTATTTGTGAGATGGATGTGAGACGGGTTGACCCATCACTAAAGTATGAGTATTATATAGTTAAAGTATGATTATTTGTAATTAAAATATGTTAATAATAAATCATATTATAACACACTAAATTATATTTTAATGCATAATCCAACATACTTTAGAAAACATACTTTAATAACCATTAAACATACCTTACCTATACAATAATCATACTTTATTAATTGGTCAACCCGTCTTACAAGAGACTTTGTCTTTTTTTATTTAATTTATATTATTATTTAATAATGTAATAATTAAAAATTTTTATTCATTTAATTTAATTTTTAATTTAAATATATAATTTGTAAAATGTAATAATATTTTTAAAAATAGTAATATTTACTTACAAATAAAAAAATGATAATAATCTAGTAAAAACCGATAACTTTTCATTTGAACTATACCACGAATAACTAATAATTAGAAAAACTGATGTAGAATCATATCATGTAATAATTTTTGTGAGAAGAATAAGAATATAACATTTATAATGAAAATTAATACTCCATTGATGAAAAGTGATAATGTTACTGTGAATTATTTCATGAAAAATTATAGTATAAATGAAAAAATGATAACATTTTAGAAGAAAAGTAATAAGGAGTAATATTTTTAATAAAAAATGATAACTAATTATAAAATATGTTTCACGAATAACTTATAAAATGGATAAAACATGATACTCCCTCCGTCCCGCCGAAAGGTCCCCATTTTACTATATCGGACATTCCATTCAAAGGTTTCAAATTTTCCCATTTTAGTAAAAAGGGCCCACCACCACCCATCACATATCTCTATTACAACTACCCAATACACATAAAACAATAATACTTCTTAATCCACGTGCAAAAAGCAAATGATCATCTTTGCCCGGGACGAAGGGAGTAATATTTTTAATAAAAAATGGTATCGATATCATGTGTCGGGTATCCGACACTATTATTGACATTGAATAAAAAACAATAAAAAATAAAGAATTAGGGGGCGTTTTAGTTCAAAAATTATTATCCGAGTATAAATAATATAAAATTAATTTGTTGGATAACAATGATTTTTAACGTTAAAATTTGGGCTAATTCTGTTGCACCTAGGATTTATAAACTTAGTTTTAGGGCATATGTTTTTTTTTTTTTTTTAAATCTGATTATTTTATTAGATCTAATGGTGGTTATTAGTTAGTTTTAAATCTACTAGGTACATCGGTACCCCATGTGCACCCTAATTAAACTCTAAATTTTGACTATTTCTGGCTTTCTCTTTATAATAATTATGACACGTTACTTAAAATATAAAATAACGAGTCTAACTGCAGTGCACCCGGAGCACCTAGATAATCTCAATCACTAGATTGATTTTTTATTCAATTCTCACCACTCAATAAAATACAATAATTAAAAATAAATAACTATCCACTGCCCCTTTAATTTTATTTTATAAATCTAACTAAAACAACCATAAGATAAGAAATATAAAAGTGAAATAAGTGAATGTGTAAACTACCGGATAAAATCGATAATGTAGTATGGGTAAGTGTGCATATTAAAGCGAAACTTCGTTAGAATTTCAGTTTCCCTCTCTGTGCATAAATTACAACCAATTCCATTAAACTTTTTTCCCTCCTCTTTTTTCAAATCCCTCTAATCTTGGCAAACAATTCCTAAATCCAAACGAATTCATCTTTTGAATTCACACAAATATTCCTTTTCACTTCCCTCTACTCCCCATAATCTCTCCAATTTCCTCCCAATTACTCCTCCATTCCCCCATTTTGTCAAACCCTAGTTTTCCTCACTTTCCCCCAAATTCGAATCCTGCATCACCCAATGAGCTCCCCAAATTCCGATTATCTGTCGCCGTCGAGCAGCGCCGACGCATCTCCTGAATTGTACGACGCAACTGAGTCGCTGGATGATGAGGATGGGAGAGAAGGGAGTGATACTGAAATCGACGGCGAGCGCCGCCATTATTCGCCGCCGACTTATACTTTTTCTTCCAGTTTCACTTCTCGGTGGACTCAACCATGGTCGAAAACTACTAAGATTTCCAGAAGCTCTCAGGTGTGTGAGTGGTCGGATAACGGGCCCTCTGTCGGGCCTGCGCAAAAGTCCGAGGGACTTGGGACCAACCTTGCCCTCTCCACTTGGCCATACCAAAGTAACATCAAACGACCTACAGTGGTAAGGTTTTCTTCTTATTTCTCTTGATATTGTAGAGTGCGATTTAATTCTTTATCTCGTTGCTTTCTGCATTTAGTTCCCTGTTACTTTTTGTGATATAAATATATTAGTATTATTGAGTTTTTGACTATAGCTAATCGTTTAAAAAATCTCAGGGAGCGGGGATGGAAAATTTAGGAAATACTTGCTTTATGAATTCAGTGCTACAATGCTTTGTTCACACCGTTCCAGTTCTTCGCGGCATTCTCTCGGATGGGCATTTAATTCATTCTAATTGTAAGCCAATTTCATTCTAGTTTTGTTTTGTATTGTTTTGTTCGTTGGTTATTAAAAAAATTTAGGGTGAAATTTTAATATACCCTAAATGATTTATCATTTTTTTTGTATGCATTATGTTTAGTAAAAAAATGTTTAAATGCCCAAAATGATGAATATACCCTTGACTTGATTTGAAAGTTACAATCTATTCATGAATATGTACAATCGAGTCATAAATATTTACAACCGGGTCATCAAAAATGTACATTTGAGTCATATATACAATTGAGTCATAAATATGTACAATCGAGTCATCTATTTTAACCAAGTCACAAATCGAGTCAAGGGTATTTATGTAAACTATGGCATTTTAAAACATAACTTTAAAATTAGGATAAAAAAAAGAAGAAAAGAATTCATTACATGAAGAAGGGCACTGTCGCCCATTTCTTCCAAATTTTATGCTGCTCTGACTGGCAGGTTATTAGTCGATCACTGCATTTGAAGATAAATCGTTGTTTGTATTGTAGGTGAAAGGGAAGGATTTTGTTTGCTATGTGCTCTGGGGGATCTTACTGCTTCTTCACTCACAAACACCATTGTCTCACCTCACAATCTTGCTGACAACTTGAGTTGTATCCTTTTTTGTTGACATGGATGAAATTTTATTGTGGCTTTTGATATTTACGTTATGGATCTCAGTGCTCAGTTGAATGGTATTTTATGCAATTTCAAGTGTGATTTTGCTTGTGGCTAATCTGCTTCTCTTAAAATCAGCTGGAATCAATAATATGTCTTGATTTTATTTTGTAATATAGAATATGCCTATCAGCTATTTTTTAGATGTTTAAAGAACCTTTTGTTGGTTTATTATCCTTGACTCCAGAAATCTGCCAGATATCTCATCAAGTTTCAGGAGATTCCAACAAGAAGATGCTCATGAATTCCTTCAGTGCTTTCTGGATAGGCTTGAAAACTGCGATGATTCATCTTTACAAAGGGTTAACATGGTGAAACATGTATTTGGTGGTCGTGTTGTCAGCAATGTATGTGCTCAGTATACTAATCCCTATCTCATGCTAAATTGTGTTCACTTTTGTTTATCTTTTAGCATGAACACAACCTCTTGTATTGCAGCTGAAATGTTGCAACTGCGGTCACTGTTCAGACACTTATGAGCCTTCAATTGACCTGAGTTTGGAGATTGAAGATGCAGACAATTTATTAATAGCTCTCCAGTCTTTCACAAAGGTTGAAAGGATTGAGGATCCTGATACTAAGTTTACATGTGAAGAATGCAAGGAGCAAGTATCAGTTGAGAAGAAACTTTCCTTTGACCAGGCCCCTTCAGTGGCTGTATTTCATTTGAAGAGGTTCAAAAATGATGGTTGCTTTGTTCAGAAAATTGATAAACATGTGGCATTTCCATTAGATCTGGACTTGCTCCCTTTCACTGGTAGTAACATGAAGAGTGAGGTGAGATTGTAACTGAAAGCATTTTCCTTTAGTTTTATCTGTTCCATTTAATTGTTTGCTCTTTCTTCATTTGTTTGCCCATAAATTCATTCACCCCCTAAAAAATAAAATAAACTTTCAATCCAAAATATCAAAAGTTACTTTAATTTCAAAATTTTCATCTTGTATTAACACACGTAGTATACTTTATACTTTATTAATTACCTAAAAATACCAAATTACCTCAAAAGTCAATAGATTTAATTAAAAACTAATTTTTTCTTAAACAATGAATAGTAAAGGCTAACCATCTTGTGGGATGGAGAGAGTATTTTAATATTGTTGTCAATATCTATTTGTTAGGCTGACTTGTTTGGTAAGCGGTTTGGATTTGAAACACAGCCTTCATGCTTCTATACAAAAAAGTTGTGCTTTATGATCTGTAACACGTTATGAGTTTTCTCTACAGACTGAACCTTTACAGACTGAACTTAGATACGTGCTATATGCTGTTGTGGTGCATGTTGGACTGACATCTACATCTGGACACTACTACTGCTTCATACGCATATCTCCGAACACGTGGTGCAAGTTTGATGATTCGAGGGTAATCTGTTGAATTTTTTTTGTCCCCAATACTAGTCTTTACATTGTTGCAGATATTTTTTTTTGAAGTACCTCTATTATAAATGTGAAAACCATCCTCTCTCCTCTGTGATTTATAGATGCATCTGTCTAATTTTTTTATTAATGTTTATATAAATAGTACTTGTTATCAGTATTTTTTAAATCTTAGAATGACATTGCTTTTGGTTGCTGTTTTAGGTTGTGCTGGTCGATGAAGATTTTGTGCTGTCACAGGATGCGTATATTCTATTTTATGCGAAAGAGAGCACTCCCTGGTTTACTAGTTTCATTGAAAGCCAAAAAGAATTTTTTCATTCAACCATATGGAATACATCGCCGAAGTCTGTGTTAGACAACTTAACCACCTCCCCGGCGTCTCCCAGCTTGGAAAATACAGACGCTCTTCATCCCAATGTGGTGAGTCATGGTTTTGGATCGGAACATAGCAAGGATGACAACAATGAAATCAGACATAGTGGACCAATGCAGAATGAAATGGATAGCAGAGGAAAAGCACGTGATTTACCTGAAGTCTCTGCTGAGATTAAATGTGGACCAACACAAAATAAAATGGAGAGCAGAGGAAGAACACATAATTTACCTGAACTGTCACCTACAGTAGCACTACGTTCTAGTGCTACTCCAGATGTGTCCTTTCCCGCAGTCCAGAAAATTTCTCCTATTTCACTTGATAAAGCTATCAAGAATCATTCCAGTACTACACCAGATGTGTCCTTTCCCGTAGTCCAGAAACTTTCTCCTCATTTACTTGATAAAGCTATCAAGAATCAAGAACGTCTCGAGGAAGATATGAATGAGATTAAGCATGCTCGCACATTCATTAAAAAAACTATGCATAGTTCAAGAGGCCAGCAACTGTTGGCAGCGATGGGTCCCCAAAAAATGAAGCTTCTGTAAATATCAAGAAGAGTAGAAGACTCGGGATTGTGTAATGATGGCGGTGCAACTACTCACCATGATTCTAACATTGGAACTCCATTCCGTTGTTCGGTTGCTGGGACTAACATGTGAAGTTGAATTCCCAGATGAGAGCAAGTTTCTGCATTGTCCAGTCATGCATGCCTTTTGGATTATGAATTTGTAGACAATGCAATAAAGATGCTTTGTTTAGGACTAATTGTGTATCCTTGAGCCATATGGATTTGGTAAATTCTTGCTCTTCGTTTCTGGATTATAGGTAATTAATTAATGCTTATGTAAGTATAGAGGCTGTAGTCATTAATATCATATCGAGAACTGCAGTATTTCTAATTCAATCTGATTGCAAAATTTCCTGTCCAAATGTAGGTATTTCCATTTAGAAGAGCTTTATTTGTTACCTTGCTTTTGAAGACCCCATATTGATATAATTTTTTATTGATTTCTTTTATTCTGATTGATTTTCTGTTAATTTTTTTTTTTTTTACCAATGATCTGGCTATGCAAGCAGTAATTTTAAATATAGAGGTTAATCGAGATAATTGTGATTACCTTTTGATATCTGCTTGCTTGAATTATTATACGAAGATCGTGATTTGATTGAATATAGGTCGTTTGGATAAATTAGTAGACGATTTATTTCGTTGGATGATTTCCGTAGCACTAAATTGGGAATTTTATTTGGTAATATAGATAAATTATATATATTATTTATTTTAATGATGTATTAAAATTGTATGAGATGTGGTATGGGCAATTTTAATTTTATATAGATAAAAGGACTGATTTTAGAGATAAGGATGAGACAATAATGGTGGTCTGTCCATTTTTGCTTTTATTAATGGGTTTATCTTAAAGCAGTTCCAATTTTAAAGTTTGATTTCAAATGTGTGATTAATTAAATAATTTAAATGACGACTTAATTTGTTTAATTTTGGCTCTACAATCTATAGGCAATTCACTTTAAGTAAGTGCCTTCAAGTACTTACAAAATTTGATGCCAAAGTTTTAGTTTGGAGATTCATCATCAATTGTGATATGTGTCTATTATTAAAGTAGCTCTCATTGCATTGGTGTCAAAATTACGCGTGTAAGATGCGTTCACGTTTCAAATATTTTACACGTTTCACACAGTTCGATAATTGGTTGGAATTTCAACATTTACACGATTGAGCGCTTTTTAAATGACTACTTTTTGTTGATAATTCATGTTTTTACATGACACCGAGTGCAAAAATTTAGCTGTGTAAGACTGTGGATGCATGTTTACGTGACTATGTAAATGTGAATTCACATTTTTACGTGATCGTGTACGTGCAAAATTTTCACTTTTCTACCGTTCTTAGTCATTTTTACTTCAAATAAAGTGTCGTTTCTTCCTACATCTCTCATTTTACCAATTTCATTCTCATTTGTGTGTTTGGTATGTTTTGTTAATAGGAATACTCCCTCCGTCCATTTGATAGGTATTCATTTTTCTATTTTAGTCCGTCTCATTATAAAGTATCTATTTTCATTTTTGGTTGATGTGATAAAAAAAAGCAATATGCACTCAACTTACTATACATGGGGTTCACGTTCAATACTAATACAACTATTAACTACATATTAAAATATTATATTTTTCAATTTAATAAATATTAAATTATTATATTTTATGCAAAAAGTAAATGAATATAAATCAAAGGGATGGAGGGATTCTTATTTCATAAAAAATGTGTATTCCATCAAATTGGAAATTATTGTTCATCTCACCCCATATGTTAAAGAATCAAATGTTTATGTTTTATTCATTTTTTTTTAAATATTGCATAATATGAATTAATAATTATAAATAATTTATTTTTATTTATATCACATCTCTTTTTATATAATACGAAAATTAAAAACAAATTAACACTTTTTCCACTTAACCTTTTATTTTTTTCGTTAAAATTTTAATAATAAATTATTCATTAAAAACATTATATCATTAAATTCTAAATAAAAAATTCTTAAGTTTTAAATGACAAACATAATAAGAAATGAATTACAAATAATATCAATTTCAAGCATGCTTGGATTCATTCTCCCTCAACCCTAGAGGAAGAAATGGGAGTGAATTCCCTATTGAGCTTATATTACACATCAAGGCAATGCAAACAACTTTTAGGAGAAACTAAATAAACAACACAAAAATGAAAATTTAATCGAAAATAAAAATTTTCAAATCTTTTCAACTTTAGGCAAGTTTGGGATGAGTTAATTAATTGCTTCCATTATCAATTTCCAGAATTGGAAGGTTAGTTGTGGAGTGCTTTCCAATTTGGAACTTGAGTCCTTAATTATGTATGGATAAGAGAGAGAAAGGAAGGTAGCTATCTTCCATTAATTAAATGGCAGATAAATCAGGATTACCAGATTAAGTACGAACAATTAGAATTAACTCTAATCCAACGAAGGTAGTAGATCTAAATCAAGTCAAAATTTCCAGAATTAGAATGATTAAGTTAAAGAAGATTTGAGTCTAGAAAGGCAAGAATTCTTCTTCACTAAACTTTCAATAATGGTGGATATGTAGGACCAAAGAGATACTCACTCCGTCCCACTTTATCATAAGGTGTACATAATACTCCCTCTCCCCCCTATTTTATTATATATTAGGTGTCCCTTTGAAGGTTCATATTTTCCTTTTTTAGTAAAAGTGCCCCAAATATGTTCCATCACTTATTACTAATATAACTATTTGCTACACATAAAATAATAATACTATTTAATCCACGTGTAAAAAGGAAATTGTGATTTATGGATGTGACGGAAGGAGCATCATTTTCTACATATAAAAAATATAAAAAAAATTCAATAAAAAAATAAAAAATTATAATTTAATTTAATATATATATGAAAAAAATTATATTAAATCAATTTAAAAACAAATTAAATTAAAAATTATTTTTCATTTTTAATTTAATTTTTTAATAATTGTTTTTAATATACTCTATTAAATTAAAAATATAAATTCCATTTAAAAAAGTATTAATAAAAATTTAAAATGGAGTATATTTAGAAGTTTATATTAAAATTTCAAAAATATCTTTTTAAGAATATATATTAAAATCAATTTAAAAACAAATTAAATTTTAAAAAATTATTATTGAATTTAATTATATTTTTTAATTTTTAAAAATTTTAAATTAATTTAATGGAGTATATTTTTTAATTTTTAATATAAACTCCATGGAGTATATATATTTTTTCATTTATATTGAATTTTTTCTTAGACTCACAAATTATTTTTTTTAATTTTAATTAAAATTTTGTTCTATTTTTTAAAACTTTTTATTAATAAAATTTTAAATATGTTAATTTTATTTCTTTAAATACTTTAATAATTTTTTTCTCAAATTCACGTTTTTTTCTTTTTAATTTTATTTATTTAATTACAATTATTATTTTAATTTTTAAAATTTTTTTATTAATACATTTTTATTTAAAGGGTTTATTTTTAACAATTGTATCATATGTTTAATTCTAATTAAAATGGTAAAATTGTCATGAATGGGTATGTTTAGTGATTGATGCGTGTTTATTGTAATTTTAGTGGGGTCTATTTAGCAATTGATATTCGTTTAATAGATCTGGAGGTGCAAATAGCTGCCTGTTGTCGAATTCCAAAAACCAGCGAGAGGTTCCCCACTCTTCTTTGATCCGTCTTAGGACCGAATTTGTTCGCCAATTGGTCAAAGCGAGTAGGAATTATAGAGATATATGTTTCTCTTAGACAACTTGTAATGTCGTGTATAGATATTTATAATAATAATAATAATAATAATAATACGACAGTTAAATATATAATTAGATATACTAATGTTAAGAAATGCGATATATGAGAGGCTAAACACATAACGACAAAGCGTGCTGGACAATGGTTTAAGGGCAGTGGAGATATCCAATAGGGCAGAAGAAGGCAATTATTAAAAGCAGACAATTATGGAAAGAGTGTTGTTAAATACACACCTTTTATTGAATACACACTTCTTTTAATATTTTAAATCCTAATTTTATTATGTACACACCCTTCAAAATTTTAAAATTACCCTTTTAATTTTAAGAGTATAAATCCTTCAAAATCCCTAATTCTCTTACTGTCAAATCAACTAGCGTGAAACTGTTATCATTTTTATAGGTTTAGATCCTTTGTTTAATTCATTCAATAGAAAAATTAAAGAAACTGTGGACGAGCAATAATCGAATAGCCAATGAAAAATGACGACTGAAATGATATCTCGGTGATATTGATATATCTCTCTCTCCACGACGACCGTATACAAATACCATCCCTTTTTTTTAATTACAAGCAGAGGCCTTCGTTCTTTTATTACATACAGAGCAAACCAGAAATTTATGTAAAATAGGAAGAAACTATTTAATCTTATCTCATTGATTCTTATTTTTACCATGATTGTGATTTAATCTCTCTGTTTGGGCGAGGGTAACTGCCATTCGAGCATCACATGATCTTAATCTAAAAAAATAATTGAATTTATTTGGAAGAGAATGGTGCAAAGAAGACAATGTAAAAGGTATTGTTTTTGGGTTTTTCACACGACACGCATTTATCAAGTTAATAAAAAAAGAATGGCTACATGTTAAGATTAAAAGGTGAAATAACAATAGCGTAGGACGTGTATCATTCGCAGGAAGATCTATATAAAGAATTATCAATTTAGAATTTATTAGATCATGGTGTGTATAAAATATATAAGGGGGTGTGTATTTAATTATAAAAGGATAATCTAGACTTTTTAAAAATATATATTTTTATTGTATAATAAAGGAGGTGTGTATTTAATAATAAGAGGTGTGCATTTAGCAGAACCCTTATGAAAATTTTAAACGTCCGCGTCTACCAGTAATTATAGCAAACCCCTACTATATTGACCCCTACTATTCTAACTCCTACTGACTTAATCCCTACTATTTTGACCCATACTATTGAAACCCTTACTATCTTCGTCCTAGGTCAATTTTACGACTTAATTTTTGTGCCCCTACAAATGAGTAAAAATACCTGGAACGGAGGTAATATTATTTAATGTATAGTGATTAATTGTATTAGTGGGTGTGTAAAAAAGGAAATAAAACCATTTGAAGCAGACTATGAAAAATGGAAAAAAAAAACTCTTTAGAGCGAACATAGGGAGTAGATAGTCTTTCCGCTACGATAAAAAGATGTTATTCATAGTTCAAAATTATAGATTGTCTTACACTTACGTAAAACTGTTTAATGTTTAAACTATTTTATATTTTTTTGATTAACAACTCCTTCATACCAGAAATATTTCAATTTAACTATTTTGGGCTTTCCTTCAAAGGTTCGTATTTTCTCTTTTTAGTAAAAGAGCATCACATATAACCCACCACTTATTACTTATACAACTACGTAGAGAGTATTATTTTTAAATAAAAATATTATTATTATTTATTTATTTATTAAATACCATTTTTTTAAGTACAAATTTTCATAAGCAATTCTAAATATACATACACATTTGCTATGAATTGCAAGGCGTAGCATACTAAATAAAGCATTGAAAATGACTTCATTTCAAATAAGTATAATATTATTATATGATACTAATAATAGAAAAAAGAAAACTGAAAACTGTTCCTGTCGGATTTAATTCCTCACTCCCCCTCCTTTCTTCTATATCCAAATTACCCTCTATAAATCTCTCTCCTCTCACTCTCAATTCCCAAAGAGAAGACTATTTTTCGTTCTTCCTCTATCATCCATTTCCTAATTTCATATATTCAAATTTTAATCCCCCACTTTCTTCTCTCTCATCTCTACTGGTCTGTTTATCCATACCAACAAACCCTTTTTATCTGCTCTTCTGCTGCCGTCACCTCAGGCAAATACCATGTTGTCACCTCTATTGCTCAAATACATTCAACATCCTAGTCACACCACACTTCGTGCCCTGCCGGAATATTCCTTTTATATATATATATATATATATATATATATATATATATATATATATATATATATATATATATATATATATTTATTTATTTATTGTGATATGGTAAATATATCTATCAAAATTTTAAAAGTAATACTTAATCATTTAGGAGTGAAAAATAAAGTGTGTTATTGCAGAAACTTGTTGCTCAATTTACTCTATTAAAATGGATGAATCTGCCAAAAAGTTCAACATGAAACTTGTTCGTCTATGTGTTTACTATATTAATGTAAAATATATTTAAAAAATATTCATCCAAATAAAAGTTATATCCGTTTTACTAAACTATGACACTGCTTCATACAAAAAATCTCAAGCTAAACTTCATTTCTTTGTTGACCATTAGAACGAAAAATTTATAGAAAAGAATAAACATTGAAATGTTCACCTATTTGTCTCATATGTTCATTTATAACAGATTTTGGAATTAATATACGGCCTAAGAGTTATACCCAACTTTCCAAATTGTAACAACATTTCACCGTAAGATTCCTTACACTAGTTTATTGTATTTTGTGGTTTATTGCATATCACCAATTTAGACAAGCCATCAAAGAAAAATCAAACATTGGGATGTATTCTGTCCTTATGTAAATTAGCATTGAAATTTATAAATTCAAGGAAAACACTACAAGAAAATAAGCCAATAATGACACAAATTATGACAGGAGGAAAATCCTTTCATTAAAAGTCATATTCTATGATTATAAAAAAATATGCATAAATGTTAATGAGAGAATTTTTATTCCTCTCATTAATATCATATAATCCTCTCATTAATAAACCAAAGGAAAGATGTCTCTCATTAAAAGACTCTTTACTTTTTTCTATTTTATTTTTGATGTTTTAAATTAAATTGAAGTAATAAAGGAAAGAAAAATAAAAATATTAGAATCCACATCTCCCCTGGTGGTCCCACCTTCTCCAAATCTGCAACTCATTCACCTCCGCTGCCTCATTGCTACCGGGCGCGGTTCCTGTTGTCGGCTCCATCATCTCTTACGTTCACATGTTCTCATTGATCTGGGGATCACCCATTGATATTCCCACAAACCCTGCGCCTCCTCTGGTGCAGTTCTTTGCAAAGAGCCCTCAATTCCACAATTCGCTGACGAAATCGTCGCAACCTAGGACTTCTCACTTCCACGGTGAATCTTCGGCCTTTTCTCAAGGCTATTGCCTGTTTTACAATTTTCGCCGCTGCCTATGTGATGGTGATCAGATCTTATGGTCTACGTAATTCTTTCGGATTCCATGTAATTTTATTGCAGCAAAAATAAATAGAATAAATTACCTTTCACCGTGGATTGCTTGTGAAGAAATCAATCAGCAGAAACAAACGACCTTCTGAACTTCTGTTGAATTCCTATGCCACGTCTTGACGTTGTGCGGGCAACGATCTTCAAGACGAACTTAATCTGCAATCCCTCCTTTCTTATTCACGGTTTTAGGTGTGTATAATTAGGGTTCCAGACTGCTGAGATTGACTATTTATAGGCTACAACAGGGACCAGGAGGAGAAATTAAGGTTGGGCCTCCCATTGGACTTAAGCATCCAAGTTTAGCCCAAAACTTATACTTAAGCCCAATAATAATAATTCATTCCACTAAAGAATAATTATTGCACTGCCACCTTAATCCCAAGTTACATTATGGGCTCATATTATGAGCACATTTAACTCCCCATGTTTAAGATATATAATGCCCACTAATTAAATGAGTTACTAACAACTCAATTAATTATAATGTCGGATCAAATCCACTTGCAGGGTTTACATGATAATCCTTATGAGCTCCTCAAAGGGACATCATTAGCCTAATTTATTACGACACAGATTCCTTCTACAATCAACATCACACTATAGAGACAGTTCCCCCAACTCATCGAGCGTATTGATTTACAATTAAATCTCACCAATTGATGAATCAAAAAAATAAATACTGAATTACATGTCGAGGCTATTGTATAGGGATTAAGAGTACTAACATCCATAATAACTGAGGTAATAGTACAGAGCTCGATGATTCCTTTAAGGGGACCTTGGCCTCCCTATTTATAGGGGATATCTGGGCCTCATTTAAGGAGGTGGGCCTCATGGGCTTTAAATGAGAGGGTCGGTGCGAAGCCTCTCATTGATGAGATTTTATTCCGCCGATGGTATTTCGTCTTTCCAGTAGGTGATATCTGAGACTAGCGGGTTCCTCTAGCGGAGTTGGGCTCTCGTTGGGTTTAGGCCTTGATTATCATCTAATGGGCTGGATTAATTCTGCTCATCCACATTAGCTCTCGGGTTTCCGTATGGGCTGGCCCATAGCGGAAGCGACGTTCCCTATTTAATGCTGTTGCCTCTGACAATCTTGTCATTTTCCCCTTCCAACTTTCTCTTCGTTCTTCTATGGCCCGCTTCTCGTTCTTTTATTAGAAAATGGACAGAATGACTGGGGAAGACAACCATGGACTCTCCGAGGATTCTGCTAGGCGGAGCACCAGAGCGACGCCATCATCTTCTCGGTCATCGAAGGAGAAGGAGAAAAGGTCGATGGTTTGCAGCGAGTTCATGGCACATTCATTGGTATTGACGGAAACGGAGGTAAAGGTAGAGGAGGCCAGGACATTGTACAGGGCGCCGAGTGTCGAGTATCATCGACCTGGTCCAAAGGAGTTTTTCAGTCATCCACCGGAAGGCAGTGCGGTGGTGAATTTGGAGATCGTTGCAGCTAGATTCTGTCTTCCACTGCATCGATGCTTTGCCCATCTTTTGGCTCATTGGAAGTTGGCACCGGCTCAGCTGTCGCCGAACGCGTGGGTCTCCTGTTGGATTGTATACTAAAAGTCTAGCTTTAGTATGAACAATATTTTAACAATTTATTTAAAATGAGAATCAATGATCAAATGATTGCGTCTTATAATTTATTTATATGTCCGATGCAATAGTCCACTTACTTTATACTGTAGATAATATGTTGTGCGACACATGGAAGATCATATTATCGATTTCCTTATAAAGTATAAAATGATGCTCACAACCGAGATAGACGGGGACTCTCTATCGGGATGGTTGTAGTGTGATTTGGTATTAGTTTGTCTTAACTATAGAATCACATTAGTGCACTTTGTGTGTATTGAGCAGGACCGCTTGAGATCGTTCGATTTATACTGACTATATAGGAGAACTTGATTTGTTATTATGAATTTTCGTGCTCTTAATTCCTACATAATAACCTCGACACATAAGGCAGTATGTATTTCTTTGATTCATCAATGGGTGAGATTTACATGTAATTAAATCAATACACTCGGTGAGTTGGGAAATAGTGCTGTCTCTATGGTGTGCTGTTGATTGTAGAAAGAATCCGTGTCCGTTATAGGTTGATGATGTCCCCTTGAGGAGCTCATAATGATTATCATGTAAACCCTGCAGGTGGATTTATTCCGGCATGATAATGAGGTTGAGTGGTACTACTCTCGGATGAAATATTAATTAATGAAGTTGTCAGTAACTTAATTAATTAATGGACATTGTATATCTTAAACATGGAGAGACTAACGGGCTCATAATAAGAAGGAGCCCATAACGTAATTATGGGATTAGAACGGTAGTGCATTAATAATATTTTAGTTGTATATATTATTATTATTGGACTTAAGTATAAGCTTTGGGCTAAACTTGGATACTTAAGCCCAATAGAGGCCTAACTCTAATTTCTCCTCCTGGTCCCTGCTATAGCCCATATATAAGTTATCTCAGCTGTCCAGAAACCCTAATTGAAAAGTAATTCATGCCTAACACTGTGAGGAGGGTGAGACAACAGCAGATTGAGAAGATCTCAAAGATCGTCGCCCACACAATGTCGAGATTGGACTTGTGAATACAGCAGAAGACCAGAAGGTTGTTTGCTGCTGCGGTCCGTCAACTTGCATGATTTTTCCAAAATCTTACAGAACTTAGAACTAAAAGTGTGATACACCATTGGAAAGAAACTGAAGAGAGGATCATTTTGGCATGTAGATCACTCAAATCAAAGATCAGATGAAAGAGTTATGCCCAAAACGGTGAGGCTGCGCAGGCTGCCGGCGAGAATTCTTCTTCTTCAACATACCCTGGTGCAAGGTAATACATTTCTTTGTTTCTTAATTCTGTTGGATTAGAAATATATGGAACTATAACGATTCACGTTTACCAAATGATCAAACGCCAACAATTGGTATCAGAGCTTTGGTTTCATGGTGAAGCGTGACACGTTAGGCTAGCGTTTAAGTATTTATGTGATTTATTTTTGGAATAAAATCGCATGATTATGTTAGGAATTTGTATAATGTTTTATCCATGAAATCCTATTTGTTCGTCGATTATTGTATGAGTTTTTATAAACCTATTCGTCAACATGGTGCAAAATGATGATGGCCCAAATTGATGAAAGCCTGAACGGATGAGACGCCCGATGGCGTTGTTGAGTGCATGGCGCCGTGTGATGGCAGAATTCTTTAGGCGTGTCAACGGGTGGTCGATGCGGACGTGTGAAGGACCAGCACTTGCGATTGGTGGCTGACTTGGCGTGCAAGTCACGAAGCAGCGATGGTCGGCACAGCTGGAGGATGGTGCAACATCACGAACACGACGAAAAGACTCGCTGGGCAGCCCTTGCATCGCTGTTGGCGAGATGTGCAGGGTGGTTTTCAGTTGGCAAGCCTGGCCGACGAAACATGGCATGCGTTGGCGAGAAGGAGACAGTGGCGTGTGAGACAAGTTGCGGCGGTTCTAGGCGAGTCGCACGGCTGTTCCGAGCAAGCAACAACTACACCTATGCGAGTCTACGGTGTATCCAATCGGGTTAGCGTACCTTCTGGGCAAGTTTACTGGTCGGTTGGTCTGGGTTATTGCGGGTGTTGCGATGGTGCAACTTAATCAACGTCGGATATGTGGTGGCTGCTATCATTATTGATGGTGAGGCGGCTGCATGGCATTGGTCGGAAGTGGCATAGCAAATCGCGAGCAGCATCACGGTGGGCAAGACTTGCGGCGGAGAAGACATACTGGATAAGTTCTACTGTCGGGTGCTGGCTGGAAGGTATCTATGGCGGCGGACGGGGCTGGTAAAAGATGGCTGCTGTGCGAGACACGACACAGGCACGCTGGTTCCATGCGAGTCAGTCTTGAATTTTGGGATGAGTAAGGAGTTTTTCGGGCAAGCCCTGCAAAATTTTCAAGCGAGTATTGCGGAGATCATGGGCCGAAAGTACACGACAGTGATGTGGGGCACGACTCTGTCCGGCGTGGCTGTGCACTGGTGGTGCTGGGTGGCTGTGGGCTGACGAAGCTCGAAGCTGGGTGTATGTGGGGTTCACAGCGAGCGTGCTTGCTTGTGGCTTAGATGGACGGTGGTGGGCTGGAGCGAGTGTGATCAAGGGAAAGCTGGGTGGTTGTGCATAACGTCATACTGGATGTGCACGGATGGACGCCTTACGGGTTGGTGCAGGGCGAGTGACGCACGACGCAAGACGTGGTACGGAGGCTGGCTCGAACCCCACATAGTCGTAGTTGCTCAATTTCGTAATTGGAGATGAACAATCAAATTCATCAATATATAACTGTTTATAATTGATTTAATTATCTGATTATTGTTATATATATATGCATGATTCTCTGTGATTTACTGCCTTATGAGCCGTAATAGGAGCATGCTAGATTGTGTATTTTATTTTGAATAATATACGCATGTAAAAATCCTCGGTGTTAAATAACTAAGTGGGAGAGGGGATTGGTTAAAATTCTCACGACCTCCATTATTGGTTTGTAAGTGATGTGAGTAAACTTGTGTGTTGGCAATAGGCCTTCCTCTACAACGGATGAGTTTATTCACGGATCACTGGTACATACTTCATTAAATATTTATGTTTGTAATGTGATGCACATGAACTTGTGTGTTGGCATAGACCTTTCTCCCTAACGGATGAGTTTATATGCGGTTCACTGGTACAAACTTATAATTGATGATTGTAGGAAGTTATCCGAGCGAGTGTATACTTCTCCAACTGTAAGGCACATAAGCTTGCGCAATGGACTTGGGATCAAATAATGGTGTACTCTTAGGTGTAAATAATAAGTATCCACCCCAACGGAGTCACTGCTATTATTTGCATGGCTAAAGAGGAACCGACTATTAATTATTTTGTCATGAAGTTAGGTTGACGAATGAAATTAATGGGTAAAGCATTCTCTTGTAAATGTTCGAGTTTGTATACATCCACACTAACGTGGCATGCAGACTCACGGTGCTTGAGATGTTGGTGAATTTTATTTTATACTCCCTCCGTCCCGCCCAAACGTCACCGGTTGCTTTTTGTGTGTAGATTAAGGAGTACTATTATTTTATGTGTAGTGGATAGTTGTATTAGTAGTGAGTGATGGGCCACATGTTGTACCTTTTTACTAAAAGTGGGAAATGGTGACATTTGGATGGGACGCCCAATATAGTAAAATGATGACCTTTCGGTGAGACGGAGGGAGTATTGTTTTAAGGGAATCAATATAAAAGGATAAATTCGAAGATTTGATCGGTGTAATTATTTGTGATTCTCTGTAATTTCGAATGGTTTATTTCACTTATTGTTTATTAAAAGAAATTATATTTACTTGTCCAAAGTTAGATGAATAGAAAAGAATCTTGGCTTTAATTCTCACTGCTTTGGAAAATAAAAATGTGTTCTCACTAAGGATGTCCCATGATGCCTTTTAAAGTCTTTAGTTGAGAGGTGAGAGGTTCATAGAAATATGATGGTCTCATGTGACTCTTCAGATACTTGAGTAAGTTAGAAAGGCAAGAGGTCATGGATAAGTTGATGAATGAATTGGGAATGCTTGGAGTAGAAATTGAAGGGGAAACCTAGATCAAATTATTCTTCATAATTTGCCTGGATGTTTTGAGCAAGTTCTACCTGAAATACGAGAGGTTGTATATGGTGGGGAACTTCTGACAAAACATGTGGCGAAGAAAATCCAATTTCATCAAGATGTGAACAAGGTTAGTATCTCATTCACTAGTTGTTGAAGCATGATTAGGAATGACATCTACTGACACGTTGTGTGTAGGTACCGGAATCACTAAATGTCTGTAATTAAGTGATGATGAGATTATTATAGACATGGGTAAAACTACGAGAGTAGTGGCTGTTACAGTGGGAGTTGTTTATTTATCTTTTGATAGGAATAAACGTTTGATTTTGAGAAATTGTCTTTGCGTATGTTTTCATAGAAAGAATTTCATTTCATTTTCTATGCATTTACGGATGGACATTCCATTTCATTTAAATGACATGGTCATAATAATGAAGGATGGAGCTATAATCTGTTATGGTGCGTTGGTAACAATTTGTAAACTCTTAAATCATGGTTTTCTTATGATGCAACAAATAGTAATTAACAACGCGTCTTCTAATCCTAATGAGAGAAAGACTCTTATAGAAATGATTAGATAGATGATTAATTATTTGAAATTACTGAATTCATTTTATGGGTATACTCTAGAAACAACATGTCGTATAATGTTTTTCTATTTGTGGGATATCCTAGAAAAATGGAGGGTGTTGATTTATTTAGTCCAAAAGATCGAAGGGTAATTGTTAAAACAAACACTAGATTTTTTGAAATGACTATGTAATAAATCACAAACCCATGTATAAGTTGTTCTAAAAGAAGTGAGAGGGAAACACAAAGTATTAATACCAATTGTACAAGAAGATATACTACAAGGTAAACTACATCGCGTGTCATATTTGATACACAATTGCATGTAGTGCCTTGTCGTAGTGGGAGGATTGTTTTGAAACTTGATAGATATATGTTTTTGAAGAGTCGTGAGACTTGGTCCCTAGTAAACAAGAAATTGACCCACGTATACGATGAAACACTACAAGATAGAAATGCAGAATCTTAGCAAAGTGCAATGATTTATGAAATAGAATCTAGGGATTTTAAATTAGATCTGGGACTTTGTAGGACAACTATATGGTGTAAAAGCTGTTAGAAGTGGTCATGTAAAATAATAAAATAAAATAGGATCATACAGTAAGGTGAAAATATTGGAAGCAAAGCTTTTTGCGAAAAGGTATACTCAGAAAGAAAGGATTCGATTATGAGGGAACCTGTTCGCCGGTAGCTATGCCAAAGTCGATATGGACTCTTTTATTTGTTGTTGTTCATATTGAATATGAGGTACAGTAAATAGATGTCAAGACAACTTTCCTGATTGGAAGTCTTGAAGAAAACGTCTATGTGAAGCAACCAGAGTGATTCATTACAAATGGCTAAGAGTATTTTGATTGTAAGCTTAACGGTGTCCATCTATGGACCAAAGGACACTTTAAGATCATGAAACATCCATTTTGATGTGGAAATCCAGGCATATGGATTTATTCAATTTTCGCGGATGTGTCTTGTGTATTGAAAGAGTGACGGAAACATGGTGGTATTTCTTATACTATTCGTAGATGATATATTGCTCATTGGAGACAATGAAAGTGTATTATCGGGCGTATGGGTATGGTTGATAAAGTAGTATGAAATGAAGGACTTAAGAGAAACAAAATATATCCTTGCGATCATGGTGATCACAAGATAGGATGTTGTGCTTATCTCAAGTTTCATGAAATGATACAATCCTTACTCATTTTAGCATGTGACTTTATCTAAGGAAATATGTCTTATGACACAACAGAAGATAAAGGAGATGAAGATGGTTCCTTACGCTTCGGCGAATAAGGAAGCTTAATCTAAGAAATGCTATACACGAGAATGGATATCTATTTTGCTGAAGGCATAGTCAGTAAGTATCAAGGTAACCCGAAATAAGAATGATGAACTATGGTAAACATATACTTATGTACCTGAAATGGACCAGAAATTATATGTGGACTTACCGAATAGATTCACTGCTTCTTATGGGTTACATAGATTCAGATTTTTTAAGTCAGATAGGGACGGCAGTAAATCCACCTCAAAAGTTATGTGTTTAATTTTAGGAAGTAGAATCATAAGATGGATGAGTGTTATATAGAAATATATTTCGGACTCCACCATGGAAAGATGATAAATTAGAGCCTCTGAGGCAGCCAAAATATTTATATGACTCTAGAAACTTCATGATGGACTTTGAAGTGTTTCTAAGTTTGCCCAAGGTTATCACAATTTATTGTGATAATAATGGTGCAATTGCAAACTTGAAGGAATCACGAGCCCATAAGATAATTAAACACATGGAGCACGAGTACCACCTGTTACGAGAAATCGTATGATGAGGGGAAGGTTGCTGTCGCCAAAATTGCATCGGATGATGACCTAGTAAATCCATTTACAAGGACCTTAAGGCGAGAGCTTTTGATGGTCATGTAGTGGGAGTGGGAATCAGGTGTATGGCAGAAGACATGACAGTATAGTTTTTTAGTCTAAGTGAGAGATTGTTGGATTGTATACTAAAAGTCTAGCTTTAGTATGAACAATGTTTTAACAATTTATTTGAAAAGAGAATCAATGATCAAATGATTGCGTCTTATAATTTATTTATATGTCCGATGCAATAGTCCACTTACTTTATACTGTAGATAATATGTTGTGCGACAACATGCAGAAGATCATATTATCGATATCCTTATAAAGTATAAACAGATGCTCACAACCGAGATAGACGGGGACTCTCTATCGGGATGGTTGTAGTGTGATTTGATATTAGTTTGTCTTGACTATAGAATCACATCAGTCCACTTTGTGTGTATTGAGCAGGACCGCTTGAGATTGTTCGATTTATACTGACTTTATAGAAGAACTTGATCTCTGTTATTATGGATGTTCATGCTCTTAATTCCTATACAATAACCTCGACACGTAAGGCAGTATGTATTTTTTTTATTCATCAATGGGTCAGATTTACATGTAATCAAATCAATAACCTTGGTGAGTTCGGAAATAATGCTGTCTATATATTGTGCTGTTGATTGTAGAAGGGATCTATGTCCGTTATAGGTTGATGATGTCCCATTGAGGAGCTCATAAGGATTATCATGTAAACCCTGCAGGTGGATTTATTCTGGCATGATAATGAGGTTGAGTGGTACTACTCTCGGATGAGATATTAATTAATGAATTTGTCAGTAACTTAATTAATTAATGGGCATTGTATATCTTAAACATGGGGAGACTAACGGGCTTTTAATAAGAAGGAGCCCATAACGTAATTATGGGACTAGAACGGTAGTGCAACAATAATATTTTAGTGGTATATATTATTATTATTATTATTGACTTAAGTATAAGCTTTGGGCTAAGCTTGGATACTTAAGCCCAATGGAGGCCCAACTCTTATTTCTCCTCCTGGTCCCTGCTGTAACCCATATATAAGTCATCTCAGTTGTCCGGAAACCCTAACTGAAAAGTGATTCACACCTAACATTGTGAGGAGGGTGAGGGAATAGAAGATTGAGAAGATCTCGAAGATCGTCACCCACACAATGTCGAGATTGGACTTGGGAATACAGCAGAAGATCAGAAGGTTGTTTGCTGCTGCTGTTCATCAACTTTCATAATTTTTATAAAATTGTGTAGAACTTAGAATTGGACTGGTCATATACCATTAGAAAGCCACTGAAGAGGGAATCGTTTTGGCGCATATATTACTTAAATCGAATATCAGATGAGAGAGTTATGCCCAAAACGGTAAGGCTGCACTGGCTGCCGGTGAGAATCTTTCTTCTTCAACATACCCTGGTGAAAGGTAATACGTTTCTATGTTTGCTTGCTTCCGCTGAGTATAAAATCATATGGAATCCCAATGGTTCACGTTAACCAAATGATCGAACGCCAATACTAAGGAGGTTTTAGTTGGCGGCAATTCTGCCGGCTTGGTTACAACCACTTTTGAGGAGACTCCGTTTTTCCTTAGGAGGATGTTGGAGGAAGTTTTAGCATTGACTAGGGGGGCTTACCTTCCAGCAGTTTTGATAAACATGAATCGCTTCGAGCGCCCTCCTTTCTCGGCTAACAGGCTGCCTGATTACGCCCGAGCGACCATAGATGCAATTCCTACTGTGTTGACTCGGGTGGAAGATGCTGCGATGGGCCGGTTAGACTTGGTGAGTGCTGTGCTTGTGGCAATGAGCCATGCTTCTCAGACGTCCGTGTACCTTGGTAGGGTGCATGACCTGATCGTGAATTCTCTGACCGAGTGGAGTGTGCTGGTTTCCACACGTCAGTGTCTTCAAAGTCAATTGGTGGCAGTACAGGAGGCTCTGAGTCAGTTCGTAGAGCGTCTCCAGTAGTCTTTGCGATGTCGAGCGAGGTCTCCAAGTTGTTGGCCAAGACTCAGAATAATCTGGCCGAGAAGGTTCGTCGTGGTGATGAGCGATTGGCGAAAGCAGATGCAGAGCTTGACCATGTGATGGCGGTAGCTCAAGGGAGTTTTTCTACTGGATTAATTGAGGAGCGCGCCGTCATTGCAGTCGTAGGGTACTGTAAGGCATTCTGCGAGAGCGCTTGGATTTTAGGCTTGGAGGAAGGTGATGCCCGACTGGAAGGTTTGCGGGTGGCCTTGAAGAGCCGCATAGCAAGCGTTCAGCTTCCGAGCCGAGTGAACTAGAGCACTTTCAGTATTAATTTCTCTCCCCTGGGTTCTCCCTCGGACTTCCTCCCTATAAACTTGACGACGGGCGCTTCTTCCAGCGAGGCGGGCAGCTCTGCCTTAGATAGGACCTAGCTGTAGTTTTTCTCTTTCCTCCTTTTTGACTTTGGAACTTATATTTCTGTGACACCTTTTTATGGTAAATAAATGTTGGTTTGATTGATGCGGTTTTATTGAGGAGGGTAATGATTATCTGTCATTAACTCCACACTATCCCACTAATTCTCTTCATTAATGAGCAATCTCCATTTTGGTAACCTTTTATCTTCCCAATTTTGGGATTTTATTTCTCATTTGGCTCCACGTGTGCTTCGGGGGCATGTGGCTTTTGGTTCCAAAGGTCTTTTCTTGCTGATTATTTTGCTATAAATAGGGTGTGTTAATGGACAAGTACCCATCACTTCAAATTCCTTTTCCTGGAAATTTTTTCTCTTGACTTCTCTATGCTTATTTTCTTATAGCTTCCTTTCACTCTTTTACGGTTTTGCTATTATTTTACTTCATCTTTGGTCTTTTGCTCTGTTTTTCGGTGAGTTCTCGGTCATCTCAGGAACTTAGCGACTGTGACGGGGAGAGTGGTGATGGCGCCCCGTCACGGCGCCTTCCTCTGACCACTAGAAGCTGTAGGATTTCAGTGCCGCCTCCTTTTCCTTTTCCGGTGATGGAGCTTCCATCTACATCACGAGCCACAGGGGGGCCCTATCAGGTGGTTCCGCGTACTGACTTGTGGGGCTCTCTCTTTGCTACGGCGTTGGTGCCGGTTAGAACTTCTGATAGTGCAGAGGGTTCGAGTTCCTCACTGCTCTCTTCTCCCCAGCTGGATAGAGCTGTAGTTCCTTACGCGGTTGCTGCCGATGATGTCCCTACCCAGCTGTGGGAAGGCAATGTTGAGGTGGCGGCTTTCCACTTCCCTTATCCAGGGCCCGTTTCGCTGTGGCTCAGCCCGGGCTTATGGCGAGTAGTCTACCTGAGGGGTTGATTGCGATAAATCTGGCCATGCTGGGAGTGGGCGTTCGGTTTCCCTTGCCTCTCTTAGTTTGTCGCCTGCTGAGTTTTTTGGGGAATGGCCCCATGCAACTGAAACCATCTACTTGGGCTAACTTGTTAGGGTTGCTCGTTCTTCTCCATGACAAAGGTTGTTCTTATCCTACTGTGGAGGATGTTTACTATGTTCTGCACTGTGTGCACGATCACGGAGCATCGGCTTATTACTACTTGCGAGTGCATCAAGAGATGCAGTCCATGTTCGTAGGAAGCAATGTGGGCCATCAACGTACTTGGCGGTAGGAATGGTTTTTGGTCATGGGTTATGAGGGCCGAGATCATTGTGGCCGCATCATTCCTGTGCCGCGTGCCTTCAATTTCCCTCCGCTTAGTAAGTCGATATCAGAGTTATTTTCCTATCCTTCAAAATTACTATTTGGCCATTAATCTTTTTGGTTTAAGATAGGTCGCTCTCGCTCCGAGTTGGTAGAGCTTTCTTTTAGTTTTTGCCTTGCCTTTACTTCCATTGAAGGAATGGAGCTTCCCATTAACGTTCCTGATTTGCTCTGGGACTAGAAACTCTAGGCTGCCATATTGATGGCCTGATTTGGCCGAGATGCCATGGTAGATTTCGAAGGATGTGTTAGCACCAATTTTTTCTCCTGGGATGCGGCCCTTAACGATTACTTTCCTGTGCAGTCCGAGAGGGTGGTATGAGTTGAGGGCGAGGAGGATGCCGATGCAGCCTCTCCCAACGAATGCTTAGAGCGCTCTGCTCCCGTTGGGCCGCCACTTGAGCAAGATCCTTCCTCGGCGGGTCCCGATGAGTTCCTTCAAAGGAGCTTTTCGGCGAGAGCTGTCCAAGAGGGGGTCGAGGGACACGTCAAAGAGGCGATGGGTGGTGCCGGCCGAGAGGATCGCGGCAAACAGCCAGTGACGGATGATCCTTTAGCTGCAGATCCTTCGGGGGTAGCTCCTGATTCATGCCTGGACCCGGAGGGGTTCCCACTTGTCCCGCCAGGCTTTGAAGGTGTCGGAGCCGATGGCGCAGGGCCTGGCTCCGCTTTTCTTCCTCCTCGGTCGAATTATGTCCCCCTCGTGGGATTGTTTTCTCCGGGTGGTCCCCTAGGGTTGGCTGGCCTGTTTCAGCTTCGGCCTGTTCAGGATCTTCACCCTCTAACAGAGGCTGATCTAGGTCTTGAGGTGGCCATAATTGTCCAGCTCGTTCGTGGAGTTCGGCTCTTTCCCAGCTGCTATAGGGACTCGGTTCTCAGGAAGTTGGTCAGGCTGCCCTAGCTAGCTTAGGCCATGCTCTGACTTTTGTTAGTCACCATTTACTTCTGGAGCGGTCGGACTCAGCGGCTCTGGCCTCCTCTTCTTCAGCGGCTACTCAACCTTAGCCCAATCCCCTGTTAGTCGCTAATCAGCTGGTTGGGAATGCCAATTTTTAAACTGAGGCTTATCATGAGAGGGCCAGGGTGGCTGAGCTTTGGGCGAGGGAACTCGAGGCTAGCCAATATTTGTCTTTCTTCGAGCTGGAACGTTAGCGGGAGAGGATCGCTCGCTTGGAGGCCGAAGTGGCTTAGCTTCGGAGCCATCGAAATGATTCCGTAATGGGTCCTAGTGATGCGGGCGATCTGGGGAATGCCTAATTTAGGATCTAGGGGCTTTTCACATTTTGTATCTAGTCCTTAAAGGACACTTCTGTCTTGGACTTTTTATATGAATGTACTTTTGTTTTATTATTTTATTAGGAGGCTTTAAAGTGTGTTTTTGGCCTCTTGTCCATCCAAAAATTGACTATTACATGTTGCTGTCGGAAATTACATATCATTCTTTAGGCGTAGAATTTCTTGAGGTTTTGTCCATTCCACGGGTGCTTCATTATTTCTTCATCCATTATGGAGAGTTGGTATGCTCCGTTTCCCAGACACCTCTTTATTGTAAATGGGCCGTCCCAATTATTTCCAAAAATGCATCGATTTGGATGCAACACACGCCTTAGAATGAGATCTCCTTCATTGAAGATCCTTAGGTTAACTTTTCGGTTATAGTATCTTCTCAGCCTGTTTTTGAATGCGGCGTTCCGTATGTCACTTTCCAATCTGATCTCTTTCGTGAAGTCTAGGCGAATTTGCTGAGTTTCTTCGCTGGTGGTTAGGTTGCTTTGGTTCACACAAAATATTGGGACTTCCACTTCCGTGGGGATGATCGCTTCTGCTCCATAGGTGTGCGAGGGGTTTCTCCGGTGGAAGAACGGAAGGTGATTTGGTATACCCATAGAACACTGGGGAGGAATTCGGCGCTTCCTTTGAATCCGTCTAAATGGGCTTTCAGAGTGTGCTTGATGACCTTATTTACTACTTAGATTTGACCGTTGGATTGCGAATGGTAGGGGGTGGAGAATAATTTTTTTATTTGTAGATCGTCACAGAATTCCTGTAGGCCGGCTCTCTCAAATTGTTTCCCATTATCGGTAACAATGGCTTGTGGAATTCCAAATCGGCATACTATGTTGACCCATATAAAATGGATCATCCTTGCTTCTGTTATTGTGACCAAGGCTTCGGCTTCCGCCTATTTGGAGAAAGTCCACAACGACGACGACGTATTTGATTGTACCTTTCCCTGGGAAAAAGGGCCCAATAAGGTCGATTCCCCATTTAGAAAAGTGCCATGGGCTGGTGACAGTGACCAGTTTTATGGAGGGGCTTCTTATGATCGGCGTGTATTGCTGACATTGGGGGCATCTCCTGGCAAACTCCATTGCGTCATTTCTTAGAGAAGGCCAATAGTATCCATGCCTAAGTGCTTTGTACGCCAGAGCTTGTCCCCTTGAATGGTTTTCGCATACTCCTTCGTGTGTTTCTGCTAGCACTCTTTCGGCCTCTTTGTCAGCGAGGCATCTCAATAGTGGGGTTGAATACCCATGCTTATATAATACGCTATCGATTAAGGCATATCGGGCCGATCGGATCCTCAGCTGGCGGGCCTAAATTTTATTATCTGGCAGTTCACCGATTGAGAGAAAACATCGGATATGTGTCATCTGTGATTCTACCTGATTGACCTGCGCAATCCCATGTTAGGGCTTTCCTATTTGACCACGTGGATGTTCCTGAGTTGCTCAGCATTTTTAGAATTCGCCAATTGAGCCAAGGCATCAGCTTGCGTATTTTGGAGCCTAGAGACTTGGGTGAGATATACCTGGCTAAAACGGCTGAAGAGCTCTAAGACCCACTCTCGGTATTCCGCCATGTGCTGATCCCGAGCCTCATATTCTTCTTTTATCTGGTTCACTATCAGCTGGGAATCACTGTAGATGATTAGTCGATCGGTGCCAATAGATAATGTCATTCTGAGTCTGGCCAACAACGCTTTGTATTCCGCTTTATTGTTAATGGCGGGAAAATCAAATCGTATGGCGGTGTTGACTGTGGCTCCTGTTGGGGCGGATAGAACTATTTCTGCACCTGATGCATGGATCGTGGTTGAACCGTCCACAAATATTTCCCACGGCCTTTGGATGGGTTGCTCAGGATCAGCGAGGTTTGTTAATTATACGACGAAGTCTACCAGGGCATGCCCTTTGATTGTATTTCTTGGGGCATATTTGATGTCGAATTGTCCCAATTTCACTGACCATTTCAAAAGCTGCCCAGCAGAATTAGGGCAAGACAAGATTTGCCTTAATGGATAAGCAGTTAATACTTCGATGGTGTGTGCGAGGAAATATGGCCGTAATTTCCGAGCACTCATTAGGAAAGCGTATGCAAGCTTCTCCACCGTCATGTATCTCAACTCGGCGTCGTGTAGCATATGGCTAACGTAGTAGATGGGCTTTCAGATTTTTCCTTCGTTTCTGACTAATACTCCGCTTATGGCAGCATCCGAAGCTGCAATGTAAAAGTTAAGAGTCTCCCCTGGTACTGGCTTGGAAAGTGCCTCGGTACTCGAAAGATGTTCCTTTAATGCTTCGAACGCCATCTGGGCTGTTGGGGTTCATTCGAATTTTTCCTTCTGGATGACATCGAAAAAGGGCTTGCACTTATCGGACGCTCGAGTGACAAACCTGCTCAATGATGCGACTCGACCGGTCAACTTTTATACTTCTCTGATATGTTTCGGGGATCTCATGTCTGTGATGGCCTTGATTTTCTCTGGGTTAGCATCGATTCCTCATTTTCTTACCAAGAAAATGATGAACTTTCTCGAGTTTACCCCGAACGCGTACTTCCTTGGGTTCAGCTTCATGCGATACTCTCTGAGAATGTGGAAGGCTTGCTGCAAGTGTGCTATATGATCTTCCTTAGCTTGGCTTTTAACGAGCATATCGTCGATGTAGACTTCCATTGCCTTTCCAAGTTCATCTTTGAACATCTTATTTACTAGGCACTGATAAATTGCCTCGTCATTCTTAAGTCCGAACGGCATCATCACCCATGCAAGTAGGTTTCGTTTAGTGTAGAAAGCGGTTTTTTCTACATCACTCGGATGTATAGGGATCTGATGATACCCGGAATATGCGTCCATGAAGCTCATGAGTTCATGTCCGGTGGTGGCGTCCACCATCTGGTCGATGTGAGGTAGAGGGAAACTATCTTTGGGGCATGCCTTGTTGAGGTCAGTGAAGTCTATGCATAGCCGCCAGAATTTATTTGCCTTTTGGACTAGGACCGGGTTAGCTATCCATGATGGGAATAGAGCTTCCTGGACCAAGTGGTTGGCTAGCAATTTTCGAGCTTCGCTCTCCACGGCATCGTATTTTTTTGGACTAAGCTTTCTCTTCTTTTGTTCTACTAGCCAAAATCGAGGGTCCACATACAGTCAGTGGCACGCGTGTTTAGGACCGATGCCTTGCATGTCGGAGGGCTTCCAAGCAAAAACATCAAGGTTGGCTTTTAAGAAGTCGATTAGTGCAGAATGGTACGATTCTTTCAATTCGGACCCGATGCTTAACTCTATTTCGGGGTCATTGGGATCCAGATTGATTCTCATTGTCTCTTCTGCTGGTCGCACTCCCTTTTTCAGAGTCTTTGGCCTCAGATCCTCTTCGACATTTTGGGGGAGCTCTTCTTCGGAAATTATTTCCCGAAATGCTGGGGGAGGCTCTTCCGGGCTCCGAGTGAGTTGCAAGGAGTTGAAATTGTGGATCGTAGTAGCTTGCACCGCACGATTCCTCCATGAAGGAACATTCGCGAACCCATCGCTGGTCTCCCTGGATTGTGCCTACTCATCCGTCTATCGTGGTGAACTTGAGGCACTGATGTAGGGTTGATGGTACGGTCCATAATTCGTGGATGAAAGGTCTTTCTAAAATACAATTATAAGATAAGGGGACATCTATGACTTTGAAATGGATGTTCCTATACATCCGAAGCGCCGGATCTTTATCGTTAGCAGGACGGCCATCTCGGTTTCCATCATGGGCCTAGTGATCGAGTTTCTGAAACCTTGGATCTCATCTTGGCAGGGCAAGTCCTTATTATGCTTGTCCCTCCGATGGCGTCGAATGCTTTACGAAAGATGACGTTGACATATGCTCCCATGTCTATTAGGCATCGGTGGACCAGGGAGCCCGAGATATTGGCAGCGATCACTGTATGTGGCATCCTGATGCTTTTAGTGTCTCTTTTGAAAAAGATTATATCGGCCTCAATGGGTCCCTTGGCCGGGGCTGGTCTGAACAAATGGTGGATGTTCTGGAGCACCCTGTGTTCGACCTTCCTTTTCCGGTTCAAAATTTGAGGGATTAATTTGCCTGTTCCAACATAAGTTCCCTCCATCTTAAATACTGTTCGGTGGTTTGGAGGAGGGGGAAGTTCTCCATCGTCTCTGGAGGAGTCCTCTGAGCGTTTAGCCATCGTTCTATATTCTCGGCGTTTATGGGATGGGGATTGTTGCCGCCAGACCATTTTTTGGGGCCTCGGATCAGTTTCTCTAGCTTTTTTCCTTGTATAATCGCCAGAGTTCTGCCAAGAGGTCGCGGCATTTATTGGTGTCATGACCCGCTGATTGGTGGTATTTACAAAACTTCTTTTTACTAAGGTGGGTAGGGTCCGCTCGCATCTTCGGAGCCGGCCTTAGTAGGTTTTTGTTTTGAATCTCCCCAAAGATTTCCTCGGAGGTTAGATTGAGCACCTCATCAAGCTCATTTATCTGATCTTCATTTGGAAAGGGTTTGAAAGATGAAGGGGTATTGTAAGCTCTGTCATTCTCTTTCTTCTTTTACTCCCCTTCTCTGGGTTCCTCTTTACTTTTCCATAATTCGTCGAGGATCTCTTCGCTGTGGATTTGGGCTTGGGCTAGTGCCATTAATGTCGCGTAAGAGGGGGGCAATTTTTGCTGGCATGTGGTTCACAGGACGGATCCCGAACGGAGTGCCGCTGCAGCCAGGATGGTGTATGTCTCATCAGACATTTCTTCAGCATTGGCTCGTTGCTCGTTGAACCTCTGGAAGAAATCTTTCAGAGATTCTTTCGCCCCTTGCCTCATGCAAGCCGACTTCTGTTTGAGTTCCTTGTCTCGATCGAGGTAGGCGAAGTGAGAAGAGAAGGATGCTGCTAGCTGGAGCCATGAGTTGACAGAGCTCGTTGGGAGCGCGGTGAACCAGGAATGTGCTTTGTCTCCCAATGTTAGGAGGAACACTTTACACCAATCTTCTTCAGAGCTTTCCTGAGCTATCATCCACCCGACATATTTGTTTAGGTAGGTGGTAGGGTTTGAGTCTCTATCATATAGGGGTGATTTGGGGCAGCTTGATCTTCAAGTGGGACGATGTATTGAGGATTCTGTGCGAGAAAACGTGCGGCCTACGCCTAGCTCGAGATGGTCGGGGTTAGGTTCGATCGGCCTTTTACGTAATTCTGCGAGCTGTTCCCGAAGGACAGCAGTTTCCCGCTCCATGAGCTGCTTACATTTCGCCAATAAATCTTCACCCGTGTTTTCCGCCATCTCTTCTTCTTTGGACGTAGGCGGGGAGGGGGCCAGACGATCTTTCGCGCTTACGCAGTTTTACTTGCGACCGATTGGCTCTGACAGGTCGCCCTTTGGCACTTTCATCAGTCGTCGACGACATCCGGTGCTTCTCGGTGGGGACCACTCGGCGCGTCAGGGTGTCTTTTTCCTGTTCGACCGGGGTTGGAGCCCAATCTCGATTTTTAAAATTTAAGGATCTATTGACCCTATGTCAGACTGAGTATTTTTCTTTTAGGGTGTTAAGTAAGTCGAAGTACCATTGCCGGTATTCACCTTCCTTGTCGATGTATGGACCCTCCGTAGATGGGATTCTCTTTTCCGCGGTAGGCGGAGGGGGGTCTTTGGCCGCCTCCTGGCCTACTGATCTACTGGGGGTTTGTTTGCTTGACTCATTCATCGTGTGGAGGAATAGTGGCCGAGCTAGGCCCTTCCTCTAGTGCTAAATGTCGATAGCGAGTCTTTGGAGATGACGTAATGAGTATTTGGCTGTGATGTGTACTTGGCTAATCAAACATAAAGGACGGAAAAGAAAAGACCAGACTTTCTCCCAGCTGTTGTTCTCTGGGAGGGAATATATTTTCTATTTATTAATATTGGTAATAGTACAGAGCTAGATGATTCCTTTAAGGGGACCTTGACCTTCCTATTTATATGGGATATCTGGGCCTCATTTAAGGAGGTGGGCCTCATGGGATTTAAATGAAAGGATCGGTGTGAGACCTCTCCTTGATGGGTTTTTATTCCACCGATGATATTTCGTCTTTCCAATAGGTAGTTTCTGAGATTGGCGGGTCTCTCTAGCGGAGTTGGGCTCTTGTTGGATTTGGGCCTTAATTATCATCTAATGGACTGGGTTAATTCTGCCCATCCACATAAATAATGAGTGCTTTCTGGCAACTTGGCATATTAAATAATGAGCGATTTCGGGCGACTTGACGAATTAAATAATGAGTGCTTTCGGGCGACTTGACTATGGGTTAATACCCTTTACTTTTAAAAGTTCATGAGTCTAATTTCTCAAGAGATGATGTCATTTCTAATTGTGAAATCTAATAGTAAATCCTTCACTGAGTACATTCCCATGTGATCTTCCTATTATATTTTTCCTTCTTCAGATGATATGGCATAACGGACGTGGAGAATGATGAGTTGAAGAGGGGTGGTCACAGCTTGAATTACAGTGTGGTTTATTAAAATAAGTGTTAAATATGTGAACAATGACTTAGAAATTGTCACTGCACACAAATCACCGAAAGACTTCCGCCACTTAATTTCTAAGATGTTTGTTTCAATTCTAATTATGGTTTTATTAAACTCTCCTCCGATTGTTTTATTTTAGGTTTTCAAAAAAATTTTTACTACAAATTAAATTATTTTTACTTTTAAATAAATTGAGACGTGACACAACTCTTTAAATTAAAATGTGATAATTAAATTTTAATGTCCTATATATAAGTGTTGTCGAAACCGGAACTGACCTGCCTGTTCTACTGGTTGGACCGGGAACCGGTCTGAAATACCCCTGAGAACCGCTTTTGCTTTTTAATCTGAAAAAACTAGTAAAAATCGGTAGAAATGGGACTAACCAGAAAAATTGAGACAATCGGAAATCGCCGGTTTGTTATTAAAAAATAAAATAAAATGCAGCTGATTGTTACAAAATTTCAAGAGGGAGAATAATAAAAAAATTTAAAAACCCTATCTTCAGTCTTCACATCGGCAGCTTCTTCACTGACTACACCGGCAATTTAGTCCAAAGAACGATAATGTTGTTAGGAGAGAGAAAGAGTTAGAAAGAGAGAGAAAGTTGTAGAGAGACAGAGAGCGGTGGCGGAAACCCTCTCTTCACATCGGCGGCTTCTTCACGACTACACTGACAATTCAGTCCAAAGAACGATGGATGTTGTTTGGAGAGAGAGAGTGAGTTAGAGATAGAAAATTTTGGTAGAGGGAGAGAGAGTGAGTTAGAGAGAGAAAATTTTGGTAGAGAGCAGTGGCATGATGACTATTGTTATCTAGAGCGGCGGTTGGAGCACACTAAGCCCTACATCACTTCTTTTCCACATTTGAAATATAAATAACTATTAAGTGGGCCCATATTTCACATGAGATGTGGGTTTTGGGCTTTTGGGTTTGATTTGAGGGATTAAGTTTATTAATAAATAAATTTCTTTTAATAATTTTTATAAAATATAATTAAAATATATGAAATATAGTTTTTCCAATTGAACTAGCGGTTGAACCGGTTGAGCCTCGAACTGTTACTTCTACCGGTTCGATCTCCGATTCGATTATGAAAACACTATTATATATAATCTTAAATCTTAAAATTATCATATTCTTAATATTTATTTACCATGATTGGTGCTATTTTTATTTATTGTATTTAATGTCCTATATATAATCTTAAATTTTAATAATTATGATCCTTCTATTCATATAAGTTCCATAATTAATAGTTCTTTTAGTTAGAATTGTTATATTAAACAAGTTAATTATGCTATATATAATATATGTAGATGGTCTTTAATTTTCATACTATTTTATTCTCAAACACAAATTGACAATATTTTCTCATCTTTGAATTATTTTTTTTTTAAGTCTTAAGAATAGAATCAAGATTTTCATCTTTATCAGCTGTGATTTTCTCATTAAGATTTTTTTTCATCATGTAATGGAGGCTAGAATAATTTGTGGAATGATTGTGAGTCTTTCAGATGACACTGTTTCCTTGAGGTTTCAAAGGAGAAAATTTCTGTTGTTGCTTTATTTTACAATGACTATTAACAAGAGTTAAGGACAATCGCAATCAACCATTGGGCTATTTCTACCTAAATCAATATTTAATCATGATTAACTATAAGTTGTAATATCTAAGGTGAAAAGTGAAAAGCGATTGAAAGTTCTTTGCTTAGATGAAAAAGGAATTCCTACCAACAAAACTACTAATGTACTCCCTCCGTCCCAGACTTATGTTCACTGGTACTGTAGATACGATGTTTAAGAAAAGTTGCTTTTTTACTAACTTTATTGTTTTTTTATAGGTATTGTGGTATTTTTAGGTAATAAATAAATTATAAATTATGTTATGTATGTTAGGTGGAAGTGATATTTTTAAAATTAAGATAACTTTTGAGGTTGTTGGTTAATGTGAAGTTTTCTTTTTTGGGCGGTGAAGATAAATATAGGACAGATGAAAACGAAAAGTGTAAAGATAAGTGTGGGATGGAGGGACTAATTTTTAAGGAAGTTTTTCAAAGTTTAATATGAATAATATGTAAATATAATAAAAATATATATTTTAATATTTAAATACCTAAATAAATTATTATGTAATATTTTATTATATTTTTAAAACAATAATTTTTGTTTTGCCGTGCATTGGCACAGACATCACACTAAATCATAATAATGACGAGTTATGTGGCTCTTTATGAAAGAATGCCACCCAATCATTCTAAACCATCCTGTTGTGCTCTTTGATCAAGATCGTGATCTCATGGCTCATATTTTATTCCTTCACTTATGTTCACACCCATTACAATCACCAATTCATCTGTTGGTTCGAATCATGCACGTGCATCGAGCCACAATTTGACCAACGATTCGATTGGGCAACCTAGAGAACCAAATGACTGACCTATACCCGAACTGAGCTGGCTGACCTAGTCGAGCTGGTCTACTTACGCGCGCCATTTCTCACCCACCTGACCTTGGTTCGAGTCTGAATCACAACGGTTCGAGCGACTATGTGTGAGCGCGGGTACGACTAGTAGTTTGGTTGGTTGCACATTTTATTTAAGTCTTTAATGTGTGTAGGTAATTATAAAGAGGTCAATTTTCCAATAATTTTTCTATGTGAGACAACTTTACACTTTTACATTTTTTTTTATTTTCTTTTATTTTTTGTATGTCAGTTGAAAACTTATACATTAATTCATCTTCTTGGAAAGTAGTTTCCGATTATGCACCTCGTTTCCATTTTCGACTAACGAAACATTAGAAGAATATTGGTGAAAGGTAGGCTTGACCGATACCTTTATATAACCAATTCCAACATAATTTTATTTTATTTCAAGTTGAGAAAACTAGTTTACTTACGCAACAGACACTTGAAGATGCATCTTAAGGTCAATGTTATCATGCCTAATTCTATATTCCTTATGAGAGGCTTCATTATTATAAGAGCAACACTTGCATAAGATCGTCTCACGATGTGATAATTTTATATGTTTTAATTCATTATCACTTTTTATTAAAAATACTATCACTTTTTAAAAAGTTATCAATTTTTATTCATATTACCATTTGTTAATGAAATAGTCACCTGCGTCATTATCACTTTACATCGATAAGGTATCAAAATTTTAAAATATTACCACTTCTTATCCATCTCACAAACTCATTTTGTGAGACTGTCTAACTCAAATATTTGTCATATTTTTAATGGTGAGTAAATATGAGGAACTAAATCTGGAAAAAAGAAAATGTGGATAGAAATAATATTAACCCCTACTAATAATATAAAATTTCACATTTATTATCATTAATGGCCTATCCACATTGATGATCGAGCTTTTAATGGGTTTATGTGGCACTTTTCTCATATACTTGTTTATTAAGAAGTGCAAGATTGCCTGCCTAAACAAACTCTCATTGACACATCGACCACAATTCTCCATATTTCTATTGATTATGAAAATATGCCCGACATTTGTAAATTTTGTCATATTTTAGGACACCTTGAACTTGATTGCAGAAAAATAGAAAGCGACATCCTCGGGCGCGCATCGTCCAACTCCTCGAATAGATTCGTGTCACTTCTTAACAAAGACACGACTGCTACTCCTGATTAGGTTACAGCTGAGGCCGCCCTTAATACTGAAGTGAATCAGTTTTAGGCACCTAACAAACCTTATTTCCTAGTAAATCCTGTCGTTACTATCAATATTTTCAAAATTGGATCAAACCGGTCAGTTCAACCGATTGAACTGAGAACTAGAGCCAGAACCGGTTTAGAATAACCTTAATAACTGTTTTAGAAATTGAATCAGAAAGAACCAATTTAAAGTGCTCAAAAACAAAAAACCAGTGAAATAAAAAAAAACAAAAAATCACCGGTTTATTTCCAAATAACTCAATATATTCTATTTTATTCACAAACAACTACATTTATAATCTGTTTCGTTTGATTAAAATACTCAGATCTAAAAGCGAGAGACAAAGCAACAATAAATTAAATAATACATTTACATAAAACATCACCCAAATTCATACGCCCTGGTGGAGGTAATTTAGCAACAACCTTGATGATGGTGTCAATCTGCATTTTCCAAACGAGCGACGCCTTCGTTCTCTGGACGAAGGCAGAAGGATCTTGGGTAAAGGAGTAGATGTGGTGGTTGAAAAGAGAGCATTGAGGAGTTTGAATGTTTGAGTGAAAGAATAGATTGTTGGGGAATTTAATAGTAAGGATTAATTAATAAATTAATCACCATTAAATAATAATTAAAGAGAGTGAAATTAGTCTCACATGTGGAGAGAATTAAATATAATAAATTGGAATTCTCTCCAACAGATACGATATGTGATACATTGTATCTGGTCGACAGTTATGTGTGTGAACGCAGATCTATGTGTGTGAATTCAGATCTGGGTGTGTGAACACAGATCTGTGCAAATCCTATCATATGTGGAGTGGTCTCTGACACCTATAAATAGGGTCATTTGCATTCATTCTAAAAACACCAAAAACATAAAGCATCTGCATTCAAAAAGCATTTGCATCTAGTAGCGATCTAGTTCTCCATTCTCCTTAGTTCGCCGGAGTTCCTGCGATAGCGGTGCTGCTTCGTCGGAAACTAGAAGTTGTTTCACCTTTGGGGAAGATCTGCCAAGACCGGAGCACTATCGGGGCGTATATCTTCTTGCGGGAAGAGTTCTACTCGACTCGACTTCTCCCATCTCTCAAGACATTCAAGATCCAAGATCCAAGACTTAGATCTGTAAGTAAAGATAGAAGATCTTCTGCTTCTACTCTCTTTGATTATTGTAATTTCAATTTAGTATCTCCCTTCTACATTTCTACCTAATTATTGTAATAGTGATTGATTGATGTATTTATAAACCAACAATCGCAAGAAGAAACATGTAGCCTTCACACCTTTTAATCACTATGTTAAATCAAATGGATATTGATGGGGTTGAAACTTCCAATGCTAATAACTCCCAGAGAGTTAATGTTGAGATTCCTGTTGGGACTGATTCCCAAAGGATGTATCCTCCAATGGGGATGTCGAGACCATTCATGGTTTCGGCTCCAGCGAAGAAGCCCGAGAAGTTTGGGGGTGCAAACTTCAAGAGATGGCAGTAAAAAATGATGTTCTACCTCACCACGCTGAATCTGGTGAACTTCTTAAAGGAGTCTGCACCAGTGGTGGATGAGAATGAGACTGATACACAAAAGCGTATAGCTCTTGATCAGTGGACCTCCGTTGATTACTTGTGCAAGAACTATATCCTCAGTGGACATAGTGATGCACTGTACAACGTGTATCTAAACACGAAGACATCCAAAGAACTGTGGGATTTTTTGGAGAAGAAGTACAAGGCGAAAATGCTGGTACGAATAAGTACATGATAGCCAAGTACTTGGAGTTCATGATGGTGGATTATAAATCAGTGGTTAAACAAGTGCAGCGGTTCCAACTGATAGTGCACGAAATCCTCTCCGAGGGGATGATGCTTTTAGAAGCATTCGTTGTCAGCTCTGTGATTGAGAAGTTGCTTCCAATGTGGAAGGACTTCAAATGCTATCTCAAATACAAGCGAAAGGAGATGTCTCTAGAAGACTTAATTGTCAAATTGAGAATCGAAGAGGACAACAGGGAAGATGGATGGAAAGTTTGACCAATCCTCAATTAAGGCAAAGGCAAACTTAATTAAACATCGTGCGGGACCCTCCAAAAAAAGGAAGATGTCTGACGACAAGGGCAATAAGCCGATGCAAAAGCCCAAGTTCAGTGGGAATTGCTACAACAGTGGCAAGCCTAACCACAAGGCCAAATACTATCTCCTACCAAAGAAGAACAAAGGCAAGAACCACAATGCTAATGTGGTTGAACGGGACCTCACTGATGGCGACATAACTGCTGTGGTTTTTGAAGCCAACTTGGTGGCAAATCCAAAGAGTGGTTCATGGACACTGGCGCCACCTGCCACATTTGCTCAGAGAAATGCTTTCTCCACTTATGCACCCATTGAATGGAGGAAGCTGCACATGGGAAACCATGTCTCATCTGAAGTAGCCGATGTTGGGAGCGTATCTCTGAAGCTCACCTCCGGAAAAGAATTGAAGCTGAAGGATGTGCTACATGTCCCAGACATCTCAAGAACCTGATCTCAGGCTCCCTGCTAGTTTGTCATCAGTTCAAGCTTGTATTTGAGTCTAATAAACTAGTGCTTAGCAAATTTGGACAATTCTTGGGCTGTGGCTATCTAGATAATGGGCTTATTAAGCTCAATGCAATGGTTGTAAGCCGTGAAGGCAAGAAAGTTATCAATAAAACTGCTTCTACTTCTGTTTATATCGTTGAGTGCTCCTCTATATGGTATTTAAGATTGGGACATGTAAATATTAAATCAATTAAAAGATTAAATAATCTTGATTTGCTTAAAGTAGAAAATGTTGAGACTTCAAATAAATGTGAAGTGTGGGTAGAAGCAAAAATGACAAAGCAACCATTTCCAACAACGGAAATGAGCAGTAAACCTCTAGAATTGATCCACACTGATACGTGTGTTTTAAAATATGTGCATACTAGAGGAGGAAAAAAGTATTTCATTACTTTTATTAACGACTGCACAAGATTCTGTTATGTATATCTCTTGAGAAGTAAAGATGAAGCTTTAGAAGCATTCAAACGCTACAAGAATGAAGTTGGAAATCAACTTAACTCTAGAATTAAAGCAGTTTGGAGTGATATAGGTGGCGAATACGTAGCACCGTTTGAACAAATATGTGCCAAATCTGGCATCATACATCAAACAACAGCTCCTTATTCACCTCAATCAAATGGCGTTATTGAGCGCTAGAATAGAACTCTGAAGAAAATGATGAACGCAATGTTAATCAGTTCAGGGTTGCCTCAGAACTTATGGGGGGAAGCTATCCTGTCAGCTAACCACATTCTGAACAAGATTCCACACAAATCTAAGGATCAAACTCCTTATGAAATGTGGAAGGGACGTAAACCGTCATACAAATACCTCAAAGTGTGGGGGTGTTTGGCTAAGGTTGAAGTGCCTCTATCTAAACAAGTTAGAATCGGACCTAAAACAGTTGATTGTATATTTGTAGGGTACGCACTTAACAGAAGTACTTATAAATTTTTGATTCATAAATCGAAAGTACCTGACATGACTGAAGGCACTATGATAGAATCAAGGAATGCAATATTTTTTGAAGAAATATTTCCTAGCAAAGGAAATGAACAAGTGACATCTTAAAAGAAACCACATGTAGATGCTACTGCGGTTCAATCTACACAAGAAAGTGTAGAACCAAGACGTAGTAAGAGAGCTAGAGTAGAAAAGGACTTTGGTCAAGACTTCTTCACATACGCAGCTGAAGATGAGCCCAAATCCATTTCTGAAGCTCTATCTCGTCCAGATTCACCATTCTGGAAAGAAGCTATAGATAGCGAGATTGATTCCATTATGCAAAATCATACATAGGAATTGATAGATTTATCAAAGGGTTGCAAGACCTTAGGATGCAAATGGATCCTTAAAATAAAATACAAAGCTGATGGGTCAATAGACAAATATAAAACTGGTTGGTGGCGAAAGGCTTTAGACAAAAGTAAGGGTATAATTTCTTCGATACCTACTCACCAATAACACGAATCACGTCTATTCGTGTGTTTATAGCGATTGCTGCATTGCACAATCTAGAAATACATCAAATGGATGTAAAAACGGCCTTCCTAAATGGTGAGTTAGAGGAAGAAATATACATGGACCAAACAGAAGGCTTTATAGCATCTGGTAATGAGAAAAAGGTGTGCAAACTCGTGCGATCATTGTATGGACTTAAACAAGCTCCAAAATAATGACATGTGAAATTTGACAATACAATGATGTCAAATGGTTTCCGAATCAACGAGTGTGATAAATGCGTGTATGAGAAAAATACACTCAAGGGATTTGTCATTGTCTGCTTCTATGTAGATGATATGCTTATCATGGGAAGCAGTAATGAAATAATTGTTGACACTAAACGGATGTTGAATCGAAATTTTGACATGAAGGACATGGGTATAGCGGATGTGATACTTAGAGTCAAAATTCAAAGAACATCTGATGGAATTGCATTGTCACAATCTCATTACATTGAGAAAGTGTAGAGAAAATTCAATGCATTTGATGATTCACCAGTTAAGACACCCATGTATCCAAGTGTACACTTTAGTAAGAATAAAAGTGAACCAATGGCTCAATCTAAGTGTGCAAGGGTTATAGGGAGCATAATGTACATAACCAATTGTACGCGTCCTGACATAGCGGGTTCAGTTAACAAATTGAGTAGATACACGAGTAATCCAAGCAATGAACACTGGAAAGCATTAAGAAGAGTGTTGAGATACCTGATATACACTCTTGATGTGGGGCTACACTACTCTAAGTATCCAATAGTACTTGAAGGGTACAGTGATGCCAACTGAATATCTGACACAAAAGACTCGTTCTCCACGAGTGGATACGTATTCACTATTGGAGGCGGAGCAGTGTCATGGAGGTCTACAAAACAGACCTGTATAGCCTGTTCCACAATGGAATCTGAGTTTATAACTCTAGATAAAGCAGGGGAAGAAGTAGAATGGCTTCATAATTTCCTTGAGGACATTCCATGTTGGAACAAACTGGTCCCTACAGTGATGGTATATGGTGACAGTCAAGCCACAATTAGAAGAGCTCTTAATGATATGTACAATGAAAAGTCAAGACATATCCGTAGGCGACACAACACGGTGAGATAATTGATCTCGAGTGGTGTAATGTCAATTGACTACGTGAAGTCAAAAGACAACATAGCGGATCCGCTTATAAAAGCAGTTAATCAAGATCAAATGAATAAATTGCTAAAAGGAATGGGGCTAAAATTCACAAAATAATGAGCCAAAACAGTGAAAACTAAACCATGATGATTGGAGATCCCAAGAACTTGTTTCAAAGGGACAACGAAACTTTAGATGTTCAAGTGAAACTTGGTACCTACCATTCCTTAGTAGAGCTATTCTACCAAGTATAGAACCCGGATTTTGGTGAGGTTACGTCTTTTGACGTTTAATGATTCCTAAAAAGCCAAGTAATGGCTGGTTGAGTATAACGGGGTACTCAAAATAGGAGATCACCTATGTAAGTGTGAAGTGAGTGGCCGCTTCAAAGTAAAATACTTATGAATTCAAAGGGGTCCATGACCGAAACGGATCAAAACGTGAGAACAAGGAGAATGCGAGACATTGATGCGTTCGCACTATTGTCTAAGTATATGCTAAGAAGGAGTAGTTCAAAGACATAATGTCTACTAAGCCACCGGTATACTCGATAGTGTTGGACTACGGAAGGTTCAAAGTCCCAAACTACCTATCCGGATACATTAATTTTTTCACGAGGATTGAATTGTGTGTCTGCATTATATAGGTGCCGAATTCCACTCATGTGGGGATTGTTGGGGAATTTAATTGTTTAGTAAGGATTAATTAATAAATTAATCACCAATTAAATAATAATTAAAGTGAGTGAAATTAGTCTCACATGTGGGGAGAATTAAATATAATAAATTAGAATTCTCTCTAACAGATTCGACATGTGATACATTGTATCTGATCGACAGTTTTATGTGTGAACACAGATATATGTGTGTGAACACAGATTTGGGTGTGTGAACACAGATCTGTGCAAATCATACCATATGTGGAGTGGTCTCTGACACATATAAATATGGTCATTTGCATTCATTCTAAACACATAAAAAACACAAAGCATCTGCATTCAAAAAGTATTTGCATCTAGTAGCGATCTAGTTCTCCATTCTCCTTAGTTCGCCGGAGTTCCTGCGATAGCGGTGCTGCTTCGCCGAAAACGAGAAGTCGTTTCACCTTTGGGGAAGATCCGCCAAGATCGGAGCACTATCGAGGCGTGTTTCTTCTTGCGGGAAGAGTTCTACTCGACTCGACTTCACCCATCTCTCAAGACGTTCAAGATCCAAGACTTAGATCTGTAAGTAAAGATAGAAGATCCTCTTCTTCTACTCTCTTTGATTATTGTAATTTTAATTTAGTATGCCCCTTCTACATTTCTACCCAATTATTATAATAGTGATTGATTGGTGTATTTATAAACCAACATAGATACGATGTTGGAGAGAGAGCCGAGGAAACAACAGTCTAATGTGTGAAGTGTGAAGTCCTAATTCTTGATAACATTTATTCTTATTAATAACTGTCCTCGAATATTGAACAATATTGAGTTAATTACGCCAAAAATCCCCACCTTTTCGCGGAATGCAAATTAGTCCAAATTTTTCAATATTTACAAATAAGTTCTCGACTTTAGGTTCGTTTTGCAAATCAAGCCACCGGGCAGCCAGAGGCCTTCCCGGTTACTGACCTGTTCATCCTTTTCCACGTCACCTCTCCAGCTGTAATTAAAAAAAATAAAATAAAAAAACGTCATCGTATTTAAGATTCCCAAAATCTGAGAGAGATCGCTGGGAAGAAAGAAAGAAGTCACGCCCTCTTCACCGGAATTACGGCCACTCACTTCTCGCCGGATCTGCTGACGACAGCCACCATCGCGCGCCGTGACCGTCGTTTGTGTTTAAGAAGTGTAGGTTAATGGGATTCACCCAGAAGCTGTATCATCCCCAATATCATCGCCATAAGTCGTCGGCCTTTGCAAAATCTCCAAAAACGCCTCAACCAACGCCATGACTACTCATTCCACAAACGATAATCAATCAATACCTTGATAATATCAAGAGAAATCTCAAAACAAATCCAAAAAAAAAGAGGGATTTTGCAATGGCAGGTATCGAAAGGGTGTTCGGGGAGTTTCGGATATGAAGGAAGGAAGCATTAAAGATTGAAACTTGGGTAATGAATTTGTGGGAAAGATCGATTATGCACCATTTCTTGTTGGAGGGAGAGAAAAGAAAAACGAGGAGGAAAGGAAAAGCAATGGAGCGCCAAACCACCAATGGTCTTGGATTAATGGCGGCGGTTTAAGGCACCAGCTGTTGCGTGTATATGTTGACCAAATATTGGCACCCCTACAGCACACGGACGACGGCGTGCGATGGTGGCTGTTCGCCGGCTGATCCAGTGAGGAGCATCGCTGAGCGCCGGTGGATTCCGATGCACTGAGCGGTATGACTCCTTTCTTCCCCAGCTTGCAATTGTCGATCTCTCTCAGATTTTTGGAAGTTTTTTTTTTTTTAATCTGGAGGGGTGATGTGGAAAAGGATTGACAGGTCAACAACCGCGAAGACCTCCAGCTGCCCGGTGGCTTGATTTGCAAAACAAACTTAAGATCGAGAACTTATTTGTAAATATTGAAAAGTTTGAACTAATTTGAAATTTGCGAAAATGTTGGGACTTTTGGTGTAACTAATCAATAATATTTATGTTGCTATCATCTTTCATTTATTACTTTTTTTACAATATTAAATTGAGATAATTAACAAATATCATTGTATTTAATTATATTTTATTATTATAGTATTTTATTCATCTAATAATAATAATATAAATTATAAAATATAATTAAAATGAGGTGATTTTATTTTTCTGGTTGAACCCAGATCGACCGATCCGGCAGGTTGAACCTCGTACCGATGGTCTAGTGAAGACACCGATTTGGTTATAAAATATTGTTTACGGCGACCAAGCCATTATTGCCATGGTCGATCAACCTGCTGCTGTTTGGATTTTTCTAAAAAACAACCTACTACAGAGACTACCAATAACCACTTGCTACTGCTGTACAAGAAGATCCTCCCTCTATCCAGCTTGATGGCTCATTCCAGATTGATCAGCAACACAGTACTTTGAATGTTTATTTGAGTGTTGATTGTGATGCAGAAGTTGAGCGCTCCAGATTGATCAGCAAAACAGTACTTTGAATGTTAATTTGAGTGTTGATTGTGATGCAGAAGTTGAGCAAGATGCTCCTACGATGCTGAAGCAGGGCGATAAACGTCCCAAGCAGGAGGACCCTTCATCAAAAGTTGATTTGCCCCCCCGGGGACACGCCGTGTCCCCATGTGAACACAATCCTCCCCTCTCCATATTCTATTTAAACTTAGGTATTGCTAGGCGTTTAAATTTTAAAGGAACATGGAAATTGCAAAGGGGCACGGTGTCCCCGGGGGCACAAGAGCCTCACTCTTTTTTTTTCAAGAAAATGAACTTTCATTCCAAAAGGGTATGAGAAGTACCCTAAATTACAAATAAAATACAGACAAAAAGCCAAATTCAATATCACAATAATCTAAACTATTTCTGATTTTCAAGAAGCTCAAAATCAATTAGAGTTACACAAGAAAACTAAGAAAGTAAACTGTTCAATCTCTGTAACTTGATTCGTGACTGGCGTTTTTTAATAGTGAAGAAAGGAGTGGATGCTAGAAAATCAAAATTGATTGATCCTTCTTTAATTTATAGTGAACTTGGTTGCATCTAAAAAAAATTGGAGCTAATTAGATGATTATGGTTGATATTTATTTATTGTTCTAGTTTCATTCTCTCGCCTGTTCGGACTCCTTCAAGACTGCCTATTTGGTCTCTCTTGCTACATATTTACTATACTTCTCATTGTACTTATGATTTCGGATGTTCTATCACATGTTGGAATTATTTCTTTTATTACATGCTTAAATGAGTGACAAGTACGTGGGAAGAAAAATTTCAACATTTTCCCCTATGATTTATTTTCCTTTTAAAGTATAGATTTTACTACATCCTACGTGATTGATAATTTACAATAGGAAATGTAACATAAAAATTGGAACTGCTCTTTTTTTCGTTGTTAATAAGATTTTACCCTTATTTAGATTAATATTAATGACTTGACTTCATCATCCATCATATGCCCAACAAACTCCAAAAGGAAAATAATTAAATGAAATTAGTTAGCTTATTAAAGAACCCAATTGAATATTTTTGTTTCTGCCACGTCTCGTTGCTATCGGCATTAAGTGCCGCCGTTAGAATTATTATTAAAGGATTTAGTTATATATAATCCCTCCGTCTCAAGTAATGAGGGCCAGAGCTCTGACCCTTATTACTTGGGACGGAGGGAGTATATAGCTTAACAAATGATCATTTATTATATATATATATATATATATATATATATATATATATATATATATATTTTTTTTTTTTTTTTTTTCATTTCTCATATACTATAAATAACTCCATTTGTCCACATAATATCTTCTTCAGTTTCTTCTATAACTTGCAAAAAGAAAGGTGATGAGTTTATTGTAATTGTAATGGAAGAAATATTAGTTCTTATAAGATAAATTATGGACAAAAGGCTTACTTACTAAATTTTGTGAGAGGAATAACAAAGTAATAAACTTTATAATGAAAAAGATAACGTGAATTATTTTATGAATTATTATTTATAATGTATAGAAAAAAATTATAATATTTTTTTAAAAAATGTGATAATACCTTTTAAAAAAATAATGACAAACAATAACGTAAAATGATTTTTTTGTGATAAGATCTCATACAAATCTACCCTTAGATTATTACTTTTAAGAATAATAAGAATTAATTATATCATTCGGTATAAAAGTAAAGATTTATGTGAGATCTACACTTTTAAATTGCTTTGTAGCATTATGTCTAGTAACAGTCAAATATCATGTGAATTTGTGCCTGGTCATTTTGGTAAAACAATTCTTAATCTTTTGTATGGTCGCATTTCTATTTTTATCAAGTTGAATCCAAACAAAATAATTAATTATTCAATATGGGCTCATACACAATACTAATACAAATATTCAATACACATTAAATATTATATCTCTTGATTCACTATCCATATAGTATAATATTATATTTTTTAATCTATGCAAAAAGCAAATCTAAACTTTATCACGGAATAAAGAGAGTATATGTTTATATGATATATATGGTATATGATATGTGTTATAATAACTGTTTAAATTATTGACAAATGTGTAAGAATTTAATGGTCATTTGTTAAACTATAATATTTTACTAAAAAAACATGTATTGAAATACAAAACGAAACACTTACTTCCTCCGTCCCACGGTAAGGGTAGTTTTTGCTTTTTGGCACGTGGATTAAGGAGTATTATTATTTAATGTGTAGTGGGTAGTTGTATTAGTGAGAGTATGAGTCTCATATTTTAATTGTATTAGAGGAGATGAGTGGGTCCCATGTGTGTAAAAAAAGGAAAGAGGACCATTTGGGTGGGAGGATCAAAATGAAAAAAAGAGATCCTTGCTGTGGGATGGAGGGAGTATATAATAGATCGAACTGCCTTGTCTATTTAAGGGGCTTTTTGATTGATGATTATGGAGGTAAGGAAATGGAATGCGAAAGGAAAAGTATGTTTGTTTTAATATATTACATCCGTCCATCCTTAATGTATCAAATTGCTTTTTGCACGTGGATTAAGGAGTATTATTATTTTATGTGTAATAGATAGTTGTATTAGTGGAGGGTGTGAGTCCCCTATTTTATTTGTATTAGTGGAGGATGTGGGTCTCATAGTCAAAAAAAATGATAGATTAAGGATATACGACCCAAAATGATTAAATGAATAGATTGACCGGAGGGTGGAGTATTTTACTAAAATAGTAATTTTCATTTCCAAAAAGTAAGTGAGGAGTCCGTCATTCCCCCCACTAATTTGTTTTGTGAGCTATAGGTTTCATTACTACCCATATAAGCCCAAACCACATTTATTAACATATTTTTAATGAAATAAAATTTTATTAAAGTTAAAAATTATTATAATAAAATTTTTTTTATTATTAATAACAAATGTATGATAAAATAAAAAATAAATCAATTCCTAAAAAATTTAACCATACTAAACAACAATAATCCTAATGATACTCCTTTCCTATTATCCAACCAAACAAGAATATAAAATAAACTCATTATCATTCTCTGCCTATGCTATGATATTCATTCCCAAATCATTTCCACCGAACTAACGGTCTGTGAGTAAACAAATTTAAAAAAAAAGCCTAAATCTATTCATTTATTAAAAATACTGAGCTAAGCTAAGCTTTTAAATATCGGAGTGATAAACCTCCCTCAATTAGCCTAATCTATTTCCACACATAGTAGAAGGTAGTAGAATTTAACAACTGATTAAAGCATTAAAAAAATATTTAATTAGAGTACTATATATTATAATTAAATTATTTGAATTGGAGAAAATTTGATGTAAATAATTGAAATGATGTTATAAGTACTCCATTTTTTTTTTTTTTTGGGTTGACTTGAGATCTCTATTATAACGATGATAATCGTCTTTGTCCTTGGACTTAACAGTCAAATTTACTCACATTTGTAATCTATAAAAATAAAAATAAAAATTAATCTTTACCTATAAAAAGGAAAAAAGCACACGCACAAACACAACGTGGACACCAAATTCAGTGGAATATTAAATTTTAGGGATAAAAAAGCATTGGATCAATCAAGCTGGCAAAACTATGATTCCCTCAAAACAGAATCAACAATAACAATTATCTTGCTGCATTTAATCATTCATATTCACATTCAAAAGAGTTCTATACGCTTTTTATACAAAAATAATGGAGTAATAATTACATTTTTACACACATAATAATTACAATTAAAAATCATATTAATCAGTGAAGAGAAAATTAAAGTAGGGCAAAAAAGAGAGAGAGAAACGTTAATTAACCTCTGTGCAACGGCGATCGATCTTGAACAATAGCCTTCGGATTCTTCGATCTGTGGAATTGCCAAAACTTCGTCTTCGCCGCCGACGAGCTGACGTCAGCCAGCCGGAAATCCGACGGCGCTCCGACGCCGACGGATCTGGATCTCGTAATCATCTTCGCGAAATGGTCGATTTTCTCATTGCTTTCTAACCTATCGCCGTCGTTACTAATAGAATCGCCACCGTCGATCTTCTTCTTCGTCTTACTTCGTCTAAAAGCCGATAAAAACGACGACGTGCTGGAGGTGCTGGAACGGAGGAAGGGGAAGGCGAGGGATCTGGATCGGTTGAGAGAGTGGTCGCCGCCGAAAGAGGAGGAGGAGGAGGACGACGAAGATGAGGCGGAGGGGAGGCAGGGGCAAGGGCGGGGGTTACCGCAGTTGGGGCAGAGGGTGACGAGGCGGTCGCGGAGGCAGAATGGGCAGACGCCGCCGGTGCGCCGCCGCTTGGAAGGGTGTTTGGGGCATTTCCAGAGGTCTTCCTCTTCCACATGATAAGCAGCAGCCGCCATGGAGGGGATGCTAATGGAATCTTATCTATAAATCAATGTGTTTGAATTTCTAACTGTATGTGTTGTGTGTGTGGTACATATGGGATTACGCACAATCTCACCATTTTCCTCTCCTTAACTGTCCTGATATTAATATCTGCATTAACATTAAACTAATTACAAATCACTCCTTTAACTTTCGGTTTCTTATATTTTTGGTATCATTGAAAAAATTGACAGATTATTGTGTTACCCTGGTTATATATGACTCAGTATCACATTAATCGTTGGATATAAACAAAACTAAGTGGACCATTGGATGAATAAAGATAATAACTGTATAATTACCTATTCAATCAGTTTTCTTTTCCATGTTAGCTCATTTAGTATTTTTGTTTAAATATTTAGTTTTTTTAATTTTTGATTAAACTTTTAATAAAAATAAATTTAAAATTGAGTACACTTACGTTAATATCTCAAAAAAATAAAATTCATTAAGTAGATAAAATATTAATTAAAATTTATATTCATTCGATTAAATTATTTTACAAACAATTTATAAGAGGAATAAACAAATAAACTTTTTAATGAAAAACAGTGTCTAATTAAAAAAGAAATATTTTATTTTATCAAAATGAAATTTGATTGGCAAAAACACTTATGTAATCCGGGTTTATATGTAAACCTTATTTTCACATATTACTTTAGTATATTTTCACGTATTACTCTTTATATACATAAATTATTACTTTGCTAAATTAAAAAAAAAACTCTTCAAATTCTTGTATAGTCTGATTTATCAATTACTCTCTCCGTCCCATAGAAGTTGGTATAATTTTTTTGGGCACAAAAATTAAGGAGGTATAATAATTTAATATAAAGTGGAGTAAAGTGAATTGAAAGAAATAATATTTAATGTGTAGTGGTAGTTGTATTAGAGGTGATATGTGGGGCCCATGAGAATAGATTAATTATTTTTTGTGTGGGTCCATGTATTAAAAAGGAAATGTGTCAACTTTAGTGGGACAAACCAAAAAGGAAAGTGTGTCAATTTCTATGGGACAGAGGGAGTACTTTTTAGTACATAAAAAATTATTTTTTAGAAACATGAATTATTATTCTTCTATATAAAAATTATTACTTTTCATAAAATAATTTTTTATATATTAAATAATAGTTTTATAAGAGAAGGTTTACATGTAAACCCGCTTTACACGAGACTCACTCATTTAATTATATTAAATCATAGGAATATGACAAATGCTTGTGTAAACTAGGTTCATACGTGTACCCTATTTTTATTTATTATTCTTTGATACATTAAAAATTACACTTTAAAATTTTAAACTATTACTCTTCTAAATGAAAAATTACTCATCAAATTATTTTACACCCTGATTTATTGATTACTCTTTAAAGACATTAACTATTACTATTTTAAATACTATTACTCCTTAAATTTTTTTATATTAAAAAATAATTTTAAAAATAGGGTTCACACGTGAACCTAATTTACATCAAACTTACTCTATGAATATAACTTGATTTAAAAAAAATAATATGCATGAATAAGGTTCTTAAAATAAAGAGTTGACATCTTATGCACCCAGGTGCACACGTGCATTCATATGTATATATTTTTATTAATAGTATATATATATATATATTCTTAATAATTGTATAAATTTTTTCATTAAGATTTTCATTAAAAAAAACTAACAGAAAATTTGATAACAAAGTATATACAGTTTTTTATATATTTTTATTCATAAGTGTATTAGTCTTTAAAAATGGGAGCACGATAAATCCGAATACACAGAATAATTTGTCTAAAATATCTTTAATATAATACTCACTCCGTCCTCTTTAAAGAGAATATTTTTTCCATTTTGGTCGTCCCACCCAAAGAGTACCCTTTTCTTTTTTACACACATGGGATCCACACACACCCACTAATACAATTAAAATATGAGACTCACACTCCCACTAATACAACTACCCACTACACATTAAATAATAATACTACTTAATCCACGTGCCAAAAAGCAAAAGACCCTCTTAGTGAGGGAAAGAGGAAGTATATAATATAATATACTAATTGAGAGTTCCTTTTAGCCTACGTGTCGCTTCTAGAAGCCTTCGTAGTGTCGTGTCAAATTGTAATTTATTTGAATTAATTTAATTAATTATTATTTATTTAATTTAATTTAATTATTTTGAAATATAATACCTTTAAATTTACAACTAAAATATAAATATTTAAAATATTTTATATTTATTTTAAAGAAATTTCTTAATGAATTCATATATAATTAATTTTAATATTTGATTGATAAAGCTTTTAAATTTTTTTATTAATAAAAATTTATATAGATAAGTAAATATATTTATTTTCCCAAATAAGGTTCTCCTCCACACATAAATTATTCTATGAAAGTTTTTCTAAGTTTCAAAAAATTAACGGTATGTGATTTATTTATTTATTATTTACATTTTAAATTATATTTCTTTTAACTAATTCGTGTATTAAATTTATGTATAATTATTTTAATTTTCAAATTTACATTCTAATAAGTATCATATGGTTTTTATTTTTAAATATAATTTTTTAATTAATTTTATTATTATTTTTTGGTCATACATATATAATCATATTAAATTAAATTCTTTTGAGTTTTTTTTTTATATTTTTTTCTTCGACTCTCAAATTTATGACATATATTTCTTGATTTTTATTAATTTCTTTATATTTTAATTAGTTCAGTATGATTTTTTATTTTTTTGTATAATTTTATTTATTTAACTTTTTAACTCTTTTAATTAATACATATTTTAAATTTATTTAATTTTACATAATTTTATTAGTATATATAATAAAAATTATTATATATTTTTTCAAACTTCTATTTTTAAACTATTTATGTATAACACAATTACAAAACGATTTAGTTATTAAATAAAAACATATATGTTTTAAACAATTTTATTCCGACTTTTGTACTAATAAATTATAAATAAAATTTAAAAGGAATAAGAAGTATGCATCTTTTAAAAAAAAAATTTCGTATTTTAAAAATAATCTAATTTATTGTTATTTGATATTTAAAATAAAAAAATTAAAATGAAACAATATGCTTTAGAATTAAAGTGACATTCAAGAAATAATATATATATATATATATATATATATATATATATATATATATATATATATATATATATATATATATATATATATATATATATATATATATATATATATATATATTTAATTGCCACTTCTTATGTTTTGAGTAATTTTTTTTCTTGCATAAATTATGACAAAGATTTGTATGAGATCGTCTCACATAAGGACTTATGTGAGACGAACAAAAAGTGATAACTTTTATAATGTGAAGTGACACTCAATGATAACGTTATTTCATGAATATTCTTTTAGTTTTTTTAATTTAAAATTGAATGTAGATCTATTCTATTATTAAGAAATATATATATATATATATATATATATATATATATATATATATATATATATATATATATATATATATATATATATATATATATATATATATATTATAAATTTTAAAAGTTATACATATATGAGTGCACACGATCATCCGAATGTACTGGAGATCAATTCTATTTATTCCTTAAATACTGAAATATTAAAAAGATTATAGAAAATAATTTTAAAAAAAACTTAGAAATATTTGTGAAAAAAATATGAATATTTACGCCGAATGCACTGAATATCAATTCTATTTATTTCTTAAATAATGAAATATTAAAAAAATTATATAAAATAATTAAAAAAAATGTAGAAATATTCGTGAAAAAAATATGAATATTTGAGCGTAAATATTACTCCTATAAAGCTAAATAAATAGATCACAATACGTGGGGCATAAAGAAAGAGTTGGATGACGTGGCTAATGAAGAAAACTAAAATAAAATTAAGCACGGGTAATAGCCGGTAAAAGATTTAGGTAATAGATGACCAAGGTCACACCAGTAATCCCGTGAAAAATTGGGAGAAGATTTAACAATAAACTAATTACAAATCGCTACTTTAACTTTCGGTTTTTTTATATTTTTGGTATCATTGAAAAATTGGAAGAAGATTTCCACTATTTTGACATTAAGAGTAGGTTTGTTTTGAATTTTTAAATTAAATAAATTAGTACGCGAATGTTTGTTTTGAATTTTGATTTTGTAATGTGTTTTAATAAATTATTAATTGATGTGTGTGTAAAATAAATAAGAAATTATAAAAAGAGAAAAAAAAATTAATGGATTAGAATCACGAGATAAAATGTATGAGATGAAAGGGTCGAGGATTAATATGTAAAGACTAGTGGGAAACCGTCTTACATGAAGAGTTTTGTGAGACGGATAAAAATGATAATATTTTATCAAAATATGATATTCAAATTTCAAATTAATAAATAGTAATGGTGGTGTGATTCATTATTTTATAAATAATTTATAATACAAATAAAAAATGTTGATATTTTTAATAAAAAGTAATATTCCAATATCTTTATAAAGAAGGATAATTATTTAAGAAAGTTTAAAACTGGTCTCCATTTCACTTGCCCACATTAAATTCTATGTGTGTGTATATAGGAAGTTTCGAAAATATGATATGTATTGAATGAAATTCACATGTGCATCCTAATTTACTAATTATTCTTTAATAGATGAGAAAGTATTGCATGTACTTGTACCCACAGAGCTAGTTTCGTGAACCAAAATTCAATTTTATATTCTTAGTATAAAAACTATTACTTTGATTTTTCGGGAAAAAAAAAAGGTCAAATTTTAGTAGAGTGAGACTCTTGTGTACCCGGGCGTACATATCACATTCCGTGCGCCTTTGTAATTTTCATGCCCCTTTGCAATTTAGACTCTTAACAATACATAGATTTAAATAGAATTTGAGGGGGAGGGCTGTGTTCACATAGAGACACGGAGTATCCCTCCATGTCCCCAGGGGCGCAGGAGCTTTTGCCACTTTAGTATTCATAATATTTCAATGACTTTTTCATTAAAAAATAATACAGTAATTAAAATGTATATTCTTTATAATAAAATGTTATACACTTGAACACCTTGTGCACTTAGTTGCACAAAAGACCAACTCTTAATACATGAAAAATTATTCTTTAGAGATAAACTATTATTTTCCGAAAGAAAAATATTACTCTTTAAATTCTCACACTCTGATTTATCGATTACTCTTTAATATATTAAAAATTAATCTTCTAGAGATAAACTATTATTAATATTCTAAATAATAAATATTACTCTTTAAATTTTGATATGTTGTATTTTTTATATTTTTTATTGAGAGGATTAATATCTTTTATTAAGAATAGTATTAACTATTAGTTCATCTCTCTCAAAATTAATTTTTCACATATTAAAGAGTAATTTTACAAAATTAGGGTGTACCTGTGAATCTGGCAGGGCCCAGAGACTCCCTCTAAATAAAATAGAGGGGTGCATATTGAAAACCTAAATATGTTTTATTGGGTACACTTGCAAGAGATCATCTCATGTAAGACCATTTTTATGATTTCTTAAATAGTTATCACATTTTATCACAGGTATTATCAATTTTTATTAAAAACGTCATCACTTTTTATTTATAATATAAATTATTCATAAAATAATTCATAGACTATTATCATTTTTCATTAATTCGAATATCACTTTTATTAAACTTATATCACTCCTTATCTATCTAACTAATATTTTTCCGTAAGACAACATGAAACAAGTGTTTCACGAATTTATTAGATTTAAAACAAGCATAGCCTAAGTGGCCAAGTGTTTTCATGTTGTCCAAAATTTCTTTGTCATTTTTGGTGGGTAATTGATAAGTCGAGGCAGGGAGAGTACAAAAGTTTTAAATATTTCCCATTTAAACGACAAATAGGAAAATGTATAATAAGTTTTTCATACGAGAAAATACTAGTGTGAAATGTCTTATAATAAGACTTTAATGAAATGAATAAGAAATGATAACAATTTAATAATAAATAATGATAAAATTTTGTGTGAATCGAGTTCACACGTAAATCTTATTTTTATTAACTAATTTTTAATAAATAAAAAATTACTCTTTAAAGAGATAAATTATGACTCTTCTAAATAAAAATATTACCCTTTAAATTCTTGCACACTCTAATTTATCAGTTACTTTTTATTACATGAAAAATTATTTTTTAAAGATATGAACTATTAGCCTTTTGAATAAAAATTATTTCTTTTCGAAGAGTAATTTTTTATATGCTAAAAAATAATTTTAAAAAATAATGTTACGTGTGAACCTGGTTCACACAAGACTTACTCAAAAGTAATACTCAAATTAATAAAAAGTGATACGGATAGTAATGAATTATTTCGTGAACATTCATAATTTAAATAAAGAGAGATAACATTTTTTAATAAAAAATAATTATTATTTATAAAATATAAATCCAATCTCACGTGAGATGGTTTTCATTTAAGTGTTGCTGCTTAATCGTCTCTTTTAATGGATATAAGTAAGTAATATTTTTAATAAAAAATTATAAGATTTCAAAATACCAATTTATTTAATAAAAGTGATATATGATCGAAAAAAAATGAAATGTTCCCACATAAATTTTAGTATAAACCTAAAATTAAGGATAACACTTGTGTGTGCCAGTTCCAAATCTTTCAAATATTGTACAATTTAATATTAAATGTCATACAATTTAGAAATTTTCATAATTCAAATAATAATAATTGTTATTATTTTATTCAAACATTAATATCCTTCATATTTCATCCGACCTTTACATTGAAAAATCAATACCTTTATAAATTAAAATGAATATTCTTTAAAATAAAATGTCATATCTTTAGACACGAGTGCACAAAAGACCAAACTCTTAAAATGAAAACACAACCCCCCCCCCCAACCCTTAAAAAAGAAAAGCAAAATTTTATTCTCTTACACATCAAATAATAAATACTCCCTCCGTCCCAACTTCAACTTCACACTTTTCGTTTTGATCCGTCTCAATTTTAACTTCACACTTTTATAAAAAGAAAATGTACATAACTAATATCACTCTAATATACTTTAATTTTAAAATTGTCATCACCTTTTTAACAAACATAATATACTTTATCATTTATTTATTACCCCAAAATACCAAATTACCTTCAAAAGTTACTCAAAAAGTATCTTTTTTTAATTTGCGTGTGTACAGTAAATATGAAGATAAAAATGGGACAGAGGGAGTATAAAAATAGTGCAGAAAATCCTATACAGTTTTCATGGGTCATTAAATTTTTTAGTCCAATTGCGCCCACGGGAAGATCTTAATCATTAAATTAATTTTAATTTAATATCCACAATTAAATAAAATAATATAATTAGTTTTTATTAGAAAAAAACTAACCACCTAAGCCTATAAATCTCCCTAAAATCACCCAAATTTTTATGTATTGCCCCTACAATTGAAACTAATAATAATAATAATAATAATAAATATAATAATAATAATCTATACTCCACATATACAAAAACAAATTTGAAATTCTATTTATATCTTCAAATTTTCTCTATCTTTTCAATTTTACTGTATTTAGAAATCATTCAATTTTAATATCAACCGTTTATTTAATACTTTTGATCTCAATCATTGACATATTTATGCCAATAATAATTTATTTTATTTTTAATTAATAATATAAACTTGGTAAATATAATAAATATTTTTAGCATATTTCATTAATTGTGAATCAATATATTAATTTTAAATCAATATATCAATCAATATTCAATTAATATATTTCAATTTAATTAACATAAAATTTATATTTTGATTTTATTTTTTCTTAATATTCAAATAATTTATTTAAACTATTTAATTTTAATTTAATTTGATGCACAAGTTTTTTGTTTAATATATTTTGATTTTGATATATATACTTTAAAATACATCTTAATTTAATTTAATTAAAATTAATCTATTTTAAATTAAAATATTATTTTCTTTAACTGATCAAATTTCAGAACACTTTTTAATAGTTATCTAGACCTGCGAGAATTAATAAATTGTTTTAAAATATATCGTAATAATTTTTTTTAACTTTACGGGCACGAGTAGGAGTAGAAGGATATGAAAGAAATATATATCATACAAAAGTATACGTTTGGTCATTATGAGGTATGAGATAGAGTTCTAAAGGACAAAGTACTCACAAGTTACAAGTAATAGTGATGAAGAGCATGTTTGATACAAGAGTATGGATGACAATGAGGCAGTCTATTTTTCAATAACTGTTCTACAAACCCTATTAGGACGGCTACACGAAATTCTAAGCTTGAAATGGAGTATGTGTAATTTAAGAAAATCCTATTATAGTTTGGAACTGGTGTGATTATATGTATCGAGTATCCACGTGTATCCGTTTATACATAAATATTGATCTTATAAAAAAATAAGCGTACAACATATCATACGATTTAATTAAACATTAAATATTACTATATTTTTCAATACACTATCTATTAAAATATTATTTCTTTTAATCTACGTGCAAAAAGTAAACGTAAACGTTAACATGTGATGGGGGGAGTATATATAAATAAGCAGTTTATTTCTAAAATACATAAATTTAAATAAATAAATAAATAAATATATATATATATATATATATATATATATATATATATATATATATATATATATATATATATATATATATATATATATATATATATATATATATATATATATATATTAGTATGTTTCCCCGTGTATTACACGGGTTATATTTTTTATAATATAATTTTTTTAAATGATCTTTACTTTGTTGTGTTAATTTCAATGTGTGTTGATGTAATATTATTTTCCTTTTGTTTTTCATGTTTGTATATATTTATCTTTACTCAGTGTAATTCTATGTTTACCTTTAAATGATATATTGTGTAACTGAATTGATATAAATGAAAAGTTAAATATAATCATATTTATATTATCTGTAAAATTAATTACTGTAAATTTCTAAAAACCTCACCAAACACAACATTAATTGTACTGACCAATAAATTTTAACTATGGTTAAATAAATATTAAATAATACAATATGATTTTTTTTACTATGGTATTCATATTAAATTACTTAAAATAAAGTATTAGTAATGTTATTAAAATTATAAATAAATAAGAGAATATAAAAATTAAAATTTAAAATAATAAATTATTTAAAATAAAATATTAATTATAAGATTAATGTGAGATTGCTACATACACAAATCTTATTGTGGTAGTCATAATAAATTACTTAAAATAATATGACATATTAAATAAAATAATATTTGTAATATTATATTAAATTATTTAAAATTAAACATTAATTGCAAGATTAAATAAAATATTAATTAAGAGATTAATATTCTTTCCAAACCTTTTTGTTTTGCTATATAGTATTTGTTTCAATACAATACTCCTTCTTTATCAATGTTGTCCCATAACTTTTGTTTTAATTATTAATTTTTACATGTTGATTTTGTCTCAAAATAGTATTTTTTACCTCTATAAAACTCATAAATAAAATTGATCATTTTTATGTTAAAATGACCATTTTAGAGAAAAAGTTAAAAGTTATGGGATTTTTTGTAGGTAAAATTAAAATTTTTGAGACTATTTTGAATAAATTAATTTTGTATGAGACAATTTAGATTCTAAATTCTTATTCTTATGGTGGCACATGTCTACTTGATATGGAAAATAGAGTTGGTAATGATATTGAAATAAACATTAATCCTTTATTCTAGAAAAATTTGAAGGATAGAATCAATAGAATTAAAATAATCATTCATAGTTTCATAAAAATTACAATAATCTAAATTTGCAGTTATAATAAAATTTATGGATAAATCATAAGTTCTTCATGAAGCAATAGGTTTTGTTTCTTAAGATTGATCATCTTCAACTTCTACTTGAACCATCCTTTTATTCGTGGCCGGCATTTGAGTCTGATCCAGATCATTATCTTTATCATCATCAATAGTCTCAAAGTCAACCAATTTACGCTTTCCTTTTGGAGTACTAATTTTATTTGAAAAAAAAATTATTCATGGAGGATCCTAAAGGCTGTATGTAAGCATAAAAATAACATTATAATATAACAGTTAGAAAATGGATGGAGCAAATCACCATAAATGCATTTTTAATTTTGAACTTCAATAACTTTTTCGCTTTTGATCTATTCGTTATAACCTTGATCATAGTAGGATCTGAAGATACTTTCATCACAGTGTATACATTTCATTGACTAATTATATTTCTTTCAGAGATATGGAATCTAAAGATGAACTTCGAACCAATAAGAGTGTCAAGCTCTTTAGGAAAAATATGTGAATACCTTCTCAAGATTTGTAAATATGTGAAAATTTGATTAAAGCAATTCTATTCTTTATAGATGTCAGTATATGAAAAATATAAAATACCTTCTCAAGATTTTCAATGAGTTCGGCTGCTGTTTTTTCAATGATTGACCTAATTTCTCTATCAAATACTATAAAGGAAGTATTTCCAGTTTCATCGACAACTTTGAGATGAATTTTATATTTGTTGCAATGAAAAATAACTTAATTAAATTTTGTTTTTCAATTTTTAAAAGAAAATAATAAATTTAAAAAAAATGTTAATCTTCCAAAGAAAAAAATAAAACTTACTGTGGCACAGATACTGATATGTCTTGCTAACACTTCTCACAGTAAGGAACTCCAGATTTATCAATAACTTTCTTGGTGCATTTGTTACATCTATTATAGTATCATCCATATTGAGTTTGGATCCTTTGAGCATTTGCAATAACAATTCAATAAATTTCCTAAAAATTCCTGAAGAAAATATAAATTAACATAGGTTAATTGAAATGCATTTTAATCTTTGTAGCAAAAATATTTTAAAACAAAAAAATTATAATGGAATATTTACATCTTTGATGTCTTGAAATTCTACAAGATAGATCACTTCTACATCTGGTGTAAATTATTCAAAGACGAATTTCTACCAATATGATTTATATGAGACTGTCCAGGTAATCTATCATAGCCTATTAAACTCATGCTACATTTCCAAAAGTATAAATTTTAAAATTTATAGATACATATATTTTTTTAAAGTAAAAAATCACTAAATGTAATGTATAGATTGAACGCGTACCTCTTTCGAAAATCGTAAACTTCTTTTATATCTTCATTAATTGTAATCCTGATTGCATTCCAAGAATTTGATATGTTTTTTTCTATAGCATATTTCAAAGAAAGTTTGATTTAAATTTTTATATAATAATAATAATTATTATTTTTAAAACATATCTAAGAAATTAGAGGACAAATAATAAATTATTAATGGATAAATATATTAAAATAAACATCTAATGACATCTAAATACATACAAAATTATACATAAATAAAATGAGTTTTAAAAAAAATATAACTCTATATTTATTGTTGATTTTGACATACTCAAGAACAATAATAAGTGTTTGGTTTGGATTGTTCTTCGTGTACTGCATCAATTGTCTTGCATATTCTCCCCACAATGTACAATTCATGATTGTGTGTCTTAAATTGATGTTAAAATTTTAATTAACAAAAAATATTAAACATAAAAATTGAGTTAAAAAAATATGGATAAATATTTTAAAAGAAACTTACTATTCATCTTCGAGCTCAATATCAATTTTATCTGTAGGCTTGCCCCTTGCACTAACACAAATTATATCTCTTATTTTTACCACCAAAGCAATTATGTCTGTGGATATTGTCATTGTAAGAAAAAATAGAACCAATTTTTTTAAAAGTATAATTAGTTTCTATTAAAAAATAATAATAAACTTTTAAAACATACCTATGAGTATTGTATCTCTAGTGTTGTCTTGAGAATTGATTGTATCAAAATCAATAAAATTCAAGCTAGTTTTTTTGGTTTCCAATAGCGAAGTCAATCGCACTAACATATAATTGTGGATGTTTAACTTGAATTCATGATTTGTAATAAGGACCGACCCAATATTTTCAGCAACACGGAAATTTGATATAATATATGTTGCCCCCTCACTTAATAATTTCTCAAATTTTGAGATGTGATTATGGCGGATTGTTGTTTGAATCTTCTAACCCTACACATATAATATAACAATAATTAAATAGAAAATCTTATCATGTTAATGATGTAAAAGTTGTAGAAATATAAAATATACTGTGTACATAAAGAATATTTCATCATTAAAATCAACTAAAATTACCTTTTCATCCATCATAATCATATCCAGTATGTTTTTTTGTCTGTATTATCAAGGTATGAAATTTAAAGCTTCAAGCATTTAACTTTAATTGACCAAGTGTCCTTTTGCATATAGTAATTAAATTACTTATATAAACTTAAAATAATATTATTATTTATTAATGGTAGGATTGCTAAATATTTAATTAAGATGTATTATTGGTAGGATTACAAAATATTAATTATTTTAAATTTAATAAACATTAATTGCAGGATAAACGTTGGAGCACCACATACACAAAATTATTTATCAAAACTTTATAACTAATCGATTGTACTATGCCTTAATTAAAATTTATATGCTGTTTTTTGTCTCTTCATAAATTTACCAAAACTTTATAACTAATCGATTGTATTGTGCCTTAATTAAAATTTATATGCTAAATATGGAAATAAATAATTTAAAATTCACATCAAATTTACAGATTAAATCAAAAATATTTAAAGTATTAAATTAAATTACTTACATAAACTTTCATAAGAAAATTACTTAAAATAATATTAAGAAAATTAATTAAAATAATATTATCACATAATACTATAAATTTACCAAAATTTTATAACTAATCGATTGTACTATGCCTTAATTAAAATTTATATGCTAAATATGGAAATAAATAATTTAAAATCCAATGAAAATAAATAATTTAAAATTCACACCAAATTTAAGGATTAAATAAAAAATATTTAAAATATTAAATTAAATTACTTATATAAACTTAAAATAATATTATTATGTATTAATGATAGGATTACGAAATATTTAAATTAAGATGTATTATTGGTAGGATTACAAAATATTAATTATTTTAAATTTAATAAACATTAATTGCAAGATCAACGTGGGAGCACCTCATACACAAAATTATTTATCAAAACTTTATAACTAATCGATTGTACTATGCCTTAATTAAAATTTATATGCTAAATATGAAAATAAATAATTTAAAATCCACACCAAATTAATTATTTTAAATTTAATAAATATTAATTGCGGGATCGACTTGGGAGTGCTACATACACAAAATTCAAGGAACAACGTGGCGCCGCCACCTCACAATTTTAAAAAAAATTTTGTCAAGCACTTATAAATTAATAGTATTAATAATGATATATAAATATATATATATATATATATATATATATATATATATATATATATATATATATATATATATATATATATATATATATATATATATATATATATATATATATATATATATAACTATAGCAGAAACTTTTTTGATGATGTGTCGTCTCCAGAGCGCTCTAATGTGACGTGTAATTTTTTTAATTTTTTGGATTTTTAAAACTTTTTTAATATTTTCCTTATTTACTTTTAATTAACATCCTTATTTAATATTTTCTTTTTTAAATAATAAGTTTCTTATTTTTAATAATGATTAAATTTTTAATATTTTATAAATTTATTTGAGTATCATTAATTAATTACTAAATCTTTTAATGCAATAAATTAATTAATATCAAATTAAATTATATATATAAAGGAAAAAAAAGAATATTTCATATAATATTCTCTCTCACCCCACCTATAAATAAAACCTTTTAGTTATTCATTCTAAATACAAACATTCGATTATCTAGGAGTTTTCTTCAAGTTCCTTTAGAGATTTTAGAGAATTAATTTATGAAAGTATAAAAATTTATTTCGATAGAGTGAATTAAGTAGAGATTCGATTTACCTCTAAAAAATTGATTCAAGTGTTCTTCAAGAGGAAGAGAACTGATTCAAGTATTCTTGAATCGATTTACCTTTTAAGAATATTGATTTTTCAAGAGAAAAATAATCGATTCAAGTATTTTTGAATTAATTTACATCTTAAAAATTGATTTTTCAAGAGTAAGAGGATCGATTCAAGTATTATTGAATCGATTTACATATTAAGAATCGATTCTTCAAGAGGAAAAAATTGATTTGAGTATTCTTTAAGATCTACCTCTAAAATATTGATTCAAGTATTCTTCAAGTGAAAGAGGATCGACGATTCAAGTACTTTTGAATCGATTTACCTTTAGAGAATAAGAGGTTAAAAAACTAATTCAAATATAGAATTGAACGCTTACTATTTATTTATTTTTCCTATACACTTATTATGAAGTATTTATTTTAGTACCATTAATTGCAATTAATAAATAAATTATTTGATATAAATAAATTAATTACTAAATCAAATCATATATAGAAACAAAAGAATAAATTGAGATTTTTATATATATATATTAATATTTATTTTAAACAAACAGTAAAATTAATGATTTATTACTAAGAGTTACATACGTTGATCATAATTGCACATAAATAAAAAAAAATACTAACAACTATATAAATATATATATATATCAAAGAGACAAAATTGCCCCTATGTGGTTGCATATTATTTTTTAGAGATACAATAAATAGTTTTCAATTGTATTATGTTATAAAGTAACATTTAAAAAGATATAAGTCAAGATTCTTTCAAATAATTAGAATATATATACATATATTAACTTTTTACATGATTTAATTATATGTTACATTATCAAAAGTCAAATGTTATAATTTGTTGCAAATTTTTTACATTGATAAAAAAATTGTCTAGCTGTAAGCAGTGACGGATGCAGGGGGTTATGGTTGTACCCCAACCCCCCAACCACCCTACCCCCACCCCTAATTTCTTTTTTTTTAAATTTTTTTATATATTTATATGTATAAATATTTGTATATTAATTAATTTGTATCACCAAATTATTTAATTAATACAAATTTATACACAATTCATTACAATTTTAATAATTTACACTATAAATTCATGATAATAATGTCTTACATTGCTTTTTACAAATAAAATTAGACGGTGTTACAAATAATTATAATTTTAGAGTGTTATTTATTTATTAAACAATTTTGAATATCAAATACTCTCTCTGTCACTCTAATTACTTCACACTTTTCTTTTGATTTGCCTCAACACAAATGTACATTTCTAAAAATGGTAGAATGCATCTCAATAATATCCATTTTTTACACATATGCCAGTAACTCTATACAATATTTTTATTAAATTATCTAAAACACATTTTTACACACATCTAAGCAACTTTAAACATTTTAAAACATTAAAATTAGTTTTTCTTAATCTTTCCATAAAAAAAAACATTGTGTTACTTAAGTGGATGGAGGGAGTAATATTTTTATAATTACATGTCATACCCCCGAAAAAAATTTATGGATCCGCCATTGGCTATAAGAAAAAAAAATCTCCTTAATTAATATTATTACGTTATATGACACAGATTATTTAATCATAAAAATAAGAATAATAATTAAATGATCCTGCGTAGTACGCGGGTTTCATAATAGTGTATATATATATATATATATATATATATATATATATATAAACATATATCTTATGGCTAAAATAAAAATAAAAATTTAAATATAAATATTAAATAATTGTGATACTTTTCGTGCAACGCAGGGTAATTGTTGAGCATTTTCTTTACACACAATTAATCTCCAAGTATGAAAGATGTTATTATAGCTTAGATAAGCGACCAAATTATATATCTAACCCAAAGGACGAATTATTATTAATTCAATTATAAATTAAGTTAATTTAGACTTAAGTTGGAAATAATGATTGGTGGAATAACTATTAATCTACTAAAAATAATAATTAAATAACAAATAAAATAATGCAAGCAGTAGGGAATAACGAAAGTTTATCAAGTGTGAGAATAAGTAGTCCTAGGATAATCCGATTTTACTCATTAATCTCCCTCTCATGCATATTGTCGACTCTGCCTTGTCGAATATGGACGCGTCACTAAATCATGCATATCTACTCTATAGACACAAGTAAATATACGTGTAACACGTGTGAATAACCTTGGAGTAAGAGATATAATTTCACCCACCTTTCTAGGTACATACTATTAGTATCAATAATTTTTCCGGCCGTATTGATACTCTAACTCGATATGATCTCCCTTTATAGGTACGATAAAATTAGCATCTTTATCCTACTTATTAACCCGAATTCAATTAAATTAATAAGCATCTATATATGATGGTTCTAATAAGTTTCGTAGTCCCCTCATTTAGAATCATAACATGGAATTCTGTTCAGTGGTGAACGCGCTCAATCAACAATCAAGATATATATATTCAGACTCTATATAAACAATTGAAGATGTACAAAATCGTGAATATGAATTAAGAAAGTATAATTATATATAAAATAAATCACAAGTAGTGTTGTGCGGATGATACACACATAAGTTCAATTAATTCGTAAAACTTTCATAAACCCTAGAACTACCTTAGCGGTTCTAGCCCATGATGTTGCGAAGAACAATCATGGTAGTTGGATAGATCTTACCCATAGTTTGGAAAATTACAAGATAAATTAAGATACGAAGTAAACCCTAGATGCGGGCGTCGTCACGTCTCTCTCCATCTTGAATCTTCATAAGGTTCTCCACTTGATTCGACAAATGAATCTCTACAGCCCTTCCTGATGGAGTTAGGGTTTGGATGTGATGTAGGATGGATGTGGTATCTAACTCCCTTCTCTTGGATGCCAATAGTGTTCCTTTTATACTTGAGACTCTTCCAATGGATCTTTCCTGGGCTTTTTCGATGAAAATTCGCAGATACACGTACTGGGGTGCAAAAATGTGCGGAACAAGAAATCCACGATGCCGTTCGACCAAAGCTATTCTGGTCGAACAACTCGCCTTTTGTCGAACGGTGGTCGAACAACACGCCTGTAAACTGGATCATCTTCCCTCGCTGTTCCACCGTTGTTCGACCAGAATGAACTTGGTCGAACAACTCTGGTTTGATCGAACGACACCTCTGTGCACTGAACATCTCTGCCACGCCATTTGACAGTTGTTCGACCAAGATGGTCTTGGTCGAACAACTCCAATCTAGTCGAACGGAACCTCGAATTTCATGTCTTCCAATTCTGAGCACTTCTAAGTCGTTTTCCTGTGAAATTATGCTCAAACAACCTCAGTCGCACCTAATCCATGACTTTTCCAAACATATCCCGATTCATTTCGATTTAAGATCAAATTGTACTCAATTCTCATAAAAATCCGAGTTTAAATCACGTGAATTTCAACTCTCAACAAACCCCCAAACTTACATGTTGCTCAACCACAGGCAACGAAATCAAAATAAGAGGCAAGAGAGTGTTAAATTCACAAAATCAACAAAACATGCATAAACTATACTAACACATGCTGTCATATCAATACAAAATATGCATCACTACATCATACTTTTCATTCATGTATAAACACCAATCAATCACAATACCCATCAAAGTGCTCAAGTAATCTAGCTCACTAGGTAGGTGTTTACTCTAGTTCTCAAGTGTAAATGATGTACACTTAAAGGGTTAGTATATACGCTCATATTCAATCCACACATCCATGTAACCATAAGCTTGACAAGAGTCTCAACAATTAACCCATAATTGTTTCAATACTAGGATCACAAAGGACTTGCTTTTTCAGTTGTAATTTTGGCTCTTTTATAAAGGTAGGAGAATATAAAAAAAATGACTAATTCACTAATAGAGAATTATCTTGGAACTTTGCTTTTCATCAAACTGCTTATTTTTTTCCTCCATCTTCATTCTCATGAACTTTTGATTCTTCTTTCTCCTTCTTCACTTGGAGGTAACATCTTTCTTCTTTTTGAACATAAGGGTACCAGTTTCAGGCACTACCCCTCACAACTGATGACGGGGTACCAATCTCGGGCACTACCCTCAAACACGATTTTAACCATAAATTTTCTTCTTCTCTTGCACTTCCACCAATATCTACTTTCTTCTTTATTTTTTTTAATATGGGGCTTTCAATCAAAGGCTTGCCAAAAGTTTAAAGGCTCAACGGGGCTTCCAATGATCTTAATATGATAAGAAAAAAGTAAAATTTGGCTAAGTAGGTCAATAACACAATAATGACCTACGATCATGTCCTAATATCTATCAATCATAAACTTCAATTAAGACTCCAAATCAAGTTCTAGAGTACGAAAATATGAACGATACTCACAAGAATAAACTATCATGCAATGATGTAGCATGATTTCATTAAGCTCGATTTCCTTAGCACTTTTCAAAGCATGCAATCAAAATTAATTTCTACACAAACTACAAGTACTCATATAAACAATACAAGAGGAAAGCATATATATATATATATATATATATATATATATATATATATATATATATATATATATATATATATATATATATATAGTAACAAATAAAAATAAATTATTAAATCATATATAGTGGAAAAAATATTTTATATAATATTCTCTCTCTCTACTTATAAATAAGACTTTCTGATTATTCATTTCAAGCACACATTCGATTTTACAAGAGGAATATAAGCTTTCTTTAAGTTCCTCTAAAGAATTGATTTATGAAAATATAAATGTTTATTTCGATAGAGAGATTCGATCAATATCTAAAGAATTGATTAAAGTATTCTTTAAGAAGAAGATGATTAATTCAAGTATTATTCAAGAGGAAGATGATTGATTCAAGTATTCTTACATATAGAGAATCGGTTCAAGTATTCTTTAAAATAAATAATAGATTGAAAAACTGATTCATGTAGAGAATCGAAAGCTTTTTCAAGTTCTTTAAATTCAATAATTATTTTATATTATATTTTTAATATATTACTCAACTTTAGCAAATAAAATTATAATCGAGTTTGTAAATATTTGTTAATTTTGAATTATGAGTTTTATTTATGTTCCTCTAGAAAATCAATTCAAATCAGTATAAAATTTTATTTCGATGAAAATAAAATTGATTATTCTAATTAATAATCAAATCAGTTAATTTTTTTAATAATTAATGTATTTAAATAAAATTTATATATTATGCTAAATATTTTATAGTGTGAAGATTGTAATTACACAAAATAGTTATATAATAAGTATCATATTTTTATTTATATAATTTGTAATATTTAAAATTATTATATTAAAATAATAACTCAATTATTTAACTTGCACCACTAGAATACTTCACATAAATTTTCTAATCTCAAATTATATATTTAATTTCAGAATCACTTAACATAATATACTTTTAAAAAGATCATGTAACCTTCAAAAGTTAATAAAATCAAACTCCATATTTTCAGTGTCAGTGCTAACTAATATATCTAGGAATAACAAAAGAAATTCAAAACTAAATTTGATAAGTCTTGCGAGTACACTTTTTAAATTAATTATCATTTTCGTGATATACATTAGTACATTTTTTAAATTCAAACTCCATTTTTTAAATTAATTATCACTTTTATACATTAGCTTTTACGTGATATATGCGATAGTATTATATTTCGTTTTTTCAAGAGTCAAAAGTTATAATCTGTTAAAAAATTTTATATTGATGAAAAAAGTAATATCAAACTCAACAATATATGTTTGTCTAATTATAAAGAAAATCACTTAATGTCGAATTATCATATTAATTTGATTATTTAATTAAAAATAATAATTAAATAATCCCGCAAAATACGCGGGTTTCATATTATATATATATAATGGGTAATGAGATATATTCTAATACAAAAGCACATCTGGAATGAAAAATATCCAAAACTCACCTAGTCCCTATCAGTTATTCTTAAATACACATTGCAATCCACTTGCCAAAACGAATAGTAATAACACACATTTTAACAGCCTTAATGAAACTAACACACACACTTTAAAAGCTATAGAGTGGTGCTATTGTACATGAGATGTTAACATACATTTGAACCCATAATCGTAAATGGGTCCCATTTGGGTCACTTATAAAAAAAAATTTAACCCTGAAAATTTTATTCTCATCTACTCTAAAAATTCATTATCATACTCTTCTTATGTAAGGAGATAATATATAAACTAATATAGATAATAAGCAAAGATATTTTTGGTACAACATAAACCACTATAATATTAATGCTCCACTTTCTAGTCAAATATAGAAATAAAGGGAAAAACACAATAAACTAAATAAATATGCAGAAAATTTTGAGGAATCACAACCAACAATTTTAACATAAAAAACCCCTCAAATTGAGGATAAAAACCATGAACGTGGTTAAAAAACAATCCACTACTCCTGCCAGAGTATACAATTCAATTTCATTATAAATAGAAGAATGTCATCTCTCTATCACAATTAGAGGAATATTAGTTTCTCCATCACAAGTAGATAAATACACAATAACAAAGGGAGACGAGAATAAAAAATAATACAAATAGAATACATGTTATTCGATTCTCGTTTCACCTCTTGGAGATGTTTCCAGAAAAACCACTCTGATTAATATGTGATTTGAAGAGAAATGGTGAACAAATGGATTCCCATAACAGATAGCTTCTCAAGCACATTTTTCCTCCTTCCCCTCCTATTTCAATTCTTGGCGCATATACACTTCACTGGAGGAATAGAACAATTTACTATTAACCCACCATGTGGGTTATTCGTTGAGCCATTAATTAAAATCAATTCAGCCATCAATTTAATCATTGTCTTTGTCTTGGCTTCTTTTATTACTTTTTCTAGCATACTATATTGTGCAACCCCAATAATTCTCCCCTCCTCCAAAAATTTATTCTCCTAAATTTCTCCTATAAATTGCAGCGATTAGAAAATAAGAATTAAAAGTGAAAAATGAAATTGATAAATCAGGAGAAAGTAATTAGGCGAGTTAGGAGAGAGAGGAAGCGAGGGCAGAATTGATAAATCTGAAAATTTGAGCGGTTAAAGAAGAGGAAGTGGAGGCAGTTCAGAGAAAGAAAGTGGAGGTAGAATTGATATGAGAATTTTGACGGTGATTTCCCTCGTCGATGGTGTCTACGACATTCTGCGACGACAAGCTATTTTTTGGTGTTCTTCCCCATCACGCATTTTTTTAAAATTTTTTTGTTACTTCTTGCCATTACTAATTATTTATGATTTCTATTATTTTAGAAGATTATTATGCAAAAGGTGGTTCGCCCACCCAGGCGCCCCCGCACGCCGGCCTGACACCATGTGAATGAGGTTAATCATGGTAACTCAACCGATCAATAAGGCTTACTCCCACAAGGAGCCCCCTTAATTAAGAGATTACTCCCACGCTGTAGGTGAGATTCGATCCTTTGTCATTATACAAGTTGTTCCCTTACTATTTTAGAAGATAACAGTAAGAATGTCATTTTGTTTTGAAATTTAATTTTTTCAATTCCTCCCATTATTATTTTTGAAGACAGAAATGATTTGTTCTGGAATTTAATTACCTCGATTCCTCCCATTATTATTTGTTGGAAATTTGGTTTGGAGATAAATAAATCAATTAAATTGATTATTTGACGACCAATTTATTTGAGTGCTATAAGTTTAATTTTTGAAGAAATTAAACGGTGTATGATTAATACTCATTTCACGTAGATGAAATAGTGCATTTGTGACCTCAAAACCAATTGTTTGGTGAGTGAGAATTAATGCACAAGTTGAATGATTGAATATATTTTATGTGGGTGTTACAATATTTGTTCAAACATTTGAATCCCACATAAAAGACATTTATGTAGCCAACAAAAATCAATGTCATTATGGACATTTATGTTAGCCAATATAAATCAATGTCATTATGGAATATTAATGTGGAAATTATTCAAGTATTCAGCACTACATGAGAGCCATAACTATAGGCTTTATGGAGAATTAATGTCTTTTTTTTTTACTTTTGGACCAGTCATCTAAGAACTAAAATGAAGGAGGATCATTCGAGTGGGCTCGTTCCAGATGGAAAATCGAAAGGCAGGAGTTGGATCGGGATGGTGCTTCAACGAGGATAACTGGAGTAGAGATTGAATTAGGGCAGCTGCGGCGATCTGGCGGAGTTAACAAGGAGATTTGCAGCAAAACGTGTTGGTTGGAAAAGTGTTGAGGAATGGTCTCCGCAACAAAATCGGAGTGGAATTTGATGGGTGTTCATTCATTTCTAACACATAAAAATCAGCAGGGAATACGAGTTTGTCTACCTGAACGAGAACATCCTCAATGACTCCATCTAGGTATGTCTGGCTTCGATCAGCAAGCTGGATGATAACTCCAGTCTTTTTCAACTCTCCCACACCCAACTTTTCAAACACTGATCGAGGCATCACATTAATGGACGCTCCAAGATCCAACATGTCTCTTTCCACCTTAAAACTCCCGATCTTACAAGGAACCACAAACATGTCAGGATCCTTGCGCTTTTGAGGTAACGTTTGCTGGAAGACAGCTGAAACATTTTCTCCTTTCAACCTCCTTTTGTTGGTGCACAGCTCCTTCAAGAACTTGGCGTATCTCGAAATCTGCTTAATCACCTCAATGAGAGGTAAATTGATCTCCACTTTCCAAAACACCTCAAGTATTTGTTTATCCTTTTCAGTGGTGTCCGACTTCCTAAACCTGCTTGGAAAAGGCAAATGCTTAATATTAAAAGAAATAGGGTCAAAAATTTTAACCTGATTTTTTTCGGGCCTTCTGACACTGATGGGTTTAGTGTCAGTGTTACGTTTTTGAACATCAAATTTTTTCGTCCCAAACTGATCGGTCTGATCCTCTATTGTTCCAGCAGGTTCTACATCGTCTTTTTTCACATATTGGTCAGGCTTTTTGGGAGGTACAACCTCCTCTAATTGTTTTCCACTACGCAGTGTAATGACGCTCACATTCTTAGGATTAACCTCCGTTTGTGAGGGCAACTTGCCACTGTTTTGAGCCTGCATCTGGCCTACAGTTGTAGCCAATTGGGTTACTTGATTTTCCAAGTTCCAGATTGACAATTGGGTTGTCATTTTCAATTCCTAGATGGATGAATGTGTCATCTCTTGGAATTTAAGATTGTTGGCAGTCATTTCTTTCATCATTTCCTCAAATGAAACTCCAGAGCTTGCCCCACCTTGTTGGCGATTTCCACTATCTTGAGGGTAATCTTGTTGCCTGTTCACCACTCTCTGCTCTTGAAACTGCTGTTGCCCCCTATTTCCTCCTTGTCCACTACCATACCTTAGATTGGGATGATCTCTCCAACCCTGATTGTAGGTTTCAGAGAAGTGATCATAGGGTCGCCCCATGGCGTTTACTTGCTCTTCATTGAGTGTAACCCTGCAATCAAGAATATAATAATCATTAGTTAAGCAATATTGACAAGATGGAGGGTTTACCCCTTTTTCTTTAGCAAGATTCTCCACAACAACTGTCAACTTGTTTAAAGTTTCCTCCAACTTAGAATCATGGACCTCCTTCACTTTTCTAACCGATGGATCACGCGTGCCAAACTGTTGAGTGTTGGCAGCCATGCTAGTAATCAAGTCTCTAGAAGCAGTAGGTGTTTTCATCATAAAAGCTCCTCTGCTAGCTGCATCAAGCATGTTTCGATCCATGATCGACAACCCTTCATAAAAGTACTACAATAGCAACTGGTCGCTTATTTGATGTTGGGGGCATGCTGATGTGAGGCGTTTAAACCTCTCCCAATACTCATGTAAACTCTCCCCTTGCATCTGACGAGCTCCAGATATCTCCTTACGCAAGACATCAACTCTAGTGGCCGGAAAGTAAGTTTGGAGAAAAAGTTTCTCCATCTCGGCCCACATATTTATCTATCCAGAAAGGAGATAATACAACCAATCCTTCGCCATGTCCTTCACTGTAAAGGAGAATTCCCTAAGCTTGACTTGTTCTGCTTTCACTCCGGTTGGTTTCATGCTCATGCATACAACCGAAAACACCTTCAAGAACTTGTGACGATTTTTACCTGAAAGACCATGGAAAGCAGGAAGTAAATGAATCAATCCTGATTTCAATTCAAATACAGTATTATCAGTAATCACAGGAAAGTTAATGCATAGTGGCTGATGGACTACGTCCGGATTTGCCAATACATTCAAAGTTTTTCAGTATTTGCAGCAATGTTTTCCTCTTCCGACTCAGATCCTACAATATCTTCCTCTTCTAAATCAGAAAATTCAGAATTCTCTTCTTCAAGATGAAGTGGATCAGCTGCAAGTTCAAGTTCGGTAAGGTTTCCGGTGGTTTCGCCAATGGACGAACTTATTTCCTTCTTCTTCCGGGACTCCTTCCTCAACTTTCCGGCAGTCCTCTCAATTTCTGGAATGTATTCAAGCTATTTTTACCAGAAGATCGAGTAATCATTCACAGAAAAAATTTCGAAAACAGGGGCCTTCTGACACTGAAGGATTCAGTGTCAGTGTAACTGAAAAATTTGAAAATTTCAGAAAAATTCAAAAAAATTCCAGAACCTGTAAAAATGCAGAAAAATATCAGAAACATAGAAATTTAACAAAATTCAATTTTACTTCCCGAGCAAATGGCGCCAAATTTGATAAGCTGTCGCTGGCCTACCAAAATAAATATAATTCCGATTCACACTAATACTTAGTACAATGGTAAGTACGGTTCGAACCCAAAGGAGTATAATGAATTTTAATTAAATCTACGATTTTCAAACATATAAATTAAATAGAGGGGGATTTTGTTTGTTGAAAATTGAAAGTAACACGAATAATAATTCAACTCAAATTTTAGATAGCAAAGTAGATTGAAAATTAATTAATAAAATTAACCAAGTGAGACAAACTTAGTTTAGGATGTCGATCCCCTCCCTTTTACTAAATTAATTAACTACAGAAATTAAACATCTAGTCTAACGCACAAACTCAAATTCCTAGATTGACGGTACGACCAATCAACCCGAATGTTCTTAAGTTTATCAATTAGGGTATTGACCACTAAGTTGAACTATCTATGAGTGACCCTATGGATTCGAACTCATAAACGTGTTAAAACTCTAAACATAGGATTACTAGGCTACGAAATCCGGCTAGGTATCATACAACCTAGATCCTATTACACCTAGAGGGAATAATCTCTATTTGTTACTTAATCCGATTCCTACAACAATTACGGATTGTAGCTCATGGAATAACATTAAGCGGTAAAATAATTAAATAGTTGATCAGACTAAATTAATTATCAAACAACAATTAAGAACATTAAAACATGTAATAAAATAAACTTGCATAAAAGATTCAACGAAAAACCCTTAATAATTAATCTAAATTTCAACGGGAGGTTCACGAAATCCTAAACTAGAGAAGGGGTTTAGCCCCGCATGTTCATAACAAAGACAGAATTAAAATAGAAAAACTGATAAATCTTGATTGTTCTTGAACTTCACGCCAATTCTGCCTTGGAGAAAGGGACCGATGGTGCTTCATTTTTCCTCCAAAATCACGTTAAACTGCTCCCCCAAAAATAAATAAAATATCCCCCATATATATTTGTGTCTTGATCCCTAAGTTTTCTGCTTGATTCTTTCCTTATTTCTCTCTACCAAAAATATCTCCAGGATCTCTTTCTTATCTCTTTTTTTCTCTTTTGATCGATCATGCAACAGATTTGGGAGAGATCCGATCCTAAAAATATGCTAGCTGATTTATTTCCTTATTTACTCCTTTAATAATCTGCTTCCACATCAATTCAAATAATTAAAGTAATTATCTCCCAAAAACAATATAAGTTAATATTAGCACATAAATATCATATAATTAAATCAATAGACTTGAATTTTCACTAAATAAACATGCTAATATATGACTTATCAGTCTCATACAGTGAACAACCTAGTTCTATCATCTCTTCATTTGCCGGTGCAACTCTTACAAGAGATGAAGCCGTTTTACCTTTGGGAACAACACGTCGGAACCGTGAGCACTACTGAGACATGATTGTTTGGCGGGTAAAGTCTTGGACTTGACTCGACTTAATTTACAGCTAACGATTTTCTTATTTGTTCTGGAAATCAGCACAACACTGTTCGTGCAAGAACTTGAAGTTACTGATTTTGGAAGATTAAGTTGGAACTGGATCTCAATACATTCCGAAGCTCAGATCCAAACTGGAATTCTACCTATTTGAGAAGATTGATAAGATTTAACAATTTGATAGACGTTCAAACTCGGCCGTGTTGAAACTGAAACTGCTCCAGAAAACTGATTTTTTTGAAGTTCTTTATCCAAGACTGTACTGGGTTCTTTCAGTCAATTCTTGTAATTTTTCAATTTGTTCATCCACTTTAATTTGCATTGTTTGATGACCAAAATTCCGATATTATTTTAAAATACAGCAATGTTATTTTTGTTCTTAAAATGATGTTGAAATTCATTATCGCAAGCTGCATAGATTATTGATAAAAAAAATCTCTGATGTTGTATTTGATGTTTGCTCTAGTGATAATATCAATTCCTAATTGTATTGATATTTCTACATGAGTAGTATAACATGCAATGAGAAGTTTAAAATGATATATCACTTAAATATATTATTACGATAAAGTATATTAAATCACAAGGATGAATTTATAATTATTCTTTTTAAAATTAAATTTAAATAAAAAAAGGAAAAAAAAAACCAAAAACATTAAAAAAAAATGTCGTAGAAAAAAACCGTAAACTGATTGTAATTGGAGGAGACCGGGTCCAACAAATTGATTTTTTCAGAACTGGCCTACCAAAGTTAATTATGGCCCTAAGCCAAATACATTCAAGAACATATCATAAAGGAAAATGCATCATTTACTGGATTGTTTTTAGAGTGAAGCTCTGTGTACCCGGGCGTATGGAGCACATTTTGTATGTCTTTGCAATTTTCATGCCCCTTTACAATTTAAACCCCTAACAATACATAGGTTTAAATAGAATTGGAGGAGGAAGGGTTGTGTTCACATGGGGGCACAGAGTATCCCTCCATGTCCCCGTGGCGCGGGAGATTTTGCCTTGTTTTTAATCACATTCGTACTCATCGTGGGAAAGGTTGAACAAGTGATCGTGCAAGGAGTACTTTATCTGTTTGCTAGCACAGCCAGCTTACAATTAATTCTTATTGTTAACTTAATTGGTCTCGTTATAGTTCCTTTAGGATTCTCTTCGATCTAACTTAGTATATCTAAATTTTTGTTGTTGTTAATGCTCATGTTATTTCTTACTGTGTTGGTATAATCTTGTTATGTAAAACCTAGCTTATAATATATGACCTCATTATATGCTCCATTCATACTAATTTCAACCTCACACTTTCTGTTTTGGTCTCATCCATATTCAACTTCAGACTTTCATAAAAAAAAAATTAATTAATATCCCTCTAAACATACTTTAATTTTAAAATTGTTAATATCCTTTTAACATACTCCTATATAACATACTTTATCATTTATTTATTTTTCAAAATATTATATTATATTCAAAAGTGAGTTAAAAAGTATTTTTTTTTTAAATTCCATAACTATAGAGAATGTGAAAATGAATTTATACGCTCCATCTAGCTTCTTAAGTTAAATGGAAGAGAGGACGCAAGTAAATCAATCTTTGACCGTAAATCTGATTTTATTTTGGTGGTGGGGTAGGAGATAATTTCAAGAAAGAGGACGGTGACGAGTGAGAATTATATTAGTATGATTTTTTTAAAAAAAATTATTATTAGGGTGTACACCATATCTTAGTGTATTAATGAATTAAGGGAAAGAGTTGTATGAGTCCATCTAACATAAAGGTTTACGGTGAGGCGGTCAGACAGTAATAACTTTTACAATAAAAAGTGATACTAAATTAATAAAAAGTGATAATATTATTTCATGAACAATTTATAATATAAATGAAAAGTGATAACATTTTACAGCGAAAGTGATATTGTTTTAGAGCGAAAGTGATAGCGATTTTAAAAAGTATAAAATGATCTCACGTGAGACGGTCTCACGCAAGACATACCCATGAATTAAAGGTAGTTTAGAATTTTTAAAAATATATTTTTTATTTATTTAATGATTTGTATAAGAGGTGTGTATTTAAATAGCCACATTTTAAATTGAACTTAAATCAGCTTGCTATTTATAGACTGATTTATTAATATAACTTGAGTTAGAGCTCAATTGCATGCTTCAACGAATTGAGCTAAATTGAATTCTCGAGTAACTAATTTATTTTGACATAGCTACTTTTATTTCATCGTTGTAAATAACATTATGTCATTATATTTGTGCAGATTATCAGTTTGATTTAATTAATAATTTTCTTTTAATATTGTGTAAAAGTAAATTTCGATTATGGATATATATTCGATATTAATGAAATGTTTGCCCTACTGCACAACCATCTTTTTGTTTATTTATTTATACATCTATAAATAACTATACTAAACAACTAGCAATGCATTTTATTTATTTATTTATTTATTATTATGAATTAATTACGTCAAAAGTCTCGACCTTTTTGCGAATTTTAAATTAGTCCAAACTTTTTAATATTTATAAATAAATTCCCATCCTTATACTCGTTTTGCAAATAAAGCCTCCAGGAAGCATGCCTAATGGCTGATGCCTAGTGGCTGACGTGTTATTTCTTCATTCCAGATTACATGCGCCACGTATATAAATTCTTTCACAAAGTCAAAATTGATTTTAATCAATCACATCTCTCTCCAAAATTTCCTTCTTTCTAAAAGAAAATTAAAACCTACCACCCTTTACCATTCAAACGTCGACCGTCGCCGACCACCAGCCTCGTCAACTGCACCACCGACGGACCACCGCGAGCCACCACCTGCTGCTCTCCAATCAAAGCAACTAGTTTCAAGAAAGTACAGAGGCTAATACAACATTCAAATCCAAAACAGCAACAATATTATATCCACCAAACAAGTATACAGTAAAGACAATTATTCATTTGCTTATTAGCTCTCAGGCAGACAACTCAAAATTTACAAAAACCCAAAACCCCCAAAACAATTACGGGCAGAATTGGCAAATCCCACAAACATGTAAGCAAAAATTCAAGAATTGAAAGTGTTTAAAACCTACCTGGTGCTTTCTTCGAAACATTGAACTTGTGGGCAGGTGAAGAATCGAGGAAAGAAGCATTATTTTAGTGTTGGATCATCGGTGGTCGCCATTACCGTCTCTGGGAGTGTGGTTTTGGTAAATCCCTCGAATGTTGGATTCACTGTAGAGGAGCAGGTGGTGGCTCACGGTGGTCCTGGCATGCTCGACTGGAGGGCAGCAGGTGGTGGCTCGCGGTGGTCTGTCTGTATCGCGGTGACGAGGCTGGTGGTCGGCGACTGCCGACGTTTGAATGGCAAAGGGAGGCAGGTTTCAATTTCCTTTAGAAACAAGGAAATTTTGAAAAGATATTTGATGATTAAAATCAATTTTGACTTTTCAAAGGGGGTTATAATACACGTGGCATGAAGAAATGACACGTAAGTCATCGGGTATGTCTCCAACTGACAGTGGCTTTATTTGCAAAACGAGTATAAGGTCGGGAACTTTCTTTTAAATATTGAAAAATTTGAATTAATTTAAAATTAACGAAAGATCATAACTTTTGGTGTAATTATAATAATAATTATTATTATTATCATTATCATTATCATCATCATCCAAAGCTTGGTGCCACATGCAAATTTAAGTACTTATACTCCTATACAATCCGATTTAAATGTTATATCTATGTATATTAAATGTTAAAAATCATCTAGTATAAAAATTTATAATGTTTCTTTGTTTTTCAAATTTTTTATTTTAGATAAATAATAATATCTTTTTATATTTCAATAGACACTTTTAATAAAAAATAATATGGTTATTAATTAAAATGCATACTCTTTGACATATAATGTAATATTCATGTTATTATTATAATATGTTGGAGTATACACGTGGAAGGAGGCAATCTAAGCAAGAGAATTGACATCATAACAAGGAGAGCAACTTAATAATAGAGGATAACAGTGACATAATATGATGATGTGGAAACAAGATATTTTGAGAGATTTCAAATTAGACCTAATTGTTATTTAGGCCATAAACAACTTTGTATCATTCATTTTAATTTTAGACAAATTATGTTGTTGATATTTTGAAGAACTTGTATTTTATAAACTAGTAAAATATACATATGTTATACGGGGATAGTTATTTAAAATGTTATGACATATTTTCTCCAACTGCAAAGGTTATTAATTGACTGTCCATAACAGGCTTTTTGATACGAGATACTGGAGCCTCCAAGAAATTGTCTGAAAAAAGTTTTGTAAAGTCATGATAAGCTAAATGTAGTATCTTTTTCTTAAACTCTTCCCACTTTAATCTAAGTTAAATTAATATTTTACAAATAAGATGTGATCTGAATATTACGAAGGCATACAAAACCTTAAGTTACCTTTTTATGTGAACAAATCATAAGATGGAGTTAATAAGAGTGACATCGATAGAAGGGATTTGATTTGAACCTCACTAAACTTTGATGAAGTCTCAGCATCAACGGTTGACATGTAGCCTTTCTTAGAACCAATTAGCTCTAGAAAACCACCTTCATAGAAAAAGAAAAAAAAAACACCTACATTTCACCAGGACTATCGACTGAGAAAGTCCATATCCAATACTCCCTCCGTCCCGGTAAAAGGTTTTTATTTCCTTTATATGCGTAGATTAAAGAGTATTATTGTTAAGGGGGGATTTAGATGGTAATATATTTACTTGCCAATTCAATATTGAGCCTTAATTCACTTGGCTTAAACAATACATTCCTAGGTTGCATTTAAAATGTTATAGGTTCCAATGTGAGTTTTATTCAGTATAAAATGAACTAATTAAGTGCTTGTTATGCATAAATAAGAATGATCCACTATTCCTTAAAAATGATATACGTACTTTGGCCAATAAAATTTAATCAACTAATTGCCAATAACTAATGGATAAAAATGCAAACAATTTGTGAAAACGTACCTAAAGTTTAAGTATTAATGTCTGTTTCAACTTTCAAAAAATTTAAAGAACACTCATAACTATGGGTCCATATTAAAAATATAAATATATTTAAGTTAATTATCAATACCAACAATAATCAACTTATATATTAAATCTACTCAATTTACACTTTTTAGATTTAATATTCCTACTTTTAACTTATAATACCCAACGTTCTATTGGTAAATTTGTCGGTATGGATATCGGTTTCAGATCCCGTATCAATTTCGATATTAGTATGAATATTGATTCCGATGTCAATACAGATTTCGTGTCAGTTATCATATTGGCAACCGGCGACAAGCAGCGGGCGGTGACAACTGGTGGGAAGGGGAGGTAAGAGGGGTGGGGTTTGGACAAATTTGTCTATTAGCACTAACTAAATTTACCAAATCCAAACTAATTGCGCATTAGTTCAGCCGTGATACTTTTCAATTAACTCTGTTAAATCATGCAAGTTATGTTGAATGTTGTCGTACGTTCACATGTCAAGCTACACCACCTACATAAGTTATTGGAGACTTTTTTTTTAAAATTTAATTAATAAAGAAAATTATAAGTAAATAGTAATATTTTTAATTTTATAATAGATAATAACACATATTATATTTCCATATTTTTTATAATTAATTTATCATTCATATACTTAATTCTTAATTGATGTACGCCAATTAAAATGTGTATTGATATCTCAAATTTATTAATTGTATTTGAATAATAAATTAAAATATAATCTTTCATTGTCCAAATGAAATAGTCACTTATTTTTAATATACTTTACACATATTCCACTATTTCTTTTTTATTTAACATAAATTAAAACGTATAAATCATAAATTACTATATATTCAGCTGAATTTAATATTCTTTTTTTTACTCTTTTCGTAAATATATCTTTTTTATTTCTTCATTATATATCTAATGCTAATTAACTTACACGTGTATAATATAATTATTAGAAATGCATTTAAAATATATTTTTTAAAATTAATATATTCATAAATTTAAATAAAAGAAAGTATACTTCATTTTAATATTTTTAATAAGAAGTAATGATTACAGTTATGTAAATTTATTTTTCAAAATTAAAATTATTTTATTTGTTCAATAAAATTTAAAATCGCAATTACTAATAATACTAATTTTCTTAATTAATTTTTACGTATGTAGTTTTTATTTTAATAGAATACATTTGAATGAGAAATCAAATTTAAAGAAGAGTTGAAATTTGGTGCAGCCGGATGCACACGTTTATTTATGTGTATAAATTTTTATTTAATAGTGTATAGTACGTATATGTTTGTTAATAATTGGTGCACTCGAATGCACACATTTATATATATATATATATATATATATATATATATATATATATATATATATATATATATATATATATAAAAGTTGGTGGATGGTGCACTCGGGTGCCCAAAATAATTTGCCTTTTAAAAAAACTTTTAACTTACTTCATTTATATTTATTTAATTAGATTAATAAATACAAACACTCTTATAAATTTAGTTTACATAATTTAGTATATGAACCCTTATTTTTTCTCACTCTAAATCATGTGGTTCCCAATCTAATCCTATATATCTCATATGTATTGATAGAAGTTTAAATTAAAGAGGGATCATAAGGTTTACACCGTAAACCCGGTTCACAGAAGACTAACTCGTTAATAAATACTCAATCCGTCCGCTTTCAAGGGTATCATTTTTCTATTTTGGGCGTTCGCTCCCAAGGTTCATTTCCTTTTTTATCCACACACCCACTAATAAAATTAAAAATGGGACCCACACATCCACTAATACAACTACCAATTACACATTAAATAACAATACACCTTAATCTCCGTGCCAAAAGTAAATGACATCATTAAATATGGACGGAGGGAGTAAAATTAACCAATGATTGATTTACAGATATAAAATAAAAGTTACAATTAACCACGTGATGCACATATACTTTTTAAGAATTTTATGTAAGAGAATTATTCTCCAAATATATGTAGAGTAGAGTTGGTCTCTTGTGTCCCTGAATGTACAAGTTATGTAAAGGTACAATATTTTGTTCTAAAGGATATACACTTTAATTAATAAGAGTACAACATTTTTTTCTAAATGATATACTCCATTCTTCCACTTTTAAGGTATCCATTTTACTATTTTTAACTTCCACTTCAAAGGTATCCATTTCCTCTATTTAGTAAAAAAGTACACAATATGACCCACCACTTCCCTCTAATATAACTACCCACTTTACATATAATAATAATAATATTCCTTGATCAAAGTGCAAAAAGAAAATGGATACCTTATAACCGGACGGAGGGAGTACATATCATACGATGTTGTAATCTGGAGTATGATTCAGATCGGCTCGGATTCTCTGTATCATTTGATACATCATTTATGTATTAATAATACATACTCCCTCCGTCCATTTCTAAAGTGTTAATTTTATTATTTTTGGCATCTGGTTCAAAGATATCCATTTCCCATATTTAGTAAAAAAATATACAATATGTCCCACAACTTCTCTATAATACAACTATTCACTTTACATATATATAATAATAATACTCTTTAATCCATGTGCAAAAAGTAAACGAACACTTTAGAACCAGATAGAAGGAGTACATATCATACGATGCTGTAATCTATAGTATACTAATTCAGAAGATCGGGTGTGGATTCCGATTACCACTTATTATTAACCAATATATTATTAAAAATTATTTTAATTAAAATAAAAAACTTAGAGTAATTTGATTCGATGGTGAAAGATTGACTCAATGATGCATAAATGAATCTCCGATTATGTTTATAAACTTATATACATATATGTATGTGAATATGTGTATACGAAAATTTTTGGGTTAGAATGTGGGGTTACCCGTGGGTGGTGTGGCGGGGGTGGAGGAAGACCTGGGCTGGGAGGATGGGCCGAACCCAAAAGTCGTCTCTGGTGTGAAGGGAGACTTCCTTTTCGAGTCGTCAAACTAAAGACCCAACATTGACTAATGGTCTAATAATTTTTATTTCCTCCTATCCCACCTTTATTCCATTAATTTTTTTTTTTCTCGTTGTATTAGTACAAATAAAATTTTTACCTTTAGAAAATCTTTTTATTAAATGCATTATTTATTGAAAGGTGGTACTGGTAGTGTGTAACTAACTGTATGATGTATTCTTCCGATAAGTATTGTTTTAAAATATTGAAAATTATTTTTTTAAATACATAGAGCTACTTTATTTATAAAAGTTCATTAATAATAGTAATATTATATTTTATGAAGGTTAATAGTGTCTATGTACTAGTTAAATGTATTCATTCACTTTTTCATGTGGATCAAGATGCGTAATAATTTAAAATGTACTGTGTTTAAGGAATAATATTTTAATGTGTAGTAGATTATTGTATTAGCATTGTGTTTAAGTCTCATATGTAGTGGACTGAATATAATAATTATTTTTTGGGTCTCATCTATAAAAAAAAAAAGAAAATTAATACTCCATTTTGTAAGATAAAATAGATACGTTAAGCTGTGATTGAGTTAATATTACTTTTTGTACATAAGAGTATTCGTCTCTTATACGTTGAGTAATTTTCTATTGTACTCCCTCAGTCCTAGTCTCTCATATGTAAAGTAATCTTCTATTGTACTCCTTTCGTCTCATTCATAAGTGCCCACTTGTTTTTTTTCACGCGAATTAAAGAGTATTATTATTTTATGTGTAGTTGGTGGTTGTATTAGTAGTGAGTAGTGGATTATATGTGGGACCTTTTTACTAAAAGAGAAAAATTGAGACTTTTGAATGTGTTACCTAATATAGTAAAATTGGGATCTTTTCGGGACGGAGAAAAGTATTAAAGAGTAATCCCTCAAGGTACGGAAGAGCTTTTTCACAAAAGAGTAATCTGTCTTTTATACTAACCTTCCATGATGCTAAAGAGTAATACTGGTTCTACTGTGAAATTGGTTTAATTTTCAGTTTTTGTGTTAATACATGTAATCTTATTTTTTATTCAAAAAAATTGCGACGTGTGATCCTTAAAATTGAAGATATTTCCTTTTACATTTTCGCCTTAAGCACTGCATTTGGTGAGTGTTTTGAATATAGAAAACATTCAAAGGATCGTTTCACACTTTCACGAAATGACTTTCGTTATATTTAACATTTTTAATTAATCTTTAATGCAAATGTTATAATATTTTAAAAAAAGTTATAACATTTTAATGCAAATGTGGTATTAATTAATAAAAAATAATAACATTTAAAAAAATGTGAACATCTATAATAAATAAATAACAAGATAGTCTTAAAAATAGTAAGTTCCCACAAAAATCAACTTACTATAATTAGAAATATAGAAAATATTTTTTTTTAAAAAAATATACATGTCAAATTGTTAATAGTGTCTGCAATGCTCTTGCCAGGATGGAGAGTTAGTAATATAATTATTTTTTGGGCAAGTCTTAGGTGGTATCTTCTCCTATATCAAATATTAGTGAGATGGATTATCCATTTATCTAATTTAATAATATTTTAAATTCCATTAAAAAATAATCATAACAAGGGCCGTGTTTGGGTCTTCAATTAGTTCACGCCCCTAACTCAATTTAGCGAATTTTGTGTTGCCTGCCATAATGACATTAATAAGTTTTTATTATTTTAATTATATATATTATAATTTTTATTATTAATCACTTTTAACAAAAAAAACTATTATTATCATTAATTAATTCTTTATTACATAGTTCAATTATTCTATTATCATTTTACCTTGATTGAGTATCACTTGATATTAAATATGTTATCACATTTTATTTATTATATGAATTGTTCATAAAATTTTAATTAAAAGCTTATCACTTTTTCTTTATCATGTATTATTTTTTATTAAAAATATTATCACTTTTTATTATTTCAATAGATTATTTGTAAAACAATTCAATTAGACGAATATTATTTTTCTTTGGTGATAATCAATTTTTGTTAAAAATATTATCATATTTTATCAAATCTATATATTTTTCGTGAAATACATTTTCATAAATAGTTATCACTTTTTATTAAAAATGTTATCACTTTTCAGTTATACTATAAATTATTTATTAAATAATTCACAGCACTATTATCACTTTTTCATTAATTTAATATCACTTTTTGTTATAAAGGTTATCACATATTATTCAGATTTTATAAATTTATAATATTTAAATAAAAAAGTAAATTAAATAAATAATAAAATTTTAAATTATTACATTTTAAAATAAAAAAAAATATATAATTATCTAAAAATATTATATATATATATATATATAGCTTAATTAATTTATTCTATAATTAAATTTTTAATTTTTTAATTTAGTAGCAACCAACCAAGGCCCTTAAAAAAATTTAATTGGATCAATGGAGGATCTGTCTCACGAGATAGGATCCGTAAGATGGTCTCACCCAAATCTTTGCCTTATTTTTTTACAACCAATCAAATATTTTATTCACTTTTTTTTTAAAATTTAAAATGTTACCTAAATTTTTAAAGTTTATAACATTTTTATTTTAAATCAATTGCACATAAAAATTATATTAAAATTATTCGTCTCTTTTAAGATCTTTAATTTAACATCCATACTACCAATATTAAAATTAATAAATTCTCAAATTTAAAAAAAATCTTTATTTAAACGATTTCTTAATTAAAATTTAAAACTATTAAATAAAAAATTTATAAAATATTAACAAAACTATTTAAATTAAAACTTTATTTTCCCTACAGAGTTTTCATCTCTTAATCCAGTCACTTCAAATATAAATATGAACTCTTTATTTAAAGTTATCTAAGTATTTTTTTTAAAAAAAGTAATACTTATATTTTAAAAAGCAATAATATTTTTTTAAAGCTTCATCACCCGCTTCATATAGATTATTCTTAAATAAATTAATAATTTGTAGTACTGTGTTATTGTTAAACAATTACACTACTTTTATAATTTATTTGAGAATGGAAAATAGTGTTGTTAACTATTTGTTATAAGAACAATAAATGAAATATAAAGAAGGAAAGAAGAATACACAAGTAGAGAGAAAGATAGATTTTTATTAACGGTGTAGTGTACGAATGTATCCAAAACCCTAATATTCTCACTCTTTATATATAGAAGAGTAAGGGCTACAATGATTAATAAATTCTCTTCCTACTTTAATAATATATATGGAGTAATATCCATATAAAATATTTCACAACACTCCTCCTTGAAAATTATGATGTTATGACGTCATATACATGCCTCTTAAAAATCTCGCTATAAAACCCTCTGGGAAAAATTAGTCGAGGAAAATAGTACATGTCTTATTCACAATAGCTGTCCATTAAAAACTTTCAACTAAGGAAATCTCGTGGGAAAAACTTAGTTAAAGAAAAGAATACAACTTAGTCTTCAGGATCCAACCCTCAGGATTATTTAGATTTTGTTTCTTCCCCAAGACATTTAGCTTGCATGTCTCATTAAAAACTTTCAACTAAGAAAACTTTCGTAGGAAAAAAACTTAGTTAAGGAAAAAAAAGTACATGTCTTATTATTTTGATGTGTTGCATTAGTTGTCTCATTAAAAACCTTAAACTAAGAAACCCAATGGGAAAAACTTAGTATACGGAAAAAGAGTACAACTATCGGTTTTCAGGACTCTTTTAGAAATTACCGCTCCCCCTGAAAACAGGGGTAATATAATGGCTAATCTTCAAAACAGAATTTAACGCTCTTCCACGATAAATAATTTAGATTTTCATATAAGCAAATACCATGTGTAATATCTCGCTGCTCTTCTAGAACACATAAAATAATTTGTCATATCTTTCATAATATATTAATTGCTCATCTATGCAACACAAAATTTATAATCTTCTAAAAGACTAGGGAAATGCACAATCCATAATGCCCATGGGCTATAAGTTTATTACATCAATTATCTTATCTTCGCACGAGTTTGAAACTTTTAACATTATGGAGATCATTTAATTAACATTCAAATCAATATGTCAATGTCACGTTGGTTTCTTATAAATAAACCAATATATTTTGTATCTACTAGATACTCGAGGATATGTTTAATTTCATGTAATTTCTCTTTATCCGAGAATCATAAAATCTTGCTAGTAAGTTCATCATAAATGCATATCAGACCTTATACAATTATGAGAACATGTGCTTTAAAAGCACAAATGGAGGGACTTCTAGCAAAAAATATTCTCATTATATACTTCAAGACATTATTTTTCCACTTCAAGGGATAAAAACGACAATTGACATACAACATGAATAGACATATCGAAAATTCATCTAAACAAACATAAAAAAGATAAAATGGTGCTTAAACTTAAAAATATTCGCAATCTAAAGGTTGAGACAACTTTTTGGTTTATCCAAGTTCTTTCATTCTGAAAAATCCGTCATCTTGGCATGAGTTAACTTATATAAATTTCTTATACATTCCCAACTTAAACCATATATATACACACAATTCTTGTTCTTTCTTCAAGAAAGAATAACAAATTCAAACGTAGCGCATCTATATTAAATGTTTCTTGGTCTTGCAATGACCGATATTGTAGTTTTAACTTGTATGTTGCGATATTTTATTCTCATCCAAATTGAGAAGATTTAATCTTTCGTGGATTTTCATGTAAATCATATAATGTTGTGTATTTACTACATATCTAAATATATTAAAATTATCATATAAATTAAGTAGCGAAACGTAATATATAATAGGAGAGTAAATATCATTTATATATTGGGCCTCTACAAAAACCCTTTGAGCTTTAATTGATCACCATTTTATAATTCATATGTCATTCTCGGAAAAATATTTATATTATTTCAAATAATATTCAAATAAATATTTAACGAGTTAAGCTCAACCTAAAATGTTTTATTCTGTCTTACCAAATATTCGTGCTTCTGGCACTTTGATATCAATATAAGTTCTGGATCCAGATTATTATTTAAGACCATAAAAGCAATCAAAGAGGCAATGTGTTGTCGACAACTTTCTATTTCAATTCATATTCTTTTCCCAACTTTTATAATAATTTCTATATTTCTATATTTATGTAACTAGATCCTCGTCATTTCCCAATACGTTTGGATCTAGCTGTTTTGCATACCTAGTATTTTGGTTATTTTGATGCACGTTCGAATTTACTGGGCATTTATCTTCTAGACAAATCTATTGAAGAGAATTTTCATAATAAAAAACAAACTCTTAAGATAATTTTACAAGTGACTAATTATTTTAAAATTAATTTTCGCAGATATTTAATTTTCAAATCATAAAGTATTTCATGCTTCTAGCATTGATACAATAATTGTTTAAAATATTGTGTCCCTGGGGAACTCTACTTCCAGTGGTTCATTGATTATAAATATAAGAGACTTTGTCATTTCATCATAATAGTTTAACAGTTTATTTGCTATTGTAAACCAATAATCTTTTGAACTTCTGATTCAGTCAATGTAGTGCAATAATAGAATTTCTCGGCATTCACATAAATATTGGGCTTAAATCTCCCCCTAATTTCGTGAAATGATCTTCATTAAATGTGTAATTAGCGTACTAGAATATATATATATATATATGTATATATATATATATATATATATATATATGTATATATATATATATATATATATATATATATATATATATATATATATATATATATATATATATATATATATATTGTTTCCCTATTTTGGGCTTTATAAAAATTGACAAATAATTATCATTAGAATGCCCATTGAAATACGCTATGGTGGTGATAAATAAATATTAATTGCTCAATTCAAAATTTGTAGATGGGAAAATGTTTAAGGCTTCTGGCAATGATTGAGCAACACTAGTTATAAATGGGGTATAATTATGATATGCAGGAGACAAAATTTGTGTTTAGTTATTCCAAGTTTCCCAAATTCTAGCATGCCCATTTATTCTTCAACTGATGATCTCCTCCTTAGACTGGTGATGGGTGGAAGATATATAGAGTGAATTGTGAATTTGGATGGAAAATTGATGGAGAAATGTGATGGATTGAAGATGGAAATGTGGAGAAGGAATGTGTTTGAGAAAGGTGTTGGAATTGTGTGTTTCTATTCCAGAAATCGTAAATTGACTTTCTAATCATGAAATGTAGTTTTTTTAAAACCATGGGAATCTTCTTCAATCTTCACTTAAACAGCTAGCAAAATTCAGCCGAACTCGAATCGAGTTGCTGAACTGGAGTTAAGTCGGGAATTTTTCTGGCGAGGGACTCTACGACTTGACGGAGCTCGAGTTGTGTTGCAGAACTAGACTTCGAAGAGGTCAAGTTGGTGTTTCAGGTTACTGTAATTGACTTCTTGCAAGGTTGACCTTTCGAACTCGACACGTGCTTGGAATTGGACTCCACTCGAGTCTAGTTCTGGCAATTTTCAGCATGTGATGTTCATTCCAACTCCTGACTTTTTTTTGCTCCCTTTATCATTTGTTTTAAACACAATTTGATCATTTTCAAGTTTTGTCACAACAAAATTTATCCTCAAATGTAATAAATACACCACCAAATATACAAAAGACGGAGAAAATACACGAAAAAGCTAGTAAAATAACACGAACTCTATGTTAAAATGATGGTGATTGATGAGAGAGTAAATTCACGTAATTTAAGCTCTGATATTTGTGATAATGATGTGTGATTTGATCTTAAGTCAAGATAAATCGAGATATGTAGTGGAAAGTCACGAATCAGGTGTGTGTGAGGCCGTTTGAGCGGATTTTCGAAGGAAAACAGGTCAGAAGTGCTCGGAACTAAAAAAGGAATATTTAAGCACCTGGTTCGACCAAGAGACTTGTGGTTCGATCACTGGTTCGGGTCGAACTAGGCACCTGAAAATGAGCTACAGAGTGGTTCAACCACAATGATATGGTTCAACCAGGCATGAAGGTCGAACTGTGGTCGAACCAAATGCCTAAAGTGGTGCAGAGATGATTAGACCTCGATGCTTCTGGTTCAACTGATGGTTCAGGTCGAACCAGCCATTAGCAGATTTATTACAAGCTGGTTCGACCAGGGCATGAATGGTTCGACCAAGGGCTTTGGTCGAACCAATACGTGAGAAGTTTTCGGATCCATATTTTTACACCTTCAGTATGTTTTTTTGCTCAAAAAGCCCTTTAGAGGTCCATTGGAGGAGCTAAAAGTATAAAAGGAAGACCTACGCAGTAGAAAGATGCCACCACCTTCATTCTATACAACATCCGAAACCCCACATCATTCTATGGAGCTGTGGAGAGAGATTCGTCTGTTAAATCAAATGAGAACCAAGTGAAGATTCAAGATGAAGAGAGACGCGATGGTGCCCCCATCTAGGGTTTACTTCGCTTCTTAATTTATCTTGTAATTTTCAAGACTATGGTAAGATCTATTCAACCATCATGATTGTTCTTCGATCAATCATGGGATAGAATCATTTCGATAGCTCTAGAGTTAATTGAACTTCCATGTGTATACTCCGTACAACACTACTTGTGGTATATTTTATATTAGACAATGCTTTATTAATTTATACTCAGAGTTGTTTTGTACATCATTAATTATTATGTAGAGTCTGAATACATATCTTGATTATTGATTGAGTGCGTTTACTGCTGAGCAGAATTACATGTTATGATTCTAAGTGAGGGGACTCCGAAGTCTCATAAGAACTATCTTATATAAATACTTGTTAATTGAATCTGATTCAGGTTAATAAGTAGGATAAAGATAATAACTTCATAGTACCTATAAAGGAAGATCATATTGGGTTAGAGTACTTAGTGCACGGGAAATAATTGATACTGATAATACCTAGAAAGGAGGATGAATTATATCTCTTGTTCCAAGGATATTCCCAAGTGTTACATTCTTTTTTACTTATGTCTATAGAGTATATTTGCATGGTTTAGTGATGCGTCCATATTCCACAAGGTAGACTCGGACATTGATACGCGGAAGGGAAGTTAACGAGTAAAATTGGATGGCCGGAAGAACTACCTAATTTCTTACTTATTCACCTTCGTTTAACCTCTACTGCTTGTTTACATTACTTGCTATTTAAATTACTTGATTCTTAGATAATTAATTATTCCACCAAATTATTGCCAACCTATTCTTAATTAATTAGATTAAAATTTTGAATTGATAATATTCCCTTAGGTTCGATAATCACTTGATCGCTATCAAAGCTACAATAACATCCTTTATACTTGGGGATTAATTGTGTATTGAGAAAACGCTCATCAAGTTCTTGGCGCCATTGCCAGGGACGACATTAATTATTAATTTATTATTTCTAGTTTAATTGAGACTATTTATTCTTGTCTTTAATTTCTAATGCTTATTTTTCTTAGGTGTATGCACACTAGATTGAAGGCAGGAACATTAGCGCCTTTTAATCCGGAAATTGGTGCATCGTCAAGGAAGAAGAAGGCAAAGAAGAAGAAGAAAAACATGAACGTAGAAGCATCGAAGCTCTTAATCTAGGAGTTGAAGTTGACGTGTTGAACTCAGAAGCGATTGAAGCTGCAACCAGAGATAAGTCGGAAGCAGAAGCAGTTAACATGACCCAAGATAGAGTGAATCCGAATAATCTTGCCATCTGTGAAGTCTTCAAGAACAACGGAGGAGACAACTTGGGGCTGTTAGGAACAAGAGGGCTGATGTAGATTTTGATCTTCACCCTGCTATGATCAGCATGATAGAAAGGAGTCCCTTCTCTGGGGGAACCTTTGAATATCCTCAACAGCATCTGAATAAATTCCTGGGGTATGCAAGCACACAAAAAAGCGTAGGAGATCATGAGGATGCAAAGAGGATCGTTTTGCTCAAGTTCTCGCTTATTGAAAGAGCGAGAGATTGGTACGATACTCTTAATGTTGTTGAATGCACTACCTGGGTGCAATTGAAATTGAAGTTCTTGGATAGATACATGCCACCTTCCAAGGTGTTTAGGATGAAGCAAGACATCAATCAATTTGCTATCGGGAGTGGGGAGAAATTTCATGAAGCTTGGGACAGGTTTAAGGACATGCTTCGAAAGTGTCCACAGCATGGGCTATCTAAAGCTCAATACATCAGTATTTTCTACAACGGGTTGGATTGTGATTCTCGAGTGTTACTAGATGCTTTATCAAATGGAGCACTGCTTACAAAGATATCCGTTGAGGCAAAAAAGCTCTTTGAGGATATTTCGATGAATTCAAGAGATTAGCCAACTGATAGAGTGAGAGACACTTATGTTCTTGGAAAAGTACTACAGGTTGAGCACACTATGGTTAAGTCGAGTAGAGAAGATGAAATCGTCTCTAGTTTGGCTAATATCAACAAGTTACTTGAGTCTCAGCAAAAGCAGATTGCTGATATAGCACAGCGAGTACCAATTATGCAGCAGGATATTGGAAATGAAGAAGCTACTCAAGAGAAATTAGAAGAGGTAAACTACGCCATGGGTCAAAGTATTCAAGGAACGAGGTTCCAGAATCAAGAAAACTGGAATTATCAAGGGAACTGCAATAATCGTGGTCCGCCTGGTAATTATCAACAACCAAGGAGGCCAGAGTTTTCATGGAGTAATCCTAATACAGCAGTTCAACCTCCTATTGGTGTTGATTCGGGGGCTAAGGTCGAAGAAGGAAAATCTGGTTTTGAGGATACGGTGAACAGGTACATGGCTAGGAATGATGCAAGAGTAGATCGTCTAGAAGCCAAGTTGGAGGAGAAAATAGATAAAAATCATGAGGATATATATAAGTAGATGAAGGACTTGACGTTGTTGATGAGGTAGATGACCGAGAATGTGAATAAATTGACCCAAACGGTAGAGAAGGGGAAGTTCCTATCTCAAAGTATTATGAACTCGAAAGAGTGTCACGCCATCATGTTAAGGTTTGGAATGCAGTATGAGGGACTGATAATCCCGTAATCATATTCTGGAGCTCCAGGAGCTCAATTCGACCAGGGTTCGACCAAGACAACAGGTCAAACCACATTGCCTAAGTGGAACTAAGCACCTGGGCAACCTCCGAAGAGATCAGCTGGTCAGTTCAACCAACACCGACCTAGTTCGACCAACCCTGAAGGTCAAACCACGATCTAACCAGCCTATCCAGAATTCTCTGATGTCTGGTTCGACTAACCCAATAATGGTTCGATCAATCTTGAATGTTGAACCGCGATCGAACCGACTTGTACGAGGGATGTCGAATTTTTTTATGCTCGATTCGACCATTACACACCTGGTTCGACCAGCACTCATGGTTGAACCGAGGTCGAACCGCCTCATCTAGTACCATTTTCTGCACAGAATGCTTTTACTTGATGTTAATGCTACTCCAGTACCATCCCAAAGACAAATATTCCTCCTCTGTTTCCTTTCAGGTTAGTCAAGAAGGGATTGGAAGAAAGTTCAAGAAGTTTTCAGATATCATAAACAAGATAAGCTTAAACATTCCTTTTTTGAAGCAATCTTAGAGATGCCATATTATGCCCCGATTTTTAAAGGATATACCCTTGAAGAAGAGAAGTTTGAACGGAATTGAAACGGTAAATTTGTCTGAGAACTGCAGCTCGATCATTCAGAGGAAGCTGCCAGCTAAGTAAAAGGATCCGGAAAGCTTCACTATTCTATGTGAAATTGGAAAGGGGCAGGCACGACGAGCCTTGTGTGATCTTGGGGCAAACATCAATTTGATGCCATTGTCAATATTTCAAAGGCTTGGTTTGGGGGAGTTAAATCCCACAACAGTTGCTCTACGATTGGCGGATAGGTCTATGACCTTTCCAAAGGGTGTGATTGAAGATATTTTAGTGAAAGTGGAGAAACTGGTCTTTCCTGCGGATTTTCTTGTGCTAGAGATGGAAGATGACAAGGATAATGTCCATCTTATCTTAGGGAGACCATTCCTTGCCACTGCTGGAGCTATGATTGATGTTCAAAAAGGTGAGCTTAGGTTGCGATGTATAAATAAGAGGTTATGTTCAACCTTGATAAAGCAATGAAGATGCCGATGGAAACGCAGTGTGTGATATCCGAGCTTCTCACTACTGATATGCCAATATAATTTAATTTGTGCTATGTGCATTTTATAATTATGTGGCAATTATGTGATAATAATGTGGCAATTATGTGACAATTGTTTCTACATTTTATTTATCTTTACATTTTATGTGAGACATCTGTGATAAAAATGGTGACAATATGTGAATATATGTGTGCATAAATATTTACGTGCATTAATTTGAATATATATAATTAAATTGCATTATGTGTATAAATATATTATTTTTTAATTATTAAGTATCACACGTATTTTTATAATAATAATAGTGGTAAGAAAAATATATACGTATGTGTATTAATTTATAAATGTATCATATCTTAGTTATTAAGTATTACACATATATTCGTAATGGATAATAATAATAATAATAAATAGTATTTACTATTAATAGTAAGTATAATAATAATAATATAAATAATAATTACTATATTTAGTAATTAGAAATAGCAAAGGTGGAGGGTTTGCTAACCCTTACTTTGCCTGTCCGCCTATATATACACATACTCACCTCATTTGGAGTTGAAGAGCAGCAGAGCTGCAAAAAAAATAGGAAAAAAAAGAAGAGAGAGAGAGAGAGAAGAGAAAGTAAAGGAGAGGAAGGAGTTCGTGGCGAAACGGGGAGGAAAAGATTAGTTATAGTTCCTCACGAGGTCTATAGTATTATTATTATCGGAGTTCATGTAAGTAGAAGTCCAACTACAATGCATAAACATGTTGTGTGTGAATTATTTGTGATTAATATGTGATAATTATGCCACGAATTATTTGTGATTAGTTTAATTACGTTATAAATTATTTAGGGTTACTTGGTGATACAAGTTGTGGATATATGTGATTTGAAATAATATCATTGTTATATTTGTATGATTTGAGAAGATATTGGTTATAAGGATCTGAGTGATCCGAGATAAAGTTGTGATCCAAGGTGAAGTGGTTATTCTATAAATGAATCTATGAGATTGAGGTGAAGTTGTTATTTCAAAAGTAGGTCTGTGTGAATTGAAGTTAAGTTGTTGCTTTATTGTGATTAAATGTTGATATTGACATCGTAAATGGTTTATGATGCATATTTAATTGTCTTGGTTGCATACCATGCATAAACATGAAAAGTGTTTTCCCTAAAATTAATAAGATACTAATGGTGTGTGTGATAGGCGTTTTCTCAACACACAATTTAATCCTAAAGTATGAAGGATATCAATCGTTGTTTTGAAGGTGACCAAATTATATATCGAACCCAAGGGACGGATAAATATCAATTTAATTATATTCTAATAAACAAATACTATGTTGGAAATATAATGGTTGTGATATTGAAATTAAGTAATAACTATTAATTGAAATAGCAAGTAAAAATAATAAGAAGAAGAGATAAATGAGTTGTGATCAAGTAAGATAGTAGGTAGTTCGTCAGGTCATCCAGTTCCACTTATTAATTCATCTTCCGTGTGACGGTGTCTGACTCTGCCTTGTGGTTTATGGATGCATCACTAAACCATGCAAATTCACTCTATAGACACAAGTAAATATGCGTATGACACGTGTGAATATCCTCGGAGCAAGACATATACTTTACCCCCTTTCTAGGTACTATCATAATCAATTATTTCCTGTGTACTTAGTACTCTAACCCAATTTGATATACCTTTATAGGTACTATAAAGTTATACTCTTTATCCTACTTATTAACCCGATTATGATTCAATTAACAAGTATTCATATAAGATAGTTTTAATAAGACTTCGGAATCCCTTCACTTAGAATTATAACATAAAACCCTGATCAGCAGTGAACGCACTCACCCAATAACCAAGTTATGTATTCAGACTCTACACAACAATTATTGATGCATAAAACGGCCGTGAGTATGGATTAAAAACGCGCAATCTTATATAAAATAAACCACAAGTAGTGTTGTACAGAGTTTACACACGAAAGACTAATTAACTCATGGAACCTTCATAACCTTAGAACTACCGAAGCGGCTTTAGCCCATGATTGATCTAAGAACAATCATGGTTAGTTGGACCGATCTTACTTGAATCTCCAGCAAAACTCTGTCACAGCCCCTCCGGACGATGGACGATCGACTCTCCTCTCAACTCTACGTCTTCTTATCTTCTTGATCAAGTCATCTCGGAGTGACGCTGCACAAGCCTTCTTTTATACTTGTAATCATATCTCCTGGGTTTAGAATGAGCTTTTTAAGTGATCACATGCATTGACGGTGTAAAAACAAGGATATAGTAAGTTCCCGAGCCTCAATTGGACTTCAGTAACAGGTCGAATTGACCATCACAAGTCCAATTGCAGGTCGAATCAGCACACTGTAAGTTCCTGGTGCTCGATTCTACCAACTGCCCTGGTCGAATCAAAGTGAAGAGGTTGAATCAGCATTTACGCCAATCGATTCGACCTGATGCCCAGGCCGAATCCCCCTGTCGTGGTCGAATCCACCTTCTGTACATGTTGTGTTACCAATTCGACCTGAAGGGCTGGTCGAATTGACCTCCTTCAGGTCGAATTGCACTCCTACTTCGCCCAATCGGATGGCTTCGACTTCATTTCTTCAGTTTTCAACACTTCCACTCTGATTACCTTCGAAAAACCACTCAAATAGCTCCAACAACACCTGATTCATGCCTTTTCACAATATATCGGTTTACAACCGATTTCAACCTTCAAACACTCCATAATAGCACAAATCCTGGCGCAAGATTCGTGAATTAACACACTCATCAGTGTGCGGACACTATATATGCATCTCTGTCAGGGTTCGAAAAAATCATTCCCGACACTTTATTCGGGGTTTGGAAAAATCGTCCCCAACACTATTCTGGGATCGGAAAAATCAATCCGACACTTTGTGTGTCTATTGAACTTATTTGGATTGCATATCATAAGTGTGTCGTGGGGATCCCGGAACGTGAACAATTTTCAAAATTAAAGAGACCGACTAGAAGACTAGAAAATAGGCGATAGAAAACTAAATGCATTTTCATGCAGTAGCATGCTTGATTTCTACTTACTGAAAATTTTATCTCACTATTTTATGCATTGTAGGTAAACCTACTGATGATTGAATTATGTGGTGTTTTGTGCAAGCTGTGGAGTTCCTTCAGGGTTTTGAACGGATGTACATAGATGACGACCTATTGGACTAAGCCATGGGTTTATTTTGTTTTCGCTCATGTTTTGTTATGTAATATAATAAGTATTGTTACAAGTTTGGGTGGTCTAAAGTGTTGTCAGAAACCAGTTACGTATGTTGAACTGGTGTGATGGTTTTGGTTATAAATATATTGTGGAAAAAAAATATGCAGGTTTTTATAATGATGATGTTTATGTCAATTAGTATTTGAATTATAATTTATGTAAGGTGGGTTGTGTCAGAGTGGTATCAGAGCACGGTTTGGGTCTTGTAGACTGTCTATGTACATGTACTCATTCCTTGGGAGCGCAGCCTTGCGTGTAAGTGTAAATTTCATTATGTGTTGTTATGTGTTCTATAAATTATATTGGCCATGTGGTGTAGGACTCGTAGTTAGTAGTGTAAAATGGTAAGGGCTACATGTGAAAGTTCTAAAGGGGATAAAACTGTTAAGCAAGCAACACCTACTGAAGGAAATAATCATGATACGGTGATTACTTGACTGATGGAATTGGTAGAACGCCAGTCCCAACAGATACAACAACTTATTTAGTAGAGAGATATGGGTGGACAGCCAGAGGTTAATGCTAATCAAGATAGACGTCATGCAGAATGTGTGGAAATGGTTTGTGAGAGGTTTCAAAAGCTTAGTCCTCCGATATTTGAGGATGCAGCGAATCCCACAGATACAGAGGATTGGTTATGCATGGTGAAAAAAATGTTTCAATACAATAGAATTCCAGATGAGGACAGAGTATTGTGTGCTTCTTTCATGTTATGAGAAAGTGCTGGCCACTGGTGGGATACAATTAAAAGTATCGAGGATGTCACGACTATGACATGGGAAAGGTTTAAGGAGCTTTTCAGAAAAAAGTACTTTACGGCACCAGTGAGAGTAATGAAGATGAACGAGTTCATACAGTTGAGGCAGGGTGGTATGTCAGTTAGAGATTACCTTGGTAAGTTTGAGCAGTTGTCGAGGTTTGCAGAACACATGGGTAGTATGGAAGCACTGAAAGTGGAGAGGTTCGTGGAAGGCTTAAGGCCTAAACTTTTCAGATATGTGAGTATGGCGGGACTGCATGGAGCTACATGCTCACAAGTTGCAGAAAGGGCTCAGATTGCTGAACAAGTAGAGATGAGGATCAGACAAGCGCAGGCTATCAGATGTCAATTTCAATAGAAACCAGTGCAGCAGTTTAGGAGAGATGATAGGAGGCCGACTCCATTTCAAAGGCCGAAATCAAATGTTCAAGTGGAGTAAGGACAAAGATAAGGAGAACCAAACAAGCGTCCCAAATTCGATCAGGGTAAGCTGCCACCGGCGCCGCCACTAACTATGTCCTAATTGTCTTAAACCACATGGTGGAGAGTGTCGTATTCCTCTGAGAATCTGTTATACATGCGGAGAGAAAGGGCATGTGACTATTACATATCCTAAGCAAGGGAAGCAGGGACAGCAAGGAAGAGCTCCAGCTAGGGTGTGCACTTTGACGCGAGAGGATGCAGATGCGAATCCCTCAGTTGTCACGGGTAAGTTTTCTATTTTTTGCACTTTTACATATGTGCTATTTGATTCTGGAACAACACATTCATTTACATCCACTGAGTATGTGAGGAAGCTGGGTAGAACACCCAACTTAATAGAAGCTAATTATGAGGTGATGATACCTTCTGGTGAGTCAAAGCAAACCAATCAACTTATTTAAGGTTGTGTTATTCCTATTGAAGGAAGAGAACTCCTCGCTGACTTGACTATGTTAAGTATGAATGATTATGATATCATATTGGGCATGGATTGACTATCAAAGTATGGTGCTACAATAGATTGTCAGAAGAAGAGTATCACTTTTCAGTCATTGGAAGGAGAATCATTTACTTTTGTTGGGATCAAGAAGAACTTCAGATTTCTTGTGATATCAGCGACAAAAGCACAGCGGTTATTGGAAAGTGGTTGTGAAGGGTATCTGGTGAGTGTGATGAATATTGAGGGACAGTAGTGTCCAGTCCTCAGTGATGTACCAGTAGCTCGGGAATACCCGGAGGTATTCCCAGATGATCTTCCAAGGTTGCCACAAGACCGGAAAATAGAGTTTGTTATTGAGTTGCAACCAGAAACTGCTCTTATATCTAAAGCGCCATACAGAATGGCACCAGCTGAACTGAAGGAATTGAAGATACAGTTGCAAGAGTTTCTAGACAAATGATTCATCCAACCTAGTTTCTCACCTTGGGTGAGCACCAGTTCTTTTCGTTCGTAAGAAGGATGGCACATTGAGGATTGATGAGAGTGATAATTCACGTATTTTAAGCTCTGATTTGTGAGAAAATTGAGTACGATTTGAGCGATTATCAAGGCAAATCGGTATATTTATGGGAAATTCACGAATCAGAGGCTACTGAGGCTATTTGAGCACATGTATGTCGAAAAATAGGTCAGAAGTGTTCAGAATCAGAAAATACGAAGTCTGAGACGCCGTTCGACTAGAGGATGAGCCGCTCAACCAAGACATTTTGGTCAAGCGAGGGTAGATTTTGTCGAGCAGATGTCTGTACAGAGTTTCAGCGAACGAGGAGTCCGCTCGATCTCCGCTCGACCAGGACAGAAACCGCTCGACCAAGCCAGTTTGGTCGAGCGGAGATATGCGCGCCTATTTATGGTAATTCCAACCCTCTTGTGCGTGAATTTTTGTATTCTCCAAGAAAAAGCCCAGAAAAGGTCCATAAGGAGAGTTCTACAAGTATAAAAAGAGATGCAAATCACATTATAAAGAGAGTTAGATTCCACATCCATCTTACACCACATCCAAACCCTAAACCCATCCGCAGGAGCGGTAGAGAGAGATTCGTGCAGCGAATCAAGTGAGAACCAAGTGAAGATTCAAGATGGAGTGAGAAGCGACGGCGCCCACATCTAGGGTTTACTTCGCAACTTAATCTTTCTTGTAATTTTCAAAACTATGGGTAAGATCTATCCAATCACCATGAACGTTCTTCAAAGTGTTATGGGCTAGGACCACTTTGGTAGTTCTAGGGTTATGAAGGTTTTTATCTAGTTAATTGAACTTCCGTGTGTATACTCCGTACAACACTACTTGGGGTTTATTTTATATGAGACAATGCTTTTTTTAATTCATACTCAGAGTTGTTTGTGCATCATCAACTGTTATGTAGAGTCTGAATACATATCTTGATTATTGGTTGAATGCGTTCACTGCTGAGCTGGATTCCATGTTATAATTCTAAGTGAAGGGATTTCGAAGTCTCATTAGAACTATCTTATAAAAATACTTGTTAATTGAATCTGATTCGGGTTAATAAGTAGGATAAAGAGTATAACTTCATAGTACCTATAAAGGGAGATCATATCGGGTTAGAGTACTTAGTGCACGGGAAATAATTGATACTGATAGTACCTAAAAAGGGGGTGAATTATATCTCTTGCTCTGAGGATATTCACACGTGTGACACACTTATTTACTTGTGTCAATAGAGTAGATTTGCATGGTTTAGTGATGCTTCCATACTCCACAACGCAGAGTTGAACATTGACACACGGAAAGGAGATTAATTAGTGAAACTTGATGTCCCGAAGAACTACCTATCTTCTCACTTGAGCAACTCTCGTTTATTCTCTACTGTTATTTATTTTAATTATTTTTTTAATTATTTAATTATTGGTTACTTAATCACACAACTATTTTTCCATAATAGTCTTAATAAGGTTAGATTATAGTTAAATTGATAATAATACGTCCTTTGGGTTCGATAATCATTTGGTCGCTTATCAAAGCTACAATAGCATCCTTCACACTTGGGGATTAATATTGTGTGTTGAGAAAACGCTCATCAAGTTCTTGGCGCCGTTGCGGGGGACGACATTAATTATTAGTTTATAATTTCTAGTTTAATTGAAACTATATTATTCTTGCCTTTATTTTCTAACGCTTATTTTTCTTATGTGTATGCTCACTAGATCAAAGGTAGGAAATTTGGAACCTTATAATCTGGATATTGGAGCATCGTCAAGGAAGAAAAAGAAGAAGAAGAACATGAACAAGAACGTTGAACCAACCAAAGCTCTTAATTTAGGAGTTGAAGCAATTGAAGCTGCAATCGGAGATAATTTGGAAGCAGAAGCAGTCAACATGGCAGCGAATCCGGATAATATTGCCATCCGTGAAGTCTTTAAGACAACGGAGGAGGCAATGTGGGGCTGTTAAGAGCAAAGGGGGCCTGAGCTAATTTTGATCTTCACCCTGCTCTTATCAGCATGATTGAAAGGAGTCCATTCTCTGGGGAAACCTTTGAAGATCCTCAGCAACATCTAAATAAGTTCCTTGGTTATGCAAGTATACAAAAAGATGCAGGAACTCATGAAGATGCGGGGAGGATAATCTTGTTTAAATTCTCGCTGAACAAAAATACGAGAAATTGGTACGATAATCTTAATGCTGCCGAGTGCACTACCTGGGAGCAATTGAAATTGAAGTTTTTGGAGTGTTGCATGCCACCTTCAAGGGTGTTTAAGATGAAACAAGAAATCAATCAAGCTATCCATGGTAATGAAAAGTTTCATGAGGCTTGGGACAGAATCAAGGGCATGCTTAGGATATGTCCACAATATGGAAAGCTCAATATACCAGTATCTTCTATAACGGATTGGACTGTGATTCTCGAGTTTTACTTGATGCTTCATCTAATGGAGCACTGCTTACAAAGTCATCTGTTGAGGCCGAAAATCTCTTTGAGGATATTTTTATGAATTCAAGAGATTGACTGACTGATAGAGTGAGAGGCACTTATGCTCTTGGTAAGGTAGCGCAGGTTGAGCATACTAGGGTGAAGTCGAGTAGAGAAGATGAGATCGTCTCTAGTTTGGCTAATATCAATAAGCTTCTGAAGTCTCAACAAAAGCAGATAACTGACATAGCTCAGCGAGTACCAATTATGCAGGATGTTTGATTGAATGAGCTAGCCAAGAGGATATGGATGAGGCGAACTATGCCATGAATCAAAGTATTCAAGGAACGAGGTTCCAAAATTAAGAAAACCAGAATTATTAAGGGAACTACAATAATCGTGGTCCTCCGGGTAATTATCAACAACCAAGGAGGCTGGAGTTTTCATGGAGAGATCCTAATACAGCAGTACGACCTCTTGTTGGTGTTGATCCAGACGCGAAAGTCGAAGAAGGAAAACCTGGTTTTGAGGATATGGTGAACAGGTACATGGCAAGGAATGATGCAAGAGTGGACCGCCTAGAGACAAAAGCTAGAGTCAAAGATAGATGCAAATCATGAGGATATATCTAAGAAAATGAAGGACTTGACGTTGTTGATGGGGCAGATGGCCGGGAGTGTTAATCAATTGACGCAAACCGTAGAGAAGGGTAAGTTCCAATCTCAAAGTATAGCAAACCTGAAGCAGTGCAACACCATCACGTTGAGGTCAGGAACGCAGTATGAGGTTCTAATGTAGCCAGTTGGTGAAAATGGAGAGAGCGGGAGCCCTCTCGACCAATGTTCTTGGTCGAGCTACGGTTGAGCGACACCCTGAGGTTCTGAAAAATCACTATCAGATTACATGTGACTCGCTCGATCGGAACAACTCTGCTCTACCAGACATTCTAGGTCGAGCTGAGGTCTAGCGAACGTCTGTACCTCTAAACAATCACGTTCCAACTTTGGATACCCCACTCGACCACTTCCAATTTGCTCGACCATACCTACCAGGTTGAGCGAGGTAGAGCAAGGCCTGTCGACTCTGATTTCTGCACAGAATGTTGTACCTGCTATTCAGAACACTCCAGTACCATCACAAGAGCATAACACTGAGCTTATTGTAGAAAAGAAGTGGGAAAGAGCGAAAAGATTGAGAGCCGAGAAGGATAAGGCGGAGAAGGTTGAACGAGATGAATGGGAAATTCCTAAGACAAAGATACCTCCTCCATTTCCTTTCAAGTTAGTAAGGAAAGGATTGGAAGAAAATTTCAAGATGTTCTCAGATATCATAAACAAGGTAAGCTTAAGCATTCCTTTCTCTGAAGCAATCTTGGAGATGTCATACTATGCCCGTTTTCTGAAGGATATACTTTTGAAGAAAAGAAGCTTGAACAGAGTGGAAATAGTGAATCTATCTGAGAGTTGTAGCTCGATCATACAGAGGAAGCTGCCAGCAAAGTTGAAGGATCCGGGAAGCTTTACTATCTTGTGTAAAATTGGAAAGGGGCCGGCACGTCGAGCCTTGTGTGATCTTGGGGCAAGCATCAATTTGATGTCTTTGTCTATTTTTAAAAGGCTTAGTTTGGGGGTGTTAACTCCCACAACGGTTGCTCTACAATTAGCGGATAGTTCTATGATTTTTTCGAAGGGGATGATTGAGGATGTTCTAGTGAAAGTAGAGAAACTGGTATTTCCTGTGGATTTTCTTGTGCTCAAGATGGAGGATGACAAAGATAATGTTCCCCTTATCTTAGGGAGACCATTCCTTGCTACTACTGGAGCGATGATTGATGTTTAAAAGGGTGAACTTAGACTACACATGTATAAAGAAGAGGTTTTGTTTAACCTGGATAAAGCAATGAAGATGCCAATGGAGACGCAGTGTCACAGCATCGATGTGGTGGAGGAGATCGTGAAGGAAGATATGTCATTGATCCTTTCTAAGGATCCTTTGGAGACATGTTTGATGGAGTCTCTTACTTTTCCCACCACGGAGTTAGATGAGCTTTCTAATGAGGTATGTCTTGAATTTCTTGAAAACCTACTTGCTATGGGTGATGACAGGTATGAATGGAAAAGGACCTTGCTTGAGGAGGTGAAGTAGACTAGGAAATACTTGCCTTTGGATCGTGAGAGCAAACCTCAAGAAGAAAAGAAGGAGGAGTTTAAACCACGACCGGAGCACTTGAAATACGCCTATTTAGGCGATCATGAAATATATCCGGTAATTATATCTTCTTCCCTTACTGATGACCAACTAGAAGAGTTATTAGATGTGCTTAGGAAGTATAAGTCTGCGATTGGTTAGTCTCTTGATGATTTGAAGGGTATTAGTCCATCATATTGCATGCATAAGATAAGATTGTTAGATGAGGCTAAGAGTAGCATTCAGAATCAGCGGAGGGTAAATCCCGATATTCAAGAAGTGATTAGGAAGTAAATCCTAACATGGTTAGATCCAGGAATTATTATATCTAATTAGTGATAGTCCCCATGTGAGTCTATTGCATGTTGTAGCTAAAAAAAGGGGCATGACTATTGTGAAAGCTGATGATGGAGAGACTCTAGCTACTAGGATTCCTACGGGATGGCGTGTGTGTACTGATTACAGGAAACTGAATGAAAATGCATGCAAAGAACACTTTCCCCTTCCTTTCATGGATGAAATGCTTGATCGTCTTGTAGGGTATGAGTTTTATCATTTCTTAGATGGGTACTCGGGTCATAATCAAATCATGATTGCACCCGAAGACCAGGAAAAGACTACTTTCACTTTCCCTTATAGAAATTTTGCCTTTAAAAAGATGCCTTTTGGATTATGTAATGCACCTGCTACATTTCAGCGATGCATGATGACCATATTTGATGGGTTGATAGAGAAAATTATGGAGGTGTTTATGGATAATTTTTCTATGTTTGGTTCCTCCTTTGATATTTGTTTATCTAACTTGTCTACTGTTTTGAAGAGGTGTCAAGAAACTAATCTTGTTTTGAATTGGGAGAAGTGTCACTTCATGGTAAGAGATGGGATTGCTCTTAGGCATCATATTTCAGCAAAGGGATTGCAGGTGGATAGAGCAAAGGTGGTGGCGATTGAGAAGCTTCCACCACCTACTAATGAGAAAGCATTGCGGTCCTTCCTTGGACACATAGGATTTTATAGAAGATTTATCAAATACATCTCAAAATACTCCAAACTGTTGTCTCACTTACTTGAAAAGGATGTTCCTTTTGTTTTTGATGATGAATGCTTAACTTTTCAGGTTTTGAAGGTGGCACTGATTACTGCACCTATCTTGATCACACTGGATTGGACTCTACCGTTTGTACTTATGTGTGATGCAAGTGACCTAGCACTTGTAGTGGTGCTCGGGCAGTTGAGAGAGAAGAAGTTTTGTGTCATCTACTATGCGAGTAAGACTTTTGATGCAGCACAAAAAAAACTACATTGTTACTGAAAGGAAGTTTTTAGCTGTTGTGTATGCATTCAATAAGTTTCGACAGTATTTGGTTGGCATGAAGACCATTGTGTACACGGATCATTCTGCGATCCGGTACTTGATGGAAAAGATTGAAGCCAAGCCAAGGATCATTAGATGGATCCTTCTTCCACAAGAGTTTGATAGGAGATCCGAGATAAGAAAGGAACGAAGAATGTTTTGGAGGATCACCTATCAAGGTAGGAGATAAGGGAGCATTGTGATGATTCTGTTGAATACATAGAGGAGATGTTTCCCAATGAGAAGATCATGGCGGTGTTTGATGAAGGAGCAGAGAGAGCTTCTGTGGTCGCTGCTCAATGAATGGATCCATGGTATGCTGATTATGTGAATTATATTGCTCTAGGAGAGATTCCTAAAGGTCTCAATAGGTATCAACTTGTGAAGTTTAAGAGAGATGTTGAGACCTTCATATGGTACGATCCGTTTTTCTGTAAGATTTGTACGGATCCTATCGTCCATAGGTGTGTGTCTGAGATGGAGATGGAGAGTGTTCTTGAATTTTGTCATGCACATCCTAACGGGGGCACTTCGTAGCCCAAAAGACAGCAGCCAAGGTACTTCAATCTGCTCTTTATTGGCCTACTTTGTTTAAAGACTATGAATCCTATGTAGTGACATGCGATATATGTCAAAGGATGGGAAACATAAGTAGAAGAGATGAGATGCTGCTTCAACCGAGCATTGTTGTTGAGATCTTTGATGTATGGGGTATCAATTTTATGGGGCCTTTTCCCCGTCTAATGGATTTCTCTTCATCCTTTTAGCAGTAGATTATATTTCTAAGTGTGTGGAGGCCATTCCTACCTACATGAATGATTCAAAGACTATGTTGTCTTTCTTGAAGAAGCATATCTTTGACCGCTATGGAGTTCTTAGAGCACTGGTAAGTGATGGAGGTTCTCACTTCGTCAACAAGCTTCTTGAGAGAGTGCTCAAGGACTATGGTGTCAAGCATAGGGTTACTACACCCTATCACCCTCAAGCGAATGGGCAAGCCGAGGTCTCCAACTGGCAAGTTAAGTAAATTATGGAGAAAGTAGTCGGAACCAATAGAAAGGATTTGGCTATGAAGCTCAATGATATTTTGTGGGGATTTTGAACTGCGTACAAGACGGTGCTTGATATGTCACCATATCAAATCATCTATGGAAAGCCGTGCCACTTACCTGTGGAGATTCAACAAAAAGCTTTTTGGGCATTGAGAAGTTTGAACTTGTGTCTTAAGGATCAAAAGGAGTTGGGGATGACTCATATCAACCAACTAGACGAGTTCAGGAATCAAGCTTACAATAAATCAATGATCTACAAGGAAAGAATGAAGAAATGGCATGATTCAAAGATCACTTACAAGAATTCAAGCAAGGTGACGAGGTACTTCTTTTTAACTCTTGTTTGAAGCTTTTTGCAGGAAAATTGAAATCGAAGTGAACGTCGGATGATGCTTGTATCATTTTTTAGGATACCTTGCATTGATTTGGTACCATCGTGACTCTACGATGTTAAACATGAGCGCCTGTTAGGGCTTTCCCTCCTGTTTTATTACTTTATTTAATTCGTGTGCTTAAGAAATTGTTATATTCACGGTGCTTACTATTCGGCAATTACATCTCTTTGCAAACTTAGTTTCAACTTTGGTTTCTACTAAGTTTGGGGTGTGTGATATTCTTACTTCATTGAAGTGTTAAGAGTATAATCTTTTCTTTGTAACGTTTGTTAGGGAAGTTGATTTTTTGTGATATATTTGAACTTTAACCTGTTTGGATGTGTTGATTTTTTGCAATTTGCCTAATGTTTAGTGGTGTTTTATTTTAGTGTGAACGGAGTGATATATACTTGATTTTTGGAGTCTAAGTAGTGGTTTTCTAGTTATGGTTTTTGGCATGATATGATGTTTAATATTGTTTTAGAGTCTGAGTTTTACATGGATGGAAGAGATTGTGAAAATCTGAGGATCGGGATTCTGCTCGACCAAAGTCATGCCACTTGATCAATCTATGATGGTCGAGCGGAGGTCGAGCGATACATATGGTGTCTGATTCAGAATGTTCAGAGTACTAAGTTCCCGCTTGACTAAATGGGGACTGCTCAACTAAGCACTAAAGGTCGAACGAAAGGTCGAGCAAATTACAAAGGCAGTTTTCAGAATACAGAGAGGTCGCTCGACCATTTCATGGCAAGTCGACCCGAGCGGAGGTAAATTTTCGCGAATATAAGGTCAGTTTTTTACGCTGCTCGATCAGTTTCTCATCACCCTTTTTCGAGCGACAACCCAGAACGGTATGATTCTCACCCAAAACACTTAGAACACTTTTCTTTGCCCAAACCACACACAATATACATCAAACTGGGGAGATTCAAGTGGCATTTGTGGGATTTTCTTCTCAATTTTTGCATTCTACTTCTCGTCACTTTCTTGCGCCCATGGCTGGAGATAAAGGTATGATTTCTTAACTTATTTTCTTTGAATTGGATTATATCCTAGGAAATTTAGTTCGGTAAGCATGTTTTGGATTGAATTTTAATTTGGAAATTGGGTGATTTTTGTTGAAATTTTATAAGAGTTGCATGAGTTCAATTTACGTTGGTTTAATGGAATTTTGTGCAATTGATGATGCATATGATACGTGCTTGAGTTTAATTGGCTAGATTTTGTATGGGCTCGTTGTTTTAAGTGATGTTGATGATGAATTTGAAGTGTGGAATATTGTGGATGCTAGGGTTAAGTTTGGAATTTTGAATATTTTGGAAATCCTAGTGAAGCATGTTGGTATTTTGGCTCTTTCATGATACCTAGGGACTTAGAATGTTGAGTTTTTTGTGATTTTATATGTTAAGTTGAACGTATGATTGGTTAACATATGAGATTGTGTAGACATCGTGTTGAAATTGTTGAACATACGATTTGAAGTCTTGAGTAGAATCTATATGATTATAAGTTTTAGGATTGGTATACTAGTTTCTTTGCCTATGCTTGTATTGAAGTAAAATTATTATAGGTAAGGGAATTGCTTCGTGTTCAAAGAGGAAGGAATGTGGAATATCAAAGAAAGGAGATACGGGTAAGAAAAGTAAGAAGAATGGAAAGATACCTTCGAATTTTTGGATTGAAAATACCAAATTGGGATGAAAAGAGAGAACTATGGGGAGCAGTTTCAAGAAAGATGAATCGGACTCGTTATCAGGACGATCATGCTATGGTGAAGATGCACATAATTAATGACATAAGGTGGATGTTTAATCAGGTTGGAATAAGTGGTTTCATGGACTTAAAGAGGGAGACATACTTCCATATCACCGAGGAGATGCTATGTACTTTAGAGGTGATCCGGGAGGATTCCGTTCTTCTTATGTCAGCATGGTTCCGACTTGGAGGCGAGTTGAGGTACTTATATGCTAGTGAGTTTAACAAGATGTTTGGATGCCTGTAAGAAGTATCTACACAATAGGATGAAGGGTTTGTTGCTGATGATTTTTGGAGGTCAATTATGGGGCTACAAGGAGATTATGATCCTTAGCGATCGAGGGCGGCTTTCATTCGCAACCCGATTATTGCTTACATGAATGGGATCCTTGAAAACACCATCTTTGCCCGAGCAGAGGGCGGGTATATTCCTAGAGGTGAGTTATATGTCCTTTGGTGTATGATGAATGGGGTCCACTTCAATTTGGGAGCATATGTTCTACAGCAGCTGCATTGGTTCACTTCACACATATTTCAGAAGTTGAACATCAGAGGGTTGATCACACCATTGACCTAGCATTATAATGTGGATTTATCGAGGTATAGGCCAATCCAAGGTGATCCGGATTTGGTTCTGTCAACTTGCGTTAGGATAAACTTGGCTCGTCATGAACAAGGTGTATGGATGTTCATCCGAGGAAGCAACTCGATTTCTTTTCAGATGCCCTTCTATCTCATTGATCTTACTACGGTTCAGATCAATGCAAATTTGTTGATGGACACTCATCCCCACATTGTGATCTCCACTACTTGTTGTGCTAAGGGAGATTGGCGCACTTTGGCAGATATGTACCTTGAAGGTGTGTATCTGGACTTGGATATGATTTTAGTGGGAGAGCCTGAGGAGAATGATGAGTATGAGCCAATCCCACAGCAGCAGTTTGCACCTGAGCAGCCGTCACCATTTGAGCATCCAATGTCTGATGCACACATGGAGATGCCTCATGACATTCCGGAGATGGGTATTCCTCCGATGCAGCCACCACCGTAACATCAGTAGTATAATTTTTGGCAGGCTCAGGATCGCTTTTATAGAGAGCAGTTCAGAATGATGAATAAGAATTTTGCCATGTTAAATACTAATTAGTAGGAGACTAACCGCCAGCTTGCTTTGGCGAATACAAATTATGTTGCGCTCAACTTGAGATATGATGCTATGGATAGAAGGTTGGGAGAGGTGAATGAGAACTACGAGGCACTCGATAGAAAGGTCAATAGTTTTCATAGAGATTTTGATATGTGGCCCAACGACAATGATGATGATGATGATGCTCCGGAGGAGTAGAATGCGTCAGGTTTTTTTTCTTTGTCTGTTTCCACTTATCTCCCTTCTATTTTTCACGTTACAGGTGGATTGCTCAAGTGGTGGTTTAGTGTTGGTTTATGAGAGTGTGTTTGAGTGGCATGTACTTGATTGATATTGAGGGTGATGGATTGATGTGTTTGATTTGGATGATTGATCAGGATTGTTGAGACTAGTATGGATGATTTTCCCTGCTATGCATGTGCACTTATTGTTAATGCATGTTGATTTTGTTAAGGATGGACATGTGCCATTTATTACTTATAGTTTATGTAAGAATTGATGTTGATTGCATGCTTTGAAGAGTGCTTAGGAAATCTATTACCCATGTGAGAATTTGAGCCTAATAATCATGCTACATCTATGCATGATAGTTTATTCTTGTGAGTATCATTTATATATTCGTATTCTAGAACTTGGCTTGGAGTCTTGTTTGAAGTTCATGATTAATAGATATTAGGAGATGATCTTAGGCCATTATTGATAATTGAGCCACTTAGCAAAAATTTTACGTGACCAATATATTAAATATATCATTGGAAGCCCTGTTGAGCCTTTAAAAACTTTTTCTTTGGCAAGCCTGTGATAAAAGCCTTTATTACCTTAACTTTAGCCCTGAAATACCTTATTTACTAGTAGAGAGTTGAGGTGAATAATTGCTAAGTGAGGAAGTAAAAGAAAGGAAGGAAGGAGAATTGAGCTAGTGATGAGTAAATAAAGAAGTATGGTTAAATCTTGATTAGGGATACTGCCTGAAACTGGCACCCCGACTGCTTAGAAGGGTAGTGCCCGAAATTGGTACCCTTGTACTTTGAAGAAAGATGTTGTTGATGCCAAGTAAAGAAGAAAAAGTTGAGTCGCAAAGATCATGAGAAGAAGATGGAGAGGAAGAAGCTATTTGATGAAAAACAAAACTCCAAGGTAATTCTCTACTAGTGAATAAGTCACTTTATCTAAATTTTCTTACCTTTACCAAAGAGACAACATTACAACTCATAAGACAAGTCCTTTGTGATCCTAGTATTGAACTAATTATGAAGTGATCTTTGAGACCCTTGCCAAGCTTATGGTGACGCGAATATATGAATTGAATTTGAGCGTATATACTAACCATTGAAGTGTACAACTTTTACACTTGAGAGCGAGAGTAAACACTTACCCTGTGAGCTAGATGACTTAGCACTCGTAGAAGTATTATGATTGATTAATATTCATGCATAGATGAAGGTAGGATGAGTACATGTTTTGATTTGATGATCTTGCATGTGTTGGTATAAGTTGTGCTTGTTAAGTGGATCTTGTGAATTATACTCTTTTATTTTGTTTTGATTTCGTTGCCTCGGGATGAGCAACATGTAACTTTGGCGGTTTGATGAGAGTGATAATTCAAGTATTTTAAGTTCTGATTTGTGAGGAAATTGAGTTCGATTTGGGTAATTATCAAGGTAAATCGGTATGTTTATGGGAAATCCATGAATCAGATGCTACTAAGGCTATTTGAACGTATGTATGTTGAAAAACAAGTAGAAGTGTTCAGAATCGGAAAATACAAAGTCCAAGACACTGCTCGATTAGAGGAGGAGTCGCTCGACCAAGACCTTTTGGTTGAGCGAGGGTAGATTTAGTCGAGCAGATGTCTGTAAAGAGTTTAAGCGAACGGAGAGTCTACTCGACCTCCGCTCGACCAGGATAGAAACTGCTCAACCAAGCCAGTTTGATCGAGCGGGGACACGCACACCTATTTATGGTAATTCCAATCCTTATGTGCGTGAATTTTCACATTCTCCAAGAAAAAGCCCAGAAAAGGTCCATAAGGAAAGTTCTACAAGTATAAAAAGAATTGCAGATCACATTATGAAGAGAGTTAGATTCCACATCCATCCTACACCATATCTAAACCCTAACTCCATCCTTAGGAGCGTTAGAGAGAGATTCGTGCAGCGAATCAAGTGAGAACCAAGTGAAGATTCAAGACGGAGCGAGAAGCGACGGTGCCCAAATCTAGGATTTACTTCGCAACTTAATCTTTCTTGTAATTTTCAAGACTGTGGGTAACATTTATTCAATCACCATGAACGTTCTTCGAAGCGTTATGGGCTAGAACTACTTTGGTAGTTCTAGTATTATGAAGGTTTTTATCTAGTTAATTGAACTTCCGTGTGTATACTCCGTACAACACTATTTGGGGTTTATTTTATATGAGACAATGCGTTTTTAATTCATACTCAGAGTTGTTTTGTGCATCATTAACTGTTATGTAGAGTCTGAATACATATCTTGGTTATTAATTGAGTGCGTTAACGACTGAGCAGGATTCCATGTTATGATTCTAAGTTAAGGGATTTCGAAGTCTCATTAGAACTATCTTATATAAATACTTGTTAATTAAATCTGATTCGGTTTAATAAGTAGGATAAAGAGTATAACTTCATAGTACCTATAATGGGAGATCATATCGGGTTAAAGTACTTAGTGCATGGAAAATAATTGATACTGATAATACTTAGAAAGGGGGCGAATTATATCTCTTGCTCTGAGGATATTCACACGTGTCACATGCTTATTTACTTGTGTCTATAGAGTAGATTTGCATGATTTAGTGATGTTTCCAAACTCCACAGGGCAGAGTCGGACATTGACAAATGGAAAGGAGATTAATTAGTGAAACTGGATTACCCGAAGAGCTACCTATCTTCTCACTTGAGCAACTCTCATTTATTCTCTGCTGTTATTTATTTTAATTGTTCTTTTAATTATTTAGTTATTGGTTACTTAATCACACAACTATTTTGCCATAATAGTCTTAATAAGATTAGATTATAGTTAAATTGATTATAATACGTTGTTTGGGTTCGATAATCACTTGGTCGCTTATCAAAGTTACAATAGCATCCTTCACACTAGGGGATTAATATTGTGTGTTGAGAAAATGCTTATCAAGGATGTGCATCGATTATCGGGAGCTTAATGATGCACGTTTTCTTTGCACGCAAAATTAATCCCCAAGTATTAAGGATATCAATTGCAGCTTAAGCAAGCGACCAAGTGAATTATCGAACCCAAAGGACGGTGTATTATCAATTTAATTATTTACTAAATTAATTAAGACGTAAGGCAATAACGTTTGAGGATTGAATGATTAACTAATAAACAATTAATTAAAATAACAAATAAAATAAAGTAAACACTAGAAGAATACAAAAGTGGATCAAGTAGGAGAATAGGTAGCTCTAGGATAATCCAGTTTCACTCATTAATCTCCCTTTCGTGTGTTGATGTCTGACTCTGCCTTGTGGAATATGGACGTATCACTAAACCATGCATATCTACTCTATAGACATAAGTAAACATGTGTGTAACACGTGTGAATAACCTCGGAGCAAGAGATATAATTTCACCCCCATTTCTAGGTACTATCAGTATCAATTATTTCCCTGACCAATTGGTACTCTAACCCGATATGATCTCCCTTTATAGGTACTATACAATTATCCTCTTTATCCTACTTAATAACCCGAATTCAATTCAATTAATAAGTTTCATATATGATAGTTCTAATGAAGTTTCGGATTCCCCTCACTTAGAATCATAACATGGAATCCTGTTCAACAGTGAACGCACTCAATCTACAATCAAGATATATATTCAGGCTCTATATACCAATTGAAGATGCACAAAATGACCGTGAATATGGATTAAGGAAGCACAATCATATATAAAATAAATTCACAAGTAGTGTTGTACGGAGTTTACACATGAAAGTTCAATTAATTCGTAAAAACCTTCACAACCCTAGTTCTACCAAAAAGGCTCTAGCCCATGATGTTACGAAGAATAATCATGGGTGTTGGATAGATCTTACCCGGATGTATGGAAAATTACAAGATAAATTAGGAAACGAAATAAACCCTAGATGCGGGAGTCGTCGTGTCCTTCTCCATCTTGAATTCTCCTCTTAGTTCTCCTCTTGATTCCACAGACGAATCTTCAAAGTGATGGATGGATAGAGGAAAGTATATGGATGATGGTTGGGGGTGATCCCCCTTGTGGGGTGTAGGACGGTTGTGTTGTGTTTCTCTCCCTCAATATTGATTAATGATATGATCTACATCCCCTTTTATACTTGTAAGCTCTCCTTATGGACCTTGGATGAACTTTTTCTTGAAAAACACACAGAAACATGCACTTGGGGTGTAAAAATCAGATTCGAACGAGTCCCAGGCATAGAGTTCGACCTAGGGTTCAACCTAGGAGTTTGGTCAAATCCTGGTCAAATCGAGATAGGCGATAATTCGCACTTCAGGATTCTGATTCGACCAAAATGGCTTTAGTTCGACCAAGGGGTCTGGTCGAATTGGACTGTCGTGGTCGAATCCCACTTGCGCCGTCTCACTGTTTCGCGTATAACTTCTATATCCGAGCTCCAATCTGAGTGATTCTTACGCTAACGCGATCCTCTCTTCTTTGGCTTTCTATGAATTTAAAGAAATAACAATAAATCCAAGATTTGAATGTGTAACAAGCCATGCAAAGTAACACAACTGTTCTATTCAGCGCAGCTCGCGCGACGTTACCACTTTGATCATATCTCTCTCGTTTGGATTTCGATTGGGGTGTTCTTTATGCCAAAACGATCCTCTTTTCAGTGGCTTTCCAACCATGTATCAAAATATCCGTTCAAAGATCCACAAAAATACATAAAAATTACACAAGTTGATCGTGCGTTTTTCAGCATTCATGCACAAGTTGCACCTTTTCTCCAACTTCGCAATTTTGATCCTTTTTCCACCTAAAATACAATAAAACACCTAAAATGCACCTTTTTCTCACATATGTTGAATATAAAACACTTGTGCTAATATATGACAATAATTCCAATCAAGAAAGTGTTAAATTGGACACTATAACACGATTAGTTTCACTCTCATCACTCAACAAAGTTACAGTCAAGAATAAGTATCCATTACCTCACATTGATGATATGTTTGATCAACTATAGGGTGCAGCTATCTTTTCGAATATTGATTTGCGATCGGGGTATCGTCCGTTGAAGATTAAGGAGGTGGATATTTCGAAGACTGCATTCAGTACAAGGTATGGACATTATGAGTTTTTGGTGATGATGTTCGGTTTGACGAATGCTCCAGCAGCATTTATGGACTTGATGAATAGCGTATTTCAAGAATTTCTCGATAAGTTCTTGATTGTGTTTATCGATGACATTCTGATTTACTCTAAGAATAAGGAGGATCATGCTCTGCACTTAAGAAAGGTGTTGGAGATTCTGAAAGAGAAGCAATTATATGCGAAGTTCAAGAAGTGTGAGTTCTGGTTAGACCAAGTTGTTTTCTTGGAATACGTGGTATCGAAAGAAGGAATTTTAGTGGATCCAAGCAAAGTTAAAGCAATCCATGATTGGCCACAACCCTCAAATCCCAATGAGGTTCGTAGCTTTCTTGGATTGGCGAGATATTATCGAAGGTTTGTTGAAGGATTTTCTAAGATCGGTTCACCATTAACACAGTTGACCAGGAAGCATGTGAGGTTCACATGGACGGAGGCATGTGAACAAAGTTTTTAGGAATTGAAGAGACGGTTGACATCAACACTGATCATAACTATTCCTATGGAGACAGGAAACTTCAAGGTTTATAGTGATGCTTCGAAGAATGGTCTTGGATGTGTACTGATGCAGAATGGAAAAGTGATAGCATATGCATCCAGACAATTAAGGGAATACCAGAAGAACTACCCAACGCATGATTTGGAGTTAGCCGCAGTAGTGTTTGCTCTCAAAATTTAGAGGCATTATCTATATGGGGAACGTTGTGAAATCTATACTAATCATAAGAGTTTGAAGTACTTCTTCACTCAGAAAGAGTTGAACATGAGGCTGAGAAGGTGGTTGGAACTGGTGAAGGACTACGACTGTGTTATCAATTATCATCTGGGTAAAGCTAATGTCGTTGCTGATGCATTGAGCCAAAAGGTAATACAAAGTGTAGCTGCTATGACCCTAAATCAGAAACCAGAGTTTCTTGATTTGCAAAGGATGGGTGTGGAGATCATTCAGGAAGGATCATTGGAAGCAAAGATGGCAGCTCTGACACTTCGACCAACTTTGATGGATAAGATTCGACAGGGACAAGAGGTGGATAAATTATTTGATAACATAAGGAATGATATAAGCTCTGAAAAGTCTTCTAACTTCCAAGTAACAAATGATGGCGTAATTCACTGTAGAGGCCGATTATGTCTACCTGAAGTGGATAACATTCGAAAAGAAGTAATGGTGAAGCTCATACAACACCGTACTCTGTACATCCAGGAGCTACTAAGATGTATAGAGATTTGAAGTCACATTACTGGTGGCCGAGCATCAGAGACCAGCAGGAACTTTATGGCCTTTATTTATTCCAGAGAGAAGTGGGAGAATATCACTATGGATTTTGTTATCGGGCTACCGGAGACAGTGAAATGTCACGATGCCATTTGGGTTATTATGGATCGATTGACTAAGTCACCTCATTTCTTTCTTATATGCTCTACGTATTCCATGGACTGTTATGCCCAGCTATATATACAAGAGATCGTCAGACTCCATGGAGTACCACTTACCATTGTGTCAGGCAAAGATACGAGATTCTTGTCATCTTTTTGGAAGAGTTTGCATATAGCATTAGGGACACAGTTATCTTTCAGCACAACATTCCATCAACAGATAGACGGACAATCGGAGCGTACAATACAAATTTTAGAGGATATGCTCAGAGCATGTGTGTTGGATATTCAGGGTGAGTGGAGTAAATTTTTGCCTTTGATAGAGTTCTCGTACAACAACAGCTATCAGTCTACTATCGAGATGGCTCCATATGAAGCATTGCACGGGAGGAAGTGTAGATCTCTAGTACATTGGGATAAAGTTGGAGAAAGGAAACTTTTGGGTCCAGACTTGATTCATGAAATGTCAGAAGCTGTTACCCATATTCGAGAGAAGATGAAAGTTGCTTAGGATTGACAGAAGAGTTATGCGGAAAAATGGAGAAGAGAGTTGGAATTTGAAGTAGGTAATCAGGTATTTTTGAAGGTATCTCCAATGAAGGGGATAATGCGGTTTGAAAGGAAAGGAAAGTTCAGTCCAAGATATATTGGTCCATTCACTATTATTGAGAGAGTTGGAAGTGTTGCCTACAAGTTGGAGTTACCAGCATCGATGTCTAGAGTACATGATGTATTTCATGTGTTTGTGTTGAGGAAGTATGTTCCGAATCCATCTCATATTCTCAGGCAGGAACCGGTAGAGTTGAAAGAAGATTTAAGTTATGAAGAGATACCAGTTGAGATTTTACGGCGAGAAGTGAAGAAGCTCAGAAATAAAGAGATACCATTAGTGAATGTGTTATGGACGAACCAACTAGTTGAGGAGGCTACTTGGGAAAGAGATGATGAGATGATAGCTAAGTATCCAGAACTTTTCAAGTAAGTAAATTTCGAAGACGAAATTTTTATAAGGTGAGGAGGATGTGATATCCAAGCTTCTCACTACTCATGTGCGAATATAATTTAATTTGTGTTCTATGCATTTTATAATTATGTGGCAATTATGTGATAATAATGTGGCAATTATGTGACAATTGTTTCTACATTTTATTTATCTTTACGTTTTATGTAAGACATCTGTGATAAAAATGGTGCCAATATGTGAATATATGTGTGCATAAATATTTACGTGCATTAATTTGAATATATATAATTAAATTACATTATGTGTATAAATATATTATTTTCTTAATTATTAAGTATCACACGTATTTTTATAATAATAATAGTGGTAAGAAAAATATACACGTATGTGTATTAATTTATAAATGTATCATATCTTAGTTACTAAGTATTGCACGTATATTCGTAATGGATAATAATAATAATAAATAGTACTCCCTCCGTCCCAAAGACAAGTTCTCGGTTACTGTAGATACGAAGTTTAAGAAAAAGTTACTTTTTACTTTACTTTTAGGGGTAGTTTGGTATTTTTAGGTAATAAATAAATTATAAAGTAAGTTATGTGAGTTGTAAAGGGGTGACAATTTTGAAATTAAAGTATGTTGTGGGGTTATTGATTTGCGTGTATTTCCTTATTTGGGGTGTGAACTTATTTATGGGATAGACAAAAATAGAAAGTGTGAATTTGTTTATGGGACAGAGGGAGTATTTACTATTAATAGTAAGTATAATAATAATAATATAAATAATAATTACTATATTTAGTAAATAGAAATAGCAAAGGCGGTGGGTTTGCTAACCCTTACTTTGCCTGTCCGCCTATATATACACATACTATCCTCATTTGGGATTGAAGAGCAGCAGAGCTGCGAAAAAAAATAGGAAAAAAAGAAGAGAGAGAGGGAGAGGAGAGAAAGGAGTTTGTGCCGAAACGGGGAGGAAGAGGTTAGTTATAGTTCCTCACGAGGTCTATAGTATTATTATTATCGGAGTCCAGGTAAGTAGAAGTCCAACTACAATGCATAAACATATTGTGTGTGAATTATTTGTAATTAATATGTGATAATTATGCCACGAATTATTTGCGATTAGTTTAATTACGTTATGAATTATTTGGGGTTAATTGGTGATACAAGTTATGGATATATGTGATTTCAAATAATATCATTGCCCTACATAGATCTGTGTGATTGGAAACTGTTGAAAATATATTTGTATGATTTGAGAAAATGTTAGTTATAAGTATCTAAGTGATCCGAGATGAAGTTGTTATTCCAAAAAGGGATCCTTGTGATCCAAGGTGAAGCGGTTATTCTATAAATGGATCTATGTGATTGAGGTGAAGTTGTTATTCCATAAGTGGATCTGTGTGAATTGAAGTTAAGTTGTTTCTTTATTGTGATTAAATCTTGATATTGATATCGTAAATGATTTATGATGCATATTTAATTGTCCTGGTTGCATACCATGCATAAACATAAAAAGTATTTTCCTCAAAATTAATAAGATACTAATGGTGTGTGCAGCCACTATATATGCATCTCTGTCAGGGTTCGGAAAAATCGTTCCCGACACTTTATTCGGGATTCGGAAAAATCCTCCCCAACACTCTGTCAGGGTTCGAAAAAATCATTCCCGGCACTATATTCAGGAATCATAAAAATCGATCCGACAATGTGTGTGTCTATTGAGCTCATTTGGGGTGCATATCATAAGTGTGTCGTGAGGATCCCGCAACGTGAACAGTTTTCAAAATAAAAGAGACCAACTAGAAAGACTAAAAAATAGGCGATGGAAAACTAAATGCAATTCCATGCACTGGCATGGATGATTTCTACTTACTGAGATTTTTATCTCACTAGTTTATGCATTGTAGGTGAGCCTGCTGATGATTGAATTATGTGGTGTTTTGTGCAAGAGGTGGAGCTCCTTCTGGGTTTTGAGCGGATGTACATAGATGACGACCTGTTGGACTAGGCAGTGGGTTTATTTTGTTTCCACTGATGTTTTGTTATGTAATATAATAAGTATTGTTACAAGTTTGGGTAGTCTGAAGTGTTGTTAAAAACCAGTTACATATGTTGAACCGGTGTGATGGTTTTGGTTATAAATATATTGTGGAAAAAATATGCAGGTTTTTATAATGATGATGTTTATGTCAATTAGTATTTGAATTATAAGTTATGTAAGATTGGTCGTGTCATAGTGTCACAACATTGATGTGGTGGAGGAGATCGTGAAGGAAGATATGTCTCTGATCCTTTGAAAGGATCCTTTGGAGACATGCTTGGCGGAGTCTCTTACTTTTTCCAGCACCGAGCTAGATGAGCTCTCTAATGAGGTATGTATTGAATTTCTTGAAAATTTACTTTCCTTGGGTGATGACAGATATGAATCGAAAAGCCCAAGTTTGAAGAGGTGAAGTGGACTAGAAAGTACTTACCATTAGATAGAGAGAGTACAACAAAAGAGGAGATGAAAGAGGAGTTGAAACTGCTACCGGAGCACTTGAAGTAAGTCTATCTAGGTGATCATGAAACATATCCGGTAATTATTTCTTCTTCTTTAACTGATGATCAACTCGATGAGTTATTATATGTGCTTAGGAAGTATAAGTCTGCGATTGGTTGGTCTCTTGATGATTTGAAAGATATTAATCCTTCATATTGCATGCATAAGATAATATTATTAGATGAGACTAAGGGTAGCATTCAGAATCAGCGGAGGGTGAATCCCGCTATTCAAGAAGTGATAAGGAAGCAAATCCTAATATGGCTAGATGCAGGAATTATATATCCAATTAGTGATAGTCCCCATGTGAGTCCATTGCATGTTTTAGCTAAGAAATGGGGCATACTATTGTTAAGTCTGATGATGGTGAGACATTAGCCACTAGGATTCCTACGGGGTGGTGTGTGTGTATGAATTATAGGAAACTAAATGAAAATACACGCAAAGATCACTTTCCCTTCCTTTCATGGATCAAATGTTTGATCGTCTTGCAGGGTATGATTTTTATTATTTCTTGGATGGGTACTCGGGGTATAATCAAATCATGATTGCACTCGAGGACCAGGAAAATACTACTTTTACTTGCCCTTATTGAACTTTTGCCTTTAGGAAGATGTCTTTTGGGTTGTGTAATGCACATGCTACATTTCAGCATTGCACGATGGAGATATTTGATGGCATGATAGAAAAGATCATGAAGGTGTTTATGGATGATTTCTCTATTTTTTGGTTCCTCCTTTGATATTTGTTTGACTAACCTATCTACTGTTTTGAAGAGATGTGTTGATACTAACTTGGTTTTGAATTTGGAGAAGTGTCACTTCATGGTAAGAGATGTGATTGTTTTGGGACATCATATTTCAGCCAAAGGATTGCAGGTGATAGAGCAAAGGTGGTGGCGACTGAGAAGCTTCCACCACCCACTAATCAGAAGGGAGTGCGGTCCTTCCTTGGACACGCAGGATTTTATAGAAGATTTATCAAAGACTTCTCAAAATACTCCAAGTCGTTGTCTCACTTACTTGAAAAGGATGTTGCTTTTAATTTTGATGATGAATGTCTAACAGATTTTTAGGTTTTGAAGGAGGCACTTATTACTGCACCTATCTTGATCACACTTGAATGGACTCAGCCGTTTGTACATATGTGTGATGCAAGTGATTTAGCACTTGGAGTGGTGCTTGGGCAGATGAGAGAGAAGAAATTCTCCGCCATTTACTATGCGATTTAAACTTTTGATGCAGCACAAGAACTGCACTGTCACTGAAAATGAGTTTCTAGCTGTTGTGTATGCATTCAATAAGTTTCGATAGTATTTGGTTGGCATGAAGACTATAGTATACACGGATCATTCTGCGATCTGTTACCTGATGGAGAAGAAAGAAGCGAAGTCAAGGATCATTAGATGGAAAGAAGCGAAGTCAAGGATCATTAGATGGATCCTTCTTCTTCAAGAGTTTGATATGGAGATCTGGGATAAGAATGGTACATAAAATGTGTTGGCGGATCACCTATCAAGGTTGGAGACAAGGGAGCACTGTGATGATTCTTTTGATTACATAGAGGAGATGTTCCCTGATGAGAAAATTATGGCGGTGTTTACTGAAGGAGCGAAGAAAGCCTGTGTCATAGATGCTCAAGGAATGGATCCATGGTATGCAAATTATGTCAATTAAATTGTTGTGGGTGAAATTCCAAAAGATCTCAACAGGTATCAACTTGCGAAGTTTAAGAGGGATGTTGAGACTTTTATATGGTATGATCCGTTCGACTACAAGATTTGTACGGATTCTATCATTCGTAGGTGTGTGCCCGAGATGGAGATGGAGAGTGTTCTTGATTTTTGCCATGCACAACCTAATGGGGGGCACTTTGGAGCCCATAATACTGCAGCAAAAGTACTTCAATCTGCTCTTTATTGGCCTACTTTGTTTAAAGATTGTGAATCCTATGTAGCGACATGTGATAGATGTCAAAGGATGGGAAACATAAGTAAAAGAGATGAGATGCCACTTCAGCCAAGCATTTTTGTTGAAATCTTCGATGTATGGGGAATTGATTTTATGGGGCCTTTTCTCCTATCAAATGGATTTCTCTACATCCTTCTAGCAGTGGATTATATTTCTAAGTGGGTAGAAGTCATTCTTACTCGCATGAATGATACTAAGACAGTTTTATCTTTCTTGAAGAAACATATTTTTGCCCGCTATGAAGTTCCTAGAGCATTTGTAAGTGATGGAGGTTCCCACTTTGTTAATAAGCTTATTGAAAGAGTTCTCAAGGAATATGGTGTAAAGCATAGGGTTACTACACCCTATCATCCTCAATAGAATGGGCAAACCGAGGTCTCCAACGTATAAGTGAAATAAATTTTGGAGAAGGTAGTCGGAACTAATAGGAAAGATTGGGTTATGAAGCTCGATGATGTGCTGTGGGGGTTCCGAACTGCGTACAACATTGTACTAGACATGTCACCATATCAAATTATCTATGGGAAGCCGTGCCACTTACCCGTGGAGATTCAGCATAAGTCTTTTTGGGCATTGAGAAGTTTGAACTTGTGTCTTAAGGAGCAAAAGGAATTGAGGTTGACTCATATCAATCAACTAGACGAGTTCAGGAATCAAGCTTTCAAGAATTTGGTGATCTACAAGGAAAGAATGAAGAAATGACATGATTCGAAGATCACTTACAAGGAATTCAAGTAAGGTGATGAGGTATTACTCTTTAACTCTCGTTTGAAGCAATTTGCAGGAAAATTGAAATCAAAATGGATGAGACCATTCATTTTCCATAGTGTCTGCGGAGGGGGGAGTTTTGAGATCATAGACAAGGACGGAGACATCATAGCGGCGAATGAGCATCGATTGAAGCATTATAAGTCGCCGGATGATGCTTGCATCGTCTTTGAGGATAATTACATTGATATGGTACCGTCGTGACTCTCTGACATTAAACAAGAGCGCCTGTTGGGGGCTTTCACTCCTGTTTTATTGCTTTATTTCATTAGTGTGAGTAAGAAAATTTTATTTTTGACGTGTTTACTTATCGAAAATTATATCTCTTTGCAAACTTAGTTTCGAATACAGTTTCTACTAAGTTTGGGGGTGTGATGTACTTACCTCATCGTACCACCGAGAGTATAACCTTTTCATTGTAACGTTTGTTAGGGGAGTTGATTTTTGCGGCATATTAAAACTTTAATCGATGTTGATGTGTCGATTTTTTGCAATATGCCTATGTTCAGTGGTGTTTTATTTATTGTGTCATATGCGGAGTATATACACTCACTTATTGAGTCTTAATGGTGGTTCTCTAGCTATAGTTTTGCTCTGTTTTGGTACCTAATGATCATTTTTAGCTTGAAGTTTGCAGGGGACGAAGAAGAATCATGTTTGAGGAAAAATAGGTTTGTTCGACCATAGGAGGAAATCGAACTAGATGGTTCGAGTCGAACCGGCAATTAGAGAAATCGTTATAGGCTGGTTTGACCTAGGGGCTTATGATTCAACCAAGGATTCGAGTCGAACCAGCCACCTGAAAGCTTGTTACAGGCTGGTTCGACCAATGGTACGTATCAAACCAGACTCCAAATGCATTCAGAAACACGGTTTGACCACGACGAGCCCAGGTAAGTCATGTTTAAGTTGAATTCGAGCCCCGGTTCCATACATTCTTCACACCACCCGCACTCGAATCCTCTCCGAAACAAAAACCCTCTCTTTCAAACTTCGATTTTACTTCATTCTACTCTGATTAAACCACTTTCCACCCTTCCCACACTTGATTTCTCACGAATTTGGGGATTTCTAGTTGAGAAACTAGGGTTTACAATTCAAATTAGGAGATTTTCATCTCTTGTTAACACTAAGCCATGACTTGATTGAAAGGTTTGTTTTCTTGACTCTATTACCCTAGGATTGAAAGTCTATTGCTTGATTTTAAGTGGGTAAGTTGATTGAACTAGTTTTTATGTGGATTCATGGTGTAATTTAGATTTTTGTTTGAAATTTTTTATGAACAAGTGATGGGTCCGATTTTAATTGTTGATTTTTGTTCAGACCTTGAAGTTCTAGGTGAAATTGTTGAGTAATTTGTGTGGTGAAGAGAAGCATGTTTGAATTTTTGTGGATTTGTGAAGATTAAATAATTGCATGTTTAAGTGTAGAAGGTAAAGTGAATAGTGAAATTGATGAAATTCTTGTTGGAGAAGTTGAATGTTGAAGTTGGGAGTAGCATGTTTATGATTCATGGTTTAATTTTATGAATAGCATGCTTGTTTGAAGTTGATTATACATGAACAACTTGAAGTCTTGAGTAGAGTTTAATGTATAGTTACCTTTGAACTTGGGTTGGTTTGCATTCCTTGTATATGTTGGTATTGAAGTATTATTCTTGTAGGAAAAGGGAAGGCGACTGAAATCCGCTCCAAGTGGAGGGAGGATAGGCAGCCTCGTGAGGATGAGGTTACTAAGAAATTGCGTCTCAATGAGAGGTTGCCATGGCATTTCCATATTGAGATGGAGAATTGGGAGGAGATTAAGGATCGATGGGATATGATGTCCGACAAGATAACTCGCACAAGGTACCAAGATGATGATGCCATGAGGAAGATAAATATACGTGATGATATTATGTGGATATTCGATCAAGTGGGCATCCATCATTTCATGGAGCTGAAGAGTCCTACATACTTTCATGTTACTGCGGAGGTGTTGTGTTCGATCACAATCAAGAAGGGTGCTAGTTCTCTTCCTTATGAGTGTTCATTCCAGCATGGTGGCATAAGGAGAACGTGGACATCGAAGGATTTTAATGTGATGCTAGGAACTCCGAGGGGGATTTTTAGGCATGAGAATGGACACTTCAGACCGAATTATTTTTAGAGATCTATTTCAGGAGATGATATGGACTTCAAGACGAAGGAAGCTCGTGCTGCTTTGATTCGCAACCCAATCATTAGATACAAGGAGAGAGTCTTGAGCAATACATTGTATGCCCGATCTGAGGGTAGTTGCGTATCTAGGGGAGAGTTGTATGCTCTGTGGTGTATGTTGAATGGAGTGCAGTTTAATGTGGGTTCATATCTGATTCAGTAGCTCTACAGATTCAGGAGTTCCTCTTTTCAAAGAGTGAATATTGGAGGATTGCTTACTCCTGTAGCTGAGTCATACCACATAGATTTCACTGGCATTACCCCTATTATGGAGGATCCCGATCTAGTGATGAGTGCGTGTGTTCGAGCTGGATTTACTTTTCATCGAGATGGAGATTGATTTTTCACTAGGGGTTCTAACCCCTATTTTTCATGTTTCCATATAAATGTGAGGGCTTTGACTATGATCCAGGGTGATAGAAACATGTTGATGGACACATTGGCACACAAGGCGATATCAATCACGTGCTTGAGAAGAGGAGATTGGAGGACTATAGCTCGGATGTATGCTGAGGAGATATATCAGGAGCTGCAGAGGATAGTAGATCAAGGGCAGCAGCCGCAACAGCAGCAGCAGCCTCAGCACGGAGAGCACGATGAGTAGATGCATGAGCCTGTGCATCCTGAGATAGAGATCCCGCATCAGCAGCAGCAAGAAATGCCACCACCACATCCACAGCAGCAGCAGCATTGGGGCGGTCCTAATGAGTTCTACAGGGAGAAGTTCTGATTGATGAATGAGCTTCTTGTCAACTTGATCAACAATCAGAAGGAGACGAACCGCCAATTGGGCTTGCTGACTACGAGCTATGTCGTGCTCGATATGTATTATAATGCACTGCATGCTAATTATGTGGTTATGGATCAGAGGTTGGGAGATTTGAGTGATAACTATGAGGCTTTGGATAGGAAGGTGGATAGCCTTCAGAGAGATTTTGATGTTTGGCGCAGGGGAGATAGTGATGATGATGCTCCCAGGAGTAGAGGGTGCCAGGTTTTCATCTTTATCTGCTTCATCTCATCCCCCTTCTCTTTTCTCTTGACAGGTTGGGTATTTGGTGGTGTGAGTGGCATGTACTGATATTCTATACAAATTCTGATGTTAGATTGATGTGTGAGATTGGATTTAGATTGTTATGATAGTTTGTTGACTCTTCGATAAGTATGTTGCATTCGTATTTTTCATGTGTTGATTTTGTTGATGAGAAGCATGTATAACTTGTTAAATATATGGAGTTCATTGTGGAATTGATCTTGATTATATGCTATAAGGAGTGCTTAGGAATCTATTACCCATGGGAGAATTTGAGCCTTATGAAATCATGCTACATCCATGCATGATAGTTTATTCTTGTGAGAATCATTCATATGACCGTATTCTAAAACTTGCCTTGGAGTCTTGTGTGAGACTTATGATTGATAGCTATTATGACATGATCTTAGGCCATTATTGTTTATTTGAGTTATCTAGCCAAATTTTACATTCCTATATACTGTATAAATCATTGAAAGCCCTGTTGAGCCTTTAAAAGCCTTTTCTTTTGGCAAGCAGTGATAAAAAGCCCTATTCATCCTTTACTTGAGCCTTGTTAAATACCCTATTCATTAGTAGAGAGTTGAGGTGAATATATGCTAGCTTTAATAGAAAGAAGAAAAGGAAAAAATTGGTTGAGTGGTATGAAGAAAAGAAAAATATTATTAAATCTTATTTAGGGGTAGTGCCCGAAACAGTTACCCGGACTGATTAGAAAGGTAGTGCCCGAAATTGGTATCCTTGTACTTTGAAGAAAGAAGATGTTGATTCCAAGGAGAAGAATAAGAGGTTGAATCGCAAAGATCATGAGAACAAGATGAAGAAAAGAAAGCTGTTTGATGAAAGGCAAGGCTCCAAGGTAATTCTCTACTAGTGAATAAGTCACTTTATCTATATTTTTTTACCTTTACCAAAGAGCCAACATTACAACCAAAAAGCAAGTCCTTTGTGATCCTTGTAATAAAACAATTATAAGTTAATTTTTTAGACCCTTGCCAAGCTTATGGTTACGCGAAAATATGAATTGAATATGAGCGTATGTATATGTTAACCTTTTTACGTGTAATTCATACTTGAGAGCGAGAATAAACACTTATCTTGTGAGCTAGATAACTTAGTACTCCGAAGCGTATTATAATTGATGTTTTTGCATGAATGAAATGTATAATGCGAGAAGTACTTGTTTTAAATTGATAGAATTGCATGTGTAGGTATGTACTATACTTGACTTGATGGCTTTGTGAATTTTACATTTACTCTTGTGGTTTTTATTTCGTTGCCTCGGGACGAGCAACATGTAAGTTTGGGGGTTTCATGAGAGTGTAAATTCATGCAATTTGAGCTCAGATTTCTGTGATAATGATGTCTTAAGTCAAGATAAATCGAGATATATAGTGGAAAGTCACGAATCAGGAGCGTGTGAGGCCGTTTGAGGGGATTTTCGAAGAAAAACAGGTCAGAAGTGCTTGAAACTGAAAAAGGAATATTTAAGCACCTGGTTCGACCAAAAGGCCTGTGGTTCGACCACTGGTTCTGGTCAAACCAGGCACCTAAAAATGAGCTACAGAGTAGTTCGACCACGATGATATGGTTCGACCAGGCATGAAGGTCGAACCGTGGTCGAACCAAATGCCTAAAGTGGTGCAGAGATGATTCAACCTCGATGCTTCTGGTTCGACTGGTGGTTCGGGTCGAACCAGCCATCTGCAGATTCATTACAGGCTGGTTCGACTAGGGCATGAATGGTTCGACCAAGAGCTTTGGCCAAACCAATACCCGAGAAGTTTCTAAATCCGTATTTTTATACCTTCAGTACGTGTTTTCGCTCAAAAAGCCCATTAGAGGTCCATTGGAGGAGCTAAAAGTATAAAAAAAAGACCCTACACAGCAGAAAGATGCCACCACCTTCATTCTACACAGCATCTGAAACCCTACATCATCCTACGGAGTTGTGGAGAGAGATTTGTCTGTCGAATCAAGTGAGAACCAAGTGAAGATTTAAGATGAAGAGTGACGCGACGGCGCCCGCATCTAAGATTTACTTCACTTCTTAATTTATCTTGTAATTTTTAGGACTACGGGTAAGATCTATCCAACCACCATGATTATTCTTCGATCAATCATGGGCTAGAACCGCTTCGGTAATTCTAGGGTTAATGAAGGTTTTATGAGTTAATTGAACTTCCATGTGTATACTCCGTACAACACTACTTATAGTTTATTTTATATAAGACAATGCTTTATTAATTCATACTCAGAGTTGTTTTATGCATCATTAAATCATTAATTGTTAAGTAGAGTCTGAATACATATCTTGATTATTGATTGAGTGTGTTCACTGCTGAGCAGGATTACATGTTATGATTCTAAGTGAGGGGACTCCAAATTCTCATAAGAACTATCTTATATAAATACTTGTTAATTGAATCTGATTCGGGTTAATAAGTAGGATAAAGAGAATAACTTCATAGTACCTATAAAGGGAGATCATATCGGGTTAGAGTACTTAGTGCACGGGAAATAATTGATACTGATAGTACCTAGAAAGGGAAATGAATTATATCTCTTGCACCAAGAATATTCACAAGTGTCAAACACTTATTTACTTGTGTCTATAGAGTATATTTGCATGGTTTAGTGATGCGTCCATATTCCACAAGGCAGAGTCAGACATTGATATGCGGAATGGAAGTTAACTAGTAAACTGGATGGCCCGAAGAACTACCTAATTTCTCACTTATTCACCTTTGTTTAACCTCTACTGCTTGTTTACTTTACTTGCTATTTAAATTACTTGATTCTTAGTTAATTAATTATTCCACCAAATTATAGCCAACCTAGTCTTAATTAATTAGATTATAATTGAATTGATAATAATACGTCTCTTGGGTTCGATAATCATTTGGTCGCTTATCAAAGTTACAATAACATCATTCATACTTGGGAATTAATTGTGTGTTTAGAAAACACTCATCAATGATCATAGGTTTCGAGGAGGTAGGACCAACAAGTGGGATAGTTTTCCTAGAGGACTCATTCAAAACAATAGCCTCTCTAAATACGAGCTGGACCTCATACATGCTTGGAAGTTGGTAAGAAGTTAGAGATTTTCCCTCGAACCTACTTTCTTCAAGTCCACCCTCTTTAGCAGAACTACGTTCTTAATGTGGTGCCTCAAAGCCCCATGGAATTGGTCGAGAAAGAAGTTATCCTTTTCAGATCCTCCTATCCAAGCTATTTGGTAAAGGTTTTAACAAAGCCAACCATCATGGTCAAGATTTTTTCGGTAGCTATAGCGGAGGTAAAATCTTCAGTATATGCCCTTCAGGCCTGAGACAATTCTGCAGTCACACATGCAAAATCAATAGTTAAATAATGCTCCCTAGTAGTGTTATCTGTCGTGATTGTCTGGGCATTGACAAAAGAGCTATAAAGGACGACATTCTCCCTACTAACCTGAGCATAAAGCTCATTCTGCTTCGCCAGCTCCATTTTGAGGACAACATTTTCAAGGTCTAAATCAGTCTCAAACTTCGCTCATTCCACTGCAACTTGTCTCTACTTGGATTGGAGTTTCTCCATCTTTGTCTGGAATGACTTAGCTGTAATTATAGAAAATCCATTTCTTTTGACGTGTCATGGATGAAACCTTGGAGCCAACCTAGGTATGATAAGCCTCGGCCAACGTACCCCATAGCGGAGATACGAGGTCACCAAGATCAAGGTTAGAAATTTGTTGATCCTCTTTGCGAGTAAAGGCCAAATGAATAATCTTTTTAGCATGCTGCATATAAGAGGGTAGATTTCTAATTAGAGTAGTTGTAAGGTCGTCCGGTACATGCTACACAATATTGGATGAAGTGTTTCATTAGATAACCTATTGCGGACTTTGTTAAGGGACAGTTAAGGTAAGAAGGGAATCTCGGAGAATTGAAAAAAAGTAATCCCTTCAATCCCCATTGCTTGAAGGACTGGAATTGGCGAGGTCTTTCCTCCAGGTTTCGGGGTTGCATCTAAGGGCCAGCTACATCAGTTAGCAGAGCAGCCTTAGAGCAAACAATTAGAGGGGTCAAATTTGGTTTCATAGCCTCAATTAGATGAATCTCCAGAATGTCGTCATCTGATCGTGATGGCAGAAAGTTGGTGGATCGAAGAGGCGAATCTAAAATAACGAGAATCAAGTAAATGAGACTTATCGCCTGCTACCATGCCACGAAAATAATTAGAGACTCCCACTGTAGAAATAAAAAAAATAATAATAATAATATTCTAACATGAAAAACTTAACCTCCGTGTGACCAGAAGGAGGAGGACTCACACTTTGGTCGGGGTCGGGGTCGGGGTCGGGGTCAGGGTCAGGGTCGAGTCAGGATAGCGGAATATGAATTCCGATGTTTCATAGCTCTATCAAAATGAGATAATTGACCCTGCTCACGTTGGGCTAAGAAATTAGAGTGGAAAGCATATTGGGGATTACCCATCCTCCTCACAATTTGAAAATTTTGCCGATGCCTGAGGATGACAAAAGTTCGGAAGAGACTTTACTGTGGGAAGTGCTAAATGGATAGAATTTATTCAGCTAGAATATGGTATTTATGTAATTTTCATATAAAAGGAAAGGTAAATTATTAAGAGAATTACAAAAATACCCTTCTCATTCCTTTTGGATTTATTACACATCTTTCTATGTACTAGTATTACATTTTTCTGTTTTTCTATAAATAATTAATTATAGTGACTTTTTAAAGTCAAAACATTTTTTTTCCTCAACACATTATTTTAATGGTTTGAAATATATTAATATATGATTATAAATTTATAAAATTATTTCTCTAGTTTGCTCTTAACATTTTTAGCCAATCATTTTTTGTCAAATTAAATATAGTTATATAAATAGATGATCGTAGTATTTTATTTCTCTCACTATTCTACTATAAATATAGTTATATAAAAAAATATTATTATTTATAATTGTATTCACTAAATCTAAAATCTTTATATTTAGATAATTAAAACTCTTAAACTTATTTATGTTTCTATAGATAATTTTACAAAGGTGATTAAAATTTTATTTAACATATTATTTTTGCATATAAAATACTGTAATGTTTGTCCAAATAAAATGGAAATAGAGTTATTACCATGATCATTTCATTAAGTATTTTATAAAACATTTTATTTTAATTGTATAATATGATCATTAATGAAAGATAGATTTTTAAGTGCAATTACTCGTATACGAATCTCCTTACGTGAGTCTTATGAATCTTGAATTAGCTAGGAGCGCTGATATCACCGCTAATAATTAGTTTAATTCAAAGATAAAAGTTGATCGACATTGCATGCATGCATTACCTCCTTATTCTTCTTTTTTTTATTACTTGATTTCTTTTTTTCCAATAAGATTAATTAAAAATAATAATTATTATTTAATATGAAATTAATTAATAATTAAATTGAATGAATATCACTTTTTATTGATCAATAATCACTTTTTTATTAAAAATATCATCATATTTTATCTGTTTCATACATTATTCATGAAATAGTTTAATTGCATAATTATAACTTTTTCATCATATTTTATCTGTTTCATACATTATTCATGAAATAGTTTAATTGCATAATTATCACTTTTTCATGATCATGCATTACATTTTATTAAAATGTAATCACATTTTATTCGTCTTACAATCTATTTAAAAAGTAATTTGTTAATTGGACAATTATTATAAAAAATGTTTCATGCATCACTTTTTTTAATTAGATATTAATTTTTATTAAAAATGTTATTACATTTTACCCGTCTCATGAAATCTTTTATGAGATTGCTTATCACTTTTTTCTTGATTAAATATCACTTTTTATTAAAAATATTATCACTTTTTATTCTTTATTTATAAAATTGATTATCACTTTTATCTTAATTAAGTATTACTTTTTATAAAAAGATATTATCACTTTTATCATCTTATAAAATTATTTTTGTGAGATAATTTACACTAAAAAACAAGTAGGACTACTAATAAAAAATACTGTATTTTTTTAATTATTTTGGATTTTTTTTAAAAAATTTTGAATCAATACTATACTAAAATAAAATAAAATGAAATAATGACAGAAATAAAATAAAATAAACGCATGAAACATGTATTAAACCATTTATTGGTAGTTCACCGTAATTAATGAAATTAGTTAGCGAAATTCAATCGAGTGAAATTACTTCAATTTTAGCAGGTCGACATTTTTGGGTTTGGTAAGATCCCTCTCACGTAATAAAATCTATAAAACATGTCTTATATAAGTCTTTGCAAAAAAATTAAGATTTTTTTTTATTCAAAATTTATTCGATACAATTTTAGTATAATTTTCGATAATATCCAATTATCATCACACCCGAACTATCTAAATACATATCTTTATTAAATAATGGGTGATTCCGTGTGTATCTGCATCAGGTGCACCCATAATTTATAGGTTAAAAAGTGTGTTAGTGGGTAGTTTATAATTTTTATTTTTAATTATTTAATTTATTTAATGGTAGATATTAAATTAAAGATTGATCTGATGGTTGAAATCGTTCAGATGCACCGGTATCACATGTATACTAGAGTCGAACTCAGTTTAGTTAAAAACTTTTATACTTTATATGTAAGTATTGAATTCTATTTTATAGTTTATAAATAATTACTACTACTAATACTTTTCAAAAAAATACTTTTTTTAGTATATTAAAAAGTAATTTCACACAAACAAAATGAACGTGTAAGCTCGATTCACACTAATCTTATTCTTAAAGAGGAGTAACTTTTTAGGTATCATTGTAATAAATGAAAAATTATGAAAACTATGATTCATATATATTTTTATTTTAACTTATCAAAGATATTTTGATTGTCCAAAATTTTTTTAAAAAAAATTAAGTGAAAATCAAATCTTTGAGTTGGTTTGTTTACTATCACATAGTCACATTTGAAGATTATCAAATTTTATTTTAAAATGTATTATTTTTTCATCAAGACTCGTGTGAGATCGTCTCGCATAAAAGTTTATGTGGAACGGATAAAAAGGGATAAAAAGTGATAGGAGTAGCTTTTATAATGAAAAATAATACTAAATTAATTAAATGTGATAATGTTATATCATGAACAATATATAATATAGATGAAAAGTTAAAAAGTAATAACATTTTATAGCGAAAGTAATAATATTTTTATAATAAAAGTGATAATTATTGTAAGAAGTATAAAATGGTCTCACATGAGAGAATCACACAAAAGACTTACCCTTCATTAAAATTCTTAGTTAAAATATTATAATTATTAATATTTGATAATGATAATTTTTTTTCGAAAATCAAGAATATGAGTCATTTTTATACTAAAAGATATTATATTTAATTAATAAAAATATTAACTGAAATGTTTTTGATTGGAGTGTGCAGACGTGGACATGCAAGTTTTTGCCCTCATGTTCTAAGTAAATAAGGTGAATGCATAAAACTAAATCATTTAACCATTAAATTTTACTTCAATCTTATTCGACAGTTTTTATTTTATTATCATTATTTTTTCAAAGAATTGTGAAACCAACTCTTTATACGTATATATTAAAAAAATAATTATGAAAATATTTTATTATTAAATTATTAAATAAAATGAATCGATTAAATGTGATTAAATGGGAGAGTTGTTGATTTTATAATATTTTATCACTACATACATTTATTACTTTATCCAAACATTTGTTTAAGTAATTTTAAAATTGAATAATACTATATAGTAAATAACACGACCCACCTTACATAACTTATAATTCAAATACTATTTAACATAAACATCATCATTATAAAAACCTGCATATAATTTTTTTTTCACATAATATGTTTATAACCAAAACCATCACACCAGTTCAACGTACGTACTGGTTTCTGACATCACTTCAAACCAGACAAACTCGCGACAATACTTATTATATTACACCACCAAAACATCAGCGGAAACAAAATAAACCCACGGCCTAGCCCAACAGGTCGTCATCTATGTACATCCGCTCAAAACCTTGAAGGAGCTCCACAGCTTGCACAATCACATCACAAACTCAATCATCAACAGGCTCACCTACAATGCATAAACTAGTGAGATAAAAATCTCAGTAAGTAGAAATCATGCATGTCAGTGCATGAAAATGCATTTAGTTCTCTATCGCCTATTTCCTAATTTTTCTAATTGATCTCTTTTATTTTGAAAATTGTTCACGTTGCGGGATCCCCACGACACACTTATGATATGCACCCCAAATGAGCTCAATGGGGATGATTTTTCCGAACCCCGAAAATAGTGCCGAGAACGATTTTTCCGAACTCTGGCAAAGTGGTGGGGACGATTTTTCCGAACCCCTAATAAAAATGTCGGGAACGATTTTTCCGAACCCTGATAGAGATGCATATATAGTGGCCGCACACACCATTAGTATCTTATTAATTTTGAGGAAAACACTTTTCATGTTTATGCATGATATTCACCCAAAACAATTAAATGTGCATCATAAACCATTTACAATATCAATATCAACATTTAATCACAATAAAGCCACAAATTAATTTCAATTCACACAAATCCACTTCTGAAATAACAACTTCACCTCAATCACATAGATCCATTTATAGAATAACCACTTCACCTTGGATCACACGGATCTCTTTTTGGAATAACAACTTAATCTTGGATCCCACATATCCTTATAAACAATATCTTCTCAAGCCATACAAATATATTTTCAATAGTTTTCAATCACACAGATCTATATAGAACAATAATATTATTTCAAATCACATAGATCCACAACTTGTATAACAAATTAATCTCAAATAATTCATATCGTAATTAAACTAATTACAAATAATCCATGACATAATTATCACATATTAATTATAAATAATTCACAAACAACATGTTTATGCATTGTAGTTGGACTTCTACTTACCTGGATTCCGACAGTAATATAAACCTCGTAAAGAACTGTAACTAATTCGCTCCGACACGCATGTTCCGGCGCGCTCCCTCTTCTCTCTTTTTCCTCTCTCTCTCCTCTCTCTCCCTTTCCTCTCTCTCTCTCTCCCTCTCTTCTCTCTCTTCTTTTCCTCTCTTTCTTTTTCTTTCTTTTTTCTTACCTCTGCTTTGAATTACCCTTAACAGGGTTACTATTATATATAGAGGGGTGGGGTGGAAGTCGTATGCGACTATCCCACCGCCCCAACTTATTTAATTTACTATTAATAGTAATTTACTATTTATAGTAAGTTTCTATTTATAGTAAATGAAATTATTATTATCCATTATAAATATACGTGCAATACTTAATAGTTAAGATATAATACATTTACAAATTAATAGACATACGTGTATATTTTTTTTACCCACTATTATTATTATGAGAATACGTGTGATACTTAATAATTAAGAAAAGTGTATTTATACTCATAAAATAATTTACTCATATATTCAAATTAATGCACGTAAATATTTATGCACCCATATATTCACATATTGTCACCATGTTTATCACGTATGTCTCAAGTAAAATGTAACGATAATTAAAATGTAAAAATAATTATCACATAATTATAAAATGCACATAACACAAATTAAATTATATTGACACATGAGTAGTGAGAAGCTCGGGTATCACATCCTCCCCAACTTATAAAAATTTCGTCCTCGAAATTTACTTACCTGAAGAGATTTGGATATTTAGCCATCATCTCATCCTCTCTTTCCCAAGTAGTCTCCTCAACTAGTTGATTCCTCCATAATACCTTTACTAATGGTATTTCTTTATTTCTGAGCTTCTTCACTTCTCGCCACAAGATCTCAACTGGTACTTCCTCATAACTCAAATCTTCTTTCAACTCAACTGGTTCCTGTCTGAGAACATGAGATGGATTTGGAACATACTTCCTCAACACAGATGCATGAAACACGTCATGTACTCTAGACATCGATGCTAGTAACTCCAATTTATAGGCAACACTGCCAACTCTCTCAATGATAGTGAACGGACCAACATATCTTGGACTGATTTTCCCTTTCCTTCCAAACTGCATTATCTCCTTCATTGGAGATACTTTCAAAAATACTTGATCACCCACTTCAAATTCCAATTCTCTCCTCCGTTTGTCTGCATAACTCTTTTGCCGATCTTGAGCAACTTTCATCTTCTCTCGTATATGGGTAACAGCTTCTGACATTTCACGAATCAAGTCTGGACCCAAAAGTTTCCTCTCTCCAACATCATCCCAATGTACTGGAGATCTACACTTTTTCCCGTACAATGCTTCATATGGAGCCATCCCGATGGTAGATTGATAACTATTGTTGTACGAGAACTCTATCAAAGACAAAAATTTACTCCACTGACCTTGAAAATCCAACACACACGCTCTGAGCATATCCTCCAAGATTTGTATTGTACGCTCTGATTGACCATCTGTCTGTGGATGGAATGCTGTACTGAAAGATAACTGTGTCCCCAACGCCTTATGTAAACTCTTCCAGAAAACAGACAAGAATCTCGTATCTCAGTCTGACACAATGGTAAGTGGTACTCCATGGAGTCTGACAATCTCTTGTATATGTAGTTGGGCATAACGATCCATGGAATACGTAGAGCTAATAGGAAGAAAATGAGCTGACTTAGTCAATCGATCCACAATAACCCAAATGGCATCGTGACCTTTCACTGTCTTCGGTAGCCCGATAACAAAATCCATCGTGATATTCTCCCACTTCCATTCTGGAATAAATAAAGGCTGCAAAGTTCCTGCTGGTCTCTGATGCTCGGCTTTGACTTGCTGACAAGTCAAACATTGCTCCATATATCGAGCAACATCTCTCTTCATCCCTGGCCACCAATAATGTGCCTTCAAATCTCTATACATCTTAGTAGCTCCTGGATGTACAGAGTAGGGTGTTGAATGAGCTTCTATCATTACTTCTTTTCGAATGTCATTCACTTCAGGTAGACATAATCGACCTCCATAACGAATCATGCCATCATCTCCTAATTGGAAGTCAGAAGACTTTCCAGAGCTGATATCATTCTTTATCTTGTCAAACAACTTATCCTCTTGTTGGCTCTGTCGAATCTTATCCACCAAAGTTGGTCGAAGTGTCAGAGCTGCCATCCTTGCTTCCAACGATCCTTCCTGAATGATCTCCACACCCATCCTTTGCAAATCAAGCAACTCTGGTTTCTGATTTACGGTCATAGCAGCTATACTCGGTATTGCCTTTCGGCTCAATGCATCAGCAACCACATTGGCTTTTCCCGGATGATAATTGATAACACAGTCGTAATCCTTCACCAATTCCAACCATCTTCTTTGCCTCATGTTCAACTCTTTCTGAGTGAAAAAGTACTTCAAACTCTTATGATCAGTATAGATTTCACAACGTTCCCCATACAGATAATGCCTCCATATCTTGAGTGCAAACACCACTGCAGCTAACTCTAAATCATGAGTTGGATAATTCTTCTCATACTCCCTTAACTGTCTGGATGCATACGCTATCACTTTTCCATTTTGCATCAATACACACCCAAGACCATTCTTTGAAGCATCACTGTAAACCTTGAAGTTTCCTGTCTCCGTAGGAATAGTTAAGATAGGTGTTGATGTCAATCGTCTCTTCAATTCTTGGAAACTTTGTTCACATTCCTCCGTCCATGTGAACTTCACATTCTTCCTGGTCAACTGTGTTAATAGTGAAGCAATCTTAGAAAATCCTTCAACAAACCTCCGATAATATCCCGCCAATCCAAGAAAGCTACGAACCTCAGTGGGATTTGAGGGTTGTGGCCAATCATGGATTGCTTTAACTTTACCTGGATCCACTGAAATTCCTTCTACCGATACCACGTGCCCCAAGAAAACAACTCGGTCTAACCAAAACTCACACTTCTTGAACTTCGCATACAACTGCCTCTCCTTCAGAATCTCTAACACCTTTCTCAAGTGCAGTGCATGATCCTCCTTATTCTTAGAGTAAATTAGAATGTCATCGATAAACACAATCACAAATTTATCGAGAAATTCCCGAAATACTCTATTCATCAAATCCATAAATGCTGCAGGAGCATTTGTTAATCCAAACGGCATCACTAAGAACTCATAGTGCTCGTACCTTGTACTGAATGCAGTCTTTGGAATATCCTTCTTCCTTATCTTCAACTGATGATACCCCGACCGCAAATCAAACTTCGAAAAGATAGCTGCACCCTGTAACTGATCAAACAGATCATCAATGCGAGGCAATGGATATTTATTCTTCACCGTAACTTTGTTGAGATCCCGATAATCAATGCACATCCTCAATGTGCCATCCTTCTTTCGAACAAACAGAACTGGTGTTCCCCAAGGTGAGAAACTAGGTTGGATGAATCCTTTGTCTAGCAACTCTTGTAACTGTATCTTCAATTCCTTCAGTTCAGATGGTGCCATTCTGTATGGCGCTTTAGATATAGGAGCAGTTCCTGGTTGTAGCTCAATAACAAACTCTATTTCTCGGTCTGGTGGCAAACCTGGAAGATCATCTGGAAATACCTCCAGATATTCCCGAACTATTGGTACATTACCGAGAACTGGACATTGTTGTCCCTCAACATTCATTACACTCACCAGATACCCCTCACAACCACTTTCCAACAACCGCTGTGCTTTTGCTGCTGATATCATTGGAAATCTAAAGCTTTTCTTGATTCCAACAAAAGTGAACGGTTCTCCTTTCACTGGCAGAAAAGTGATACTCTTCTTCTGACAATCTATTGTAGCACCGTATTTTGACAACCAATCCATGCCTAATATGATATCATAATCATTCATACTTAACACAATCAAATTAGCGAAGAGTCTTCTTCCTTCAATAGGAATAACACAACCTCGAAGAAGTTGATTAGTTTGCTTTGACTCACCAGAAGGTATCATCACCTCATAATTAGCTTCTATCAAATTAGGTGTTCCACCCAACTTTTTCACATACTCAGTGGATACAAATGAATGTGTTGCTCCAGAATCAAATAGCACATATGTAGAAGTGCCAAAAATAGAGAACTTACCCGTGACAACTGAGGGATTCGCGTCTGCCTCCTCTCGCGTCAAAGTATATACCCTCGCTGGAGCTCTTCCCTGCTGTGCCTGCTTCCCTTTCTTAGGACAAGTAGTAGTCACATGTCCTTTCTCCCCACATGTGTAACATGTTCTCGGAGGAATTTTACACTCTCCACCATGTGATCTGAGACAATTAGGGCATATAGGTAGTGGCGTCGCCAGTGGCACCTTACCCTGATCGAATTTAGGACACTTGTTGGGTTCTCCTCGTCTCTGTCCTTGCTCCACTTGAACATTTGAATTCGGCCTCTGAAATGGCATCGGCCTCTTATCAACTCTCCCAGACTGCTGCATTGATTTCTGCTGAAATTGACGTCTGATAGCTTGCGCTTGTCTGATCCTCATCTCCGCTTACTCAGCAATTTGAGCTCTTTCTGCAACTTGTGAGTATGTTGCTCCATGCAGTCCCGCCATACTCACATCTCTGTAAAGTTCAGGGCTTAAGCCTTCCACAAATCTCTCCACTTTTAGTGCCTCCGTACTCACCATATGCTCAGCAAACCTCGACAACTGCTCAAACTTACGAAGGTAATCTGTGACTGACATGCCACCTTGCCTCAACTGTATGAACTCGTTCATCTTCATGGCTCTCACTGGTGCCGTAAAGTACTTGTTTCTGAAAAGCTCCTTGAACCTTTCTCATGTCATAGTCGTGACATCCTCGATACTTTTAATCGTATCCCACCAGTGGCCCGCACTTCCTCGTAACATGAAAGAAGCACATAGCACTCTATCCCCATCTGGAATTCTACTGTATTGAAACATGTTTTTCACCGTGCGTAACCAATCCTCTGCATCTGTGGGGTCTGCGGCCTCCTCAAATATTGGAGGGCTCAACTTTCGAAACCTCTCACAAACCATTTCCACACGTTCTACTTGACGTCTATCTTGGTTTGCATTACCCTCTGGTTGTCCACCCATATCTCTCTGCTGAATCAGTTGTTGTATCTGTTGGGACTGGCGCTCAACCAGTTCCATTAGTCGAGTAATGACCGCATCACGATTATTCCCTTCAGGAGGTGCTGCTTGCTCAACAGTCCTATCCCCTTCAGAACTTTCACCTGTAGCCCTTACCATTTTGTCTACTAACTACACTTCCTATACCACATAGCCAATATAATTTATAAGACACATAACAACACAGAATGAAAATAACACTTACTTGCAAAGCTGCGCTCCCAAAGAATGAGTTCATGTACATAGACAGTCTGCAGGACCCAAACCGTGCTCTGATACCACTCTGACACGACCCACCTTACCTAACTTATAATTCAAATAATATTTAACATAAACATCATCATTATAAAAACCTGCATATAATTTTTTTTTCACATAATATGTTTATAACCAAAACCATCACACCAGTTCAACGTACGTACTGGTTTCTGACATCACTTCAAACCAGACAAACTCGCGACAATACTTATTATATTACACCACCAAAACATCAGCGGAAACAAAATAAACCCACGGCCTAGCCCAACAGGTCGTCATCTATGTACATCCGCTCAAAATCTTGAAGGAGCTCCACAGCTTGCACAGTCACATCACAAACTCAATCATCAACAGGCTCACCTACAATGCATAAACTAGTGAGATAAAAATCTCAGTAAGTAGAAATCATGCATGTCAGTGCATGAAAATGCATTTAGTTCTCTATCGCCTATTTCCTAATTTTTCTAATTGATCTCTTTTATTTTGAAAACTGTTCACGTTGCGGGATCCCCACGACACACTTATGATATGCACCCCAAATGAGCTCAATGGGGACGATTTTTCCGAACCCCGAAAATAGTGCCGAGAACGATTTTTCCGAACTCTGGCAAAGTGGTGGGGACGATTTTTCCGAACCCCTAATAAAAATGTCGGGAACGATTTTTCCGAACCCTGACAGAGATGCATATATAGTGGCCGCACACACCATTAGTATCTTATTAATTTTGAGGAAAACACTTTTCATGTTTATGCATGATATGCACCCAAAACAATTAAATGTGCATCATAAATCATTTACAATATCAATATCAACATTTAATTACAATAAAGCCACAAATTAATTTCAATTCACACAAATCCACTTCTGAAATAACAACTTCACCTCAATCACATAGATCCATTTATAGAATAACCACTTCACCTTGGATCACACGGATCTCTTTTTGGAATAACAACTTAATCTTGGATCTCGCATATCCTTATAATCAATATCTTCTCAAGCCATACAAATATATTTTCAATAGTTTTCAATCACACAGATCTATATAGAACAATAATATTATTTCAAATCACATAGATCCACAACTTGTATAACAAATTAATCTCAAATAATTCATATCGTAATTAAACTAATTACAAATAATCCATGACATAATTATCACATATTAATTACAAATAATTCACAAACAACATGTTTATGCATTGTAGTTGGACTTCTACTTACCTGGATTCCGACAGTAATATAAACCCCGTAAAGAACTGTAACTAATTCGCTCCGACACGCATGTTCCGGCGCGCTCCCTCTTCTCTCTTTTTCCTCTCTCTCTCCTCTCTCTCCCTTTCCTCTCTCTCTCTCCCTCTCTTCTCTCTCTTCTTTTCCTCTCTTTCTTTTTCTTTCTTTTTTCTTACCTCTGCTTTGAATTACCCTTAACAGGGTTACTATTATATATAGAGGGGTGGGGTGGAAGTCGTATGCGACTATCCCACCGCCCCAACTTATTTAATTTACTATTAATAGTAATTTACTATTTATAGTAAGTTTCTATTTATAGTAAGTTTCTATTTATAGTAAATGAAATTATTATTATCCATTATAAATATACGTGCAATACTTAATAGCTAAGATATAATACATTTACAAATTAATACACATACGTGTATATTTTTTTTACTCACTATTATTATTACGAGAACACGTGTGATACTTAATAATTAAGAAAAGTGTATTTATACTCATAAAATAATTTACTCATATATCCAAATTAATGCAGTAAATATTTATGCACCCATATATTCACATATTGTCACCATATTTATCACGTATGTCTCAAGTAAAATGTAACGATAATTAAAATGTAAAAACAATTATCACATAATTATAAAATGCACATAACACAAATTAAATTATATTGACACATGAGTAGTGAGAAGCTCGGGTATCACAGTAAAATAAAAGTAACTGAAAATTCATATTTATTTTGAATATACAGTATAGAGATGTTATTTTATTTATTTATATTTTATTGAAACAAATATAAAGTGATAAAATTATATAATATATGATGTAATTAATGGGATGTAATTAATATATTGTAATTACTGGAGCATAATTATGAGAGATATAGAGTATATAATTTACTACCTATTTAGGATGAGAGAGAAACATGGACTAAGAAATAAAGGATGCGGTGAGGTTAAAAGAATAAATACATATGTGAATTAAATGTTTCTATCCGAATAGATTCTATCCAAATGGTTTTATCGATTTCCTATATCTTTCACATTTAGTTGTCCATCAAGAGAATTAAATGTTGTTTTATACGATATGAGGTGAATTTAATGCTCACGATGAAAATCCCCAAATTGTCATCACTATATCATGTGTATAAATAATTATTTCAGTACAAAGAAAGGGCTTAACTTCCTCACCTTCTAGACACCATTAATAAGAAAATTATCCACACATTAACTCCTAGAATATTTAGGAGGATTTTTTTTTATTTTTACTATTTTTTTTGCCATTTAATATACATTACTATGTTTATACTTATTTTTTTAATAATTAATTAAAAATGTATGGTATATTGTAGGCCTGATAGTTTATAATGCTTAAGAATAAGCAACAAGTAATACTCTAGATCTAAGGGAGTGTTTAGTTAATAATACTTTATGAGCTTTAAAATTAATTTTATTTTACTAAAAATAATGGAGTATACATATTAATTACATTTAAACGTACTTAATTTTCTATTAAATCCATTAATTAATACTAAAGGGACCGATGTAATACAATCTATTGGCGACCATATTCCATTAAATTAATAATTTTAATGTACCAAAACTCTAGTATATATAAAATCGGTTATATATAATACTCCGTCAAATATTTACTGGATTATTTGGGCTTTCATTAGGCTTCAACAGATTTAATTGCATAGATTAAAATTAACATAAGCCCAAATTTTATTTTATTTTTTTAATTACAGATAGTATATAACTTGCGCTAGTATGATTTTTCTACTAAAGGAATGGTAAGATTGAGAAATATAAATTCAATTTTAATACAGTTGGGAAAATTTGATTCCTAAGTCTTTGAGTATATGTAAATAAAAAAAATAAAATAAAAAAAGTAAAACTTATCCAATCATTTGTCAACACCCACTTAAAATAATTAATGGGAGAATAAGATCACGAGATATGTATTTAAGTAAATTCTTTGTGAAGAGTATTACACATAATGTGTTTTATAAAATGTACAAAGTCATAATAATTTTAATTTAAAAAAAAGTTGTTATCTACTTGATAAAAATAATTAAATATGATAATTATTTTATTAAATTATTTTATGAATAATTTGTAGAATATATAAAAAATAAGAATTAATTAATGAAAGAAATGTGAATATAGTGTCAGCATAAAATACTCCTTTTGTAAAATTATATTCACTTTGTCTCATAATATATTAGATCGACATTGTAATTACATAGTTTTAAAAAATTATCTTTTAATTTACTTTATTGACTTTGAGATTAATTTTATCTTTTAAATAATAAATAAAGTAAAAAATAGTATATTAAGTGTATCTAAATACTTATGTGAAATCATTTGCACACAAATCTCATGCAACTATTTTTATGGGTCTATATAACATATGGTTTTTGTTCGATATAAATTACGATATTACTCTTGTGATTGATAAACTATAACTCTTCTAAGAATAGTGTTATTTATGATAGTTAAATTGTAACTCTTTTAAAATAGTAACACTCAGTATTGTAAAGATTAATATTTTCCAAAAGAAAGGCAAATACTTGTGTGAGATCGTTCATACTTTTACGTAAAGGTTTACGTGAGATGGATAAAAAGTGACAACTTTTATAATAAAAAAGTGATATTCAATTAATGAAAAGTGATAATACTATTTCATAAACAATTTATAGTATGAATGAAATAACATTTTACAAGGTTGATACCTTATTACACTCCACAAATAAATGTGAAATAGATTCAGAATAGATTTTACATATCGAGCAGATGGTGTCAACATTGTCAGGTAGAAATTTTCTCTTTCTAAGCTCTTCTTTGGTTAGCAATCGATTTTTTATTATCCTCCACGCTAGAAATTGCGTTTTAGGGTAGTCACTTTATTCCATATGTATTTAGTGTATTTTGCAACTTGCTGATCGTCTCCCAAGATCCCTCTTTTGGAGTATTTCATATATTTCATTCATATAATACTCTCCATGCTTCCTACTTCGACATTTCCAACGGTCCCGTGCATCCTTTAAAATTTTCTTATTTTCTACATCCTTCATGTACTCCACGTAAAGATTTGCTTCCCAATCTCTAAAAACTCTTCTCCATCATATATCCCAAGTTCAATTATTTAGATCCCAAGCTCACATAGCTCTAATATTTTCTTCTTTCATTTCACTCAACAAATAGAGTCTTTGATATTTATTCCTCAAGTAGGTGTCGCATGTCCATACTTCGTTCCAAAACAAAGTATTTAATCCATCGCCCACCTCTCTTCGTAAGGCTTCTCTGAACAAATATTATTTCTCGTCAACAATAGATTTTATTACCTCCTTCCATCATCCTTTGAGACTTTGGCTCTTCAACGTAATTTTCTTAAGGTTCCCCGAATAAGGATCTAGGTCCAACCTTGCCGCCATAACTTCATTCTATATATCTCTTTGCTTATTAATCAGTTCTAATAATATTGTATCTTAGAGATTCATGTAAAAATGCATTAATGAGATTCGAAGTATAATATTCCGGATATTACTTATGCCCATTCTAAAAATCTTAATAAAATATCTTTTGTTGTTAAGAAAAAAAAATTAAAATGTTCTATTCTCCATCATTAATCCATTCAAATCCACTAATTCAATTATATGACCAACTATTTATATGAAATAACAAAATCTACTGCTATTACTATAAATAAAAGAATATAATATAATATAATATTAATATTAAATATATCTGTACTATAATTAATTTAATTTTCTGATTCTTCATCAAAATATTACTCTACCAACAACCCGAAATACTCTAGTTTGCCTCAATCCGATAACGGATTATCCATGAGGTGGGATGCGGGTAAAGCGACAGCCCTAAATAAATACCAAATATAAAACCTAATTTGTTGATTAACAAGATAAGGATGAATGGATATTAATTTATATCAGATCAATAAATTCCATCCCAAGCCAAACGCAACATTGGTTGACTTCAACTGTGTCGTCATCAACCCCCCACCCCATCCCATCCCACCCCACTCCACTCCCCACTCCAAAATTAGTTCATAATAATTGTAATGAAAATAAAAAATTATGGATGGACATTGTAGTTTACAACAACCAAGAAACACTATGGTACCCAATAATGTAAGGAATGGAATCAGAATAATGGCCAACTATCAGTTATATCAAATATGAAGAAGATGTTAATAAATACTCCTACTACACTGGTACATATAACTGAATTAAAAATATATATATAATAATAATAATAAAGACTTAGTGAAGTAATTGGAGTAATTTGATAATCAGCATTAATTTCACATATTTATGAGTGGAAACAAAGTCAATACGAAATTGTGCATCGATAAATAATGTGTGAATGAAAAGTGTGATAAGACCAAAGCAGGAATATATAGCGCATGAAAACGAAAGGCAACAATTAAATAAAATTAATAATTAATTAAAATATTAATATTGGGATAAAGAAAAAGGAAAGAAGGAGGTCGTTTCCTTGCACACAACGTATCTTGTGGTTCAGCTTCGGAGCTAGGTTCGGACTTTGTTTACGTATGACTTTCTAGAGGATAAGAACGACACCCCCCATCCCCCAACCCACCCCCCACCCTGGACCCAACCCTCACTCACCGCCTCCACTTGCATAAAACTTTCCACAGCCACCTTTCTTTTCCCTCCCCTTGTGGCTATACACAAAACACACTCACAATACGCATTACACGAACTTCTCTCTCTCTCTCTCTTCCTCTCTCTCACTAGGGATTGGTGAAATTGATCGCTAGTTTCTGCATTCGCATAGAATAAAGCTGGCGATCGATAATCAAGAATCTGGTGTTCGTGAAATTAAGCCCAGGAAAAGGAGGATTATGGTAATTTTATTTATGTTGCAGTGTTTTTTTGCCCCTTTTCTGTGGACATTTTTTTTGAAGAAGAAAAGGTTGATTGCTTTGTGGTGTGATTGTAGGGACCCGATGAGGAAAACAATCGATGGCCGCCATGGCTGAAGTCTCTATTGAAGGAGCAATTCTTCATCCAGTGTGGAATTCACGCGGATTCGCACAAGAGCGAATGCAATATGTACTGTTTGGATTGTATGAATGGGCCTCTCTGTTCGCTCTGCATCTCTCTCCACAAGGAACACCGCGTGATTCAGGTTTAATTCATTGATTTCTCATCGCGATTTTTGTAATTTTGTTAAGCTGTTTTTCTGATTGATTGATCGTGGTTTGATTAATTCGTTCAGATACGGAGGTCGTCGTACCATGATGTTATCAGAGTCTCTGAAATTCAAAAGTATCTGGATATCAGCTGCGTTCAAACCTACATAATCAACAGCGCTAAGGTTGTGTTCTTGAATGAGAGGCCGCAGCCAAGGCCGGGAAAAGGCGTCACCAACACGTGCGAAGTGTGTGATCGGAGCCTACTCGATTCCTTCCGATTTTGCTCTCTCGGTTGCAAGGTACTCCATTATTACACTGATTACCATCACTAATGCTAATTCTCCATTCACATTCTAGGGTTTTGACTTCATCTTCGTCTTCGATTTTCAGATAGTCGGAACCTCCAGCAATTTCCCTCGGAGAAACAAGGCGTCGCCGGAGAAGAGGAAGGGCTTAACGGCGTCCGACTCCGAGGACTCGTACAGCAGCAGCAACAGCAACAGCAGCCACGGCGGGCGCAACAGCAACAACTTCACTCCGTCAACGCCGCCTCCCACCGCCGTCAACTTCCGAACGGCGAAGCGCAGGAAGGGAATTCCCCATAGAGCCCCTATGGGAGGACTCACCATCGAAATATAGCGAGGGCAAATCAGGAAGTCCGGTGTAAAAAGGAGGAGACAGAGTGAGGGGGCCCGGCCTCTCTCTGTTTTCACTGTGTATAGAAGCAGATTAATTAAGGTTAGTGAGGAGAAAATGTGGAAGGTATACAAGGGTAGGATTGGAAAATAAGAAAAAATGTGAAAAAGAATGAAAGATAAGGTGTTTTAGAGTGTCCATAAGAATCCATCCATCTGAGATAGTGATTCTGGGAAGTGTTTTTGTTTTTGTGTAGTGATTTGGGGTGATGATAATTATAGCCATCTTACATAGTTGTGCTCCTTAAACTGAACTGAAGTCGTTGTGTATACATGGTGGAAAGCAAATATTGGCAATAAATGGAATGAAATACTCTTTACTAGTTTTAATTTGGATTAATTGGCCATTATTCCTTCTTATTCATGTTCACTATTATCGTTGGATTGAGTGATTGATTATTCGGGGATCGGCCGCCATTGGAAAGGCCGGTTAGAACTCGAGAAATTGGACGCCACGTGTCGGATGGGTGGTGGGTCCAGGTGTCGTCGACCGCTTTCTTGGAATGGGTTAGGTCAAGCCGTCCCTTTATTTTATTTTATTTTATTTTATTTTATTTTAATTAATTAAATGTGGTTTTCTTGGTGGAGGGGTTGGCTTGTGGTCCCCTTCCCAAACTCGTTTTTGATCGTCCAATTTGCTTTCGTGCTGGACATGTAGAATTGGAATTCGTGTGTGGATTTTTTTAATTATTATTATTATTTTAATTAATTATGTTGGTAGTTTTCCCTGTTTTCGGTTATTTCACTGTTACCTTTCTTTGGTTTACAAGTATGAATTTGCAAGTGGATTGTTGGATATTTTGTCTATAATTATTGGTTTTGGTTTCAATAATTATATTTGTGAGTTGACGCCTAGTATATATTTCAGATGTTTCTAGCCAGTTCTATTCTAGTAGGATAAACCAACCGCCATTAACTACTTATTTTATTTTAAATTGGATCTTATATTCATCCATTATGAACGAAAATATTCACATTAAAGATATATAGAGAGTAATGTACATGATCTTTGCCTATTCTATGAGAAATAACTCGTTCTCAGACAATCCTTTTACTTGAGGTAAATTAAAGACTAAATCAATGCATAATATTTCCTCAATCTCACCTATATTTTTACACTTCCTTAACGAAGTATTGATGATTGATTTTCTACCGAAAATAAAGGAGTGTGAATAAACATAATCGGATCAACCAAACATAAGTAATTAGGTCTGACTCATGAAGCTCAAAACTTTCTATTCATTAATGATCAGTTTTGGTAACAATAGAGAAATTACAGGAATGAAGCTAAAAAAGTGTGAAAAATATTTTTAGATAAGATATTTTGTGTATTGAACAAAAACACATAAAAGAGAAGAAGAGAAACTCCTCCTTGAACAATAAAACATCTATTTGTAGTGCCTTAAATTAGGATTTGTTGGGCTCCTCTCATAACTCAATGGGCAAGACTGGCCCTGAGCTATTGTCCGGAGGAGCGATAGCCCAGACTAAAGGGCCAAAAATATTTAAAAAAAAAATAAATAAATATATAAATATATATATATATATATATATATATATATATATATATATATATATATATATATAATTTACGTTTAATAATTAATTTATATATTTTTATTATTAAATAAATTTTTTTAAAAAAAAAAAAAACTATTATAATACTCCTTGGGTTCCAATAATTTGCATGTATTTTTGTGCGTGGAAATACAAAATTTTTTTTAAGGATATAAAGTACTACTTCATCCCACCATAATATTTACACAATTCTGTTTTAAGCATTTCATCATAAAGTTTACATTTTCATTTATAGTAAATAAGATCTCACATAAAACAATTAATATATCTTAGACCCACACACCACACTAATGCAACTAGCCACTATTACATTAAAATTTATATCTCTTACATTACTACACATCAGGGCCGGCCCTGAGATTTCGGGAGCCCTGGGCGAAATTAAGCCCTATTTAAAAATTGTATTAATAAATATTTTGTAATTTTCTAATATAATATATTTAATAAAAATGTTTATAAATTTTATTTTAAAAAATTTGAGATACTTTTTAGTATGATTCTCCATCTATATATCTCTAGTTTTAATATTTTATTATAAATATTATCTCAAACTCTAAGATAGTGTATTATTATATGATCTCTATTCTCTAAATATTTTTATGTTTTTCAAGTTCATTATCTTTTTAGTTATTTTGCAAATTTTTCTCCCCAAATTATTTTCATTTTCATCCAAACTAAAACCCATTTAAATAACAAAAATTAATAAAAGGAATTAAAAGGAAGATGGATGATGGATAAATAAAAAGAGTAGATCACTTGGAGCCAGATGGGATAAGCATATTAGAATTAGAATTAAAAAGTAGATTAGTGAGAAATGTATTACAATCAAAATATAAAGAAAGAATTATAAAAGAAAGAGATCACAACATAAAGAATCGAAAAATGAATTAGAAAAAAAAGAGATCACAACAGTTAAAATTGAATAAAAAAACAACTAAAGAAAAAAAAAGAGATCAATTGATCAAAGTTTAATTAAATAAGAGATAGATTGGTAAGAGATTATTACGATCAAAATATAAAGAAAGAATTAAAAAAGAAAGAAGAATTAGAAAAAAAGAGATAACAACGGTTAGAATTGAATAAAAATAATTAAAAAAAGAAAGAGATCAAACTATCAAAGTTTAATTAAATAAGAGATTGATTAGTGAGAGATTACTACGATCAAAATATAAATAAAAAATTTAATTAAATAAGAGTAAGATTAGTGAGAGATTACTACAATGAAAATATAAGTAAAGAATTAAAAAAAAGGAAGAGATCACGACAAAAGAAAAAGGCCCCAAAGAATTGGGGGCCCTAGGCGGTCACCCTTCTTGCCTATGCCCAAACTCGGCCCTGATACACATTAAATACTATATTTCTTAATCACCGTGCAAAAAAAACTGTCAGCGTTCGGGCGGGACAAATGAAGTAAGATAAATGAAGGGTATTTTGTTGAAAAAAAAGTAACTAGATTTGGCCCGAACTGTTTGGCAGATTCCCACGCGTTACGCACCGTTTTTGAACATCACTGAGATAGGCTTTTCCCGAACCATTGACCCTTGAGGGAGAAGTTGATTCATTCAATGGAGCTTAAATTAAGTATAAAATAAAAGTGAATTATAGTATTGCGAAAGCGTTGGTATTATATGGGTTATTACTATTTTAGAAAAATTTTAACCTTGATTGAACCAACTGATTTAGTTCTTCCCTTTTTCATTGTATGTTTTGGTTATTCGAGTTTTGTTTGAAACCATTATCAAGATTTGATTGTGTATGAATTTTACGCCAAAGACGAATGTGTTTCATACTAAATTTTTTTTTAAAAAAAAAAAAGCAAAAAAAAAAAAAAAGAAGAAAATTGAACCAAAAAACATGACTAGTTTTGTAGATTTATTTATTTTGACAAAAACAACATTGAAAGGAAAATTGGTTGAAATAACATGAGGATAGGTTTCATAGGGTGATCATGTCTGTCTAGAGCAATTTCTTAGCTAGCTCATCAAGGATAGAGATGACAGCTTGTCCATTCAAAGGTTTCTCCCAACAAAAATCTAAGCCAGCCTCCATGAATGTCGCCCTCTCCGCTTCCAAACCATGAGTAGTTACCCCTACTATCATGCAACTCGCCCCCATTCCTCGCAGCATTTGAGTTGCCTATAATATATGTCTTATTAGAAATGATTATGTGCATGTATTTGTATAATTACATTGATTGTGTATAAGGTATTTATACCATTGCTCCATCCATGACAGGCATATCCATGTCCATCAACACAAGATCGAACCTTTTTCCACTTTGGTAAAGATCAACAGCTTCTCTCCCATTTTCTGCTGCTTGAATCTCCAAACCATACCTTGCTAACTGAATCCCATGGACTCTACGAATTAGAGGATCATCATCCACCACCAGGGCCCAAATCTTCTTTACCTCTTCCGACGGGTGTGCCACAACTTTCTTTGAACTTCCACCTGTTACCATGTTTTTCCTTGCATAAAATTATCATGCATGTGTCTATAAAAGATGAAATGATTTATTTAATGTTTATTACCATATTGTTCCCTACATATTAATACAATGCATGTGTGTGTAAAAGATTGAACGGTTATTTAATGAATAAAAATATTTAGGCAATAATTTCTATATAGAATGAGGAAGAATTAGCACCTTGGACACGATGGAGTGACATTTTATGAAAATGAATGAATTGATGGGTTCACTTGCTACGCTTGCATGCATTTAAATAAGCTATAAAAATGATTCCCTCGCCTAACATTTTAAGAGAAAAGTCAATAAACAAAATTAAAGACTTAGCTATAACCAGGATTCTCGCGCTTGTTTCCAAATATTTTTGTTTTCATTCGTAGCTTTTTAGTTGATAGATTACGAGAAAAATTTATGGAGAGATATACATGAATTATTACGTAGCGAATATCCTCTTTTTCTTGAGTTGGATATTTTCATGTAATGAATGTGGATTGTGCATATATGTAGTGAGTAATAATAATGGCATTGGTTTTCATCAGCACTTACTCACAATTCATGAACAATAAGAGAACCATGAAATATATTTGGTGGATTCACCTATTTAAGTTATAAAATCTCATGATTAAAATTTTTTGGCAAATTTGATTATTTAAGTTTTTCTTATTTATATATATTAGTCTATTTTTTTGTTCAAAATTTGTTTTACGATTATCACTTTCTGTCAACAAAGTTGTAGAATTCTATTTGCACCTTTATTTGTTTTTGTTTTTTTTTTTCTTGAGTAAATAACTGCAAAATGTCATTTATGATTTATCCCCCTTATTTTATTTCTTTAGATAAGAATCTTTTGAAAAACAGTAAAATAATTTGAAAGACTAAACATTAGTCTGTCTTTACCCCTTCAATGGTTATATTAAGAGTAGGTTCGATGTATTCTTCTCAGTGTATAAGTAGATGAGCACATCATTTGTGCTCAAGTTCTCTTCCCGACACTTCTCCTATTGAGCCAAACGCACTTGTATTCTCTCTGTGGATGGGTTGTTTAATTTCATTTAGTTGCAAAATAATAAAACTAACTTGAGAACAAGGTTTAAAATATCGACATCCATACCTCAAATTTATGGATATATTAATGGAAATATTGATATCAAATATCAATGGTGAAACAAAAATCATGGAAACTTAAAAGAAAAGGAAAATTAAATATGACATTTTAGAAAATATCACTCCCTCCGTCCCACGATAACTTGCACCGTTACTGTAAATACGTAATTTAAGAAAAGTTGCTTTTTGACCAACTATATTGACTTTTGGAGGATAATGTGATATTTTTAGGTAATAAATAAATCATAAAGTATGTTATGTGTGGTAGGTATGAGTGGTAAATTTGTAATTAAGATAAACTTTTGAGGTTATAAATTGATGTGATGTTTTCTTTTTTGGGTGGTTCAATTTATTATGGGACTGACGAAAATGAAAAGTGTGCACAACACTACGTACAACACTAGCTTGTATCAGAGTAAAAACTTGTACAAAGTAAGCAAGTTTGAATCAACAGAAAACTTGAACACACGGATTACTCAGTCTTTCCACAAACTTTCGTTTGTGGCAGCCTCATAGAATAAATAACACTATCTTGGAAAAAGTGATTACAAAATAAATTCTCAAGTTGAAAACATTCTTTTCACTCTCGAATGCCCTAATATCCAAATAAGTTCCCAAATGACAAATCTAAACTGTTAGATCTAAGTGTACTTCAAGTATGCACTTCCACTAGCTGTGAACAGTACATACAAAATATATGGATAGCATTATACATTGAGTGTGGCACGAGGTGTGACAGCACTAATGAAAACACTATAACAGAAACCTAATGATAGAACTTATCTAAGTAGAGTGCTTCTGTATATTGCAGTGGAGATTTCTCCTTTTTTTTACCATCCAACAACTCTTTAAATACATGAGTATGTGATGCACAAGTTGGGCAGGTGAGTGGTGATAAGTCATATATTAGCATGTTTATTTAGTAGAAATTCGAGTCTATTGATTTAATTATATGATATTTATGTGCTAATATTGACTTATATTGTTTTTGAAAGATAATTGCTTTAATTATTTGAATTGATGTGGAAACAGGTTATTAAAGGAGCAAATAAGGAAATAAATCAGCTAGCATATTTTTAGGATTGGATCTCTCCCAAATCTGTTGGATGATCGATCAAGAAGAAAAAAGGAAGAGATCCTGAGATATTCTTGGAAGAACAAATAAGGAAAGAGATCAAGCAGATTACTTATGGATCAAGGCACAGATATATATGGGAGATATTTATTTATTTTTGGGGGAGAGAGATACACGAAAAACACATGAATTCCAAGGCAGCAGATTAACGTGGATTTGGAGCAGATTGGCGTGAAGAGAAGCAGTTTTCCTCCTTCTCCAAGGCAGATTTAGGCATGAAATTCCAAGAGCAATCATTGGTTATTTAATTTTATTTTATATTTTATCATGAACATGCGGGACTAATCCCCTTTTCTAGTTTAGGATTGCGAGAACCTCCCGTTGAATGTTAGTTAATTATTAAGGATTTTTATATCAAATCTTTAGTATGAATTTATGCTATTACATGCGTTGATGTTCTTTATAGCACTTTGATAATTAATTTAACCTGATCAATTAGATTAATTATTTTAATGCTTACTGCTATTTCATGATCTACAATCCGTAATTGTTGTAGGAATTGGATTAAGTAGCAAATAGAAATTATTCCCTCTAGGTGTAATAGGATCTAGGTTGTATGATACCTAGCCAGATTTCGTAGCCTAGTAATCCTATGTTTAGAGTTTTAATGCGTTTATGAGTTCGAATCCTTAGGGTCACTCATAGATAGTTCAACTTAGTGGTCGTACCCTAATTGATAAACTTAAGAATATTCTGGTTGATTGGTCGTACCGTCAAGCTAGGAATTTGAGTTTGCGCTTTAGGCTAGATGTTTAATTTCTGTAGTTAATTAATTTTGTAAACGGGAGGGGATCGTCATCCTAAACTAGACTTTTCATCACTTGGTTAATCAAATAATTAATTTTCATCTTCGTACTTCGCCGCATAAAAAAAGTTTAATTAATTTATTATTTGTGTCACTTTAAATTCGCAACAAACAAAACCCCCCTTATTTATTTTAATCATTTTGTACACTTAGATTTAATTAAAATTCATTATACTCTCTTGGTTTCAACCCGTACTTGCCATTATACTAAGTATTTTAGTAAGTCAGAAATAAATTATATTTTGGTAGGCCGGCGACAGCCTATCAAGTGGCCTATTAGGAGAGGTAAGAACCACCCATATATGAGGTAATAACTACCTACTGCTTAGGGTAAACTCTACACATAACTTCCAGGTATGTTGATGCATTTGATATTCTGACCAACGTCAATATTAATTGTCTCATATTTGAAATAACATTAAACACAACACACTTCCAGGTATGTTGATGCATTTGATCTTCTGACCAACGTCAATATTAACTGTTTCATATTTGAAATAACATTAAACACAACACAATTTGAACAACATAATGATCGTTATTTTTCTTAATGATTAGAGCAAGTATACTCTATCGTGTGTAGAATAGGTGACCAAATAATAAAAATATCGAACCCACAGGAGATGTCGACACTAAGTATATATGGATTTATGCTCAATCGTTCTTTATAAGAGTTATCAATATAGGAATGGATGTTATCTAACAATAATCTGATAAAAATAACAAATGAAATGCAAGTAAGTAAATGTAACAATCATGAGAAGTGGGGTGAAAATGGGTGAAAAATCGATCTAAGGAGCTAGCAAGACTAACAACACTATGGCTAAGGGTAGGTTTAGACTTATAAACTTGCTATGATGATTATCAAAGATCAAGGCACTAAGGCACTCACTAATTCCACTTAAACTCCTTCACAAGATACATAGGATGTAGACTACATAGGGGGGTCATTCACACCTAAGGTAATCTCTAGAAAGCTCTTAAGAGTATCTCCAATACTCACAATTCCTATAGGTACTTACGGCTATTAATATACCAATTTAGAGATACTATCACGTAGAATTTTCTCTTTTAGGTAGGGACGTTTGCCTATGGCCCTTTCTAAGGTCTTGTGGCTATTGGCTTGGTTTCCCTCACCAGATCAAACTCTTTCACAAGTAGTTCTCACTAATGTCCTATCATGAGATTCTAAGCATGCATTGGTATTTACAAACTCAAATCACACTTATATAGAAATAACTCACATGAAGAATTGAAATTAACAACCATAGCATGCAATTGAGTTCACACTCCAACTAATATGACATGGAAAATTAACCACACAAATCAAAATATAAATTAAGAAATAAGCATTCATGATAAATATATATATACACACACACACACACACACACATAATTCCTTCAATTCACCATTACAAATTCACAAATCTAAATTCCCTAGCCAATCATGTTGCTAGTCTCTAGAAATAACTCACATGAAGAATTGAAATTAACAACCATAACATACAATTGAGTTCACACTCCAACTAATATGACATGGAAAATTAACTACACAAATCAAAATAAAAAAAATACATAATCCCTTCAATTCACCATTGCAAATTCGCAAATCTAAATTCCCTAGCCAATCATGTTTCTAGTCTCACTAATGAGACTAGGCTATCAATATCATCATGAATCCATTATTACATGTCATACAAAATTCCATTGATGCCAAAAATTAAGAAAAAGAACAAATTAAAGGATGAATTGCTTCCCTTGTCACTAGAGGGAATCCTTTCTTCAACATGGCAATTCTTTTTCAAATCTTGTTCTCCTTCTTAGAAAGTTGACGAGTGGAAGAATTATGGAAGAATTTATGAATTTGGAAGTGAAATTGATAGAGAAATGGGTAGGATTGATGAATGGATGAAGGGATGGAGTGGGGAATATGTGAAAATGGTGGTGAAAAGTGTGTTTTTGTTCAGAATGTGAAAACTGGTTTTCTAAACAGTTGGAAGGAGTTAAATATCCAAATTGGAGAAGATTCTAGAATTTTTACTCATTTCACGAATTTTTGTTCAAACTCGAGTAGAGTTCGGTATCCAAGTGATTAGTGATATTTTCACCTAGTTTATAGTGTATTTTTATATTTATTTTCGTAGTGTTTTATCTGTTTTTATGTGCTATTTGGTTGTGTTATGTGTTTCTTTGGAAATGTATGAGAATGAGCTTAAACGTGTCAAAAATAGATAAAATAGAGCAAAAATGGAATTGGGAGTCGAAACGGAAAAGAAGTAAAGGAGCAACACAAACATGGCCGCCCGTGTTTAGTACATGAGGCGTGTTCATGCACACGCCCCGTGTACTACACACTGCCCTGTAAGAGTGGCCGTGCGTTGCGTCAGACACACCTACACGCCCACCCTGTGACCGTGTTCAGCGCACGAGCCGTGCGCCGTCTGGAACAAAACGTTGACTAAAAGCCCTAACACGATTTGGGCCGTGTGCATGTAAATGAGCCGTGTAGGAACAAAAATCAGTAAAATATCAGAATTCTTCTAGAAGCTCCCAAGTGGTATAAATACTCAATATTTCAACATTTGATCAAGTCTCTCCGTGGTTTAGAGCTGCACACACACATCACACACAATTCCTTCCATTTTTCACCATTCCTTTCATCCATTCACCATCCATTCTATCCATCTTCATCCAACCATCAAAATTATCATCCTATTGAAGAAAATGAATAAGGAAGAGAGGAGAATTGCAAGGGAAAGAAGGAGATCACCATTGAAACACTTCAAGGGAGTTTTCATCCAAACCTTGTATTAAACCTCATAGTTTTGTCATGATTTGTAAGGATTTAATCGTCTATGTTAATTTCCTTATGAATATGGTAGACTAATCTCCCTTGTGAGATTAGCATCATGATAGTTGTTGGATAATTTTGGGATTTGTGTATTTAAATTCATGTGTTGATTAGGTAAATGGATTTTCTATCATTGATGCTTGAGATCTTGAGGTTTATGATGATTTGTGTGTTTTGTTGTTCTAAATATGTGATTAGATTGAGAAATCAATTATGTGCTTAGGATAATTAAGTGGATCATTTCATGAAACACCTCTTGTGCATTATAAATTGTATAGAGATTGAAAAATCCTTTAGGATTTAGAACCCCTCTTTAATCTCCACATCGAACTCTTGTAGAAGTAATACCCACCGAATCAATCTTGGCTTAGCATCCTTTTTGTTCATTAGATCCTTGATGGCCGCATGATCAGTGAAGACTACCGTTCGAGTACCAACTAAGTAGGGGTGAAACTTTTCAAAGGCATAGACCACCGCTAGGAATTCCTTTTCTGTGGTTATGTAGTTCACTTGGCTAGAATTCAATGTCTTAGTGGCATAGTAAATAGCTCTAAACGTCAATTGATCGTGTGAAGGGACTCTCTAATTGAACTTAGTAATTAGTTGGAATTGTTTGATTGAGATCCAACCTTAGAGTTATTTTGAGACTATGTAAAGGATCTACATCATATCCATTCCAAGAGGAAGTTTAGTAGAATTTGTGTTGGCCCTTAGTCTTCAACCCTTGGCACATATGAGTTTAATGCATGAATCCTAGAATTACCCCTTCTTTAGTGTTGTTAATCTCACTTTTTTTCAATTTGAAAAACCACCCTTCATTTACCTATTTTATTTGTTTAATCATTGCTTGGTTACTTGCTTTGATTACTTTTAAATTACTTGTTTAAACAACCAACCCTTGATGATTCGTCTCTATAAAATTACAAGAAATATGATATCGCTTAAACTCTAGTACCTTCCTCCCTTGGGCTCGATAAATTATTGTAATTGGTCATCCCGACTACAAATGGCTAATCACCAAGTTCGAGTCGAGCTCGATACTAGACATCTTGTCGGGGTTGAATTGGTGCAGAATTTCAGCAATCTTGTTTTGACTCGTTCTTCCTCGTTTCAACCCGAATTGAGCTCTGTTTTTTCCTACATCTTCCTTTTCGTATCCAAAATCTATTTTTACCATTTAAATCAAACAAATTCCACCAGAATACCAAGTCTCAAAATATTTACAAATATTGCTCAATATAGGGCACTTAACCATGAAATCCAAGCATAATTACATATAACCATGCTATAAAAGGGCTCTAAGTACACGAGATTTTTACTCAGATCACATAACAATGTTAGCAATTAGAGAAATCATTGAGGAACGAGATGATTCCAGATGTCACATCACTGGCTTCAACACTCACATCAACAATCTCCCAAAATTACACATATCTGCAACCACACAACTTGATGCAAGATAAAATACAATTAGCAAGATAACAAGTTCAATTCATCATATGTTAGTTCGAATGTAGTTTAAAAAAAATTACTATGGAAAACAAGTAACTAAGAAAATCAGAGGTATGAATAAAGGGAATTAAAACAGACTGCATAATCACCTTAAGTTTAGAGCTTCAAAACACATAATAACAAGTTCAGTAAAACATAAAAAGTAATCAATTTAAATAGCCAATTATTAGTTCAAAGAGTTAGTAACATCAGCATCCATCTTTCAATCAGCAAACTTGTGAATCCTCCCTAAGTGTTTGCATCCCCTCCAACTTGTTCTTCAACTTCATCAGTGATATATTCGATCATAACTCTCCCAGAACTTGTGCTCTTAGATCACAAGTCTCCCTAAACTTGTGCTCTCAACAACAGCATTTGTTGGTGCAGCAGCCTCAGGAACATCTCCCCATATGGTGGTGGAGAGAGTTCAATCCAAAAGATTTTTCTTCCAGTCCAAAAGGTTTTTCTTTCTTCCAACATATCTGCTTGTTTGCTCAGAGCTTTGGCTTAGAGTCTTAAGTGAGAAATTTGTTGAACAAGAGAAGCTGTTTATTCTTCAATGTACCTGCAATGCATTGTAACAGAAACAAATTCTTCAGAATGGGTAGGAGTTTCAGTGCAAAGTTAAGTGTTGCTAACATTAGAGGCAACATTTGACTGATCAGCATCAGGCACAGTAGCAGGGGATGCATAGGGCAGATCGTGACACAATTTTCTTCAGTCTTTTGCAAGGGGCGTGCTCTTCTTTTCCTGAGTGAGAGGTGGCAACATGTAAGATTAAAACGACGTCGTTTGGTATTATTTATTTTTTATTTTTATACAGGTAGAGGTGACGTGAAAAAAAATCTGACATGTCAGCGACCGGGCAGGACTCTTGCTGCCCGGCGGTTCGAGTTGCAATACGGACTTAAAGTCGGGTACTTATTAGCAAATAAAAGTTTGGACGAATTTACAATCGGCGAAAGAGTTGGGACTTTTCATGTAATTAACCCTAATATATATGTATACATAGTATTAATATTTATAATATATAATATGGGATAATCGGGTTGGGTAATCGAGTATAAAAAGAGAATCCGTATTCTATTTTTACCCGCATATTTTTTATCAGATTTAGATATTGCCCGGCCCGTTATCCCATAAAGTCTACCCTATTTATGCCCATCACCACGAACACCCGCGGGTTATCCGACCGGATGGTGAAATTGACACCTTCAAAAATCAAAATATTTACAGGACCCAACTGCAACATAATTTTGCCCTTATTTAATTTTGGGATGGAGATATTAAAATGAGTATTTCTGGAGGGGCATAGTGCAAATTACCCCCCTTAAAAAGTATGATATTCACTCCTATGATATCTGGTTTCAACTTGAGTGCAGTTAAGTTTCATCCAGGTAACCAAAATGGCTTTGGAGGCCTCATCCTCCCTCTTCTTCTCTAATTATCCTTCTTCAGTTTCTCCATGTAGGCTTCATTCCTTCAACCAATCCTTATCTTCAATAAGATTTGGCATCTTCATTTCTCCTCCTCTTCTGAATTCTACTCTTCTTTCCCCCACTTACCCACCCGCCAAAAAACCAGTCTTTGAATTGCTTTCAGCTGTGGAGAACCTCACTGTACAAGAACAAGTTGAAATCTCTCCAAAGGCTGACAAAAGAAGAAAGCTGTTTGTGCTCAACTTGCCCTGGTCCTTCTCTGTTGCTGACATCAAGAATTTGTTTAGTGAATGTGGCTCTGTTGCAGACTTTGAGGTGAGAGAGAAGCTCTTTTTAAGAAAAAATGGAGTGGGTTTGTTATTTAATTTGTATATTTACTTTTTTCTTGTGGGGTTTGTAGATTATAAAGCAGAAAGATGGGAAGAATAGAGGGTTTGCATTTGTGACAATGGCTTCGGGTGAATAAGCTCAGGTTGCAATTGAGAAATTTGACTCATATGTAAGTTCTTTTAGATTCTTGAATTCTTCAATTTTGATATATTTTTCTATTCTGGACTGTGAATTATTTTATTCTAGATGATTGCTAATGTTTAGGTGTCAAATCAGTAATGAATTTTCCAGTTCCTATTCTTGAATTATACGTATTTGACTGGTTGAAGTTGCATTTGGCTCATTTTGTGACGAAGTTTAGTCTTTCTACTGAATGAAAATGTTTGGACAACTTGTGTGCAATTCACAATACTCTGCACATGTTGAGACCAAAATATGATTATGCTCTTTTGGTATAGTAGATAATTTGATGTTATATGAAAGTTGGAAGGGACTGTTTAGGAGCAAAAGAATGAAAGAGTATTAGTGAAAGACAAGGTATTGAACTGTTTTTATGATGATTTATCCTGATTACAGTTGGTCTCAGACTGTATTTATGATGATATATCCTGATTGGCATATGAAGTAGTGAAACTAGTTCAATTTCTGTCTTCAACCATGTCATGTCCATGAGCTATGAATTAGCATAACATAGATTTTTTCGGGTGAAGTTAATGTGGGATATTGTTAGATAATTGGGTTGCCATTAAGCCAAACCAGATCTGTTAGGAATTGGGACACACACACGCACACGATGACACAAATAACACGAGATTTGTTTACCCAGTTCATCTTTCGACTACATCTGGGGGCGATACCAAGCCAGGATTTTTCTTACCTTGTTGGACAAGTCAACTACAATGAGAAAACATCTTGATCTAGATAACACAATGGATAACTTCTTGATCAAAATAACACAATGGATAACTTCTTGATCAAGATAACACAATGGATTATCCTGATCAAGATAACATGCCCCAATCCTAAGCCCATTAGGATCAACTGGGCCAAAAGAAATACGGGCCCAAAGAATTTAGGCTCCATACTCCAACAATCTCCCACTTGGAGACTAAATCCTCCATGTAGCATATCTTCTAGTTCTCCTCCCGTATCCGCTTGACATCGCCTAGCCTTTTCTTCAAGTTCCAAGGCCAATTAAAGCTATGCATAGCTTCAATTTCTCTAAGGTCACCACCTTAGTAAACATGTCCGCTGGATTCTCATTTCCAAGGATCTTCATAAGCTGTAAGACCTTCTTCTCCAAAAGGTGACGGATGTAGTGATACTTCAATTCAACATGCTTTGTTCTTGAGTGAAATGCCAGATTCTTTGCAAGAAATATAGCACTTTGATTATCACTGAAAAGAGTACTATTTTCATGCTCCTTCCCAAGTTCCCCCAAGAAATTCTGCAAACACACCATCTCCTTACTTGCCTCTGTCACAGCTATATACTCTGCCTCTGTGGTGGACAATGCAACAACCTTCTGCAACTTAGAAGTCCAAGATATAGCAGTACCACCATAAGTAAAGACATACCCGGTTGTACTTCTTCTCCCATCAAGGTCATTAGATGTCAAGTCTGCATCCACATAACCCATCAGCGCCACACTCTTGCCTTTGAAACACAAAGCATTGTATGTGGTACTTCTCAAGTATCGCAGGACCCACTTCACTGCTTCCCAACGTTGCTTACCCGGATCACTCATGAACCGGCTTACTACTCCCACTGCATGAGCAATATCTGGTCTTGTACACACCATGGCATACATGACGCTACCAATTGCTAAAGCATATGGAACACTCATCATTTGTGCACGTTCCTCCTTGTTCTTTGGTGATTCCTTCTTTGAAAGTTTGAATTGACTTCCCAGTGGAACACTCACAGGCTTCGACTCTGACATGTTGAATCTTTCCAGGACCTTCTGATTGTAACTCACCTGCGAAAGATATACATATCCCGTAGCCCTATCACGTTCAATCCTCATGCCCAAAATCTGTTTTGCCACTCATCCTTCATGGAGAATCGTTCTGACAACTGTTTCTTCAACTTATATACCTCTCTTGCATCGACTCCTATGATCAACATATCATCAACATATAGCAAGAGAATAAGGAAGCTTTTGTCAAACCTCTTGTAGTAGCAACAATGATCAGCGTGACATCTATGGTAATCAATCTCCATAATGAAGCTGTCAAACTTCTTATACCACTGCTTTGGGGCTTGTTTTAGGCCATACAAACTTTTCTTTAATTTGCATAAGAGTGGCTCCTTTTCCTTCTCTACGAAACCCTCAGGTTGTGTCATGTACAACTCTTCCACCAATTCACCATGGAGAAATGCCGTCTTCACATCCATCTGATGCAATATCAAGTTTTCTGCAGCTACCATACTCAACGTCATTCGAATAATGGTCAGTTTAACAACTGGAGTAAAGACATCAGTATAGTCAGTACCATGTCGCTGCTCAAACCCCTTGACAACCAATCGGGCTTTGTAGCGTCTGCTACCGTCAGCTTCATTCTTGATTCGGTAGACCCACTTGCAGTGCAAAGCCTTTTTACCCTTTGGGAGCTTAACAAGTTCCCAAGTGCCATTCAACAGAAGGGATGCTAACTCATCATCCATAGCACCTCTCCATTTTCGTCTATCTTCACTCTGCTCTGCCTCTGCATAACACTCAGGCTCACCACCATCAGTAAGTAACATGTAGTAGTTAGAGGGCGAATACCTATTAGGTGTACGTCGCTCTCTAGCTGGTCTCTGTAACGGATCCTCCAATGGTGGTGGTGGTGTCCTTGGTTCTCCAATGAGAACCTCTTCCTCATTCTGACTCTCCTTACTTCCACTCGAGTTTGAGATGTCTAACTCGACTTCTTGGGTATTAGTCTTGTCAGAATTTGATGTCTCCAATCTGTTCTTGTACATAACCTGTTCATTGAAAACACATCTCTACTGCGAATAATATTTCGGTTATTCTCATCCCAGAGTCTATAACCGAACTCATCACCTCCATACCCAATGAACGTATACTTAACAGATTTAGCATCTAACTTGCTTCTATCATTAGAACTAATATGAGCATATGCAACACAACCAAAGACACGCAAGTAAGACAGATTTACCTCTTTTCCTGTCCATTCTTCCTCTGGTATTCTGTTTTCCAACGAAACTGATGGACCTCTGTTAATTAGGTATGCTGTTGTATTTACTACATCTGCCCAAAACATCTTAGGTAGTCCACTCTTCAATCTCATGCATCTAGCTCGCTCATTCAAAGTTCTGTTCATTCGTTCTGCCACTCCATTCTACTGGGGAGTTCCTCTCACTGTCTTCTCCATGCGAATCCAATTCTCAGCACAATATTCCTTGAACTCACGGAGTTCATATTCACCTCCATTGTCAGAATGAAGACACTTTACTTTAAGCCCCGTTTCATTCTCTACAAGGGATTTCCACTTCCTGAAAGTATCAAATGCATCAGTTTTATTTTTCAGAAAATAAACCCATACCTTTCGAGTGAAGTCATCGATGAAGGTCACGTAGTACTCCGAACCACCAAGGGACTTCATGGGCGCTGGTCCCCATAGATCGCTATGCACCAACTCTAACTTTTCTGCCTTCAAGGTTCTGCCACCTCTCGAAAAACTTACTCTTCTCTGTTTCCCAAAAACACAGTCCTCGCATAGGCCAACTTCAACAGATTTCAGCCCTGGAAGTCTCCCTTTCGAACACATTACCTTCATCTCTTTCTCGCTCATGTGACCCAGCCGACAGTGCCACAAATCAACATTGGTCATAGCTCCTGCAAGATCAATGTAGTCCTTGGAGTTAGTTGTAGTATACAACGTCCCCTCCTTCTTCTCTCGCGCTACTATCATTACTCCTTTACTGATCTTCCAACTGTTGCTGCCAAAAGTCACTGAGTATCCTTCTACATCAAGCTGTCCAATTGAAAGCAAGTTTCTTTTCAATCCTGGAATGTGCCTAACACCATTCAGCTTTAATGTCGATCCGTTTGGTGTGGATATTCGAACATCTCATTTTCCCACGATCTTCAAGGGCTCATCATCAGCAAGGTAGACTTGTCCGAATTCACCAGACACACAGTTCTCCATTATTTCAGCATCACTGAATGAGTGAAATGATGCTCCAGAATCCAACACCCATGATTCCAGCGGACTACTGACACTCAAGACCAACGCATCTCCAATATCATCTATGGTTGCGTTTGTTGTCTTATTCTCATTCTTTCCCTTCTTGTTTTTCTTGGGCGTTGTACACTGATTCCTGTAGTGACCAAACTCATCACAATTCCAGCACTGGATTGAGTCTTTGTCTTTCTTAGATTGACTCTTTCCTCTGGACTTTGATCTGCCACGATTCTTCTTTCCCTTTGATCTGCCCCTATCCTCCATGTTCAGCACTGACCCTGAAGTAGATCCAGACTCTTTTCTGCGAACCTCCTCGCTAATCATCAGATCTCTCACTTCGTCAAGCTTCAATTTATCTTTCGCGGATGAAGCACTAACTGCAGTTACTGTGGCAGCCCAACTATCTGGCAAAGAAGATAACAAAACTAAAGCAAGTACCTCGTCAGTGAATTCGATTTCGACTGAACACAACTGACCAATGATCATGTTGAACTCGTTCAGATGTTGTTGTACAAGTGTGCTCTCCGACATTCTGAGGTTGAACAATCGTCTGATCAAATGAACCTTGTCGCAGTTGTGGGCTTTTGGTACATCTCCTCCAGGATTTGCAGCATCTCCCTTACGGACTTGGCTTTAGTTGTGTGGTAGGCTGCGTTCATGGACAACGATAAACGTATCGCACTCATCGCCTTTCTGTTCAACAGATTCCACTCCTTCAAATCCATCTTTTCGGGTTTCACCTTCTCTTCTAAGGGCACATACATATCTTTGTCGTAGAGATAATCCTCGATCTGCATCTTCCAGAACCTGAAATTTGATCTGTCAAACTGTTTGATTGAAATCTTCCCGTCGCTCATCGTGACTGCTCCCTTCGAACCCGAGGCTCTGATACCAATTGTTAGGAATTTAGACACACACACGCACACGATGACACAAATAACACGAGATTTGTTTACCCAGTTCGTCTTTCGACAACATCTGGGGACGATACCAAGCCAGGATTTTTCTTAACTTGTTGGACAAGTCAACTACAATGAGAAAACATCTTGATCTGGATAACACAATGGATAACTTCTTAATCAAAATAACATAATGGATAACTTCTTGATCAAGATAACACAATGGATAACTTCTTGATCAAGATAACATGCCCCAATCCTAAGCCCATTAGGATCAACTGGGCCAAAAGATCATCTGATGTTATTTGTCTTTCCTTAATTCACTTTTTGTTCATTGTTTAAAACCAAATGGTCCCATGCTTTTACATTGCATTCTTATGAGTTTGGATAATTAATACTTAATTGAAGCACTAAATTGGGATCCTGCAGTTCAATAACAAAAATAGTTTACCTTAATTTATTGGTTGTTAAACTATAGATTGTAGTGACTGTAATGGAACAGTCAATGCAGAAAACATTTTTTTTCTTGTAGAGTTCATGGGAAGCACATCTTGTTTATAGCAGTATTGACAGAATGGTGTATTCAAACACGTGTTGTTTAAATAAATAAATAGTATCGACAGAATTGTGTATATAAATATGTATTGTTCAACTGAATGGTGTATTCATTCTCTTGTAAAGTCACAATAATACTTCAAGTAACCACTTCCGCTGTTCCTTTTAACTGAAGTGTTCACATAGCGATGCAAGGATTCGAATGTGTAATACATTACGGATGCAGAGAATAAATGGATCAAAGATGTGGATCAGTACATTGGTGCATTATACCCGTCATGATAATGCTCGCCCAAAGATGTGGTTGTTTACTGCTTTGCAGCTGAAAAATATAAAATTTTAAAAGTTGTGCTTTTTCTTGTTCGTATGGAAGGCTTTTATTTCTTGATTATTATTCTTTTACATGATATTTTCTGCAGGAAGTAGTTGGCAGGATTATCAGAGTACAGTTTGCTAAGAGATTCAAGAAGACTGCTCGTACTGTTGCGGCAGCTCCTCCATCAAGAGAAACCAACCATAAGCTTTATATTTCCAATCTTGCATGCGATATTTTTTCTTACCCGACTTCAATCTCGTTTCAGCTAGAGTTCAGGAAACTCAGCTGGATATGGATTTGTATCTTTTGCAACAAAAGAGGAAGCAGAATCTGCAATATCTGTATTTGACGGGAAGGTAATGCACCATTGCTCATCTGATTATCTCGTTCGTATTTCTTCTCAAGTCTTTTTATTCATTTATCCCAGTAATCTTTCAGCATCTTAACTACTATTAAATACTTTATCTGTAGAAGTTTCTGTGCCATAAGTCATACTGATTCTAAGATTCCCAATTGAACATGTCTGCTTTTGTTGCAAATATTTTTCTGTGTTTTCATTGGAAATCAGAGATATGACTTCTTTCTTGTTAGCTCGAAGAAATGTTCATTCATGCAGACTACTTAGTTTGTTGTGAAATTCCAGTACCTGCATCATAGATGATAATTTTTATATGCATTTTATAAATATTTTTACAAAAGTGAAACAGCTTAGCTTCTGTTGTTGAAATTCATTCTCTTTTAAAGCTGTGTAAATTGTGGTCAGTTATGCTCGCATATACTATATGTGGATCGCAAAACCAGTAGTTAAGAAATACCTACTGCGATAATTATCATCGACTTATAGCTAGCACTACCATATTACTTTCGACATGAGACAATCAAAGCAATTTTACACCACTGCTTGAGTCTTCACTTCCCAAGTCTCAAATTGCATTATCATGTCAACGCATTCGGTGCAGGAATTGTTAGGAAGACCAGTTCGCTTGAAGTTCAGCGAAATGCTGATGCTTCTGAAAGTAAAGAAGAATCGAGCTCTGGTGAAATTAAAGCAGAATCGAGCTCTGAAAGGAGAGAAGAAGCAGGGGGACAACAACCTGAAGGCTCTTAGGCTGTTTGTGGTGTTAGGAAGGAAAAAACTAATGCTTGGTAGTGCACTGCATTCCATCCTATATATACATACTCTTGATATCAAAATTAATCATGTATTTTTGTCTTGTTTAACTTTCTATACTTCTATATAAAGTTCTTAGATTTGCAATAAAAAATTTTCTTATAAATGGAACCTTCATATTTATTTTCGGGAAGTCTTGCGTGAGATCCTTTATTGGTGAGACCATTTTGTGTTTTTTTAAATTAATTATCAATTTTATTGAAGATGTAATTATTTTTATTTTAAAATGTTTTCTGATACCGATTCGCAATGCAAAATCAGTATGTGATAGGAAATTCGCCACCTAAAGGATAAGACGAACACCACTTCAAGGATAAAAATTGAAACACAAGCTCACAACTCTAAGGAATCCACAAAAGAGAAAGAAACTTGAAGATAAAAATTCAATAAGAATTCTTTTCGAAGATAGTACTCCATTCGTCCTACGTATTTTTACCCACTTTCCATTTTGGGGTGTCCCACGTATTTTTACTCATTCCATTAATGGTAAAAATACATAATATTTTATTACCTATTTTTTACAATCCCAACTTCTTTAATTACTTTTTTACACTTTATTCATCATTTCCAACAACTTTATTTACTTTTTCTTTTTAATTACTAATTTATTCCTACTTTTTCTTACATTATATATTTAAAAAATAACATGTACTCCCTCTGTCCCCTTGAAAGGTATTCGTTTACTTTTTGCACGTGGATTAAGGAGTATAATAATTTAATGTATAGTAAGGTGAGAGAAATAACATTTTAATGTGTAGTGGGTAGTTGTATTAGTGTTGAGTGTGGGGTCATGTGTAGTGGTTGTGGGTCACATCAATCCAAAAAGGAAAATGGATACTTTGTAATGGGACAGACCAAAATGAAAAAATGGATACGTATCAAGGGGACGGAGGGAGTATTAATCTTCGTGCCCGTATAAATGGGTAAAAATACCCAGGACGGAGGGAGTAATATTGATCTCTACATTTTGGATACAAGATACGGATATTTAAAACTTGGAACAACCCTCCAAGAATAGGAATAGATACATTGAAAATTAACAACTAATAATGAACTTGACCAAACTTAATGACACATAGATAATTTAAACTTGACCAAACTTAATGCTATAAACTCTTAGAATGCTCCAACATAATTATAGAAGATAATGGGCTGCTCAATGGCAATGTTTTGGCCCGCTATTGTTTCACGAACGATCAGCCCAATGTTGTTGGGCTCGTCTTGATGCCCATCTGCATCATTCTCCCCTGGTTCGACAAGACTCGTCCTCGAGTACAATGGATCATCACCAAGAAAGGATAGATGGAAAGGATCAAAAGACTTCAAATGCATGAACGGCAGACCCGACTCGACTGACAGATAATCCGACGATAATAGCAGGTCTAATTCCGCGATAAAAGAGCTCTGTTTTTAAACAGATTTGTCCATCAGTAATGGAAATTACATTAGTAGGAATATAAGCCGAAACATCTCCTGCTTGTGTTTCAATGACGGGTAAGGCGGTCAAGCTCCCTGCGCCTGTCTGGTCCGATTTTCTGATGCATTTGCCACCTTTTAGAAAAATGATCATAACTGCTTGTAGAAAATTTCAAATGACTCTTCGTTTGTTGCGTTTGAAATTATTATGTTTAGAAAAATGATCATAACTGCTTGTAGAAAATTTCAAATGACTCTACGTTTGTTGCGTTTGAAATTATTATGTTTTGGCACGCTATTGTTTCACGAACGATCAGCCCGATGTTATTGGGCTCGTCTTGATGCCCATCTGCATCATTATCACTTTTCATTAATTTATTATTTTATTTATATTATAAATTGTTCATAAAATAATATTATTATTTTGCATTAATTAATTATCACTTTTTATTATAAATGTTATCACTTTTTAATCATTGAGTTGGTCTTGCGTGCCCCCGGGACACACCGTGGCCTCATGCTAGGGAGAGTCCATCCCTCATATATAAACCCAAAACCCATCGTCATCCGCTAGACCATCCAGTTTGAGGTCCGTCTGATATCACTTGTTGGGTTTATCCGCCCAAGGAGTCGGGCTCACTCAATCCAATAGCATGGTATTATCCTCTTTGGGCCGCCCACTAGCCCGCACTATTTTACCACTCTGGGCTTCACACCTAAAAGGCTTCATGCTAGGGAAAGTTCATCCCTCATTTATAAATACATCGCCATCCCCACTTCTAACTGATGTGGGACTTTGGTTGACACCCAACCAACATATAAACTTTAATTATTAAGGGTACACCATTTTATTATTAAGGGTACACCATTTTGTTCTAACGGGTATACACTTTTCATTAATATTTTATATTTTTCTTCAGAAAATAAAGGGTACACATCTTTATACTAAAGGGTATACAATTTAACACAATTATAAAGGTACACGGAGTGTGCCCATGCACCCGGATGCACACAAGTTTTTGTCTCTATTCATTTTACGAAAGTCACGTGTTTGTGAGATGGTTTCACAAGTCTTTGCCTTATTTTTTGTGCAACGGGGGTGGATTTTTTGTGTAACGGGGCGGGCGGGAGTCACAAGCATTGCCCTAATTATCAATTCTACGTTGAAGAAGCCAAGTTAAAGGGATTAACTATTATGTGTACCCAACTCTCTACAAATCACCATTTTGATGGGTAATGCGGGTTGATCCAGCTTTTGATATTATTATTTTGGATTTCATAATATGAATCTAAATAAAATGGCAAACATTTGTGCATAATGAATTTACGGTGTAAACCATGTGATCGCCCCTCCAATCCTATTATGCTTTATGTATTAAATTAAAAGAAGATTATATGGTTTACACGTAAACCCGATTCACACCATAAACCTGGTTAACATTAATGATAGAAATAATACAATGCCAATTAACATAAAAAATTAATTGTATAAAGAGTTGGTCTCTTGTGTTCTCGGGTGCACAAAGTGTGTATAGGTATAACACTTTGTTCTAAAGAGTATACACATTAATTAATAAGAGTACAATTGTTTCATTGAGAAATCGGCTGAAATATGAATAGTATAAATGTTTGATTAAAAAAAAATTCAAGAAATAGGGTACACGTTCGTATATTAAAGAGTATACTATTTAATATTAAAGGGTGTAAGTTCCGAAAAATTTGGGATTTTGGGGCACGATGTCCCTAGGAACACACAAGTTTTAACTTTGTATAAAAGCTAAATTATCCAACTCAAATCGTTGAATTAATCTCATAAAGGAGATTAGTTTGTCATAGTTTTAAGCAAAATAAAATAAAATATCTTACAAAATGTCATGATTAAATTAAAAAAAATTACAAAATAAAATAACTTCTCCCCTTAAATTGATGTAATGCATCATAAATGAAATTTTGAGAACTGAGAAAGATAGGTGAATTAGGGGAGATGAAATGAGAACATTGCCTCTATCGACTCCCTTGCTCACTGTTAGAGGTGGGCGGTATGGTATACTGAAAATTTTTTGTCATACCAAATATCGTACCGAAAATTTCGGTATAAAAAATTCATACCATTATCTTACCTAAACTTTTGATATACCAGAGTTCGGTATATCGATATTTCAATCTAAGAAAATAGTATACCTGTTACTTGCCGATATTTCGGTATACCATATCATACCTAAAATATCGGTATATACCGTCCTATATAGATAGTTTAGTATGCCATTATGCACCTATAATTTGATATATCTAATTAAAAATTGTATAAAAAAAATGAAAGATAAAAATAAAATAAATTCGAATAGATAAAAAAAATACGACAATCCACAAATGACCAAATTAAATAATAGTGTAAAACAGTATAATTCAAATCTTAATATTAACAAAAACATATTAAATTGTAAGAGTATTGACTATCTCCCGCTCCTGCAATTTTAGAACGAATGTGATGATACCGCATACACAATTAAAAAATTTTAAAGATATTTTAAATATATAATAAAAATATATTTATTAGGATTATAATAATTATAATTAGATATAATGATTATAATTTAATTGAAAAATTATAATATAAAAATAATAATTATAATTACATATATTATATGTATGTATGGTATATTGTATCGTATTAAAAAAATTTTGAATATTTTACGATATTTCGGTATATACCGAAATACCGCGGTATAGACAATTTATATATTGTTATCCTACCAAAATTTTCAATACCGTATTATACCTTACCAAAAATTTTGACATTCCTAAAATTTCAATAAATTCGGTATTTTTTGATATGGTAGGGAGGTATACCGAAATTTCGATATTTTTCCCCAACCATACTCGCGGTCCCTCAACTTTTATTTGTATTCCCCCCACTTATTGATCTTGACCAATTTAATTGATTTTTTTCGTGGGCTCCACTGACGCAACAATATTATTGATCTCATGAGTAATGGCGCTGGAATTAATCCATTGGGCCAGATTTGAATTACCAAGAGTATTGGCCACTCTTTAATCATTTTGTTGCTGGGCTTCACAACTCAAGAATTAGGCCTTTAATTTGAATTGGGCCTTAATTTATTCAGTTTGGTTGTTGGGTTAGGAAATTAGCCTTCATCAGTAAATTGGGCCGCACCTTTACCTGCTGAAATTTCAGCATGCACACATTTTTTGTTTTTGACCTTTTTTTTTTTTTTTTAATTTTTAACTTCGATTTGAACCATGTTTCTTCTCATGCCTTCGTAATTGAATGTAGAAACAATCTAAAAAAAATAAAAATAGACCATATTTTTTAGCAATTCCTAGACTCATCACACATTAGCGGTAATTTATGCATTGATTTATATAACAAATAGTAACAAATATCTAATAAGTGAATTAGAACACAAAAATTAAATAGGTGTTGTGGAAAGGAGATACTATCAATCAAGTTGACTAGCTCACCTGATCAATAGGCTCCTCAATAAAGTACCTGACTCATGTAATCATGTTTAATTCCCATCGGGAACGAATTAGGAGGGAAGTTATAAGGAGATTTGGAGAAAGGGAAAGTATGGGTACTCTCACAAAAATCTTCAGGACAAAGAACTGGAGAGAAACAAGCTCTTTGGGGAAGCGATGAAGCACAACTGTATATTTATACATGAACTATACTAGTACCTCTTCTTAGTAGTTGGGAATTTGATAAAAGCACCAAGATGTTGATTAATATATCGAGATGTCGCCAAGAACTCCCCCTCAAAATTTAAAGGAAACGGTGAAGAAACAAATCCCCAAATTAAATTGTTTCTCAAGCATTTTCTCACGTGAGTGGCGGCACTCTCTCCAATTGGGCAAACCCAACAATAGGGAATCCCATTTGGAAACAATCCAAAGAATACATGCTTCATCGTTATATTTTTTAAGCAATGGTAAACCATCCCACCGAATACATACTCTATCATTATCATTTTCAACTCATAAACGACATAGGGGTATATAAATCATATATATTTAGCAAATAAATGTCTTTATTTATTTTGTGTAGTTTGTTGAGGTAGCTGTGGAATTGAAACAATATTAATTATGGATCTACATCGTGATTTGGAATTATGTCTCACACCTCAACTTGCTCTTGGACAAACCCTTCAAGGCCTGTCTATATCCATACTTCTGTGATCTCACACTCTCAATCTCCACTTTTGCTTTTAATTATTTCCTATTTTATTCACATCAACTGCTATACTAATACTATACACTTCTAATTAATTTATTTACACTTTATTAAAGAAAAACACTTGTACGAGAACAAGAATAATTTCATAAAATGGATAAGTAGTAATATTTTAATAATAAATGATATTTGAATTGATGAAAAGTGATAGTGTACCGTAAATTATTTCATGAACAATATGTAATATAAATAAAAAGTGATAATTTTCTTAATAGAAAGTGATATCTATTTAAAAAAAAAGCTTAAAACGATCCATTGTGAGAACTTCTTATATAAGTGTTATTCTTTATTGAATGGTTGCTCTCTGCTATATTCATTTTATATACAAATTGTGTAAGTTATGAGTACAACTTATTCAAATTATGATAACACAAATTACTAGCGTGTATTTGAAGTTGTTAAATTAAATTTTAATTTAATCTCCTTTATTAAATTAAATAATTTAAAATTTTAAAAATAAATACACTTTACCCTATTTCAAACCTATCAATACTGCAGAATCAACTCTAAATTTTATATATAAAAAAGTCAACTTAAAATATAAAATAATGATATAGGTAACAAAAAATTTGGCCCATTGACCATTTTTAATAAAATCAAAAGGCCCACCTGAAAAGCTCAAAATGTAATCTCTCACATACATACCCCACCACGAGTAAGTTTGTCTTCAATTTTGAAAATTGGTTTTAAAATTTGAAATTTTATATCTGTTTTAATTAGGATATTTTAACTAATTAACGTTTTTAAAATTACTACAATACATATTTACAAATTCGATTAACTCTGAGGTTTTTTAAAATTATCTCAGCATACACTTACAAATCATGATCATTAATTGGACACTATTTTTATAAGTTTAACCAGTTAAAACGAAATCTTTCTGAAACACAACAAAAAACCCGTTTTAAGGGTTAAACGAATCATAATCGAAAAAAATATTAGTTTAACTGTTTATATATTTCTATGATGTTTCATTTTTTTTCATTTTTGTCTAATTAAAAACATAATATTTAAATTTAGAACTAAATTATAAACTGTGTTATTAAAAGGATATATATACGATCGATAAGCTCTATATTATAAAGTATATAAAGTACTATAAATTATGGATTATGAATCTTTTTGCTTAATTATATTATTATTTTAAATTAAATTTTTGATTTTATAAAATTCTTTATATGATCATAATTTTTTTTATGAATTATGATTCTATAATATTATAAAATATAGTTAGAAATATATGATTTTTAATTTTTTTATTAATCCGTCTAACCGATTAAATCTTGAATCGTTGCTGTGATTTTTGATTATAACAACAGAGTTAGGATTTTTAAAACCAAGATTTTAAAAACTACTGCAATAACATATACCTAAAATTTTATACGTGTAGAAGATAGAATACATAGAAGCTGATGAGTAAATTAGGGATAAAAGCATGTTAGTCTCTAATTCATGTATCTTCTATATACCTTCTTTCTTTTTAATTAATATATTATTTTTTTCTCAACTCTCATATATTTCCTCAGATAACTTAATATTCTTTTACATATATCATCCTTCACATTTTATATATTGATTTGGTGTAATTATAAAACCTGTCATATAAAAAATTTTAAAAAAAAAACTTACACACATTATCCATATTTTTTTCATTTTCTAATTCTTCAATTTTTGAAAATTTGTCTTTAAAATCTACATTAACTAATAACAAATATACCCTTATTTTCTAATAATAAATACATGTTCGATTTTCACACTCAACATAAATCAATTTAAATTATAGGTGACATAAATTAGATATATATTTATTTATATACATATTTGTGTGTATTTAAATGTTTTTTTTGGATTCACACACAAAATCTATTATATTTGTAAAATCTAATAGCATGATTTTAGTTTTTTTCTTATATTTTCGGATGCACAAAGTATATAAAGATACAACATTTTATTTTAAATGATATACACTTTAATTAATAAAAGTATAATTTTTTTAATTGAAAAAAGTAGACTAAAATATGAATAGTTAAATATTATATTAAAAAAATTAATTTTTTTCCACATAAAATCAAGGGTATACGTTTTTATATTAAAAGGTACATTTAATTTAATACTAAGGAGTATAACTTTCAAATCATTGAATTTGGGAGAACGCAAGTTTTAGTGTGATTTTATACTTTTTTTTACGTATAAATATATCTAATAAATAAGATTATTTTATATACATATTCTTACATATGTATGTATAATTGTTTTTTCTTAAAGATTTTAAGATGCCCAGTGAGTCTATTGACCTCATGTGGCTACATCATTGTTTATAATTAGTATAAGATTAATCGTGTCGTATTATATTAATCACATACAGTACTATGTACTGGCTTAGGGTCGTTTCTTAATCAGTTTCTTAATAATGGTAGACTTTTTAGTACTGAAATAAATATAAAGACAATGCATAAATTGATCAAATTAGTGATAAAAGTTTCCCCTCACCAATTATTCACGATTGCATTAATGTGTAATTTGAAAAGTAGACGTGGGAGCTGTAATAAAGTTACAATTAGATTTAAAAAACGGAATAATGAGTAATTAATAATTAGAAAAATAATTTGATGGAGTAGTAGTCATTAAATTGTTATTCCTTTGGTGGTTGTATGAAAATGTAAATTTTGTGATAGAGACCCTCCTTTGAGTCAAGTTTCTGACCATAATGGTGGGAAGTAGTTGTATCATAAATTCTCACACTTCCAACTACGTGTACATATACTTACATGCACAAAATCGATTCGAATTCTCTATGCTATTTTGTACATTATTTTTAGTATCACACTATTAGATGGATGACACGTAAGAAAGAGAGAGGAAAACTATATCCTAAAAAGAAAAGCTTAAATCATATGAGCCATATTGAATTTCTATCCCCTCTTACGTGTTAATTATGTAACGTTTGACACATAAAATGGTATAAGAAAATCGCGTTAGAAAATCATATGTGGCACAAAACATATATATCTCCTTCCAATCCATTCAATTCAATTAACACCGCCAAACCAGTTTGCTGTGCTATACTTAATATCTCTCTTTGATAAATAAATGCTTATATATCCCCACCCCACCCTACCCTACCCCAGAAAACTCCTCATCAAAATTAAAACCATCATTCTTGTTCATATAAACACTGCTGAAAACCTCATTCTTCTCTACTTCTCTGCCATGATTTGATCCACACTAAGTGACAATGAGTGAGCAAAGAGGCAGTCCATTGTGGCAGGAAGATGAAGAAAATGGGAAGAAGAGAGAGACAGAGAAAGAGAAAAAAGAACCAGCCAAGAAAGTGGGGATGGGGAAGCTGTTCTCATTTGCAGATGGGTTCGATTATGTGCTAATGTTTTGGGGATCCTTGGGTGCCTGTGTGCATGGTGCTTCGGTTCCTGTCTTCTTCATTTTCTTTGGGAAGATGATTGACATCATTGGCTTGGCCTATCTCTTCCCCAAACAAGCTTCTCATAAAGTTGCAAAGGTATCTCTCTCTTTCTTGCTCATGTAGTTAAACATGCTCGGGACATAGCTCAAGTGGTAGAAGAGAGGACGAAAAGGTCTTCCAACTGAGATGACATGGATTTGGCCCCTGTTAGCGCAGTCTAACAGTCCGCCCTCTCCATAAACCACTTGAGGTCCTGTAATTTATCTCCTTCACCTATCCCCAGACAAGGGTGGTGGGGGCTTCTAATGGTGGGGTACACCGTGTAGTTCAACAATACTCAAATTTTTTTGTTTTGTTTTTGTTGCAGTATTCTTTGGATTTTGTGTATCTGAGCATAGTGATTATGTTCTCATCATGGATAGGTAATTAAATAAGAGTAGTGTTGGAAATTTGATTAAGTTAACATGTTTTGATAATGGTTTGTGTTGATGAATATGTGTGGGTAGAGGTGGCTTGTTGGATGTATAGTGGGGAGAGACAGGCAACAAAGATGAGAATGGCATACCTGAGATCAATGCTGAATCAAGACATTAGCTTGTTTGACACTGAAGCCTCCACTGGCCAAGTCATTTCTGCTATTACCACTGACATCATTGTTGTCCAGGATGCCATTTCTGAAAAGGTAAGGTTATTATAACCTCCTTCATTTTTTTCTCTTTTTTAATTCTTGAATTATTAATTAGATTATTATGGAAATAGTATTGTCATATAGTTAGTCCATGTCTTTATTAGGTTGACTACAAAATTGACTTTGGTTTTCACAAATCATGTCTAGTGTCCTTGTCTATTTAGTTTGGATTCCCAAAAGGATTGATTGATATAGGTGGGGAAGACAAGGGGTTAATTGTTGTCTTAAACAAGATTTTGACTCTACTAATCCTTATGACCTAATTTTTAATTCCAATTTATATTTTTAATACTACACCATTATTCTCTCACGAGTAAAAATATATTTTATCTATAATACAAGAAATGAATAACAGTATTTTTTTTAGATTTTTCTTTATTACCCTATTTTTAAGGCTATTGGTTAAAATGCCCAATTTTATAAAATTATCCTTTAACTCAATTATTGACTCGATTAAATTATATGATTTGATTGTACATATTTAATTTTATTACTTAATCGTACATATTCATGATTCGATTAAAACTTTTAAATCAAGTCAAGAATATTTTCTATCATTTAGTGGTATTTTAAAATTTATTACTAAGTTTGGGTAATTAAAAAATTTGACCCATATAATATTCGCCCTATTTGTAACAAGAAATAAAGGTACACAAATATTTTACTATGTGAGTTTGCCCCAAAACCCATTATCTTTCTAGCGTGCAGCAAACTGAAAAGTATGTATAAATGACACTTTTTAAATGACACAGAATCCAATTTTTAGTTTCTTATTTGTGAAATCATAATATACATGCCAAGAGTTTAACTCATTGATTTAAAGTATATTCTATTATCAGATTAATTTCATTCAAATATATGTCAAATATTCTTGTATAAACTACCATTTGACTGTTATCAAAACTCTAAATATATCTTATTTTATTTTTTTTCAATATGAATATTAATGAGGGTTTGATTAAATTGAGATGTTGGTTGGTTTAGAAGGAGTTGTCATGATCTTTAATTTCTGAGAAGTAGGTTTGGCAGTGCATAGTAATTGCATGCATATGTTAGTTACTTTGCATTTATTTCGTTTGGTTACACTATTTCTTCTCATCACTCTTTTTTCTTTTCTTTTTGTTTTGTTTTTCTTTTTCTTTTTAAAATTTCAACATGCAATTACTTTGTGGAAAATCTCTGGTGTTTTCTGATATTAGAGAAATTGATATTAGTTATAATAAATAAATAGTGATATTCTTATTTCTTTTATTTTATGATATTTAACTTTTTTTTTTCTTCTCTATTTTACACAAGCTCCATTTTTATTCATCTTCCTATTGTTCTACTTTTATATTCTTAGAAACCATTCACAATCTCCCATCCACAGGAAAACATTCCTTCTTTATCCCTTTTTTTTTAATACTTACACATATTATTTAAAGACACAATGCATTGACTCATTAAAATATTATTTTGTAAATCTATACTCACTCTGTTTTGATTAAATTGCACTGATTCTATGAATACAAAGGTTTAAGATAATTTTTTTTAATTTTATTGATTTTTAGGTAATTTAATCTTTTTAAATCATAAATAAAATATAAAGTATATTACGTGTATTAGGTAAGATTTTTAAGTTTTAAACTTGAACGTATTTTGAAATTATAAGATTACTATGATATATTTTTAATTTTAAGTAGTGAAGTATATTGTGGGAGGAATGAGAATGAAAAATATGAATTTTATTACAGAGTCATGAGGATATTATGTTTGTAATAATATACATAAAACTCACTATAATAAAGTGACAAATTATTACTTACGCTGGAGTTCTCTATACACTAGCTAAAACATTATTCATTAATTACTAAGTAAATTTTAATTGAACTATAATTCTTCTAAACAATACTCCCTTCATCTTATTTTAGATTGCATCCTTTTTTGTATTTTACAAAAGGAGAGGTGTAATCTTAAACGGGGTGGAGAGAGTATATAACTCTAATCAAATTTTATATATTTTGTGATTTTTTATATTTTTAGTGAGATAAGTAAATATTTTTTATTTATAAAAGTAATAGTTTATTGTTCAAAATCATTTTTCTTTATGTACTAAACACTAATTTCAATAAAATCATAATATACCATGCAATATATTCAAATGACAAGCTCGATCTCTAAAAGTTAATTATATTCTAAATTAAAATTATGCCATTATGGTAAACCATAAAATAAAGGATAAAATAGCCATAAACTATAAGAATATAGTTTTGCTTGAGTTATAAAAATGAAATTACGATTAAATTTTTAATTAGAATTAGCTCCGAAGGATGAAGACTAAACTCTAGGTTCTAAAATAGGACATGACCCCATGGATCAGAAGTAAAATCGACTATAAATCACGAGTATAACATGAAACGAGATTTATGTGAACACTTAAAGTGGCAACCTCTATTTTATAAAAGAGTGAGGCTTTCATGCGCTCGGGCACACCGTGCGCCTTTAGAATTTAGTATTATAGGTAATGGTACATTATTTTGTTCTAAAGGATATACACTTTAATTAATAAGGGTATATACTTTTTATTAATATTTTTTATTTTTTTTAAGAAAATAAAGGGTATACATCTTTATACTAAAGAGTATACAATTTAACACAGCCCGGGTGCACACAAGTTTTTGTCTATATAAAATTATATCCTTAAAATTAATTAAATGATTCAGAATAAATATAAATTATAGAAACAAAATAAGTGAAAAAATTAAAAGAAAAAAAATCATATATATAACGATTCTATCAACTGAATGTGGGTATATATATGAACAAGAATGATGGTATTATGCCGGAGTTCGAGCGTCTGGAATGTGCAAAACCATCTTTTGCACTAGAATGATGGTTTATGAAACCGTTCTATTTTTAGAGTTTTTTTTTTAACTTAATATTTACAGTTAAAATTTAGTATTTCCTCTGTCTCAAAATATTGACACACTTTTTTTTTTGAATTGTCCCATAGAAATTGGCATATTTCCTTTTTAAAAATATGGGACCCACACAAAAATAATTTATTTATTTACATGGGCCCACACTCACCACTAATACAACTACCCACTACACATTAAATATTATTTCTCTCACTTCACTTTACATTAAATTATTATACTCATTAATCTCCGTGCTCAAAAAAAATATGTCAATTGTTATGGGACGAAGAGAGTATTAATTTAAAAGAAATTGTAATTAATTTTTTAAAAAAAAAGATGTGTACCATTAAAAATTTAATGGAATAGTTTCATTTTTAAATATAATTCAAAAAAATAAATGTTAAAGTTAAAAAGAAAATAATAAATGAGGTGATAGCTGTATACACCGTTCAACCGTTTCACATGAATTATTGGCATTAATAAATCATCATGTTTAAGTGTTATGATTATCACGTGGTTTGTATGGATTGGACAGGTAACGTATAGAGCGTCCGACCCGAATAATGGTTCGGATCTTCTGTTATATTTTGGTGTTACAAATTATTGGATGATTGATATGTAGGATAAACTAATCTATACCCTAACAATTAATCTTAAGGGGAAAGATTGAGATTTTCCTCTCCGCACACGTGTCACTCATTTAACTTATATAACAGGATATGTAACATCAAAATGTAACAGGACATCCAAGTTGCCCGAATCACACCACAAAATGCTACCCATTAAATCTCAGTTTTCCCGGCAAACTGTCATGTACACATGGTATCTTAATTTAGATTCCCACACCTAAACCCTATCCAATGAAGTAATATTTCAATCAATCTCAATACCCTTATTTTTCCTCTTTTTCTCTTCTCACCTCTCTTACATCAAATCCAAAACAAATCAATTGGGTTACCTATCCCAACAAGTGTTTCATATGATGTTCTAATGATTTAGATGATTGACATGTCATTATTTTCAAATCCACGTAAAGGGAAAGGATAGATGTGTCAATTATTCAAACTCTTATAACAGCAAATGAAACACTATTTAGAATAAGGAATCCGAAACAAAAACAAACATATAATATTATTTGTTGATTTTTAAATTCAAAACAAACATAACTTAATTCATTAGAATGTGAAAGGAAAAGTGTGGAGTTCAATGTGGTCGGATCCCATGTTCCACTTTCATTCATATTTCAAAACTAATTTTTTATTAAAATATAGCTTAATTAATGTCGATTAAATTCTTACACAATGATGTTATTTAAGACATTGATTATAACCTATGATAAATATCTAATAGGGGAATAAGGGATGAAAAGAAATAGAATATGGAATAGGAGATCCATTTGAGTCAATGCAGTGCGAGTAATTTTTTTTATTTCAGAATGTTTGAAATTGGATAAAGGAATGAATGATTAATGGGCAGGTGGGGAATTTTTTGCATTACATAAGCCGATTCGTAGCAGGTTTTGCTATTGGTTTCATCAGAGTATGGCAAATCAGTTTGGTGACTCTTTCCATCGTTCCTTTGATTGCCCTCGCCGGCGGCATTTATGCGTACGTTGCCACTGGCCTCATCGCCCGAGTCCGCAAATCCTATGTCAAGGCCGGAGAGATCGCCGAAGAGGTATTACTCCAATTCATTCACGTGAATTGATTAAGTATTAAACGAGACACTCTGTCAGGTGATTGGCAACGTGAGGACCGTACAAGCATTTGTGGGAGAAGAGAAGGCAGTGAAATCGTACACAACCTCCCTAATGGATACATACAAGTATGGGAGGAAGGCAGGGCTGGCCAAGGGGCTCGGCCTTGGAACCCTGCATTGTGTTCTGTTTCTGTCGTGGGCGCTGCTCGTCTGGTTCACCAGCATTGTCGTTCACAAGCAAATAGCCAATGGCGGAGAGTCCTTTACCACCATGCTCAACGTTGTTATTGCTGGCCTGTTAGTTCTCTATCTCATACATACTTGGTACACCAATATATTCATGCCTGTTCATTTCTCTTTCGTTTATCTTCCAGCTCGCTTGGCCAAGCTGCACCCGACATCACTGCTTTCATTCGAGCCAAGGCTGCTGCTTACCCCATTTTTGAGATGATCGAGAGAAACACGGCCGCCCACAGCTCCGACGGTGGCAGGAAACTGAGTAGAGTGGAAGGGCACATCCAGTTCAATAACGTCAATTTCAGCTACCCTTCCCGCCCTGATGTCTTGATTTTCAACAAGCTCTGCCTGGATATTCCTCCAGGGAAGATTGTGGCACTTGTCGGAGGGAGTGGATCGGGGAAGAGCACGGTTATATCTCTTATAGAACGCTTCTATGACCCCTCATCCGGCCAAATACTCCTGGATGGAGCTGATATCAGGACACTTGATCTCAAGTGGCTGAGGCAGCAGATAGGTTTGGTAAATCAGGAGCCAGCTCTGTTTGCCACCACCATCAGAGATAACATTCTCTACGGCAAGAATGATGCCACCATGGAAGAGATCACTCGTGCTGCCAAGCTCTCCGAGGCCATCAATTTTATCAGCAACCTCCCGGAGAGATTTGAAACTCAGGTTCTACCTACCTCTTGTTTATTCTGAGAAACTCTTTTTTTTTTTTTTAATGTCAGATTAGAAGAGTTCATTGAGTTTGTGTAGGTGGGGGAGAGAGGGATACAGCTATCAGGTGGACAGAAGCAAAGAATTGCAATATCACGTGCAATAGTGAAAAACCCCTCAATCTTGCTGCTGGACGAAGCTACAAGTGCGCTGGATGCAGAGTCGGAGAAGAGCGTGCAGGAGGCTCTCGACCGAGTGATGGTGGGGAGAACAACTGTAATTGTTGCTCATCGTCTCTCCACCATTAGAAATGCTGATGTGATAGCAGTAGTACAAAATGGTTGCATAGTCGAAACAGGAAGCCATGAGGAACTCATCTCAAGGCCTACTAGTGCCTATGCTTCACTTGTCCAACTACAAGAAGCAGCTTCCCTGCATCGCTTGCCGTCTCATGGACCAGGAATGGGCCGACCTCTCAGGTATCATACTAGAAAATTAGCTTAAGTAATGCTTCTTAAGTGTCTATTCAACATTAAAGTGCTTGCTTTTGTTTCTTTCTTGAGTGCAGTGTTAGGTACTCTCGCGAAGGTAGCATCAGGTTTTCACGGGAACTATCACGCATGACTTCAAGAAGTCTAGGTGCAAGTTTTCGTTCAGAGAGATCGGTGAGCAGATTTGGTGGTGATGGAGGTGAGATGGTGAAGCCAGTGCATATCTCTTCAAGAAGGCTGTATTCCTTGGTGAGGCCTGATTGGTTTTATGGTGTTTCCGGCACAATTTGCGCGTTTATTGCCGGAGCACAGATGCCTCTTTTCGCACTAGGCGTCACTCAGGCTCTTGTATCCTACTACTTGGACTGGGATACGACGCGCAGAGAAGTTAAAAAGATTGCTTTTCTATTCACCGGTGGCGCTGTCATCACTGTCATCGTCCATGCCATTGCTCATCTCAGTTTTGGGATCATGGGAGAAAGGCTTACACTTCGTGTTAGAGAGAAGATGTTCAATGGTACCATCTCCTCTCCACTCCTTTTTTATTGTGTACCTTAATTCAAAGGTGAAATGAGTCGAGTCGAGTCGAGCCGAGACTAAACATCATATCATTTCTTTAACATTGTAGCTATGTTGAGAAACGAGATAGGATGGTTTGATGATGTGAACAACACCAGCTCTATGCTTGCATCACAACTAGAGAGTGAGGCCACTTTGTTGCGAACAGTAGTGGTCGATCGCTCTACCATTCTATTACAGAATGTCGGCCTCGTCGTCACCTCGTTTATCATTGCCTTCATCTTGAACTGGAGGCTCACTCTTGTTGTCATTGCTACCTATCCGTTGATTATCAGCGGCCATATCAGTGAGGTACTCCTGCCTCCACCCTCCACCTAAATAATCTCTCCGTTCCGGAATAGTTGTCTTAGTTATTATAGACACGAGTTTATAAAAATTGTTTTTTAACCAACTTTATTTTACTTTCAGAGAGTAATGTAGTCTTTTTTAGGTAAGAAATAAATTATATAGTATGTGATGTGTTATAAGTGAGAGTGGTAAATTTGAAATTAAGATGTATTTTATGGTTATATGTTGATGTGAAGTTTTTTTTAATTTTTGTGGTGAGAGATTCATTGTGGAACGGACGAAAACGAAAACTAAAACATTTGTTATGGGACGGAGGGAGGGAGTATATTAATACTACTGTGTATGCATAGCTTCTGATTTGCTTGTTTCTTCAGAAACTCTTCATGAAAGGCTACGGCGTAGACTTGAACAAAGCATATCTGAAGGCGAACATGCTCGCCGGAGAGGCTGTCAGCAACATCCGCACAGTGGCTGCGTTCTGCTCCGAGCAAAAGGTTCTTGACCTCTACTCAAGAGAGCTTGCTGAGCCGGCCAAGAGTTCGTTCAGGCGTGGCCAGGCTGCAGGGATATTCTATGGAATCTCTCAGTTCTTCATTTTTTCATCCTATGGTCTTGCACTATGGTATGTAATGTAGCTTTAGTACAAGATTGATTAAGTGCTTGATCCCATGAATACAAAGCTAATGTCTCTGGCTGTCCTAATCTTAAGGTATGGCTCTACTCTGATGGAGAAGGGGCTTTCCGGGTTCAAATCAGTTATGAAGTCATTCATGGTATTGATCGTGACGGCCTTAGCCATGGGGGAGACACTCGCAATGGCGCCCGATCTGCTCAAGGGAAACCAGATGGTGGCATCAGTGTTTCAGGTACTGGACCGAAGGAGCGAAATCTTGAATGACGTCGGAGAAGACATTACGAAGGTCGAAGGCAGAATCGAGCTCAAGGACGTCGAGTTCAGCTACCCATCTAGGCCTAATGTCATGATCTTCAAAGACTTCAATCTCAAAGTGGATGCTGGAAGCAGCATTGCTTTAGTGGGCCAAAGTGGATCAGGGAAAAGCTCTGTTATTTCACTCATCCTCAGATTCTATGATCCTACTTCTGGAAAAGTTTTGATTGATGGTAATTCATTCATGATCAGTAGCATTTACTACTTTATTCACTAGAACAATATGATTGATTTTATTGTTATGATAATAATAATAATGCAGGCAAAGATTTGAAGAAACTTAGGCTGAAATCTGTAAGGAAGCACATAGGGCTTGTTCAGCAAGAACCAGCACTGTTTGCCACCACAATCTACGACAACATCCTCTATGGAAAAGAGGGAGCTACGGAAGCTGAAATAATCGAAGCAGCGAAGCTTGCGAATGCTCATAGCTTCATCAGTGGCCTTCCGGAGGGGTACTCAACGAAGGTCGGGGAACGAGGGGTTCAGCTGTCGGGCGGACAGAAGCAAAGAGTAGCCATTGCCAGGGCTATTCTGAAGAACCCCTCGATCCTGCTGTTGGACGAAGCAACTAGCGCGCTGGACGTAGAGTCGGAGCGCGTGGTTCAGCAAGCTCTCGACAGGCTGATGAAGAACCGGACGAGCGTGGTGGTGGCGCATCGGCTGTCGACGATAAAGAATGCACATCAAATATCTGTGTTGCAAGATGGGAAGATCATAGAGCAGGGGACTCATTCTAGCCTTGTGGAAAACAAAGAGGGGGCTTATTATAAGTTGATCAACCTACAAAGGCAGCTTCAACACTAACTTCTTACTACACTTCTTTTTTTTCTTTTTTGTATTTTTCCTCTCAACAAATGGTTGCTACCCATACTTGTATTTATCTGAGAGATTGTCATTGTTGGAATATGTTTTATTATCACGTTTGTTAGAAATAATAACTATCATTCATGCATAAATGTTGCTATATGTTGGCCTCATGAATATAATATATAATGTGTCGATGAGATAAATAATATTAATTTATAATGGGTAAGTGTATAGTGATGTTTGCACCAATCAATTATTATCGATACAACAACTCAAATATATTAGGAGTATAATAAGCAACATCCTTTCGCATTTATAAAACAGTAATTGGAGTCACAGTTTGGTCACTTGCTTCATATCGACAAAAGAGAAGTCAGTGCAAAGATATAGTAATAATGAGAGAAAGAGGCAGAGATTGAAGGGAACACCTCGACTGCAACTGTAACGAAGAGAGAAGAAAAGGGGAGAGAACGACGAAGCAGTGAGGAAAGGGGTGAACGGAGAGAACGACAAAGAATAGAAACGGGACAACAGAGACGAGAGGGCTGAGAGGAGGGAGTGAGCAGCAGAGAAATGAAATGAGATTTAGGTTCCAAATCCTATATGTATACTAGATCAAAAATCAACCCCATTGTTAACATACTTGGATCGTATATTAGAAATAATTATCATAATAAAACTTATATATGTTCCGTTTGCAACAATCGAATAGTCATCTATCTTATTTGTTCGGTTGCAACAGCCGAACATAACAAAACTTTTATTTTTTTTAATTCATATCTACCTTATCAAATAGATAAGATAATAAGATAAGTTTCATGACATCATCATCTTTAAACAAATATGGTGATTTAAGAATATACTTCTCAAGATATAACCAAATGTGGGCTTATTCCAATGTGTATCTTCCAATTTCAATAAAGATTGTGGATTCCTTGTATGTATATTTATTTAAAAAATATTTTACGACATTTTAAATCTTGTATCATACTTGTTTAAGTTTTTTAGAATTGTGACACAATTCTGTTTCTGTTCGGTTGTTGCAACCGAACAGATTAGATAGATGAATTCTGCTTTTGTTCGCTTGTTGCAAACGAACATATATAAATTTCATAGTTGATATTAGGTGCACCCGGGTGTAAAGATGTATTCATATGTGTATAACTTTTTATTCTATTTTATGTACATGTTATTCTATTTTGTATACATGTTTCTTAGTAATTGTATATTTTTTCACACTCAGTTTTTCATTAAAAAAACTAGCATGCATATGTGTATAATTTTTTATTCAATAGTGTATACATATTTTTTAATAGTTGTATACTTTTTTTCGCTCAATTTTTCATTAAAAAAACTAACAAACAAATTGTATACATTTTTGTTTATAATTGTAGTATATGTTTTTGTTCATAATTGTATACGTTTATGAAAGTGGGTGCACCGTATCCTGAGGTACACCTTAGCCTAAAATTCATAAGCGTAATTATGTCTTATTAATTAATGATAATTTAATTTAAATATTTTTGGGGTTAGGGGTACGTTTAGTGATTTTGGGGGTGCGAATAGTCTACCCTTTAACTTAAATAAAATAGATATATATATATATATATATATATATATATATATATATATATATATATATATATATATATATATATATATATATATATATATATATATATATAAAAGTATACACTCTCCGTCCCAACTTCAACTTCAACTTCATACTTTCTGTCTTGTTCCATCTCAACGTCAACTTTACAATTTCATAAATAGAAAAAACAATTAACAAATATCCCTCTAACATTCTTTAATTTCAAATTGTCATCACCTTTTTAACACCAAATATACTTTATCATTTATTTATTATTACACAAAAATATCAAAATACCCCAAAAGTAAGTTAAAAAGTAACTTTTATTAATGAGTTAGTCACATGTGAACCGGATTTAAACCTTGTGTCCCCCTTTAATTTAAATCATACCAATAGCTAGGGTAAAATAGGATTGGAAGTGGGATCACATAGTTTACACCGTGAACCTGTTTACAAAGTGTTTGCCATTATTAATATGTGTGCAAATAGTAAACATGGAGAGAATTTGGAATTGAGATAAGTATCAAATATTTTAAAATTTTATCTTTTATTTCATAGTTGTACAAATTATATTTCAAAATAATTTAATCAAATCAATACATATATAAAAGCAAACCTAAACTTCTACTTTTGTTTTCAATTTTTTTTCAATTTTACTCTATTTAGAAATAATTCAATTTTAATCTTGACCGTCCAATTAATGTTTTTTATTTCAATAATAAAATCTAATATAATTATACTAATAATAATGGATTTTGTTATTTAAATTTTATTTTTTTATTTAACAATATAAATTTGGTAAATATAAGAGATATTTTTGACATATTTAACTAATTTTTAATCATATAATATAATTATACTAATAATAATGGATTTTGTTATTTAAATTTTACTTTTTTATTTAACAATATAAATTTGGTAAATATAAGAGATATTTTTGACATATTTAACTAATTAATCAATATATACTTAATTAAATTAATATAACAATCAATATTCATATATTATATCAATCATAAAATTTAATTATACTAATAATGGATTTTTTTATTATTTAAATTTTACTTTTTTATTGATTTAATTTAACAATATAAATTTGATTAATTTTTAATCAATATATGCTTAATTTCAATTAATATAGTAACAATTTTATTTTTATTAGAATCGTCTCTATAAATATTTGATTTCAATCACGGTCGTTCATTCATTAAAATCATTATATATAAATTTTTTTAACATAATCAAATTCTTACTTTCTCCTTTTTTTTTTCTCTCTCTCTAATGCTTTTTCTTTTTCTTCTCTTTTACAATTTCTACTTTCATATTATTTATAATCAACTCTAATTTGTTTTGTCTTTTGTATTTTTATTTGATCTTATTTGCAGGATCAATCATTCTCCTAAAGGAATCATTATATTTTTTAATTTTTTTGTTATCTTATTTTTTTCTCTTCGATTTTTGTATTTTTTTAATAATTCTATAAACCTTATTTTTATAATTTATTTTATTTTATATTCTTTTATACGTACTTTTATTTTGATATTATTTTTAGGTTCAATCATTCTCATATTTGATCTTTTTTTTTCTCTAATGCTTCTTATTTTTCTTCTCTTTTACAGATTCTACTTTCATATTATTTATAATTTACTCTAATATATTTTGTCTTTTATACTTTTATTTGATCTTATATACATGTTCAATCATTCTCGTAAAGGTATCATTATACTTTTTAATTTTTTGTTATCTTATTTTTTTCCATTCGATTTTTGTATTTTTTTAATAATTATATAAACCCTATTTTCATAATTTAATTTATTTTATCTTCTTTTATACTTTGAAATTATTTTTAGGTTCAATCATTCTCATATTTGATCTTATTTGTAGGTCAAATCATTCTCTTTTTATTTTTTTTCTTTAATACTTCTTCTTTTTCTTCTCTTTTATAGATTCCACTTTTATATTATTTATAATATATTCTTATTTATTTTGTCTTTTATACTTTTATTTGATCTTATATGCCAGTTCAATCATTCTCCTTAAAGATATCATTATACTTTTTAATTTTTTGTTATCTTATTTTTTTTCTCTTCGATTTTTGTATTTTTTTTAATAATTCTATAAACCTTATTTTTATAATTTAACTTGTAGCTAACCCATGCGTTGCATGGTATGCGTTAGTTTTGGGGCGACAACTTCATTTGATTTTATAATATTTGAACCGAATAATATTTCTTTGTATTTTATCTAACCTAATGTTTTAATATTAAAATCTGCTAATATGACAAATAAAACCCTAAAGCCCTAAACCCTAAATCCTAAACCCTTTAAAAATATTAAATTAAATAATTATTTTAATGGATAGTTGATAGATGGTCAGGATTGGATTAATATTGTGCGTAGCGTGGGATGTGTTATTTTTAGGGGAATAACTTCACTTAATTTTATGATATTTGAACCGAATAATATTTATTTAAATTATATCTAACGTAATATTGAAATATTAAAAAAGTCATAAATATAATTATTTAATTATTTCAGTGGGTGACTGAGATTTGTTTAAGAAATAGATGGTCAGATTGAATTAATATTATTAAGCTTTTAATAAATAATGTCTGATCTTATTTGCACACCTCCTTCTATTGAGTACACATCTCATTATTTTAGAAATAAAATTAATATTTTTAAAATGTCTATATTACCCTTAATTTGTTAAATACACACTATATATTTTATGAGTATTTTAAATACACACTTCCTTCTATTGTATACACATTCACCCTATCATATAATTATATACTATTAAAAAATCTAAATTACTTTTAATTAAAAATAAATAAACCCCCTTAAAAAAAGCCAGTTTCATTGTTCTGCTATTAAGACAAATTTTTTAATAATTTATTTCTCTTGTAAATTAAAATAGATATATTTTATTAATTATTAAAATATAATATGTATTTTATCTTAATTTTTATAGAAAAAGACCTAACGAGTAATTTTTTCTGGAATTAAGACAAATTTGATAATAATTTATTTCTCTTATAAAATTAAAATAGGTATATTTTATTAATTATTATATTAAAATATAATAAGTATTTTATCATAATTTTTATAGAAAAAGACCCAGATGTAATTGCTTTTGCAATTAAGACAAATTTGATAATAATTTATTTCTCTATTTTATTAATTATTTAAATATAATATGTATTTTCATTATTTTTTATAAAATGTTCTTTGTCGTTTTTTTTCTCATTATATTTAATTAAAAAGTGAGTTAAATTAAATCTATGTTTGAGTAGTTTTTAATGTAAAAAAAAAAAAGATTAACATTAAATTTTAAATATTATGTCAGATAAATTTAAAAAATTATTTAAATTTAATTTGTTAATATAATTAATATTAAAGACCTAAAAATAAATAATAATTAGAGACAAGAATAGAAAAGATGGTTGTTAATAAAATGAAATAAACTATATGCGCACATTTTTATTCTTATAGATTAATTAATCGATATTCCATCGTTTGATATGAATTAGTGTGGTGGCTTTTATTTGAAAATGGATTTACAAAGTTGTATATTCTTAAATTAAAAGGTTAGTTTTGAAATTTTAGGAGTGTGTATATAATAAAATTAAGATTTAAAATTTTAAAAGGGGTGTGTATTTATTAAAAGAGGTGTATTTAATAAGGAGTGGTGTGCAAATAGTAACACTCATAAATAATACTCCCTCCGTCCACTCCAAAGGGATACTTTTTTTTTGCACGCGAATTAAGGAGTATTATTATTTAATGTGTAGTGGGTAGTTGTATTAGTGGGTGAGTGGGTCCCATATTTTAAGTGTATTAGTGAGTGGGTGTGGGACCTATATGTGTAAAAAATAAAATGAGACCCTTAGGAGCGGACGACCAAAATGAAAAATGAGACTCTTTTGAGCGGACGGAGGGAGTATCTTATTTCCTAATTTGAAAAAGTCATCTATAAATATTTAATTATTTTAATGAGTGACTGAGATTTGTTTGAGAAACAGATGACCATAAACCCTAAACCCTAAAACCCTAAACCATAAAACCCTAAACCCTAAATCCTAAACTCTAAAACCCTAAACTCTAAATTCATAATTATAATTATTTAATTATTTTAATGAGTGGTTGAGATTCGTTTAAGAAATATGTTGGTATTAGCCCTAAATTTATAAATATAATTATTTAATTATTTTAATGGGTAGCTAAGATTTGTTTGAGCTTCTCTTATCCGGTTTTGGTGTGGTTTGAATTTTGTTGTCGTATTATTTCTTTATTTATATTTTTTAATTATCTTATATGTGTTTAAGCAAACACCACCCTTTGGATGGGAATGGATGGAGTATTTCCTAATTTCAAAAAGTCATAATTATAATTATTTAATTATTTTAATGGGTGACTGAGATTTGTTTGAGAAATAGATGACCAAGATTGAATTTATTCTACTTTTATGGATTAATAATTATTTAATTATTGAAAAAGTCATAATACTAATTATTTAATTATTTTAATGGGTGGTTGAGATTTGTTTAAGAAATAGATTGTCAGGATTTGACCATCTGCAAACATTATCCCATAAACCATAAAACCCTAAACCCTAAATTCATAATTATACTTTAATTATTTTAATGTGTAACTGAGATTTGTTTAAAAAATAGATTGTCAGAATTGGATTTATTCTGCCCTAAATTCATAATTATAATTATTTAATTATTTTAATGGTGATTGAGATTTGTTTGTTGTCATATTATTTCTTTATTTATGTTTTTTTATTATTTCATATGTGTTTTGTACGGAAATAATTACAAAAAACCCTAAAACCCTGAACCCTAAATTCATAATTATAATTATTTAATTATTTTAATGGGTGGTTGAGTAGATAGTCAGAACTGGATTATTCTTCTTTAATAATATCTTATTTCCTTACTTGAAAATGTTATAATTATAATTATTTAATTTAATGGGTCGCCCTAAATTCATAATTATAATTATTTAATTATTTTAATGGGTGGCTGAGATTTATGTAAGAAATATATGGTCAGTTATTCTGCTTTAATAATAGAGTGAGGTTTGCGTGCGCCTGGGTGCACGGGAACACATTCCGTGCGCCTTTAGAAATTTAATATTATGGGTAAGGGTACATTGCTTTGGTCTAAAGGTTATACACTTTAATTAATAAAAGGTATACCATTTGTTTTAAAGGGTATACACTTTTTATTAATATTTTTTTTCTTTAGAAAATAAAGGGTACACATTTTTATACTAAAGGATATACAATTTAACACAAAATTCTAAAGGCTCACGGAGTGTTGTCCATGCGCCCAGATACACACAATAATTTTCTTTAGAAAATAAAGGGTACACATCTGTATACTAAAGGGTATATAATTTAACATAAAATTCTAAAGGCGAACGGTATGTGGTCAGTGCGCCCGGGTGCACAGGAGTTTTTGCCTTAATAATATCTCATTTTCTAATTTAAAAAAGTTATAATTATAATTATTTAATTATTTTAATGGGTGGCTGAAATTTGTTTGAGCCATTAAATTATTTCCTAATTTTAAAAAAGTTATATAAACCCTTAAACCCGGTTTAAGCCCTTTGAAACATTAAATTATTTACTAATTTGAAAAAGTTATAATTACAATTATTTAACTATTTTAATGGGTGGTTGATATTTGTTTAAAAAATAGATGGGTTAGGATTGGATTTATATTTAATATTATTAATTTTTTGATAAATAATATCTTATTTCCTAATTTAAAAAAGTCATAGTTATAATTATTTAATTATTTTAATAGGTGACTAAAATTTGTTTAAGATAAACCCTAAACTATAAACATTAAAACCCTGAAATTCTAAACCCTTTGGAAACATTAAATTATTTCCTAATTTAAAAAAATTATAATTATTTAATTATTTTAATGGGTGGTTGAGATTTGTTTGAAAAATAAATGGTTAGGATTAGATTTACATTTAATATTATTAATTTTTTAATAAATAAATATATTATTTTCTAATTTGAAAAAGTCATAATTATAATTATTTAATTATTTATTGGGTGGCTGAGATTTGTTTGAGAAATAAATGGTCAGTATTGGATTTATTATAATTATTTAATTATTTTAATGGGAACTGAGAGGTGGCTAAGATTTGTATAAGAAATAGATGTCTAAGATTGGATTTATTCTACATTAGACTAAATTATTTCCTAATTTGAAAAAGTCATAATCACAATTATTAAATTTAATTATTTAGCACCTGAATCCCAAATTATAGGTCGTTCACTGAAAAATTTGATTGTATAACGCTTAATCCGGACGATTTAGAACTTGAATCTCAGATGTATTCCATTCTTGAGTTGATTCTCGTTGAAGAATTCGAAGAACTATTCAGACAACTCTGAAGTCTTTGATCTTCTTAGAGAATCTCTCTCGGTGTGTCTAGAATGAATGGAGGAGGGCTCCTTATATAGTTGAAGGGTGAGAAAGCCCATATATAACTAGTAATTTAATTGGTAAATGGATGATTTGACCTAATTCTGCGGGCTTATTATTTTTATTATTTAAAAATAAAATAATAAAAGTATTATGATTATTATTATTAGTTAATGTTATGGAAGAGTATAGCTAGCTAGTTAGATTAATTTCGGAAGTAATATTTTGTGCATTTATCCCCTTTTTATGTCAAATTACATGAAAAATAAAAATACGTATTCAGATTTTAAGAAAATATACGTCTTTTGATTTAATGAGAAATGGTAAAATATCATCTTAATAGTTGATTTTGAAAAATGTTACTCAATACATTATATATATACAGTGTTTTTATAATCGAACCGGAGATCAAACCGGTGAAGATAATGGTTCGAGGTCCAATCGGTTCAACCAGATCAACCGGCGGTTCAACCAGTATATTTTTAATTATATTTTATAATATCTATTAAAAATATATATTAAATATTTTTTTACTAAACATGTATGACAAATAAAGTCCAAAGCCCAAAAATATACTCCTCATATATTCCTAGGCCCACTAATATTATTGTATTTTACTGTAATAATATTTGAAGAGGAAAGAAGGTAGAGTAAATGTCTCTCCTCTTCAATTTACAGCCGCACTTTCTGTGTTTCCATAACTCTCTCTCTCTATCTGCAATTTCCAAGCAGCACTATCTGACTTTCTATCTCCAATTTCCAAACAGTAGCCATGGCAAGATTATCTTTCTATTATATTTATAATTCAGATGTATTACGTATTGGAATTTTATTTCACCGTAATGAGATTCGGATCAAGAGCTAAGCATCAACTGCGATAGCTCGTCGGTTCTGGCCGCCTAATTCCATCACTGGAGATCCAAGTCAGCCCCAGCAACGATCTCTTGATTCTGTGGCGAAGAAAGGATTTTTCAAATTTTTTTATTTTTTAGTATTCTTGCTCTTCGAAATCTGTAAGACAACGTTGCCTTCTGATTTTTTTTAACACAAACCGGCGGTTATCGGTTATCACATTTCTTCTGGTTCAGCCGGATTTTACAGGTTTGATCCGATTTTTTTCGATTTAACCTAGAAAGCAGTTTTATAGGTGTTTTCAGACCAGTACACGGCCCGGTTCTCGGTTTAACCAGTTGAACCGTCCTGTCCGGTCCGGTTTTGACAATACTGTATATATATACTCCATCTGTCCCATTTAAAGAGGGTATTTTTTTTCATTTTGAGCGTCCTACCAAAAAGGTCCTCTTTCCTTTTTTACACGCATGAAACTCACACACATCCTCTAATACAATTTAAATATGGGGTCCATACTTCCACTAATACAACTACCCACTACACATTAAATAATAATACTCCTTAATCTACGTGTAAAAAAGTAAAAGACCCTATTTTCCTGGGACTGAGGGAGTATACTTTTCACTTTTCTTATCCATCTTCATTATATAATTAAATATATAGTCGCACATATATATAGTCGCGTACATGATTCAATTGAAAAAAATTGTGTATAAAGTGAAAAGTGTAATTGTAGTCATGGTCGCATGAGGCGTCGCCGGTAAAAATTATGTATGGGATCATTATATTTAATATTATTAATTTTTTAATAAATAATCTTATTTCCTAATTTGAAAAAGTCATAATTATAATTATTTAATTATTTATTGGGTGGCTGAGATTTATTTGAAAAATAAATGGTCAGAATTGGATTTATTATAATTATTTAATTATTTTAATGGGGGCTGAGAGATGACTGAGATTTGTTTAATAAATAAATAAATGGCCAAAATTGGATTTATTTTAGATTTGACTAAATTATTTCCTAATATGAAAAAGTTATAATTATAATTATTTAATTTAATTATTTTATTGAGTGTCTGAAATTTGTTTGAGAAATAAATGGTCAAGGCCAGGATTTGTTATAATTATTTAATTATTTCCTAATTTGAAAAAGTTATAATTACAATTATTTAATTTAATTATTTTAATGAGTGACTGAGATTTGTTTGAGAAATAGATGGTCAGGATTGGATTTTTTTTGTTGAGATTTGTTTTGAAAAATAGATGGTTAGGATTGGATTTATATTTAATATTATTAATTTTTTAATAAAAAATATCTTATTTCCTAATTTGAAAAAGTCATAATTATAATTATTTAATTATTTTAATGAGTGCTCGACTTAAAAATACTTAAATCCGAGTGGTTTAGCACCTGAATCCCAGATTATATGAAGAACTTTAACTTAAGCAGACTTAACTTGAATCCCAGATTATAGGTCATTCAATTTTTTTACTGTGAAACACTTAATCTGAAACACTTAATCTGGGTGGTTTAGAACCAGATTACTGGCCGTTCAAATTTTTGACTGTAGAACGCTTAATCCGGGCGGTTTAGAACCTGAATCCCAAATGTATTCCGTTCTTAAGTTAATTCTCGTTGAAAAATTCGAAGAACTATTCAGACAATTCTGAAGTCTTTAATCTTCTTAGAAAATCGTTCTCGGTGTGTTTGAAATGAATGGAGGAGGACTCCTTATATAGGTGAAGGGTGAGGAAGCTTCATATATAACTTGTAATTTGATTGGTCAATGGATGATTTGACCTAATTCTGCGGGCTTGGGTCTTTCCATCCTTATAATTTGATTGGTCTATTTAATATTATTAATTTTTTAATAAATAAAATCTTATTTCCTAATTTGAAAAGATCATAATTATAATTATTTAATTATTTTAGATACTAAATTATTTCCTAATTTGAAAATATCATAATTATAATTATTTAATTATTTTAATGGGTGGCTGAGATTTGTTTTAAAAAATAGATGGTTATGATTGAATTTATTCTGCTTTTATATATATTAAGATTTATTTTATCATCTTTTATACTTTTATTTGATATTATTTTTTGGTTCAATCGTAAGTGTATCATTCTTTTTTTTTGTCTATATTTTTTTCTTCAATTTTTATGTTTTATTTATAATAATTATATGAACCATATTTTTATATTTTAATATTCTATCTTTTGTTCTTCTTTTTAATCTTTCTTTTTGTTTTTTTCCTCTAATACTTCTTCTTTTTCTTCTCTTTTACAGATTCTACTTTCATATTATTTATAATCTAAGTTCAATCATTCTCCTCAAATTTAAAGGTTCAATCATCTATACATATATAAAAGCAAACATAAACTTCTACTTTTGTTTTCAGTTTTTTCTTTCTTTCAATTTTACACTATTTAGAAATAATTCAATTATAATCTTGACTGCCCCAATAATGCTTCAATCATAAAATTTAATTATACTAATAATGGATTTTATTATTTAAATTTTATCTTTTTATTTTACAATATAAATTTAGTAAATATGAGATATATTTTTGGCATATTTGACTAATTTTTAATAAGCTTAATATATATATATATAAACAAACCTAATTTCTATTTTTATCTTCAATTTTAATTTTGACCGTCTATTACTTTTGATCTCAATCATAGATTCTATTTATGCTAATAATAAATTATTTATTTATTTTTTAATCAACAATATAAATTTGTTAAATATGAAAAATATTATTGACATTTAATTAATATACTAATTTTCATAATATCAAATCTTTCAACGCTATCTTTAGTAATTTTCCACATTTTTCCTACGTTGTTGATTGCTTTCAATCACGATCGTTTATTCTTTCAAACCATTCTACATAAACCTTTTCATTACCTAATCAAATCCTTAATCTTTTTTCTTCTTATTATTTTTCTTCGCTATTTTACTTTCATACTATTTCTAATCTACTTTAATTTGTTTTATCTTTTATATTTTACTTTGATTTGATCTAATGTGCAGGTTCAATCATTTTGAGGTATCATTCTTCTTTTTTTTTTGTTATCTTTATTTTATCTTTTATACTTTTATTTGATCTTATTTTATGTTCAATCATTCTTATATTTGATCTTATGGGCATGTTCAATTATTCTCATTTGAAGTATCATTCTTCCTTTTTAGTTTTTGTTATCTTATTTTCGTTTCTCTACTATTTTTGTATTCTCTTTTTAATTCTATAAATCTTATTTATATGCTTTAATTTATTTGATCTTTTATACTTTTATTTGATCTTATTTTCAGGTTCAATAATTTCATTTGAGGTATCAATCTTTTTTTATTATGGCGTGGGTAGAATGGGGTGTGTAAGGGGTAGAGCTGGTGGTAAAACTTTTATTATTTAAATATTAAAATCTAAAATTTTATAAAAAAAATTCTTTTTGGGGGGTGGGGTTGGCTAGGGTAGGTAGGGTGGTAGAGTTTCCTCCATAAAAAATTATTTTTAATAAAATTTTAGATTTTAATATTTAATATAATAAAATTTTATTATTTTTATTTATCATATATAAAATTCTATTTTAAAAATAATTTTTGAATTATGAATTTGAAATCATATCAAAAATACATAATTTATTCAAATAGTGGAATTCAAATTAATTGATTTAAAATTCAAGGATTTAAAATCTACTCATTTTCAAATCCATTAGATTTGAAATAACTCAATTAAACACAACCTAAAAGTATATAATTGTAATATACTTTAATTCTTTCCGTGCAACGCACAGATGAGTAATATCTAGTTAAATAAATAATATCTTTTTTTTAACATAAGTATCAAATACTTTTAAATATTTAATTTTTAGTTGTAGATTTGTATATATAATATATTTTAAAATAATTAAATCATATTAAGTAAATAATTAAATTAAACCAAATTTACTACGATTTGATACGTAAGTTATTTTTGGCGAGAGACTCTGAAGACAAAACTAAGGGAAAAAAAAAAACTTTCTCTTAGTATATTAAATTTATTATTTATTTATTTGTCCATAAATATAGAATAAATTACTATATTAATATAAAAATTGAAAAATTTACCTATGGCTATGGGTTAAGATTTTTTTAGGTAGAACACCGTGGAGTGTATAATTTAGAAATCCTTTTTAATTTGAGTTGTTCTTCTCCCAATTTATACTGTGACGTTGATATACAAAAATACTTGAAGAGCAATTGCAGCAGAGCAGGCGGCCATGAGTTCAAGAAGGGACCGAAGCTCGCGCTCTCATCGTCAACTCGATGAAAACTGGATTCTCAGACCTATTGTTGATACTGTTCCACCAGCCTCACTACCCTCTTCCTTATCAGAACCCACGCCCCTCGACCAAAAGCATCCTTTAAACCTCTCCGATTTCATGTGGGTACCCAAGAACTCACGGGGGAAATCTCGACTTACGCTCAATTCTCAGAAAGAAGTGGCGGAATCTAGTGGCGCTTATACCTCTGAATTGAATACTGATGGAAAAGAGGAGGGCTCTGGTGGTTTGGAGGTACCATTGACTGTTTCTTGTGATAGTCGTGAGATTCAGGGGTTAAGGGCTGAGAGCCAAGAGGACAATCTAAAAGTTGAAGGGATCAGATCGAATGATGATGTTGACGAAGATGAGGTACTTGAGAGATTAAAGGAGGTCAGATTGACTGCTGAAGAGCCTGAGATTTCGGAGGAGCTGCTGATCATCAATCAGCAGCTCCAGGAGGATGAGGTACTGTTTTTGTTTGAATCTTAATAAGTCTTGATTAGTTTTTTGTCGGTTGATTCAACAATTATATGATGCTTTGTTATATGATGATGAATTTTGGATTATATTAGGCACTACATTTAGTAACTTCTATTGTCATGTATTAATCTAATGCTTCCTGGAAGAACTAAAACTTCGTAGAGAACTTCTGATCGGTAACTCGTCTATAGGAAGTATTTTCTGGTTGTGGCTAAGGCTTGCAGCTTAAAGGAAGGATATTTATTTAGAATGGGAGAGAGAGGCTTTATTTCATCTGTAATGAATGCGATTCTGTTGTATTATGCACCTCTTCCTAAAATTCTGAAGGTGATGCAACTCTTACAAGAAAGTTATGTAGGATTTCTTGTGGGGATGGGGCTGAGCCCTGAGGGAGATCCAAATTTGCATCTTGTTGTATGCTAGGTTGTTGCTAGGCCTAATTCTAAAAAAGGAGTGGGTTATGGAGCAATGTGTGTCGCTGTGTTTAAGAAATATGGTTTTATTGGGAAATGGTGGTAGATGTTGTAGATGTTTTATAGTGAGTGAGAGGGATTCTCTATTAGGATTGAGGTAATTGGTCTGCTCCTTGGTGTACATATTGTATCCAATGTAATGCTAACGATTACCATTCCCTTATAAAAGAAGGGAAAGGGAGTAGATAGATCATGCCACTCTCTATAAACTTTGTTTTTTTGTTTAGTGGTTTTTTAATTTACTTTATTTTTCATTTGCATCAGAGCACATGTGCCAATATTCATTACCAGAATAGCCTAATAAGATATTTCAAGACCTTTTATTTAAGAGTTTGTCTCTTGTGAACCCGGTTCACCACTCACCCTGATTTTACCGAAATTACTCATTTGTATATAAAAAATTACTCTTTAGAGCGATTGATTATTACTCTTCTTATGAAAAATATTACTCATCTCAACAGGAATATAAAAAATAATAACATATCAGAATTTGATTGGGAGTAATATTTTAATTCAGAAGAGTAATAGTTCATAACTCTAAAGGTCAATTTTTCGTGTATTAAAGAGTAATTTCGGTGAAATCAAAGTGCAAGGTGAACCTGGGTGCAAGGAATACTTTTCCTTTATTTAAAAGAGATATTTATCCGCAGAGTGAAGCTTATAAATAAAACAAACGCTTTTGCGCATGGAATGGATTGACTATCAAGCACCAACTGTAACTAGTGATGGATTTGATAAAGTTGCTCACCCAAAAACCAAAATTACAAAAAACTATTCAGCAGCACAAATCTCACGCCATTAAGATTGCTCAGTAGTATAAGAATGTATTGAAACTCAATATGAAAAAAAAGTGTAACTGGAGGAAGAATTCTTCAACATTCATTTCAGATAGTCATCCCAGTATCTGTTTGTCTTCCTTACGAGTGTGTGGTTGTGTCTGGGTCTTCTGTCAGAGGTTTGTCTTTCTCTGTCTCACTTTCTTTTAATGTATTGCAGCTACTAGCTGTGGCATCTATTTTTGGAGACAACATTTCCTTTCTAGAAGACAAGAATGGCTTAAAGAGTATCCAGGTAGTTAAGTGAGCTAGAATATTGTCTTTTTCCTGCTACCCTAGAAACAAATTTGATACTGATTGTGCTATATAGGCTAACATACATGTTGAGGTGCCCGAAGGACTTCGCGTCACTGCAAGGTTTAACTCATCTTCTTTCCATGAGAAAGGTGTTGAGGGTTCTTCAGATTTCTCATACTCTTTCCAAGTCGAATATCTCCCTCCAATTACATTGAAATGTTTATTTCCAAAATCATACCCAAATAAATGCTCTCCATACTTTATTTTATCTGTTCAATGGTTGGGATCAGATAAAATCTCGGATCTCTGCTGCAAGCTTGATTCAATATGGCAAGAACAGGCTGGGCAGGAGGTTATATACCAATGGTTGGAGTGGTTGCAGGGTTGTACCCTCTCTTATCTGGGTTTTGATACTGAAATAGTTCTTGGACCCTATGGACGTAGACCTAATGAAGATAGGAGGGCGGTTTCAGGAAGTGTCTCCGCTGATATTGATATTCCTAAAATAAAGCATTATAATGATGAAAAGCGACATGAAAATTTCTGCAGAAACATCCAAGAGTGTTGTATCTGTTTCAGTGAGTTTGTTGGTAAGTTCTATATTCAACATACCATATACCATATTGTAAAAGTTCTTCAAGTGTTCAAAGTAATTGAAGCTAAAGAGTTTTTTCCATGAGATGATGCATGGAAAACCGTCAATGAACTCCTGTTTTGTAATCTTTTATTTCCAGAAAAATTGTTCAAGGTTAAATTATAATTTGAAGAAGTACATAAAAAAGAAATTAAAATTGATTTCAGCTTTGAACTTATGATATTGATATTAATTGTGCAAATTGGGATTTTTGTACTCTATAGGTTCAGAGTTCATTCGGCTGCCATGTCAGCACTTCTTTTGCAAGACATGCTTGAAGACTCTTGCTGACATTCATATGGTGGAAGGAACAGTGTTGAAACTTCAATGCCCAGAAGCAAAATGTGGGGGTATGATTCCTCCTGGTTTACTCAAGAGATTACTCGGAGACAATGAGTTTGAACGCTGGGAGTCATTGATGTTACAGAAAACACTGGAATCAATGGCTGATGTGGTCTATTGCCCACGATGTGAAACAGCTTGTTTAGAGGATGTAGATGAGCATGCACAATGCTCAAAGTGTTACTACAACTTCTGTACACTTTGTAGGGAACGGCGGCATGTTGGAGTTGCATGTATGACACCTGAGATGAAACTAGCTATTCTGGAGGTATGAATTCTCCAGTGGACACGAACTTCATGTGTATCATTACTATTCATGGAAATTCTTATCACTTGAGATGTTCTACTACTGTTTCATTCTATATTCCTATTATTCCTAGCTGAAAGTAGGTGTGTTGGAGAGGCTGCAGACATCCTAAACCACTAAAACTCTCTAATGGCTTAGTTGCTTAGTGTAGTGACAGAAGAGAGTTTCTTGTTAAATTTAGATGCAAAGATTCTTGAGAACAGATTATATCGTTTATGCTTTTGAATTAGAACTTAGTTTCGGGTCCATATAATCAGAATGGGTAAATTAAGTCATACTTGTATTCCATGGAGTTTGCTGTTTCCTAAGACTATGGAATTGAATACAATGAAAAAAGTACTTTCTTCATCGTCCCTTTTCTTTTAAGTTTAAACTTGAAGGAGTTGGTGTCCTATTGTCGGTATACACTTCCTGTTATATATACGATGGCCAATTATTCTGGAAAGTACTTATCCTAAATTACATTTAGTATGACTTTAGGATAGTTTTACTATTCAGGATGAAAGTTGGGACAAACTGTTGGATTTGGAACATGGCAAAGTCATCCTTGCTTACCAGCAATGCTGCAACCCAAATCCTGTTTGAAATAATTGAGTATACCAAGCAATCCGTTAAAAACACTAGCCTCTGTAGAATCCCATTCTGGTGTGGCAATTGGCTTTTGCGGACACCAGTAGAAGGAAGGTAGGATGACCTTTCACAAACATCGACACGTTTAATTAATTTTGAAAACAATTGATCTGATTACCATATAATCTCAACAGCCATTAAAAAAATTAGCAAAGAGAAATGGAGTAGAGTTCCTGTGCAGCAGGTCCTGCAAGGAATAATTTACAAATTGGTGCATATTTGTGAATTCAGCAGCATAAGTGAGGGCTTAAAAGTAGTTTCACATTGCTGGATGAATTCAGGGCAGAAGATCCCATTTCAGGGTGTTGAATTCAAATCAGGTTCTTAATCTCAAATTTTGAAATGTCTACTGAAAGCAAGAAACAGGGGCCTACAATCTGGCTGTAGAAGTCAACTCCCTTACTATTTTCACTTTTAGGCTAGTTTGACGTAGAATATGAATCCTTAAGAGTTGAACTGCTATCACTTATAATCATACTGGCGATGTTTCTGTAGTACATAGAGGCACGAACAGTCTTATCGATTGATCATTCTGTGTGCCTCTTTTTTCTTCTGTAAGAAACTCAAGCATTCTTTTAGTTAACAATCCTTGTATATTTGATCGACATCTTGTTTGTCAGCATTATCTGTTTAAATCTGGCTTTCCTAGATTTCCATTAGCAAGTAATGTACTAATTTGGGATCTTGACTTCACAATAGGGCCGGCAAAATTCAACTGCAATGAATCAAGAACAAAGGCGACGTGAGGAGGATATGATTAATCAGATTCTGAGTATGAAAGAGATCAAGCGGTTTACAAAACAATGCCCTTCTTGTAAAATGGCTATATCTAGAACTGAAGGTTGCAACAAGATGGTGTGTGATAATTGTGGTCAGTATTTCTGCTATCGGTGTAATCAGGCAATTTCTGGCTATGATCATTTCAGGTTTGCTGTCTGCTGTGAGAAAATAATTGTCCCTCCAAGTATATATTCTATCTATTGAACTACTGAATATATTATGAATTAATGAGCTATTCTACACTGAAGGGATGGGAGCTGTGAACTTTTCCCAGCTGAAGAAATTCAGAGGTGGGAAGAGAGGAATGCTCGGCAAGCAGTTGGTCAGCTTCAAGCAGAAATGTTTGAAGATCATGGTCATCCATGCCCTAATTGTGGTCAGAATAATGTGAAGGTCAGAAAAAGTTCTAACTCGTTCCTTTCATTGCTCTGAAATCTTAAATCTACTTATAATATTATAAGTAGAAGCAGAAGCAGTGGCACTTATAAAAGTGATTCTAACAATAATACATCATTAGTAACAATAAAGATGATGATGATAGTAGTACTGTACTAATAATGCAAAAGACTATCGTTTGACATGATTTCATCTGTCCCATATATATGTTGCTCCTTTTCATATATACGAGAACTGGCTATACTTTTCTTAACTCTCATCAAAAAGCTCATTGGGGCATTCTTTACTTCCATAATTTCGTATAGGAGCATGATTTTATTGTTGTTATCACCTTGACTTTTTTATTGTATCTATTTTTTTTTCCTAGTTTTGGAGGACCTAATTTTATGATTCACTTTAATTTAGAAAGCTCTAGTAGTGGGTTATATTTAAAGTCATGTCCGAGGGGGAAAAGTATGGTGTTCAATTATTCTTTGAACAATGGTCCCATTACTCCCCCCACAAAACCAACATTATCTTTCTTCATATTTTATTGGATCCTCATCTTCAAATTGGTAAAAAACGGAAGGGAGGGATTATTATACTTTACATGTAGATGCATATGACTTGAGTTGTAGATGACAGTGATTAAAAAACACTTTTATCAAGAACTTTCCTCACGTAGGGCAAGTTATTTTGTCTTGGTTAATGAGAGAAAACCGTCTTAGTGGATCCAACTTGGTTTGCTACTGTTCTTTGACTTTATGTTGCACAACCAAAATACACCACACCATATCGACATGGACTCCAAAGTATTCTTATTGCTCAAAGAAGGGTAAGAACAATTGGCAAAGTTAAATCCACTATGCAAGGATCAGTGGACCTATGATAAGGAAATATTAATCTTCGCTACAGTACTTGTGCAACTTGTCATGAACAAAATAAACTACTATCTTCGGTCCTAGTGACCCTTAGGCCTTAAGGATGGTTTTAAGTTACCTGAGTTGACAAACCAAGATGTTATACACAGAATCACAATTTTGGTCATCATTTTACTATCTGTTCTGGTTTGCATTCTGCTATTCAGCTGTATAATTGCTTGCAAAGATGGATAAAATAGCTCTTGTTTGATCTCTTGCCATGATGAGATCTCTCTATTCCTCTCTCATGAATTCACTGTAATGTAACCTGTTGTAAATGACAGGTGGGGAATAACAATCACATATCCTGTTGGGCGTGCCAAATTCATTATTGTTATTTGTGTAGGCTGATGGTCAGACGAAGCTCCCAGCATTATGGTCCCAAGGGTTGCAAGCAGCATACAAGAGATTAATTTTTATTTTATTCATTTATTACACTTTCTCATTCTTACTTTTGCTTTATTAATCTCATTTTTTTAACTATGGTGTTTCTCAGTATGTTCTACATAAATCAGCCCATAAAATATCTTGTATTAATCTTATTCTTCTTTTTGGATTGAGTTTAAAGAAGTTGTACTTCGTGAATATGTAGTATATAAACTTAGTTTTCAAATTTTACTGTACATGAAATAATATTAAAATTTTTATATATATTACACAATCACATAAAATTTTAAATTATAAAATGTATAAAAGAAATATTTTTCGTAATTATAGTGATATTCAAATAAAATACAATTAATTTAATACTATATATTATAAAATAAAAATAAATATTATAAAAAAGAATACATGCTTCTATACATATATTTCTAATAAAATGCAAAAACCTACTTAATCGTACGAACCAACATTTTTTATAATATTCAATTTTTCAAAACAAATAAATAAATTATACAAATTAATATATATATATATATATATATATATATATATATATATATATTTTTTTGGTATAAATATTTTATAAATAATGAAAAGTATATGTATATATTTATTTATATTTAAAATATTACGGTTCTCTCTCTGCTAACCTAGTAGAAACCTCGCGAATACAATTGAAAATGTTGGTAGTGATATCTGATGGAAAATCTTTGAACAAGTCTATAATTTAATTTAATTTAATTTAATTTTATTATTTTTTTAGGGGTCTTTATACGTAAAATTTGTCATCCCATTTGTTTAGTGGGAAGTATAAACTAATTAATTGCCAATCAAATCGCCCAAAACAAATTGGGATTTAAATCAAAGAAATTTTAGTATCGATATAATAAGAAAATAGTCTCAACATTGAGAGATTTATACTGTTGTCGAACACAAGAGGGAACACAAGAGGGGGTTGAGAGATACGAGTCGATATAATAAGAAAATAGTCTAAAATTGAGAGATTTATACAAAGGTATTGACAAATACGTGTCGATATAATAAGAAAACAACGTTAACATTAAGAAAACAACGTTAACATTGACAGATATGTGTGTTAAGCAAAATTTAAAAATTTTATACGCATGTCCAACACTGAAAAATACATAGCATTAGAGAATTGAACAGAAAAAAAAAATTGGAAAGTAAAAAAAAAAAAAACAGAAAATACGTTTATTATATATTTTTATGTGTAGGAGTAATATTTTCAAATTGATGTATATTATACATTATAGATGTCAACTGTATATTTATTAATAATTATTTCATAAATGTATTGTGTGAATAAATGGATATATCAACTGTATATGTATTAATAATTATTTCATAAATGTATTATGTGAATAAATCTTACTGGTGTAACATTTAAGTTAATAAAAACTGAACAAAAATTATAAAACCTTTAAATACTTAAATTACTTTAATTTTTAACATTTTATAAATTATATTACTATTTTAATGCTTAAAATTAAGTATTTAATTTTTCAAAAAGTTTTATTAATGTTATTTGTTCATTTTATACTGTTTAGAAAATGTTCATTTTATACTGTTTAGAAAAAACTATTTTTGTTAATAAAATTCATATATATATATATATATAAATTGCGAATACAATGTCTTAAATAACTTTTTAAAAATATGATCTATCGCGACGTTGTTAATCCGTTGTACTATTTTTTATTTTTTTTATTTTAATATTACATATATAATCTTTTTATTTTTATTTTTTATTATTATATATTAATATTTATTATTATATCATTATTATATATCTACAAAATATTTATTCTTATCTACAAAAATTACAAAATAGATAAGTCTTATTAATTTTAGTTATTTAATTTTATAATAATTTTAAAATAAAGCAATAACAAATATAATATAACATACAGGGCAAAAATAAAAATAAAAATAATTATATTTATGATTTAACTAAATAAATATTTAATTAATATAAACGCTTGTTTATAAAAATAATAAATATTGTTAATTTATGTTATTAATTTAAGATATATTAAGCTGTAGAACACGAGAATTTTTTTCAAAATAAAATATTGAGAAAACAATATCACAAACTGTTTGGTAGATTGAATTCAACCATGGCGATAGATGCCGGTGTTCTTAAATGTAGGACCAAACTCTTATTTGGAATCGCCATATATGAACTTGCGCACCTTCTTGATTTCATGCAATCTTTCTAAAATCTACTAAAATTGCGCACACTACGACGTATAAATAAGAGAATTAACGCAGCACAGCTCCCACTAATAATCATACAATCAATCATGGGCATGGTTACGAAAACGATCCGTAAGTCATGAATTCTCAATCTTGGATTAGGGTAATTCGTGCATGAGATTGGAATTGGCATGTTTTTATATTCAATTGGGTTCCTTTTAACCAGTTAATACTAGTATTCATATATGTATAATTTTTTATTTAATAGTGTATACATGTTTTTTTAATAATTGTATATTTTTTTACACTCAATTTTTTATTAAAAAAACTAACAATTAAATTATACTCCACATTTTTGTTCATAATTATATATGTTTTTGTTTATATTTGTATACTTTAAAGTGGGTACACCCTAATATAGGATGCACGGTATAATTAGCCTTTAAGATATATTAAGCTGTAGAACACGAAAAGTTTTCTCAAAATAAAATATGGGTATTTCTTATGCGGTCGTTTCACGGATCCTAATTCATGAGATGAATTATCCATTAGCTTAAATAAATATATTAATAAATAAAATTTAAAGTTAAACATGGATCTTGTTTGGCGCACGGGCTTTGTTTGGCGATATCCTTTCTAAATTTCAATTTCGGCACTGTTAGTGTCTACTAGTATTCACGTTATTTTTAATTTTTATTTCACTTTTAATAAAAAAAATATTATATTATTATTATTATTATTATTATTATTATTATTATTAGATAGTTCGACTATTTTATTATCACTTTATTTTAATCATGTATTACTTTATATTAAAAATATTATCATTTTTATTTATCCTACAAATTGTTCATAAAATAATTAAATTAAACGATTATCACTTTTTCTTTATTATGTATCACTTTTTATTAAACATGTTATCACTTTTTATTCCAATGAATTGTTCATGAAATAATTTAATTAGACGGATATCACTTTTCTTTGATTAAGAATCACTTTTTATTAAGAATATTATCACTTTTTATTATTCCAGTAATTTATTAGTAAAATACACTTTTTAAATTAGTTATCACTTTTTATTAAATATGTTATCACTTTTCATTTTTACTATAAATTTTAAATTAGTTATCACTTTTTATTAAATATGTTTATCAATTTTCATTTATACTATAAATTATCTGTGGAATAATTCAAAACACTGTTATCACTTTTCATCAATTGAATATCACATTTTATAAATTTATAATTTTTACATTAAATATAAATTATATGAATAATAAATTTTAAAATAATATAAATATATAAATTAAAAAAAACGCAATGTATATATATAAATATATGATTATTCTGTGGTGCACCGGGTGCACTGGTGCAACTGAGAGCTTATAGGGTTAATAATAGGGTGAGTGGATAGTTATTGTATTTATATTTAATTATTTTATTTCTGGGTAAGGATTAAATAAAAATCTGATCTAACGGTTTAGATTATCCAGGTGTACCAGTAGAGAATTTTGCACTTTTTGTCCCACATAACACACTTCCTCTTCAAAATGGTCCAATACTTTATCTTTTAGTCCCAAACGATTTTTCTTTGCAAACCTGATCCCATAGGACTTTAACATTGCATATTTAGTCCCATTCAGTTGCATTAATGGTCCCAAGAATTTAAATTCATATTTTATTTTATGTTAATTTATTTTATAATAATAATTATTATTATTTTGAACATTTTTTTAAGGTAATAAAAATTTAGTAACATTAAAAATATAAAATAAAAATAAATGAGTAAACAAAATAAATAAAATAAAATATGAATTGAAATTCTTTTAACCAATAGTGTAATTGTACATTCATATTTTATTTATTTATTTATTACTATTATTATTAATTATTATTATTTTGAACATGTCTTTTTTAAAGTAATAAAAATTTGATAACATTAAAATAATAATAATAATAATAGGATTTTGGTCACATAAGACTTCACCCTTACATATTTAATCTTATATACATGCATTATTGATCAAAAAAATTTACATTCATATTTTATTTTATTTATTTATTTTAATATTACCGAATAGTTATTATATAAAAAAAAGACATGTTAAATAAATAATAATAATAATAAATAAAATAAAATAAAATATGAATATATAGTTATACTACTGGTTCCAAGAATTTAAATTTAAATTTTATTTATTTACTTATTTATTATTATTATTATTATTATTTAATGATTATTCTTTGCAAACCTGATCCCATAATATATTTAGTTTCATACAACTGTATTATTAATCCAAAAAGTTTAGATTTATATTTTTATTTATTTATTTCTTTACTTATTTTTTATTTTTAATGTTATCAAATTTTTATTGCTTAAAAAAACATGATCAAAATAATAATAATAATAATAAAATAAATAAATTATGAATATACAATTACACTATTAGTTCCAAGAATTTCGATTCATATTTTATTTTATTTATTTATTTATTCATTTAGTATTATTTTTATTTTTATTTTTAATGTTACTAAATTTTTATTACTTTAAAAAAATACATGTTCAAAATAATAATATTAATAAAATAAATAAACATAAAATAAAATATGATTTAAATTTTTTGGACCAATAGTGCAATTGAATGTGACTAAATATGCAAGGTTAAAGTCTTATAGGACTAAATCTGCGAAGAAAAAATCGTTTGAGACTAAAAGAGAAAATATTGGGACGATTCTAAAGAAAAAGTGTGTCCTGCGGGACCAAAAGTGTTAAATTCTCTGTACGAGTACACCCAGTGCACTGCAGTCAAACTCATAAATGTATAGTATATTTAAAAGATCTAATTAATTTACTTCCATAATTAATTTTTTAATTTGGTTATAATCAAACAAAACCCTTTAAAATGTATTTAATGGATTGATGGATAATTCGTCTTACATAAAAGGATATGTGAGACAGAGTCTTTGCCATAAAATATTGGAAAACAATATCAAGCAAAAGGTTTATAACCTTGAAGCAATCCCACTACGATACAATTTCTGAATAAGGAGTGCTCAACATTGTGTAGCAATCCAATTTTTGCATAAGTGCTTATAAGTGCTTGGAACTGTGCATTCAACCTTGAAGCAAAATCAGTTTTGTGTGTAATGTAATAACAAATGAGTAAAATCATTAAAATCAAGGCGAATTCAAAAACTAAGAGATTTAAGAGAAAGCAACAACTACAGGTGAAATATAATACTCCCTCCGTCCGGTTCTAAGGTATCCATTTGCTTTTTACACGTGGATTAAGGATTATTATTATTATACTGTATGTAAAGTGGGTTATTGTATTAGAGGGAAATGGTGGGCCATATTGTGTAATTTTTTACTAAATAGGGGAAATGAATACCTTTGAAGCGGACGCCAAAAATAGTAAAATGGATACCTTAGAAGCGGACAGATGGAGTATTAAAGAATTTTATTATTTTATATAATAAATTTTATATTTTATATTTAAATTTTATTATGTGGATGCAATTTACAAAATAAAAAATAAATAAAATACAACTTGGTTTTTTTTTTTAAATTTCCAATATATATAATGTTGTGAATTTTCAAATTTCCAATATATATAATGTCATTTCACAATCTAATATATTGAATTACTAAAAAAATAGATAGAAATGTTGAAAAAATATTTTAAAATAAAGAAAAAATGTTCTAGTACAGATAACACGTAACATGCGGGTTGTAAATTTATAATTTTGAAAATCATAAATTCAAGTATTTATCATTTTTTATAATTTAATATAAATTTATTTTGAAAAGTAAAATTCTAATTTTTTATACATACACATGCAATAAAAAAATTAAAAAATCATATACCATCAATTCTTTAATATATATATAGGGTAGGTCTTGGGTGAGACCGTCTCACGAATCTTTTTATGTGAGACGGATCATATCCAACCCATTAATATAAAATAAATATAAAAAATAAATAGAAAAAATAGAAAAACAAAGGCGGTGTTTGTTTCATTAGTTAAAATTATCGCCATTCAACCAAATGGGCTCAGCTTCCGTCCCAATCCATCCACATACCACACCTGACTACTATTTCAATTGATCAAATTATTTTTCGCTTTTAATAAACTAGTGTGTGAACTCGTGCGTTGCACGGGACAAAGGTATTTCAATGTTATTTAAATTCGAAAGAGAAGTTTAAATCATACTTTTTGGATAAATCATTTTATCTCTACCCGAAGGAGAATCATAGTAATATCGTCCCATGTAACAGTAAGAATATAAAAAAACAGTGTCGTGTGTTGCATGGTTAGGGATTTGTCAAATAAATAGCTCTTAACTAAAAACATACCTTATTTTTTTTATAATATACTCCCTCCATAATACATGTTATGTAGACTTTTGTGGTATAGTATACCAAAAATCACTGGGGTAAAATCTTAATTTCACCATTTGAACAAAAACTATTCTCTACCGATAAATGGTAAACTCTCGGGGTACAATATGCCCTAAACTACTGGATAATAATATATCATAAACCACACGGGTAAAGTCATAATGTTACAATTGGAACAAACGCATGTTACAATTGGAACAAACGCTAAACCCTGCCAATAAATATTAAACCCTCGGGGGACATTATGCCCTAAACCACTGGGAAAAAGTATACCATAAATTATAGGGATAAAGTCGTCATTTCATTGTTGATAAATATTAAATCATCGGGATACAGTATGCTACTAAAGTTATACCACTATTATTTACATATAATATCCAATTTTATATAATATCATATTAGGTAGTTGTATATTTATTAATTAATATTTAGGTACCCGTACTTATTTAAAGATATCATACCATATTTATTTAAATATCAACCGCTCAAACCCGATTCTATGCCGTTTAAAAATTTATTACTACTATATTTGTAACTACTCCAAAATTATTTGTCAATATTCTTAAGGTAAAATGGGGTACCAGGAAATATAATTATTAGTGATAATCAATATCGATGTTAGGAGTACCCGTAATTCATTTTCATTTATATGTTCACCATTCGTGATCCGACATGTCCAATTTAAAAAATTCATAATAATATCATCCCAAACTTATTATTGTATTGCATCTCGTATGCTTGGTTAATGTCTACCTAAGGGTGAAATGAATCGATATTAGGATCGATGAAAGAATTACTCACAGGTAATATATTTATTTCTCGGTTTCATTTCTATAAGAAAATTTATTTACACAGATTCTATTCGTAAATTGAAAAAATAAAAAATTAATAGATCGTTCACTTAAAATTATTATTATATTTTTTAAAAATGAAAACCTTCTCTCATACATTTTTATGAACCTCCTAAAACCTATATTTATACCTAAACATAATTTGATTATAGACATTTCAATTAATTATATTATAAGAGAGCTTCCTATAACTTTTTATATATATTTCTCATAAATTAGTTGTAATAACCAATGATTAACTTCTCAAACCAAGTACTCCCTCCGTCCCATTTCTATGTTTACGTTTGCTTAATGCACATTGATTAAAGAGTATAATATTTTAATAGATAGTGGGTGGAAAGATATAATATTTAATGTAAAGTAGGTATGTGTATTAGTGTCGAATGATATATTAATTATTTTAGGTGGGTCTCATATTCCAAAAAGGAAAACGTAAACATTAAAATGAGACGCGCAAAATAGAAACATAAATATTGAAATGGGACGAAGGGAGTATTTGTAATACCAAGTAATCAAATCAAATATTAAAGAATATACTATTGTAATATATATTAGTTTGAGAGATATAATATTTTAATGTATATCAGTAGTTGTTAGGGATTATAGCGAGTTGGATATCCTATAGATATTAAAGAATATACTATTGTAATATATATTAGTTTGAGAGATATAATATTTTAATGTATATCAGTAGTTGTTAGGGATTGTAGCGAGTTGGATATCCACTATAGGGGTATTCGTACATACTCGTATCCATTTAAATATAAACTACTCATTTTCGTACTCGTTTCATTAAAAATATATATTATGATATGCATACCCGTCCCAAACTCGTTTATCAATACCCGTAGATTACACATACCCATTTAATACTAATTTATTTTAGAAAAATATTTATATTTAAAATAAATATGATTAAATAAAAATTATAATTAGTATTATATACTTATAATATATTTATATTTTTAGTGTTTAAATTAATGTATTAATTATATATATATATATATATTTGTGTTAAAATTAATATTTTAATAAAATTATATTATTGTTAATTAATTATGAATTAAATATAATATGAACTTTATTATTTTTAATATGATCAAATAAAAGTTATAACTATTAATTAATTATATAATTATTTCATAATATTATATAATATAGATAAAATATTTTGTATAATTTTAATATTTGTGGATACCTGATTCATACACGTACAAAATTCGAAATCTAATGATATTTTTTTGAACTACCCGTGAAAATTATACTACCTCCGTCCCAAAAATATTGACACACACATCACACTCACCACTAATACAACTACCCACTATATATTAAATATTAATTCTCTCACTTCACTTTACATTAAATTATTATACTCCTTAATCTTCGTGACCAAAAAAAATATGTCAGTTGTTATGGGACGGAGGGAGTAATTATTAATATATATTTATAATGTATTTATATGATTATGACTAAAAACCAATGTCTATCAGCGCCTACTTTTAATATTAGTGGCTTCAACATCCACTGGCTGGTGAAATAGACATCAATCAGCATGTTTATTGTAGTGCATATTGAATACAAAAATATTATAATTTTTTATTTTAATTTAAAATTCTAATGATATTTTTTTGAACTACTCGTACTCGTTTTTTAGGGTGTTTATTAATTATATAAGATACTTTCTTATTTCGTAATACTCATACCCGTGTATAAATTAAGGGTTATTCTAGAGTGTACCGGGTGCACCGGTGCACCTGAGGGTTTAAAGAGTAAATGTGAGGGTGTAGTGGGTAGTTATTGTATTTATTTTTAATTATTTTATTTTATTTTATTTAGTGGTTAGGATTAAAAAAGAATCTAATCTAACGGTTCAGATTATCCAGGTGTACCGGTGCACCCGGTGCACTGCAGTTTGACTCATAAATTAGTTTAGCTTAGTAATATTAAATTTTGGCACTTCATTAGTTATTGTAATATCTCATCCCTTGATTGTGATTATCAATTTTTAACAACTTCTCATCAATTTATTTTGTTTTTCTATTTTATCTCATCCATTAATTTTCTTAGCCTTCCATAATATATATATATATATCAATTGATTATTTATATATCTAAGTAATTTTGAATATTATTTAAAAATTAATATTTTAAAAAGTCATTATAATATTTGTATCCGTCCCAAAAATTTTTAGTGGACGGTGGGTTCTGGCCTCCCCAAAGTTATTATAATAATAATTGGATAATATTACAATAAACCCTAAACCCTAAAACCATATCCCTAAACCCTAAATCAATATAATAATGTATTTAAATTAATTTTATAATTTATTATAATAATTAAATAATATTACCCTAAACCATATCTATACCCTAAACCATATAATTAAAAATTAATTTAAATTATTTAGGAATAATTAACATAATTTGAAAAAAATTATTCAAATTGTTTAGGAATAATTAACATAATATTTTAAAATAATTAAAATTAGTAGTAGTTATGTATTATATTTAATAAAAAAATAATATTAACCACACATATAAGGAATCATTTTAAATTAAATAAGGTATCATTATTATGACAAAAAAATCAATGGCCAAAATCTAATATCATAATTGTGATGAATGGGTGAGACTAAATAATGTGATGAATGGATGAGATTAAAAAATGTTTAGTAATTAAAATCAATGGTATAGATTAAAAATTGGCTCAATTTTGACTTTTAAAGTGTGTTTTATTATATATAAAGATACTATTTATTATTATTATTTATTAATTAATCAACAATAATAATATTATTAGTAATTATTTTTAGATACTTCGATTACTCTGTTATTATCACTTTATTTTATTCAGGTATCACTTTTTACTAAAAATATTATCACTTTTTTATTCATTAAACGAATAGTTCATAAATAATTTAATTAAATGGTCATCACTTTTCATTTATCATGTATCACTTTAAAAAAAAACTATCACTTTTTATTATTCCAGTGAATGGTACTTCGTGAAATAATTCAATTATACAAATATCATTTTTCTTAGATTATGAATCATTTTTTATTAAAAATATTATCACTTTTTATTCATTCTATAAATTATTTGTAAAATACACTTTGATAATTAGTTATCACTTTTTATTAAAAGTGTTATCACTTTTCGTTTAAAATGTTATCACTTTTCATTCAAATTATAAATTGTTCATGTAATATTTCACAGCACTGTATCACTTTTTATCAATTGAGTATCATAAATTAAATAAATAACAAATTAAATTAATAAAAATTTTAATTATAAAATATAATTTAAAAATAACATTATATATATTTAAAAATATATATACAAAAAATCTAATTAATTTACTTTTATAATTAAATTTTCAATTTTCTAATTTGACTGCAACGAAACAGGGCCCTTAAAAATATAATTAATGGGTTAATGGGTGATCCGTCTCACATAAGGGGATCCGTGAGACGGTCTCACCCAAGTCTTTGCCATATATATTATTGATTTTGAATTTATTTAATCTTTTATTTTTATCAATTTAATTAAGGCAAAGACTTGTGTGTGACCGTCTCACGTAAGGGTTTACGTGAGACGACCAGAAAGTGATAACTTTTAGACAATAACTTGTCTAGAGCGAGCTTTTTTTTTGAATTCATACAACCGGATCCTTTTAAGGAAAATGGGCCTTCAAGATGGAAATGGGTTGAAGAGTGAAAACGGATCAAATAAGTTATCCTCGTTTTCTTAGCGGTAGGAATATGGACGGCTTCACGGCTCTTCCAAACTGACGATGAGAATAATGGGGAAATCATTTTTTGGCACGATCAAGGCGCCGTCCGCTTTCTCAAGGTGGTCACGTCGCAACTTGCGCACTCCTTAGGCAATCGCAAATCGAGGAAAATAAAATCTCCATCGGGCGATTTGGCGTAATTCTACCGCTTGTGAAATTGCTGGAGAATGGGAATCTGCGGGGAAGAAGAGGACGACGTGGAGGAGGAAGAAGAAGTCCGCGAGTGTTCGTTCCATGAAAGTAGAATTTTATGGGATTTCGAATTTCGTAGATGCAGAAATCGATTAATAACAATTCCAGAGAGTCAATTGGGATTCTGATTTTGACATCATTTTCTGAGTCGGAATTATTTAACTGGTGCAGTGAGGTGGGCTCAGCCACCGGTTCCTGCGGCGGCGGTTGGTCGTCGGTACACGGCAGTAGCAGGTTCGAGTGAGAGGGTCTATTGCCATTTTTCTTAGCTTCTTCCTAATATGAGTATTCCATAAATTCTTAATTTTTTATCGCATATGAGAAACAATTTTAGACAATCTGCAGAAATGAGAGAAATTATAGCTGTCAATTTCATAAATTATCTTCACCCTCAACCATGATGGCCTTCTTCTGTCTGCTTTCTGCATAGCTCTATAAATTAAGAACAAACTTTCTATGCTTTATTTCTTCTATATCTTCGTTCTTAATCTTTGAGCATAACTAGAATCAGAGGCAGGGGGCGATCATAAGAGGGTGGACACCCCAGGTGATGATTCTTAAACATCCAGCTATAGGGGCTTTCGTGACCGCATTGTGGGTGGAACTCGACTCTGGAAGGAATCTGCGCCGGCTTGCCCATGGTGACATGGCCCGTTGCGGCGGAGCAGTTCTTCAATGAAAAGCTGGTGATGGAGGTTTTAGAGATGGGTATTCCTATGGGTTGTAAAACGTGGAAGAGGGTGGGGGAGTGAGAGAGTGGGGCGCGAGGTGGTGGAACGGGTGATGGTGGCGGCGGAGATGAGAAGGAAAGCAGAGGCCATCGTTAATGTTTCCAAGAAATAGATCAAACATGTAGTGATTCCTGCTTATCAAACTATTATTGATTTGGTTGCTGATTTATACAATTTTCAAACCACTTTGTTTGTAATTCCAAATAGTAGTATATTTCTTGTACTACACTAATTTTGGTGCATAATTTATAGTGAAATAAATGGTTTGGAAATTAATATTGGAATCACCAAAGAGTGTGGTGTGGTGACGAAACGGTGCATGTGCACCATTCTTTCTCTTTCTGTAAAGCTAATAATTGATTAATCAGCTGAATACACGCAATAAAAATTTTTAATTGCCAACAAATATAATACTATATAAACATGCAAGAAAAATAGTATTATGCACTTAAAGAATGGGTCGTCTAATTAAGCCTTGAGACTCCGATTTTCTAAATATAAAGTTATATATCTATACATTGTTAGATTACTCTATAAAAATTAGATTACTCTTTGAAATTAATTGGGTTACTCTTTACAGTGAATTAGGTTACTCTTAGATTTGAGACTCCGATTTTCTAAATATAAAGTCATAAATCTTAGATTATTCTATAAAATAATTAGGTTACTTTTTGAAATTAATTGGGTTACTCTTTACAGTGAAATGTGTTACTCTTTGATTTGAGATTCCGATTTTCTAAATATAAAATCATAAATCTATACATTGTTACTCTATAAAAAATAATTAAGTTATTTTTTGAAATTAATTGAATTACTCTTTACAGTGAATTGTGTTACTCTTTGAAATTGATTGAGTTACTCTTTAATTGTTAGATTACTTTATAAAAATAATTAGGTTACTCTTTGGAATTAATTGAGTTACTCTCTACAATGAATTGAGTTTCTCTTTGATATGAGACTCCGATTTTCTAAAAATAAAGTCATAAATCTTAGATTACTCTATAAAAATAATTAAATTACTCTTTGGGATTAATTGAGCTACTCTTTGATTTGAGACTTTGATTTTCTAAAAATAAAGTCATATATGGTGAAAAATTAATTTGTAAGAAATCTGTAAGCCATATATGTATATTATCAGCTTTGAAACATGGAGAAAAAGGTAGGGTGCTAATAATGGGTAACCTTCAGCGAAGAATTCATAGTATAAGCTAAGTGCAATTTTGATCTTCCATTTATCAATTATAATAAATAATCACTAGCATTCTTTTGCCTCTGCTTTCTCTTCATTGTCTTTTCCTTCAACACTTAACTTCTCAATAAGACTGGAAGCATCATCGCCTACTTCACTGTCTCCTCCCTTGTCAGTTGCAAGAGATTTTTTCAATTTTATCTTTGAAAGCTTTGCAATCAGAGGGGAAAAAAACAGAAATTACAGGTTGCTCTTTAAGAGGGATTTTTTTTAAAAAAAAGTATAGACCTGTTGTTTGAATAAAACTAAAACCTATATATGACATGACAGCCTAATCTAACTAGATATGAGATCATGTATTCCCAATGCGATAGATAACAGAGCTATGTATAAAGAAGACAAGTAAGAGGTCTGAAACAAATAAAATAGAAACATAGATAACTTTTTCATGAAACTTAGCACACAAAAACACCATCAATTACTTCTTTATAGACCTCCAGATAGGAATAAAACAAAGCAAATAACAATTCAACTCATATTAAATTAATCATGCCATCAACTTTCAATGCAACAATTTTAAACCTTAGTTTAAAGAAGGAGATGACAGAGGCATAAAGATCATCCAGATATTAAAAGAAATGACTCAAACAACTGTTTTCATAAATTAGATTTCACATGTGTTATAGATCGTCTACGGCAGAAGAAATAAAGAAGGCTTAGAAGAGAATAAAAGGAGGTTTAATGGTTTAATCTGTATTTTGTCTTTATTACGCTTAATTTTCTGTTATGTTTTTCGGCCCATCGGTTATGGGCTTCTTTCTATTTAGTCTTAAACATCGATGTTCTATGGTAGGAAAGATTTTATTGGAAAATTGGACAGCCGTTTGGCTGGGAAATTGGGATCGCTCTTGCTTATTTTTCACTCCTCTGACTCTAACAACATGTCAATTAGTAATTTCATCACACATAAAAAATGCAAGCCAACAGCTTCAAATAACTCCACATATGAATTCAATCAAAGAGAGAAGTTCAGCAACTTGCCAAAATAGTCAATCCGACTAGAATCTCCAAGCATTCCAACCAACTAGAGTAACTTTAGCAATCAAATTTACCTCAGAAAGAAGGAAATGCAAATTATGGAAATATCAGGGGGCAAATGAACATTGGAGGGATGGAGTGAAAAAATTAGTCACAAGACCAGCCCTCTGATATTTCCATCCTCGTCGGAGCTAACTAAGAGTTTCCTAATATTACTCCCAGTTCTCCCAATCTCATCCGCACACAAAAATTGCCCTTTTCTTACATTTCGAAACAAATACTTTCATGAGCAGAGAATGGAGGGTTGGGTACGCAGACCCATCATCGTTCAATCCCATCGAGAACGATAAAGGAGAGCTTGATCTCTTCTCTCTCGCACATTGACGCGATTGGACTCAGATCATGTGATAAAATTGATGGAGACTACTATGATTCTGTAAAAGACTTAAGAAACCCATTCAACTCGCTGGCCCAGTGGTTCCAGATCCCCAATTTTCTTCCCACTGGATGAAAGGTGGATGGATTTACTGAGCAAATTTGCTCCAAAATTTGTCAACTTTTGGGTGTTTGGGAGCGAAGCCGTGCTGAAGAGGGATCAACTCGAACAATTTCTACTGGGAATCGAACAGACGAGATTCCCTTCTGGCCTCAATGGAATTCAACACATTAGAGGAAGCTTTTTATTTGATTAGCTGATAGGAAACCAGCGAGATTTTCTTCTCTTGGATCCGGAAAAGAAGATTGTGGTTCCGCAAATTTAATTATTGTTCCGGTTGCACCAGCTAATTCATAAGTCTGATTATACTCTAATCATCCTCTAATTTTTATATAGGAAAGTGATAATATTATTTTATGAATAATTTATAATATAAATAAAAAATGATAACGTTTTATAGCGAAAATGATAATGATTTATAAAGAAAGTGATAATTATTATAAAAAGTGAAAAATGGTCTCACGTGAGACGGTCTCACGCAAAAACTACCCTTTAATTAATGTATGATCTATTTAATGTTTTCAAGCCTATTACGAATTTTTATTTTTTAATTCCATTTATAATCTATTTAATATTTTCATTTTTATCCAACTTCTTATTATTGCAATTTGATACATTTATTTTATATTTTCAATTCAATTTATTATTATTATTTAAAGAAAAATAAGATTAAAAAAATTCAAAATTATTATTATAGTAACACATCAAATAAATTAAAAGAAATTAAATAAGTAAACTTCCTTTACTTTTTTAAGGGTTAATTGTGCTAAAATATATATCTTTTTTTTTTTTCAATTTAATCACGAACTTTTTTTTAATAAAAAAATACATTATCTTTTTATCCTCTCTCAATTTAATCATGAATTATATTTTTTTAATTAAATACACCATCTTTTTATATTTTTTTCAATTTAATCATGAACTTTATATTTTTTATTTAATAATTAGTCATGAATTTATTTTAATCAATTTTGATTTTACGCCACTATTAGTGGGTGGATTAGTTTAATAATTTAACTTTAAATAATTTGAAAATAAATATCGAAAAAAATAATAGATTCTAAAAAAAAATAAAAATAAAAATTTTAACGCACTGCTGTTTATTTTTATTTTTATTTTTTTTCTTTCGACGTGAATTTAGGTACATGTAGTTTTAATTAGTTTAACTTCTCAATATTTTTCTAAAATTATTTATAATTTTTTTATATTTATAATGTGTAATTTATACATTATATTTTAAATATTTAATATATATTAATTTTTACTCATTAAGATGGTCATATTTTATTAATAAATAACAAAATCTGTGATCAAATTATGAAAAATAAAAGATCATGCATTCTTATGATTAAATTGAAAAAACACCAAAAGATCGTGTATTAAATTGAAAAAGAATAAGTTCGTGATTAAATTGAGAAAAAATGAAAAAAGTCGTGTATTTTAACGTAATTAACACTAATTTTAACTGTACTATCATTATACATATAAAATTGTTAATCACATAATTTTCCCACGAGAATGCACGAATTTATATAACAAATAATTATTTGATAATAAATTTTCTAATACATACACAAAAATGCATTTATTTTTATTTTTAATGATTTAAGAGTAATTATGTAATAAAAAATATCCCAATTTTCGTATTATAATATTGCAATTTGCATATATTGTATGGTAAAGGGTGGGATAAGGGTTAACAAAATTTAATTGTAGGTTTATATAGGGTGAATAAATCTTAAACAAACATCTTACTATAATTTAGTGTTTATTTTTAGAATTTAAAATATTTAAGTAATATTCTTTTCAACTTATAAATAAAGAGGATTCATCATACGCTCAGCCAATCTTTTTTATATGTGTTCATTTTATTATTTTTAGTCTGTTTTAATACAAAATGTTATTTTCTGGATACCTCCGTCTCGGAATAATGGTTATGTTTTCTTTATGCACGAGAATTAATGAGTATAATATTTTAATATATAGTGAGGTGTGAGAAATAATATTTTTAGTGTAAAGTAAGTAGGTGTATTTATGTGATCTATAGTTTCATGGAGAAAGAACCAATTAATTTGTGAAATTCTCTTTTATTAAAAATGAAAACGTAACTATTGCAAAATAGAAATGCTCATTGTGGGACGGAGGGAGTATGATTTATGGATTAGTGGTTAATGTTTTTGGATTGAGTACTAAGATAATAAGAATGTTATGGTCTTATTTCGATTTAAATAGGATCCGTGGCGCAATGGTAGCGCGTCTGACTCCAGATCAGAAGGTTGCGTGTTCGATTCACGTCGGGTTCAAATTCCCCGATCCATATCCCTGTATCTTTTTTTAATATTTTTTTTCTCCAAAAATGTAGTGCATTAAATTAAATAAATTATTATATCGCGTGGATTACAAGTTTACTCAATTTTATCAAATTTGAGTTCGACTCCAAAGAAAATGAGATCAATTGAACAAAGTTTCGATCGTAACACTATTCAATTTCGACTCAATTTAACCCTTCACTGGTAAGAGTCAACACACACAATAGGTCGGCTGATTTCTACAAAAGCAAGGGAGGGAGGGGAACACCACTTTCTAAGAATCATCATTTACATTATCTTCCCCGGTTTCCTCCGGCTTGACAAAGAACTCAATGTAAGCTATACGGCTTGGTTGCTGCTGATGTCCCGCTGACGACGGTGCCTTAGCAGCAACCGAAGCAAGGTGCTGAACTTTCAGCATGCCACCTCTCCCGATGCTCAACTTGCTCCCTCGATTGTCTCTTATCACACTACTCGGTATGTTCGAGGTTGCTGCTCGTAGGAACTTGTATTTGTACCTGTTACAACCCCACCCACCGGCAAGAACCAATCGATCAGTTGAAGCTGCGGAAGGGCAAAGACTGGAAATAAATGAAGAATGAACCTGTGTGAAACTAGCCGATCACAACTGAAGGCGATCAAGAGCTCCGTATTAGCATAATAATTGAAGTCTATCTGCATCAGAAGTTAAGCATTGGAGTGTAATTGTTGATAAAAATGGCGTGTGCATTTTATTATTTTATTCTTTTGGAAAGATCACAGGCTAAGGCCTACCTGCAAGTCCCCATGGCCTTCACCGCGGAAAATGACAGATGGGGGTGCAGGCTGTACCTTTATCTCAATTGCGGAACCAGGCCATTCAAGATCATCAATAGCTTCCTTCAGAGCTGCAGACTATTAATCAACAATTAACATCTTGCTGAAGATAGATGGCAATATTTTCAAATTGATAATATAACAGAACTATGTTTCAAAGAGAGAATTATTTTTTTATAAGAATAATTCAGCAGCTACTACACTAAGGATGGGCACCAAAAAATTTTCAAGGTATTAGAGCACAAGAAAGGAGAAATTATCTTAGATTATGAGTTACAGAGTCCTAGCTATATTAGACAAAATTAATAATCATCATAGAACATTTGAACAGCACCAGATAAACAGACAATTGCCAATGATATCCTCTAGTTTGAGATGTACATCCATATCAAGAAGGCTACTCTGTAAAGGCACTTGATTGTATGTGGCAAGAGTGAAACAGAAGTTTGCACTTCACAGTTTCAGCCTAGATACCAGTCTTCAAGTGGTAACTACTGATGTTAACAAGTTCTAAGAAATATTTACTAACAATGTCAAGACACCACTCAACATTCGCAAGGTAATAATAAATTCCTACCTTCTGTAAAAAGAACCTTGATATTGATATCTTAGTCCTTTCACATAGATTATTAAATACCATCAGAATTGCTTCTTATCAAGAATACCCCAAGAACTGCTTCAAAAGGGAAGCTTATATGCCATGGAAAAAAGATTAAAAAAAAAAAAAAAAAAGAAGACCATAACATTCCATGTTCAAGAGCCTAAATGCATGTTTGTATCTGTGGGACAATTCATGATCATGCTTAATCAAAGTACTAAGTTGCATATAAACGCCTAACATATATAAATTGACCAAACAGTAAAGCACAATAAAATTTCAAAAGTAAAATTATTTTAGTTAGAGAACTTAGCAGTTGAAAATCAACTAATGCACTTTGGGAACAATGCTCTAAATCTGACATGTAGTATGTGATCTAATTCAAAAGGCTACAAGGGGAATACGGTGTTCTCTTGATGTTCATTGCAAAAGTAGGAACATAATTTGCTCATTTGCAAAAATGAACATGAAAATATATATCTTCAAAAAACATGTAAAGGGTGCAACTTCTTTTCACCTGTAAACATGCAGAATTTTAAAAGAAAACAAAGCACTTGAGCGAACAAATATACTTTAACCGTAAAACTCAGAGGAGTGCTTCCAGCGGGTTCAAAGTTGTAGTCCCATGAGATTGTCTCTGGAATCCTTGTCCTTATCTCTGCATAAATGCAGGTCTCAGGAGAGTCAACAGACCTAGCACATGGAGATTAACTATTAAAGAAATAGATTGTGTAAAGGGAATATCTTCTAATAAATAATGTCTCAGAAGAACAAAAAGATATGTGATATTCGGGTATCTCCAGTGCTCAAGTTTCCTCAGCCTCATTTATCAATTATTTGATGGCATTACTATTCCAAATCAGATGTGAAACCTTTCAGATGCCTTCACCCTACAGGCAATGAGCCTATGGTTTCTTACATAAACTGCTTAAATACAGATATTATAACATCACAATTGATCCTCATAATAGGTCGTACTCCCTAGCCTCATCTTTGTTTTAGATTACATCTTTACTTCAGTCTCTTATCTCTATTTTACATCCCGCTTTGTATTTAGACCTCATTCTTTTTAGCACCTTTCTTATCATTAGAAAACTTACAATACTTATTTTTAATGACAAACTTACAGTCCTATATCAGGCTAACTAGTCCATTCCTTAGGAGTTTATTATTCCGGATATATAGAAGCTGTTATATCCATTATTAGATATCAGTTTTGTTATAAGTTCACCTAATGTCAAAATTTTGACAGTATCGTTACTAAATACTTACTCCATCCTTTACTTATCTACAAACTCATTAGTCCTCTAACCACATCTTAAGCTCTCAACAACAGATATTACAGTTTGCGTGTGGATATAATATTATAATGCAGAAGCAATACATCAACCACTAATCTTAAGAATCAAAATCTCATCCAAAGCAATGGAACAGTGATAGTCTTTGGTGATCATATCACAGCAATCAGTTTATATTTAGGCAAAATAAAATTCTATACACTAGTACCAGGGGTGTTCTACTCATGTTTCTTATTTGCAAATTCAGGAATAAAACAACAAAATCTTTGAAAGGTAGACAGACAGCCTTCCCAGAAACAGAGTAGACAAAAACCAAATGAATCCACACCGGAGCATGAGTTGCATGTCGGGCCCTGGATACCGGAGCTCCAGAATGCTGGAATGGCCTGGAACTGAAAATGTATTAAGGCAATCCACAAATAGCCCTAAGCTCACCCCGAATCTCGGCCGCCCGTGTGCGCTATAATCATACTTGACAAATAACTAAAGAAACAAAATAGAATTCCCATTTAATTGAGTGATGGATGCAGTTTCATGGCATCAATTGGATTTACCACAGCAGCAGCAAATCAAAACCCTACATAAAGAAATTATAAAAATAAAAATAAAATTACCTCGCGTTGTAAATACACCTTAGCCTGAAGACATCCGGTTTCCTCAACAATGATTACAATTCCGTGTTCTGACAATTCAATGAGAGCATCCTGATAACAGCGAGATCGACTTTTATTTAATTACAGTAAAAAAGAAATTGAAAATTGAAGGGATTAAGCGGTTACTTGGTGGCGCTTCCATCGTACGGAGGTGAGAGCATCGACGACGCCCTGGACACTATCGAGTTCACATACCAAGTCTGGACCCTCTTCTGCCTCAGCCTGCACCGCCGCTGATGAGCTCATTCCGCCGTCCCCTTTCCCTCCCTCGTTCCCGCCAAGACTTGTAAGATTAAGAAGATGAGACTTTAGGTGTTGCCAATTTTACCCGCTTGAGCCTTGAGTTAGGTAACCCGACTAATGGGCACGGGTAGCAGGCGGAAACGGGGTAACTAAACTTGAAAAAAATTCAACGGGTAATGGTACTGCATATGCACGATTCTTCTTTCATACTCCTTTATCAAGTAAGGTTTATATTTATCTTTTTGTCAACTAAACTCATACAAAATAATCAATATATTTTTCATGAAACTCAAATACAAAACTAATACAATTACCCACTACATATTAAAATATTATTCTCTTCGTCCCAAGAATACATTCGCGTATTTGGTGGCACAAGGTTTAAGAAAAATAACTTTTTGTTAGTGTGATATAAGAAAGAGAAAAGATATTTTGGGTAATTGAGTATAATAAAATGTATGATATAGTTTACTTTGACTAGATTATATGTAAAAAGAAGGTGACGTTTTTATAATATTGTAGTATTGTGAAGTTATTAATATTGTGTATTGTTTCCATTTTTAGGGTGCGTAAGTATTCCTGGGACGGACCAAAATAGAAAGTGTGCTAGTATTTTTGGAACGGAGGGAGTACTCTTTTCATCCTGCGTAGTGGTTTATATTTTCCATTTTAGATTGTCCCAACATCCTGCGGAAAGGTTTATATTTTCTATTTTAAATTGTCCCAACATCCTACGTAAATGTTTACATTTTTCATTTTAAATTGTCACAAATTAAGGTGCACGTTTTCTTTTTTGTCAAGTTGGGCTCATACAAAATAATTAAGTATTTAGGGTCACACACAACACTAATACAATTAATACTTCATATTAAATATTATTTCTCTCACCCCACTACACGTTAAAATATTATATTTCTTAATTTACATGCTAAAAGCAAACGTAAACGTTTATACGAAATGGAGGGAGTACAATTCTTAATCTATCTATGTAAAAAAACAAATATAAACGTTTGTTAGCGACGAGAGGAGTATTATATTATATACTATATACTCCCTCCGTCCCGGGCAAACAGTACCATTTTCTTTTTGCACGTAGATTAAGGAGTATTATTATTTATGTAAAGTGGGTAGGTGTAGTAGAGAGAAGTGATGGGTAGTTGTGGGCCATTGGTGGACCCTTTTTACTAAAAGTGGAAAATGGTGTAATTTGGACGGGACGCCCAATATAGTAAAATGATGCTATTTGGGCGGGACAGAAGGAGTATATATTATATACTCCTTTCGTCCCGTGTCAAGGTTTACATTCTTTTTTTGTCAAGTTGGACCCATAAAAAATAATTAATTATTCTATGTAGAGCCTACACACAACACTAATACAACTACCCACTTCACATTAAATATTATTTCTCTAATATCACCACACATTAATGTTGGTGTTCCATCGTTTGGTTAACGTGAACCGTTAGGGTTCCTGATGAGCGTTTTCTCAACACACAATTAACTCCCAAGTATTAAGGATATCAATTGTAGCTTAAGCAAGCGATCAAGTTAAATATCGAACCCAAAGGACGACGTATTATCAATTTAATTATAATTGCTAATTAATTAAGACAAGTTGGCAATGATATTGAGGATTGATGTATTAACTAATAAACAATTAAATTAAATAACAATTAAAATAAAATAATACTGGAAGAATACGAAAGTGACTCAAGAATGGAGAATAGGTAGCTCTAAGATAATCCAGTTTTACTACTTAACTTTCCTCTCAAGTGCAGACCGACTCTGCCTTATGGACTATGGACGCATCACTAAACCATGCAAATCTACTCTATAGATACAAGTAATATGCGTGTAAGACGTGTGAATAACCTCGGAGTGAGAGACATAATTTCACCCCCTTTCTAGGTACTATCAGTATCAATTATTTCCCACGTCTAGAATCTAACCCAATATGACCTCCCTTTATAGGTACTATAAAATTACCCTCTTTATCTTGCTTACTAACCTGAATTCAATTCAATTAATAAACATTCATATATGATAGTTCTAATAAAACTTCGGAGTCCCCTCACTTAGAATCATAACATAAAACCCTGTTCAGCAATGAACACGCTTAATCAACAACCAAGATATATACTCACACTCTATATAACAGTTGAAGATGCAAAAACGATCGTGAATATGATTTAAGAAAGCTCAATCATATATATCAATCAAAAAATAGTGTTGTACGGATGACACACAAGAGAGTTTAATTAATTCATAAAACCTTCAAAACCCTAGATCTACCAAAAAGGCTTTAGCCCATGATTTTGCGAAGAACAATTATGGGGGTTGGATAGATCTTACCCATATGTCTGAAAAATACAAGATAATTTAGGAAACGAATAAAACCCTACATGTGGGAGTCATCGCGTCATTTTTCGTCTTGAATCCTCCTCTTGGTTCTCCTCTTGATTCCACAGACGAATCTTCACAGTGATGGATGGATGAAGGAAAAGATGTGGATGATGGTTGGGGGGTGATCCCCCCTTGTGGGGTGTAGGATGATTGTGTTGCGGTCCTCCCTTGGTGTGATCTACATCTCCTTTTATACTTGTAAGCTCTCCTTATGGACCTTGGATGTGCTTTTTCTTGGAAAATACGAAAATACATGCACTGGGGTGTAAAACCCGACGAAAATAGATTTCCGTGTCCCAGTTTGACCAAAGTGGTTTTGGTCAAACTGGAAGGCCTTGATCGAACTACTGGTCGAGCTGCATGCGCAGTCTCACCGTTTCACGCATAACTTCCACATCCAAACTACAATTTGAGTAATTTTTTTGGTCACGCGATCCTCTCTTCCTTGGATTTCTATCCATATAAAGAACTTACAAAAATTCCAACATATGTAGGTGTAACAAGCCATGGAAAGTAACATAGTTGTGATGAGTAGGAACAACTTGCACGACGCCATTCTAATCATAAGTTTCTCGTTTGAATTCCGATTGAGGTGTTCCTTGCGCCAAAACGATAATCTCTTCTGTGGCTTTCCAATCATATATCACACTTCAAGTTTTGAGCTCCACACAAATATAGAAAAATTACACAAGTTGGATATGCGTTTTTTCAGCATTCTTGCACAAGTTGCACCTTTTCTCCAACTTTGCACTTTTGATCATTTTTCCACCTAAAACATAATAAAATACCTCAAACGCATCTTTTCCTCAAATATATTAAATATAAGACACTTGTGCTAATTTATAACAATAATTTCCATAAAAAAGGTGTTAAATTAGAAACTAAAACACGTTTATTTTCACTCTCATCAGTTCCATGCAATCCTATATCAGCGGAAGTAAGAATATAAGTATGCATTACCTTTCACCAGAGTATGTTGAAGAAGAACAACTGCAGAAAATAACCTTTTGATCTTCTGCTGTATTTCCAAGTCCAGTCTTGACGTCGTGTGGGCGATGATCTTCAAGACCCTCTCAATCTGCTTTCTCTCCCTCTATCACACGTTGATTAGGCGGAGGAATAGGGTTTTGGACAGCTGAGATGACTTATATACAAGCTACAACATGGACCAGGAGGAGAAATTAGAGTCGGGCCTCCATTGAGCTTAAGTATCCAAGTTTAGCCCAAAACTTATACTTAATTCCAATAATAATAATATAGTTGATGAGGATTTTCTCAACACACAAAATTAATCCTCAAGTATAAGGATATCAATTGTTATCTCGATAGGTGACCAAGTGATTATCGAACCAGAGGGACGGATTATTATCAATTTAATTATATTCTAATTAACTAAGACTATGTTGGCAAATTGGTTTGGAATAGTTACGAACTAAATAGCATATAATTTAAATAACGAATTAAATAAGCAAGCAATAAAAAAATTACGGTTGTGATCCAGTAAGAAATTAGGTAGTTCTTCGGGTCATCCAGTTTTACTTATTAATTTCCTTTCCATATGTTGATGTCAGACTCTGCCTTGTGGTCTATGGTCGCATCACTAAACCATGCAAGTTCACTCTATAGACATAAGCAAACATGCGTATGACACGTGTGAATATCCTCGTAGCAAGAGATATAATTCACCCCCCTTTCTAGGTACTATCAGTATCAATTATTTCCCTTGCACTTAGTACTCTAACACGATATGATCTTCCTTTATAGGTACTATGAAGTTATACTCTTTATCTTACTTATTAACCCGAATAATATTCAATTAACAAGTATCTATATAAGATAGTTCTAATAAGACTTCGGAATCCCTTCACTTAGAATATAACATGTAATCCTGCTCAGCAGTGAACGCACTTAATCAATAACCAAGCTATGTATTCAGACTCTACACAACAGTTAATGATGCACAAAACGACCGTGACTATGAATTAAAAAGGCACAATCTTATATAAAATAAACCACAAGTAGTGTTGTACGGAGTTTACACATAGAAATTCAATTAACTCATAAAACTTTCACAACCCTAGAACTACCGGAGCGGCTCTAGCCCATGATTGATCTAGGAACAATCATGGTTGATTGGTATGATCTTACTTGACGCGCCAGACGAACCTCTCTTCACGACTCCTTCGGTTGATGGTAGGGTTTTGGTGGTAGATGGATGATGAATGATGTGTATCTTTTTCTCCTGCGAAGGCTCTTCTTTTATACTTGTGGAACCTCCTTATGGGCCTAGGATGGACTTTTGCTTGAGGCATACGTCAAATTTGGTAAGAAAACTCTGGAATTACCATAAATAGAAGCAGCGAGAATTCGCTTGACCACACCTGGTTAAGTCGAGCAAGACTTTCGAATCGAGCAATGGTCGAGCAAACTCTCTATACAGGTTTGCACATTTTGCTCGATTCGACCTTATCTGCTCGACCAGAGTGATGCTGGTCGAGCAATATCTCCAAGCCGAGCAAGCTTACTATAAGAATTGCGCATTCTGCTCGACTTGACCACCTCTGCTTGACCAAAGTAATGCTGGTCGAGCAACGCCTGGAAGTCGAGAAATCCTCAAAAATTGCCTCAAAAATTGTGTCTTCCAATTTCGAGCCCTTTCGATCCATTTTCTGTACAAATACACTCAAAAAGCCCTTGTATTCTCTGATTTATGGCTTTTCCATAAACATTCCGATTTGTCTCAATAAAAGACTTAATCGTACTCAATTTTCATATAAATCAAAGTCCAAAATACATGGATTTACACTCTCATCAATAGTCCACTAAAATATTATTACTGCACTACCGCTCTAATCCCATATTACGTTATAGGCTCCTTCTTATTATGAGCCCGTTAGTCTTTCCATGTTTAAGATATACAATGCCAATTAATTAATTAAGTTACTAATAACTCCATTAATTAATATCTCATCCGAGAGTAGTACCATGCCAGAATAAATCTACTTGCACGGTTTACATGATAATCCTTATGAGCTCCTCATGGGGACATCATCAACATATTTAATAGGATATGGATTCTTTCTACAATCAACAACACACCATAGAGACAACACTATTTCCTAACTCACCGAGTTTGTTGATTTAATAAATAAATTTCACCCATTGATGAATCAAAGAGATATATACTGACTTACGTGTCGAGGTTATTGTATAGGGATTAAGAGCATGAACATCCATAATAACTGAGATCAAGTTCTCCTATATAGTCAGCATAAGTTGAACGATCTCAAGCAGCCCTGCTCAATACACACAAAGTATACTACTGTGATTTTATAGTCAAGACAAATTAATACCAAATCACACTACAACCATCCCGATAGATTGTCCATGTCTATCTCGGTTGTGAGCATCTGTTTATACTTTATAAGGAGCCGACAATATGATCTTCCGTGCGACGCCGCACACCATATTATCTATAATATAAAGTAAGTGGGCTTTTGCAATAATCATATAAATAAATTATAATATGCAAAATATTTGATCAATGATTCTCATTTCAAATAATTATTAACGTATTGTTCATACAAAATGCTAGACTTTTAGTACACAATCCAATAATTAAAATATTATATTTCTTAATCTATGTATAAAAATCAAACATAAATGTTAACTCGAGACAGAGGGAGTATAATTATACTACCTCTGTCCGTCCGTAAAAATATTATTTTTTTCCATTTTAAGCGTCTGGTTCAAAAGTTATCATTTTTTCTTATTGGAAAAAAGGGTTCACCCATACATACCAATTCTACTAAAACTACTACAAATAAAATAATAATATTTTTTAATTTACGTACAAAAGGTAAATGACGTCCTTTGAATTGACGAAATGAAGTATTTTATGTACTATATAAATAGACTCTCTTGTACGAAGTCTCTGGATCAACTCAATATATTATCTTTTTATTTAATAATACTTTATTATATATTTATAGTTAATCAACACCTCCATTTTAAGAAGTTCCTAATTTTAAGGGATCCATTAATCAATCTCCCTTCAACGAATATTGATGGACATACCACTTAAAATCTCTTTCGTCTTCCACAAGACTTGACTACGTAACTAATTTTCTCCGTCATTCAATCGTCGTTGTAAATATACTGTAAAATAAAAAGCGGCATACTTTAACAAAACTAGATCAACTTATTCTCCATTATTGTAATACAATATAAATGCCTACTTTAAAATATTGAACAACAAACTCTAACGCAACATACTTTATATATACTACTAAAAGTATTTGTAGTACTCCTTCTGTTCTTTTGAAATATATTTGTTTGCATTTTGCACGTAAATTAAGAAGTATAATAATTTAATGTGTAATGGGTTGAGTTATATAATATTATAATGTGTAGAGGGTAGTTGTGTTAGTATTTTGTATGAACTCCATAAAAATATATTCATTGTTTTGTGTGGGTCTCATCTACATTAAAAAAAAAAACTTTGTAACGGACCAAAATAGATATCTTTCAAGGGAACAGAGAGAGTATATGCTAAAGTATGTTTATTTTGTATTAGAGTATATTGATCAATAATGTTTACCAAGATTCCCTAACATAAAAAGTCATACTTTAGTATACACTAAACATACTGTATACCATAGTACTCTAACACAAGACCGACATACATTAACATAAAATGGAGAAACTTTTTATGTAATATTATAATACAACATAAAGTGTTTACTTTATAGTATTGAACAACATACTTTAATAAAAAATCGATATACTTTAGCATATACTAAACATAATTTTACATAACATAAGCATAAAACACACATTTATTATCATTGTCTTCTTCTTCCTCATAATATAGAATAATATTCATGGTTTATAGTAGCGGTGTTCGTTACGGGAAATGGTATGAATTTTTTAAAAATCCATACTGTAACACCCTGAATCCTATACACCAATTTCGTCGCTCTCGGGACCTGGTGTAGTGAATTCGAGATGTTACCTAAGCAGAATTTTCTTGTCCAAAATTTTTTTTCAAGATCTTCGAAAAGAGCTCCCAATTTTCAAGACATATGAAGAGAGCTCCCAATATATATTTATATATTTATTTATTTATCAAAGTTGATGACACACGTGAGTGAAAATATTCATAATGAATTACAAAAATTTCTTCTTTTTTTTTTACTTTTAGATAGTCATATTATATGATCCAAGCTATCGTACTTTTGCCTGTGGGAGTGGGAGAGTAGACTCCTTGTCCCATCACAGCTTCCACTACAAATTTATCCTGAAAAGTTTATAATAAGGGGTGTGGGACTCATAACCTCAGTGGATGACTAGTAAGCTGATATATATATATATATATATATATATATATATATATATATATATATATATATATATATATATATATATATATATATATATATATATATATATATATATATATATTAGATAATACTTTCTTAATAAAATCATATATTCTTCATTTCTTTAATCTGGATGTTCTGTTCTTTATGACTCGTTAGTCATCTGCTATCTGCGATATATCGATAAGCCCCACTAAGGCTTTGTGACCTTGAATGTCATTCTAAATCTTTATTTGTGGCTCGAGAGCCCATAAATGTCTTGTAATAGTGTAACGTTAGTCATTTGAAAAGGATACCTTTTAAGTGGATTTAGTCACTAACGTTAGTATCCTCCTGAATGACAACGTACACCAACACGATAATACTCCATGACATGTAATAAATCTATATTAAATGTATATCCAATAATATAATATTTATTTTACTTACTGACAGTGTCACCCACCTTGACTCTTAAATAGTTTAAGAATAAAAAAGAGAAAGTAATTTGGAGCCCTCGAGATTTAACTGCACTGCACCTTCAAGGATAATATTGAAACCCGATCATAAGAACAAATGTTATTAAATACTATGTTTTCTTACCTAATGGTAGAATATAATGATGGAAAAGAAAAATTTTGAAGTTCGTGAATATGTTTACTTTATACACGTGTATAAACCCTCTCCCTTTTTTTATACAATTATATACATATATGTGTGTAAGAATTTATCATTACACTATTTAAAAGCTTCCTCATGTAACTTATTAGTACTAAAATATTTTTTGAGAAAGATACGTGGTAAACATTACCTTTTTCCCTCTCGCTCTGTTATTTATTTATTTATTTTGGTAAGCTGTGTGAGAGAAAAAAATCTATAATTTTATAAGAAAAAATATTAAAAGGCGTTAGAGCAAGTTTAAGATAATAGAAAAGAACGGTCTTTCATGTTGGGAAAAGTTGTACACGAAATGATAGAGAAAAGTTGAAAATGAGTGAAAGGGAAAAAGTGGGTTGGGGAAAAAATAAGAGAAGGTAGGTTGCTCTATGAGGTGTACCGGGGTTTATATAGGAAAAAAAGAGTGAGAATGGAATTTCCCCATGGTAACTTACAGATCGTGCCTGGAAAATAAAAGGAAAGAATCACGAATTTACTATGGCTGTCGTCAGTGTAAATGACGTAACGAAAATTGACTAAAAAATTTTGTGTTTTGGAACATGGTTTTCCACACGTGATATATATATATATATATATATTATTGTTGTTATTGTTCTTATTATTAATAAAACTATACGTAGTTCAGGTGTTGTTGTGCAGTTAAATCAAGATGTCCCGCTACTTTTCCCTGGATAAAAAGAAAGGAAGATAACTCATAATAAAATAAATTTATGTATATACATTTGTGTACAATGTACGTATATATATATATATATATATATATATATATATATATATATATATATATATATATATATATATATATATATATATATATATATATATTCTTCGGGCATTACAATCCACCGACCTTAAGAAATTTCAACCCCGAAATTCAACTTATTTACTGTCTCAGCTTAGTGTGGATATTTAGTTATAATCTCATCTTCTCTTTCCCACGTGGCTTCCTCTCTCCCATGCCTATTTCATTGGATTAAAACAAGTGGTATTTCTCGATTCCTAAGATTTTGCTTTTTCCTTCCTAGGATAGTAAAGGGCATTTCCTCATAAGTTATATCCGGACGAATATTAGTATCTCTGGTGATATCCATTTCCACTCTGGTATCTCTAATGGATTTAGTAGTCCCGCGGGTCATTGACGGTCTGCCTTAACTTGTTCGCAAGTCAGACATTGCCTGACGAATTGTGCAATTGATCGTTTCATTCCTCTCCACCAGAAATTTTTTCTCAAATCCTTGTACATCTTTATTTTTCCTGGGTGCATGTTGAAAGAAGTGCAATGGACTTCCTCGAGGATCTCTTTCCTTAACTCCTCCTTATTGGGCACGCAAAGTCTATTTTCGAACATTAAAATTTCATCTTGAGTTATAGCAAAATCTTTAATGCTTGGCGAGTCCATCCTTCATTTTATTAAGGAAATTATCTCCCCCTTGAGCTGCTTTAATCCTTTCTTGCAAGGTCGGTTGTATCGTTAAAGTAGCGATGAAAGCGGCATCACAACATGATCTTGCGAAATTCAACTTATTCTTGGAGGAGTTCTTCGTTTAGAGATTCATTTGTTGTCTGTGTGGACATCCAATATACTTCACCTTTCCGACTTAAAACATCCGCTACTACGTTTGCTTTACCAGGATGGTAGTGGATAGTATAGTCGTCTTTCACAAGTTTGAGCCATCGCCTTTGTCTCATGTTGAGCTCCTTTTGGGTGAAAAAATACTTCAAACTCTTGCTATCATTTCACTTCTCACTCCATATAAGTAATGACGCCATATCTTTAACGCATGAACCACAGCGGCCAACTCTAGATCATGAGTTGGGTAATTTAGATCATATGATTTCAATTATCTCGAGGCATAAGCGACCACTCTACCTCTCTGCATTAGCACGCATCCAGGCCAATTTTTTATGCATCCGTATAAATTACAAATTCCTTAAACCCATCTGGAATAATTAAAACTGGTGCTGAAATCAAATTTTGTTTTAACACCTGAAAACTCTTTTCACATGAAGGAGTCCAAGAAAACTTCTCATTTTTCTTAGCGAGTTGGGTTAAGGGTTTGGCAATATGGGAGAATCCTTAAATGAATCTTCGGTAGTAACCTGCTAATCGATGAAAACTTCACATTTTCTTAACACTCGTCGGGGTTTTCTAGTTTTGTACTGTGTCTACTTTTGTAGAATCAACTTCAATACCTTTAGAAGATATGATATGTCCTAAGAAGAAGACACGATCAATCCAAAACTCGTACTTGCTGAATTTAGCGTACAACTTTTCTCATCTCATTGTTTCTAAAACCATTTTAAGGTGCTCTTTGTGTTGCTTCATATCCCTTGAGTATATGAGTATGTCATCAATAAATACGATTATGAATTTGTCAAGGTACTGATGAAATACTCTATTTATAAGGTCTCTGAAAACAGCTGGGGCATTGGTCATTCCAAAAGGCATCACCGTGAACTCTTAATGGCCATATCGCGTCCTAAAAGTGGCTTTTGATATAACCTCCTTTTTTACTCTCAATTGATGATAGGCAGACCTTAAGTCAATTTTGGAAAATACACTAGCATCTCTTAATTGATCGAACATATCTTTTATTGTTGGTAGCGGATACTTGTTCTTTATCGTTAACTTGTTTAATTCACGGTAATCAATACACATCTTCAAAGTTCCATCCTTATTTTTTACAAAAAGTACTGGTGCTCCCCATTGTGAGACACTTGGTTGGATGAACTTCTTGTCCAAGAGTTCTTGTAGTTGTTCTTTAAATTCTTACAATTCTCTTGGTTTCATTTTATATGGGGCCTTTGATATGGGAGTGGCTCCTGGTACTACTTCGATGGTGAACTCCACTTGATGGTCTGGAGGGATACCTGGTAATTCATCTGGAAAGATATCCAGATAGTCTTTTACGATCAGCACCTTGTGGGTAGGTTTATTTTCTTATTCTTCGTTCGTTATTCTCACAAGGAAGCCTTGACATCCCCTTTTTGTGAAGCATTTTTGTGGCTTTGATTGTATATATAAAACAAGGCTTTGGACAGGGCTTGGTTTCACAAAAGATGAAACGATCCCCATTTCTCCCAGTTAAATCTATTTCTTGTTCTGTACACCGTATTGTGGCCTTATACTTACTAAGCCAATCTAAGCCTAAAATTATGTCGAAATCTTTCATTTTGAGAATGTGGAGATTGACTTCTAATTCATGACCTCCCAAGTCCATCGTGACACCCTTTAATAGGTTCTTTACCTTCAGCATATCCCCCGAAGGTATACTACCTTTAGTGTTTCTTTATCCATACTAATTATTTCCAAGAAGTTTTTAAAGTTTTCTGATATAAAAAAGTGTGTCGCCCCCGTATCAAATAATACATGCCCTAGTACATTGTGTACTCGTAACGTACCTGTCAAGGTTTTATTTGTGCCGGGGTCTCATTCTTCTGCGGCCATGGCATTTATTTTTGCATTTCTATTGTCTCATTGTCTTCGAGTATTATTGGTTGGGGGTCCCAGAAAAATATTGCCTATGGGTTGCCTTGATAAAGTGCGCATCATTGATGGCTTCTCAACATTTGTCATGAGGCAGTCAAAGGCCCGATGTCCTGGCTGACGACAATGGTAGCATATATCTCTTTCCACTAAACATTCTTCGGTGTGGGGTTTGTGGCAGGTAAGACACAAAGGGACCACAAATGGTCTGGGTTCCTTGGGGCCCAAATGGTTCCTTTTTGGGGGTAAGGCTTATTTATTTTTCCAATTAGATTGGAACTTTCTTGTCGCCACAGGGTCAGGGACTTTCTATGGGTACTTCAGTCCGTGACTAATGGAAACAATCAAGGCTCTTTCGAAAACTCATGGAAAATAGGTAGTTTTAAACTTGTAATGATTCGTTCAATTTCTGGTCGGAGTCCCCTCTCATAACGTCCCACCTTTTTTGTCTATATTTACCATGTGGGCAACATACTTTGACAAATGGTTAAATCTCTGCTCATATTCGATTACTTAGAGGGTTCCTTGTCGTATGTTTACAAACTTCAATTCCTTTAGATCACGTAATGCTTGAGGGAAGTACCGATCTAGCACAACTCCTTTAAATCTATCCAAGGTGAGAGCATGCTTTTCTTCAAGGTCAAGTGTGGGTTCGTACGATTCCCACCATTGAGCGGTGTCTTCAGTGAATTAAAATCTGGAACATGAAACTTTTTATGGTTCATTGAGTTCCATATGTTCAAAGATGTGTTTAATTACCGCAATCCATTCTTCTGCAGCAGCTGGTCCCTCTTTCCCCTTAAATCGAGGATGTTGAAGTCATTGGAATTGCTCGACCACCTCGTTTGTTCGTGCGACGTTTTGAGGGGCGCGAATTTGAATAGGTGTGATTTATTGTTGAATGTAGTTCTGAAAAGTGGTGAAGAATTCTCGAGCTATATCTGTTGGATTTAATACTAAAAGTCTAACTTTTTGTATGAACAATGTTTTGACAAATTTTGAAATGAGAATCATGTGATCAAACGTTTTACAATTATGTTATTGCAAAAGTCCATTTACTTTATATTGTAGATAATGTGGTGTGCGGCGTCACACGGAAGATCATATTATCGGCTCCTTATAAAGTATAAATAGATGCTCACAACCAAGATAGACGGGGATTATCTATCAGGATTATTGTAGTGTTATTTGATATTAGTCTGTCTTGACTATAAAATTTTACTAGTGCACTTTGTGTGTATTGAGCAGGACCGTGGTGAGATCGTTCAGTTTATACTGACTGTATAATAGAAATAGATCTCTGTTATTATGGATTTTAGTACTCTTAAACCCTATATAATAACCTCGACACATAAGCCAGTATTTATTTCTTTGATTCATCAATTTAATTGTTAAATCAATAAGCTCGGTGAGTTGGGAGATGATGTTGTTATATGGTGTGTTGTTGAATGTAGAAGGAATCTGTGTCCTAATGGGATTAGTTGATGATGTCCCCTTGAGGAGCTCATAATGATTATCATGTAAACCATGCAGGTGGATTTATTCCGGCATGATAATAAGATTGAGTGGTACTACTCTCGGTAAAGATATTAATTAATAGAGTTGTCAGTAACTTAATTAATTAATGGACATTGAATCTTAAACACGGGGAGATTAACGAGCTCATAATAAGAAGGAGCCCATAACGTAATTTGGGATTAGGGTGGCAGTGCAATAATATTTCTTTAGTGGACTGATTTATTATTATTGGACTTAAGTATAAGTTTTGGGCTAAACTTAGATGCTTAAGCCCAATGGGAGGCCCAACCCTAATTTCTCCATCTGGTCCCTGTTGTAGCCTATAAATAGCCAATCTCAGCAGTCCGGATAATCACTTTACACGCCTAAAATCGTGAGATAGAGAGAGTGACTACAGATTGAGTTCGTCTTGGAGATCGTTGCCCACACAATTTCAAGACGCGGTTTACGAATACAATAAAAGATCGGAAGGTTCTTTGTTCTTGCTGTTTAACCTCTACATCAAACCCTAGTGAAAGGTAATACAATTCTATGATTATGCTTCCGCTGTGATAGAATTGCATGGAACCCTAACGGTTCACGTTAACCAAAAGATCCAAATGCAAACAATATCGGCTCTTGAAGTCATGTTTCGAGGTGATTGTTGTTCCAATTCCACAGAGTTTTCTGAAGAAATTCGATTCCCTTGTGTTCATGTTTGGTCCATCCCTTATAACTGAAAGAAAATATATACTATGAATAAATTCTTGAACAAAAGATCCATTTATTATTATTATTTTTATAAAAAAAAAGGCGATAAGAAAAAAAATTTAGATACTACCACGCTGCATATGTCCTTAATCATACATTTATAATAAGATTCTTAAAACATAGTTTTTTTTATAAGTTAGGCATTGGTAGGATTTATGCTCATTGAAGCAAAATTGAGTATTAATCGTTGAGACTTCCTATTTCATTAACGGGTTAGACCTACTATAAAGGTTCATAAATATGCATCAATACCAACATCTCCATCTAAAACTTTTTCTAAAAATACCCAGGGAACGGATTGCTTGGTCGGCCTCGTGCCCTAAACTTAGGACTTCCTAATCGTCCTGTCCTTTTATACCATCATTGAATCCTGGTACCGGAAGAGATCCGCCCATATGGTTCTCCATAAGAAATGACCCAGCATCGCTAGTAAACTCTTCCACCCAAATTACAGGATCAGTTTCTGTAGGTCCTCCGCTTATCCCAGCTCCTTCTAGGATCATCCTAGCTTTTTCTCTAGCATTTCTAGCTCTTGTCCTGTGTTTAGTACCTTGTCCTGCTGTAGTGTCAGCCAGATGGCGGAGCTGTTGGGCTTGTCAATCCAGTTCCACAGCATGTGCCTCATGATTGACAGCCTCTAACTCCTATGTCTGTGCCTTGACTTGGTTGTCTATGGTATCTCTTACGACTCTTACAACTTTATTGACATATTTTGGATAATTGATCCATGATCCCCAGATCGAGTCGGGTGGTAGCCATCCTATCAAGTAACGGCTGGGTGATCATCCTCCAACATGGAAGTGTGTTTTCTCTAAAACGTTCTGCGGCCTCCCACCAACAACCCTAGTATCCTCGTTCTACTCAGATATCTCTAAGTTCTGCCAATTTGAGGGAAGTCTAAGATGTCTTCATCCGGGGCTTGTCGGCATTCCCTATAGTTTACCCAGGCCTAAACAAATGGTTGGTCAAAGTTTGGTGCTATTGGGTCCATCCTATAACTCATAAAAATGTAATTTTAGTTAAAAAAAGATAATCTCAACCATTCCTCATAAATTATTTATACTTCTTTGAAATAAAATAGCGTGTGGGGAAGAAAATTATATATTGTATAGCTAACGAGGAATATAGATAAAAAATACCTGTTAGGTCACAGTTAGCTATGAGGAACATGTGTCCCTTCCTCTCCCTTTTTCAAATTGTACTCACTTATGCGTATAATTAAATCTCTCTCTCTCTCTATCTCTTTTACTTCGTTCTGATACCAATTTGTAACACCCTAAACTCTATAAACCAATTTTGTCGCTCTCGGGACCTGGTATAGTGAATTCAAGATGTTACCTAGACAGATTTTTCTTGTCCAAATTTTTTTCGAAGACCTTCGAAGAGAGCTCCCAATTTTCAGATTAATCTTTTATGATATATATATATATATATATATATATATATATATATTTATTTATTTATCAAAGTTGATGACACACCTGAGAGGAAATATTCATAATTAATTACAAAAATCTCATTTCTTTTATTTTTTTTTACTTTTACTGTAGTCTTATTATATGATCCAAGCTATCGTACTTTTGCCCGTGGGAGGTTAGACTCATTGTCCCATCACAGCTTTCGCTATGAATTTATCTTGAAAAGTTTATAATAAGGGTGTGAGATTCATAACCTCAGTGGATGACTAGTAAGCTGATATATATTGGATAATAATTTTTTAATAAAATCATATCTTCTTTATTTCTTTAACCTGGAGGTTCTGTTCTTTATGACTCATCAATCATCTGCTATTTGCGATATATCGGTAAGCCCCACTAAGGGTTCGTGACTTTGAATGTCATTCTAAATCTTTATCTGTTGCTCGAGAGCCCAGAAATACAATGGCACGTGTATGTCTCGTAATGGTGTAACGTTAGTCATTTGTAAAGGATACCTTCTAAGTGAATTTAGTCACTAAGGTTAGTATATTCCATGGCATGTAATAAATTTGTATTAAATGTTTATCCAATAATGTAATATTTATTTTACTTACTGATAGCGTCACCATCTTGACTCTTAAATAGTTTAGGAATAAAGAAGAGAAAGTGATTTGGAGCCTTCGACATTTAACTGCACAGCACCTTCAAGGATAATATAAAAACCCGATCATAAGAACAAAAACGTTATTAAATACTATGCTTTCTTACCTAATGGTAGAATATAATGATGGAAAAGAAAAATTTTGAAGTTCATGAATATGTTTACTTTATACACGTATATAAACCCTCTCCATCCTTATTTTTATATATATCTTAACAAACATTTGCAAATATATATATATATATATATATAATATATAATATACGTACATACATATATGTGTGTAGGAATTTATCATTATACTATTTAAAAGCTTCCTCATGTAACTTATTAGTACTAAATTTTTTTTTGAGAAAGATACGTGGTAAACATTACCTTCTTCCCTCCCCCCCTTTTTTTTTGATAAGCCGTGTGAGAGAAAAAAACTATATCTTTAGAAAAGACGTTGGAGCAAGTTTAAGATAATAGAAAAGAACGGTCTTTCATGTTGGGAAAAGTTTACACGAAGTGATAGAGAAAAGTTGAAAATGAGTAAAAGGGAAAAAGTGGGTTGGGGAAACAATAAGCGAAGGTAGGTCGCTCTATGAGGTGTATCGGGGTTTATATGGGAAAAAAAAGGAGAGAATATAATTTCACCGTGGTAACTTACAGATTGTGCCTAAAAAAGAAAAAAAAGAATCATGGAATTTACTACGTCTATCGTCAGCATAAATGGCGTAACGAATACTGACTAATAATTTTGGTAACTTACAGATTGTGCATGGAAAAGAAAAGGAACGAATCATGAAATTTACTATGGCTATTGTCAGCGTAAATGATGTAACGAAAATTGACTAAAAATTTTTGTGTATTGGCACATGGTTTTCCACACGTGATTTATTAATATATATATATATATATATATATATATATATATATATATATATATATATATATATATATTGATATTTTTATATACTAATATAAATACATGGATATTGATATATACATGAACATATTTATAGATATATGTATATATTTACACAACTTTATATATGTGTATATTTACACAACTTTATATATATATATATATATATTATTGTTTCTTATTATTAATACAAATATACGTAGTTCAGGTACTGCTGTGCAGTTTGATGAGCGTTTTCTCAACACAGAATTAATCCCCAAGTATGAAAGATGTTATTACAGCATAGATAAGCGACCAAGTGATTATCGAACCCACGGGACGTATTATTATTAATCTAATTATAATATAACTTATTAAGACTAGGTTGGCAAATTGTTGGTAGAATAATTAATTAACTAATAAACAAGTAGTTTAAACAACAAATAAAGTAAACAAGCAGTAGAGATTAAACGAAGGTGAATAAGTGAGAAATTAGGTAGTACTTCGGGCCATCCAGTTTTACTCATTAACTTCTCTTCTGTGTATCAATTCTGACTCTGCCTTATGGAGTATGGACGCATCACTAATCCATGAGAATGGGGTATTGGTCATAGTCCTTGTTTCCACACTAATTTTCTTACTCTCTCTCTCTTTATTTCTATTTTGTTGCCTCGAGAAGAGAAATGGGTAAGTTTGGGGGATTATTGGGAGTGGAAATTAGCGTGTTTGAGTGTCCAATTTAATACCTTCTTGATTGAAATTGTTGTCATATATTAGCACAAGTGTCTTATATTCAATATATTTGAGAAAAAGGTGCACTTTGTGCAAGAATACTGAAAAATGCACGTCCAACTTGTGTATTTTTTTGTGTTTGTGTGGTGCTCTGAATTGGAAATGTGATATATGGTTGGAAATCACAGAAGAGAGGCTCATTTGACATAAAGAATACCTCAATCGGATACCGAACGAGAAAGTTATGATCAAAGTGGTGACTTCGCGCGAGCTGTGCTGAACATAACAACTATTTCACTTTCCATGGCTTGTTACACATTCAAATCTTGGAGTTTCTATGAGTTCTTTATATAGAGAGAAAGCCAAGGAAGAGAGGATCGCTTGACCGCAAGAATTACTCAAATCGGAGATCAGATGTGGAAGTTATGTGCGAAACGGTGAGACTACGCAAGTTTGCTCGACCATTGCTCGACCAGAATCATCTTGGTCGAGCGGAGGAAGTTTGGTCAAGTAAAATGTGCAAAACTTACAGAGAGCTTGCTCGACCATTGCTCGACTTGGAGGCCTTGCTCGACTTCTGAAGGCTTGGTCAAACGGAATGTCGCTGATGCTATTTTTGGTAATTTCGGGTTTCTTTTACTGAATTTGGCGTATGACTCAAGTAAAAGCCCATCCAAGGTCAATGAGGAGCACTTTACAAGTATAAAAAGGGATGTAGAGCACATCATATAGAAGAGATTAATCAGATTGGATTGGAGAGAACCACAACACAATACTACACCCCACAAGGGGGATCACCCCCCATCCATCATCCACATCCTTTCCTCCATCCATCCATCCATCACTTTGAAGCTTCGTCTGTGGAATCAAGAGGAGAACTAAGAGGAGGATTCAAGACAGAGAAGGACGCGACGACTCCCAAATCTAGGGTTTATTTTGTTTTCTAATTTATCTTGTAATTTTCCAATCATTCGGGTAAGATCTATCCAACACCCATGATTGTTCTTCGTAACATCATGGGCTAGAACCTTCTTAGTAGAACTAGGGTTGTGAAGGTTTTTACGAATTACTTTCGTGTGTAAACTCCGTACAACACTACTTGTGGATTTATTTTATATATGATTGTGCTTTCTTAATCCATATTCACGGTTGTTTTGTGAATCTTCAATTGGTATATAGAGTCTGAATATATATCTTGGTTGTAGATTGAGTGTGTTCACCGCTGAACAGGATTCCATGTTATGATTCTAAGTGAGGAGACTCTGAAGTTTCATTAGAACTATCATATATGAATACTTATTAATTGAATTGAATTCAGGTTATTAAGTAGAATAAAAAGGATAATTTTATAGTACTTATAAAGGGAGATCATATCGGGTTAGAGTACTAATTGGCCAGGGAAATAATTGATACTTATAGTACCTAGAAAGGGGTGGTGGTGGAATTATATCTCTTACTCCGAGGTTATTCACACGTATTACACGCATGTTTACTTGTGTCTATAGAGTAGATATGCATGGTTTAGTGATGCGTCCGTATTCCACAGGGCAGAGTCAGGCATCAACACACGGAAGAGAAATTAATGAGTGAAACAGGATTATCTTAGAGCTACCTATTCTCCTACTTGATCCACTTTCGTATTCTTGGAGTGATCTTTTATTTTATTTGCTATTTAATTTGATTGTTAGTAGATTAATAATTAAACCTTCAATCTTATTGCTACTTGTCTTAATTAATTTAGTAAATAATTAAATTGATAATATGCCGTCCTTTGGGTTTGATATTCACTTGGTCGCTAGCTTAAGCTGCAATTGATATCCTTAATACTTGGGGATTAATTTTGCGTGCAAAGAAAATGCGCATCAAGTTCTTAGGGCCGCTGCCGGGGATGACTGTTATTATTAGTTTATTATTTCTAGTTGATTAAGTCTTTTATTTATAATTATTATTTCTATCTAACCTTAAATTTTTCAGAGGTACTTGTGCACTAGGAAAAGGAGAGGAAGGAAAGAAAGAAATAACACACTGATCTAAATATGGCCCGGAGCAAGGCAGAATCCGGATGATATTGCCATACGTGAAATTTTCATGAACTATGGGATTGGTAACATGGGGTTGATAGGAGTAAGGGGGGAAGATGATGATTTTGAGATACATCCCGCTCTTATTAACATGATAGAGAAGAATCCCTTTTCTGGAGGTTGTTTTGAAGATCCATATCAGCATCTCCGAAGATTTCTTGGTTATGCAAACACTCAAAAGGGAGTTGGAGCTAATGATAATGCTAGACGGATTGCCCTATTCAAGTTTTCATTAATTGATAAGGTAAAAGCTTAGTTGAGACTCTTGATGCCACATATTGCACTACATGGGACCAACTGCAGCAAAAGTTCTTAGAGAGATACATGCCACCCTCAAGGATCTTAAGAATGAGGCAAGACATCACCCAATTTGTTATGAATGAGGGTGAGAAATTTCATGAGGCGTGGGACAGGTTTAAAGACATGCTCAGGAGGTGCCCACAACATGGGATGTCTAAGGCTGAATACATAAGTATCTTCTACTATGGATTGGATTGTGAGTTGCGTGTTTTTATTGATGCATCATCAGGTGGAGCGCTGTTATCTAAAACAACAATAAAAGCATAAAAGTTGTTCGAAGACATCTCTATGAATTCACGTGACTGGCCTACGGAAAGAGTAAGAAGATCTTATGTATTTGGTAAGGTGGCGCAGATTGAACATCAAGTGGTGAGGCCGAATAGGGATGATGAGATCGTCTCTAGTCTAGCTAACATCAACAAGCTACTAGAATCCTAACAAAGGCAGATTACAAAATTGACACAAAGGGGGCCTAATATGAAGCAGCACGAAGTGAAGAGTGTTGAAAATACCTTCAATCGATACATGGCTGAGAATGATGCAAGGGTTGACCATATCGAAGCTAGAATGAATATTGATCATGCAGATTTATCTAAGCAGTTGAAGGACCTTACTTCGATTATGGGGCATATGACCGCGAATGTGAATCAATTGACACAAAATTTGAAGGATAATGCCATCACATTGAGGTTCGGGACGCAGTACGAAGGTCCGATGATGCCGGCGAGTGAAAATAAAGAGAGCAGAGGAGTTGTTTGACCAGACTTGAGTTGCTCGACAGACCAGCTGGTCGAGCAGAGGTCGAACAATCTCCGAAAAATCAAAATTAAGATTCTATGTTTTCTAACAATCCATTCAACTTACACTCTCTCGTTCGACCAGACCATCCTGGTCGAACGGAGGTCGAACAACGGCAGGGGTACGAAAGCTCGCGATCAGGCAAGTTGCTCGACCAAACCATATCTATTCGACCAGTCCCTTTTGGTCGAGCAGAGGTCGAGCAGCTTCATTCAGTGCTGATGGGCGTTTTCTCAACACACAAAATTAATCCTCAAGTATAAGGATATCAATTGTAGTTTTGATAGGTGACCAAGTGTTTATCGTACCCAAGAGACGGATAATTATCAATTTAATTATATTCTAATTAACTAAGATTATGTTGGTAAACTGGATTTGGTTTAATTGTGAAACTAAATAACATATAATTGAAATAGCAGAATAAATAAGCAAGCAATAGAGAAATTTCGGTTGTGATCAAGTAAGTAATAGAGTAGTTCTTCAGGTAATCCAGTTTTACTTGTTAATTTCCTTTCCATGTGTTGATGTCCGACTCTGCCTTGTGTTTTATGGACGCATCACTAAACCATGTAAGCGTACTCTATAGACACAAGTAAGCAAGTGTATGACACGTGTGAATATCCTCGGAGCAAGACGTATACTTCACCCCCTTTCTAGGTACTATCATAATCAATTATTTCCTGTGCACTTAGTACTCTAACCCGATTTGATCTCCCTTTTTAGGTACTATAAAGTTATACTCTTTATCCTACTTATTAATCCGAATATGATTCAATTAACAAGTATCTATATAAGATAGTTCTAATAAGACTTCAGAATCCCTTCACTTAGAATTATAACATGCAATCCTGCTCAGCGGTGAACGCACTCAATCAATAACCAAGAGATGTATTCAGACTCTACATAACAATTAAAGATGCACAAAACGAACGTGAGTATAAATTAAAAAGGCACCATCTTATACAGAATAAACCACAAGTAGTGTTGTACGGAGTTTACACATAGAAATTCAATTAACTAATAAAACTTTCATAACCCTAAAACTACAAGAGCGGTTCTAGCCCATGATTGATCTAGGAACAATCATGGCTAGTTGGTTGATCTTACTTGACTCGTCAGATGAACCTCTACTCACGACTCCTTCGGATGATGGTAGGGTTTGGTGATGGATGGATGATGAATGCTCTCTTTTCTTCTGCGAAAGCTCTTCTTTTATACTTGTAAACTCTCCTTACGGGCCTTGGATGGGCTTTTTGAGTGAACACATGCACTGAAGGTGTAAAAATACAAATTTGGTAAGTTTCCAGACATCAATTCGACCAAACAAGTTGTCGAACTCTTCCATGCAGGTCGACTCCTAGGTCGAATCCTTCTGTAACTTGGCCTCTGATTCCAGATTCGGCCAGAGTATTGGTCGAATTGAATACTTCCTGGTCGAACAGGTACTGCTTCTTTTTAGGCTTCGAGTTCGACCACGATTCGACCAAGTGGTTTGGTCAAACTCTCTTGTCGTGGTCGAACTGCACTTTTCCGAGCTTAGTTCGACCAGAGGTGCTGGTCGAACTCCCTTCTTCTTGGTCGAATCTGACCCCTGCGTGGTCGAATCGCACCCCTGTTTATTTCTTTTTCTGGATTCGATCACTTCCAACTCGTTTTCCATCGAAATCAACTCAAATAGCCTTGTAAACTCCCGATTCGTGACTTTCCACCATGTATAGCAATTCACATCAAATTACAACCATTTGTCATACCGTAAGTACACGAATCATGGCTCGAAACTAGTGAATTTACACACTCATCAAACCCCCAAACTTAAATGTTACTCGTCCCAAGGCAACGAAATCAAAACCAAGCAGTAGTGTAAAATTCCCCAACTACCAACACAATTCATACTCACACATGCAATTCGTCAATTGAACACAAGTATTACAAGCATCATATGCATCATTCATGCAAAACATCACTCAAATAAAATACCTTTTGGAGTACAAAATCATCTAGCTCACAAGATAACTATTTACTCTCACTCTCAAGTATAAAAGATGTACACTCTAACCGGTTAGTATTTACGCTCATATTCAATCCATACTTCCGCGTAACCATAAGCTTGGCAAGGGTCTCAAAACTCAACTTATAATCAATCCCTTACTAGGATCACAAAGGACTTATTTTTGAGTTGTAATGTTGGCTCTTTGGTAAAGGTAGGAGAATTTAGGTAAAGTGACTAATTCCCTAGTAGAGAATTACCTTGGAATTTTGCTTTTCGTCATATAGCTTCATCTGTTTCTCCATCTTCTTCTCATAAGCTTCATAGTTTGATTCTCCTTCTTTTCCTTAGCATCAACATCATCTTCTCTTCAATGAGCAATGGTACCAATTTCGGGCACTACCCTTCTAAGCAGTTGGGGTACCAGTTTCAGGCACTACTCCTAAACAAGATTTAACCATATTTCTCATTTTCATACTTCTTAACCAAGCTTCCACCTTTTCATTCTTTCAAGCTCTTACACACCTCAACTCTCTACTAATGAATAGGATATTCAACAAGGCTCAAGTAAAGGTTAATAAGGCTTTGTACCACTGCTTACCAAAGAAACAACTTTTTAAGGCTCAAAAGGGCTTACAATGATACATATATTAACAGGTAAGGTAAAATTTTGGCTAAGTGACTTGATTACACAATAATGGCCTAAGATCATGTCCTAACAATTCCTCAATCATAAGTTTCACACAAGACGCCAAGCCAAGTTCTAGAATACGGTCTTACGAATGATTCCCTCAAGAATAAATCATCATGAACTAGCATGACTTAAATGGCTCAAATCCTCACATGGGTAAATAGATTCCTAAGTACTCTTCAAAGTAAATAACCAAGATCAATTTCACAATAAATCCACATACTTATCAAGCATACATGCTTCTAATCAATAAAATTAACACATGAAAAATACGAATGCATCATACTAAACCAAGAACCCTCGTAGCAATACAATCCATACATGTATAGTCACCTCTCAATCTAACATCCAGTCAATTCAATTGACGTACATGCCACTCACACCACAAATACTCATCCTGTAAAGGTAAAAAAAGAAGGGAGATGAGATGAATAGACAAAGACAAAAACCTGGTGCATCCTACTCCTCAGGAGCATCATCATCATCGCTCGCACCCTTTTCGTCATCACCATTCATCTCCATGCGCAATCGATCCACATATCTATGAATAGCAGTGAGATTCCTATCCATTATGCGCTCATGAGCAAACAACCTCTCCAATCTCTGATCCATCTCCACATAGTTATTCTGTAGCGTGTTGTACTTCCTATCCAGTACTGCGAAGTTTGCATTTGCCAATTCCAACTGCCTATTCGTCTCTTGCTGGTTCGCATTCAGTGTAGCGAACTTCTCATAAATCAACCTAAACTGCTCCTGCAAATAAGCATACGGACCAGCCCACTGCTGCTGTGGCACTGCTGGAATGGGTCGTGGTGGCCTCTCATGCGGTTGTGGATCTCAAATCTCCGAAACTACCTGATCCTCTCTAAGCTCCTACTGCTGCTACTGCTGTGGATGTGGCTGAAAACGCCCCTCGTCTACAATCCTCTGCAGCTCCTCCTTCATCCCTCAGCATACATCTGAGCTACATTCCTCCAATCATCCTTTGTCAAGCAAGGGATGGAGATAGCAGTGTGCCCGAGTGTGTTCAAAACATTTTCCCTTCATTCCAAATAGTAGTCAATACACCCAAATCATAAGGGAACATGAAAGTAAAGGGCTTCGATCCCCTCGTGAAGAACCAATCTCCATCCCTCAGATAGGCGAATCCTCCCTTCACACATATGCTCATCACCAAATCGGGATCCTCCAGGATAGGTGAAATGCCAGTGAAGTCCATATGATAGTACTAAGCCACCGAAGTCAGCAACCCTCATATGTTCACTCTCTGAAATGGAGAACACCTGAATCTGTTTAGCTAATAAATGAGGTATGATCCCATATTGAACCTCACTCCATTGAGCATACACCAGAGTACATATAACTCTCCCCTCGACACACAGCTTCCCTCAGACCGAGCAAACAGTGTGTTGCTCAACACTCGATCTATGTATCAGAGCACTGGATTCTGAATCAACAAAGCACGAGCACTGCTGGTCTTGTAATACTCATCCTCACCTGAAATTTCTCTCCAGAATCTGTTAGCATTGAAGTACCCATTCTCAGCCCTCAAAATCCCCCTAGGAGTCTGAAACAAGATATTCAAATCCTCTGCTCACTTCCAAACTGAAACAAACACTCATACGGAAGGTTGCTCGAGCCCTTCTTCACAGTAATCGAACATAATACTTCAGCAGTCACATGGAAATAAGTAGGCCTTTTCAACTCCATGAAGTGACGAATTCCAACTTGATCAAACATCCACAGGATATCATCTCGAATGCTCATGGTAATCATCGCTCCATCATCTTGATACCTCATTCGAACAATCTTATCTGACACTTTTACCCATTTCTCCTTGATTTCATCCCATTCATTCATCTAAATCTTGCAATTCAAAGGCAACCGCTCTTGAAGCCTTAGTTTCTTTGTCACTGCATCTTCCCGAGACGGTCTATCTTGCCTTTTCTTAGAATGAACCTCGGCTTCCTTTCCTTTTCCTGAAAGCAATACTTCTATACAACAACCAAGGAAGGAAAACCAAACTAATGTATTTAACTCTACTCAAGACTTCAAGTTTTTCAATGCATAGTCTAACCAAACAAGCATGTTCCATCCTAATGATCAAACAATTCAATCCACATGCTTATTCATCCACATTCCAATCAACACGTAGGTAATAAGATCACCAAACAATTAAACTAACCACAAGCTAAAACACTTTTCTAGCAATTCAACATGCTTCATCCCAAACTACTCACATTCCTCATAACTTCACATAATCAACATGGTTTAATTCAATTCAATCAATCAAAATCAAACCCAACAATAATTCATACGATATTTTGCACACAACTTCAATCAACACTATGAATCCATAGAAAACTTAGTTTAATCAACATACCCGATCATAATCAATGATTAGAACTTCAATCCTAGGGTAATAAGGTTGAGAAAACATACCTTTTGAACCGGCCATTGTTTAGAATAAACAAATGTGAAAATTCTCCAAAAATTGCAATGAACCCTAGTTTTTCAACTGGATTGCTCCAAAACCTCGATGAATCGAGTGGAATGTGTGTGGATTGTGGTTTAATCAGGGCGAAATTGCTTGTAATCGAAGATTGGAGGAGAGGATTTCCGATTCGGGATGAATTCGGGTGGAGGTGGTGTGTGACCAACCCAAGTGGTTGAACTAAATTGTCGTGGTCGAATCCTTGGTCGAACTCCCTACTGGACAATCCATCATCGCGATTCGATCACTATTCGACCAAGTGCTTTGGTCAGACTCTTCGGTCGTGGTCAAACTCGACTGTTCAAAACTTTCAGGTTCGCAATTCGACCTCGCTTCGACCAACCATTTGGTCGAGCTAATCACATTTTGGTCGAACCCTTCTGAATAATTTTCTGATTGCGAGTTCGACTTGCCCCTTTGGTCGAACCCTTGGTCGAACTCACCACTGCTTGGTCGAATCGACCTGTAACAAACTCTCTGATCCTCAGTTCGACCAGGGCTCTCGCGTTCGACCTATATGTCTGGTCGAACTCACCTCCTGATACTCCAAACTCGAATTTCTTCACACTTTAAACTCAAAAACGAACATTAGGTACCAAAATAGACCAAAACTAGCTCGAGAATCAATCTTTAACTTGACATCCATGAGTAACTCCGCATATGAAACTAAAAAATAACACCAAACACCACAAAACATTAGGCAAATTGCAAAAAATTGACACACCGCAACCGGTAAAAGATTTAATATGCCGCAAAAAATCAACTCCCCTAACAAACATTACAAAAAAAGATTATACTCTCAGTGCTTCAATGAGGTAAATACATCACACCCCCAAACTTAGTAAAAACTATAGTGAAACTAAGTTTGCAAAGAGATGTAATTGCCGATAACTAAGCACATTAAATATAAAAATTTCTTACTCACACAAAAGAAATAAACCAATAAAACGGGAGGGAAAGCCCCCAACAGACGCTCATGTTTAACGTCGGAGAGTCACGACGGTAGCAATCTAGTGCAAGTTATCCTCAAAGACGACGGAAGCATCATCCAGCGACTTGTAATGCTTCAATCGATGCCCATTCGCTGCGATAATGTCCCCATCTTTACCCATAAGCTCAAAACTCCCTCCTCCGTAGGCTCTATGGATAATGAACGGCCCCGTCCACTTTGATTTCAATTTTTCTGCGAAAAGCTTCAAACGAGAGTTAAAAAGTAATACCTCATCAACTTGCTTGAACTCCTTGTATGAGATCTTTGAATCATGCCATTTCTTTATTCTCTCCTTGTAGATCTCCGAGTTCTTGTAAGCTCGATTTCTGAACTCATCCAATTGATTAATATGAGTCATCCTCAACTCCTTTTGATCCTTTAAAGACAAGTTCAAACTCCTCAATGCCCAAAAAGCTTTGTTCTGAATCTCTACGGGTAAGTGGTACGGTTTCCCATAGACGATTTGATACGGTGACATATCCAACACCGTCTTATAAGCAGCCCGAAACCCCTACAACACATCATCAAGCTTCATAGCCCAATCCTTCCTATTGGTTCCAACTACCTTTTCCAAAATTTGCTTTACTTGTCGATTAGAGACTTCAGCTTGCCCATTCGCATGAGGGTGATAGGGTGTAGTAACCCTATGTTTGACTTCATAATCCTTAAGCACCTTTTCAAGAAGTTTGTTGACGAAGTGAGACCCTCCATCACTCACTAATGCTCTAAGAACTCTATAACGGGCAAAGATATGTTTCTTCAAGAAAGATAAAATAGACCTTGAATCGTTCACACGGGTGGGAATGACTTCCACCCACTTAGAAACATAATCCACTGCTAAAAGGATGTAAAGAAATCCATTAGATAGAGGAAAAGGCCCCATAAAATCGATCCGCCATACATCGATGATCTCTCAACAATGCTTGGCCGAAGTGGCATCTCATCTCTCATACTTATGTTCCCCATCCTTTGATATCTATCACATGTCGTCACATAGGTTTTACAATCATTAAATAGAGTATGCCAATAAAGAGCAGATTGAAGTACCTTTGCTGCCGTCTTTTGAGCCCCGAAGTGCCCCCCATTAGGTTGTGCATGGCAAAAATCAAGAACACTCTTCATCTCCATCTCAGGAACACACCTACGGACTATGGAATCCGTACATATCATGTAGACAAACGAATCATACCACATAAATGTCTCAACATCCCTCTTGAATTTTGTAAGTTGATATCGGTTGAGATCTCTAGGAATTTCACCTACGGCAATGTAATTCACATAATCCGCAAACCATGGATCCATCCCGTAGGCAGCCACAACACATGCTTTTTCTGCTCCTTCAACAAGCACTGCCATTATCTTCTAATCAGGGAACATCTCTTCAATGTAATCGAAAGAATCTTCACAATGCTCCCTTGTCTCCAACCTTGATAGGTGATCCGCCAAAACATTCTCTGTACCCTTTTTATCTCGGATCTCCATATCAAATTCCTGTAGAAGAAGAATCCATCTAATGATCCTTGGCTTCGTTTCCTTCTTCTCCATCAAATACCGAATCGCAGAATGATCTGTGTACACTATAGTCTTCATGCCAACCAAATACTGTCGAAACTTGCTGAACGCATACGCCACAGCTAGAAACTCCTTTTCAGTCACCCTGTAGTTCTTTTATGCAACATCAAAAGTTTTACTCGCATAGTAAATGGCGCAGAACTTCTTATCCCTCAACTGCCCAAGTACCACTCCAAGTGCTAAATCACTCGCATCACACGTAAGTACAAACAGCTGAGTCCAATCCGGTGTGATCAAGATAGGTGCAGTAATAAGTGCTTCTTTCAAAACCTAAAAAGCTGTTAGACACTCTTCATCAAAAACAAAAGGAACATCCTTTTTAAGTAAATGAGATAAGGGCTTGGAGTATTTCGAGAAGTCTTTTATGAATCTTCTATAAAAATCGGCGTGTCCAAGGAAAGATCGCACTCCCCTTTCATTAGTAGGTGTAGGAAGCTTCTCAATTACCACCACCTTTGCTCTATCCACCTGCAATCCCTTGGCCAAAATATGATGGTCAAGAACAACCCCATCTCTTTAAAACAGTAGCAAGGTTAGATAAACAAATATCAAAGGAGGAACCAAATACAAAAAAAATCATCCATAAACACCTCCATGATCTTTTTTATCAACCCATCAAATATGACCATCATGCAACGCTGAAATGTAGCAGGTGCATTACATAATCCAAAAGACATCTTTCTAAAGGCAAAAGTTCCATAAGGGCAAGTAAAAGTAGTCTTTTCTTGGTCCTCGGGTGCAATCATGATTTGATTATAACCCGAGTACCCATCCAAAAAACAATAATACTCATACCCTGCAAGACGATCAAGCATTTGATCCATGAAAGGAAGGGGAAAATGGTATTTGCATGTATTTTCATTAAGTTTCTTATAATCCTAATGGCTAAAGTCTCACCATCTTCGGATTTCACTATAGTCATGCCCCCTTTCTTAGCTACAACATGCAATGAACTCACATGGGGACTATCACTAATAGGATAAATAATTCCTGCATCAAGCCACGTTAAGATTTGCTTCCTAATCACTTATTGAATAACGGGATTCACCCTCCGCTGATTCTGAATGCTACTCTTGGCCTCATCTAACAATCTTATTTTATGCATGAAATATGAAGGACTAATACCCTTTAAATCATCAGGAGACCAACCAATCACAGACGTATACTTCTCAAGAACATCTAACAATTCCTCAAGTTGATCATCATTAAGGGAAGAAGACACAATTACCGGATATTTTTCATTGTCACCTAGGTAGGCATACTTCAAGTGTTCCGGTAGCGGTTTCAACTCCTCATTCTTCTCTTCTTGAGGTGCACTCTCTCTATCCAATGGCAAGTGCTTCCTAGTCCACTTGACCTCTTTAGTTTTGATCCTTGTCGACTCATACCTGTCATCACCCAAAGCAAGCAAGTTTTCAAGAAATTCAATACATACCTCATTGGAGAGTTCATCTAACTCAGTTGTGGGAAAAATAAGAGACTCCGCCAAACACGTCTCAAAAGGATCCTTCGACAGAATCAGAGACATGTCTTCATTAACGATCTCCTCCACCACATCAATACTGTTACACTGTGTCTACATTGACATCTTCATTGTTTTGTCAAGGTTAAATAGAACCCCTTCTTTATCCATCCTTAGCCGCAACTCACCCTTCTGCACATCTATCATGGCTCCCGCAGTAGCAAGGAAAGGTCTCCCTAAGATAAGAGGGACATTATCCTTATCATCTTCCATCTCCAGCATAAGAAAATCCACAGTAAAGACTAGCTTCTCTACTCTGACAAGAACATCTTCAATAACACCCTTTGGAAAAGTCATAGACCTATCTACTAATTGTAGAGAAACTGTTGTGGGAGTTAATTCCCCCAAACTAAGCCTTTGAAAAGTAGACAACGACATCAAGTTGATGCTTGCCCCAAGATCACACAATGCTATACGTGTCGGCCCCTTTCCAATCTCACATAAGATAGTGAAGCTTCCCAGATCCTTCAATTTAGCTGGCAGCATCCTTTGAATGATCGAGCTGCAGTTCTCAGACAAATTCACCATCTCAATTCCGTTCAAGCTTCTCTTCTTTAAAAGAATATCCTTCAGATTGCGGGCATAATATGGTATCTCCAATATTGTTTCAGAGAAAGGGATGTTCAAGCTTATTTTTTTATGATTTCAGAAAACTTCTTGAACTTCTCTTCCAATCCCTTCTTAACTAGCTTGAGAGAGAAGGGCGGAGGTATCTTAGTTTTGGGAATCCCCTATTCATCACGTTCAGCCTTCTCCGCTTTATCCTTTTTGGATCTCAATCTCTTAGCTCTTTCCCACTTCTTTTCTGCTATAATCTCAGTATTCTGCTCTCTGGAAGACACTGGAGTAGGTTCAACATCATGCGGAACATTCAATGCGGAAAATGGCGCAGAGCAGGAGAGTTCGACCTGAGTAGGTGGTCGAACTCGATGAGTAATGGTCGAACTAAACACCTGAAAGTTTATTCTCCCTCGTATAGTCGGATTTGACCACGGTTCGACCAACTGGTTTGGTTGAATCCAAGCGATCGTGGATGAATCGGGCATCAGACAAAATAGAGTGCTCTGGACAGTGGAGTTCGACCTCAGTTCGATCAAAGGTTTTGGTCAAACTCACCTGATTTTGGTCGAACTGGCCTTTTGACTCCTCCGGATGTCGCCCAGTTGCCGAGTTTGACCTCTCCTATTTAGTTCGACCTACATGTCTAGTCGAATTGGGGTCGAATCGGGCTCCTGACGCTTCAGACTTCAATTCCGGCTTCATCGATCCCTCATACTGCGTTCCAGACCTCAATTAATGACGTGACAAGACTTTGAATTCTCAATACTTTGAGGCGGAAGCTTCCCTTTCTCGATAGTTTGAGTCAATTTGTTTATATTTCCAGCCTTCTCCCCATTAACAATGTAAGGTCTTTCACTTGTGTAGACAAATCCTTATGATGGTCATCAATCCTCTTCTCTAACTTGGCCTCAAGACGGTCTACTCTTGCATCATTCCTTGCCATGTACCTGTTCACAGTATCCTCAAAGCCAGGCTTCTCTTCTTCCACCTAAGCTCCCGGATCAACACCGATAGGAGGCTGCACCACATTATTCGGATTGCTCCATGAAAACTCCGACCTCCTTGGTTGTTGATAACCACACTGGGGACCATGATTGTTGTAGTTCCCTTGATAGTTCTGGTTTCCTTGATTTGGGTACCTAGTTCCTTGAATACTTTGACCCATGGCGTAATTTGCCTCCTTGATCTCCTCTTGGCTAGCTCCTTCATAGCTACCATCCTGCTGTATCATTGGTACTCTTTGAGATAAATCCGTGATATGCTTTTGCTGAGACTCTAGTAGCTTGCTAATGTTAGTCAAGCTAGAGACGATCTCATCACCTTTTCCTGATTTCACCATAGTATGCTCAACCTGTGCTACTTTACCAAGGACATAAGTTCCTCTCACTCTATCAGTCGGCCAATCTCTCAAATTCATCGAAATATCTTCAAAAAGCTTCTCGACCTCATTGGGTGACTTAGTAAGCATGCTCCATCAGAAGAAGCATCAAGTAAAATTCGAGAATCGCAATCCAATCCATTGTAGAAAATACTGATATATTGAGCTTTAGATAGCCCATGCTGAGGACACTTCCGAAGCATGTCATTGAATCTGTCCCAAGCTTCATGAAACTTCTCATTACCATGGATAGAAAATTGATTGATTTCTCGCTTCATCTTGAACACCTTTGAAGGTGGCATGTGTCGCTCCAAGAATTTCACTTTCAACTTCTCCCATGTATCACATTCAGCAGCATCAAGATTATCGTACTAATCTCTCGCCTTTTCATTCAGCGAGAACTTAAACAATATGATCTTCCTCGCATCCTCATGAGTTCCTGCATCTTTTTGTGTACTTGTATCCCCAAGGAACTTATTTAGATGTTGCTGAGGATCTTCAAATGTTCCCCTAGAGAAGAGACTCCTTTCAATCATGCTGATAAGATCAGAGTGTAAATCAAAATCAGCTCCAGTTCCTCTTGCTCCTAACAGTCCAGCATTGACAGATCCGTTATTTTTAAAGACTTCCCGGATGGCAAGTGTATCAAGATCAGCTGCCATGTTGATTGCTTCTACTTCCAAATTTACTTTGGTTGCAACTTCAATCATTTGCATATTCAGCACGTCAACTTCAACTCCTAAATTAAGAGCTTCAGTTGGGTCTACTTTCTTGTTCTTATTCTTCTTCTTCTTCTTCTTCTTCCTCGACGATGCTCCGATCTCTGGATTATACGGCGCTAATTCACCTGTTTTGATCTAGTGAGCATACACCTAAGAAAAATAAGAGTTAGAAATTAAAGACAAGAATAAGATAATCTCAATTAAAGTAGAAATAATCAAATAATAATTAATTCCGTCCCCGGCCAACAGGGCCAAGAACTTGATGGGCTTTTTCTCAACACACAAAATTAATCCTCAAGTATAAGGATATCAATTGTAGTTTCGATAGGTGACCAAGTGTTTATCGTACCCAAGAGACGAATAATTATCAATTTAATTATATTCTAATTAACTAAGATTATGTTGGTAAACTGGATTTGGTTTAATTGTGAAACTAAATAACATATAATCGAAATAGCAGAATAAATAAGCAAGCAATCATGGTCGAACTGCACTTTTTTGAGCTCAGTTCGACCAGAGGTGCTGGTTGAACTCCCTTCTTCTTGGTCGAATCCGACCCCTGCGTGGTCGAATTGCACCCCTGTTTCTTCCTCTTTCCGGATCCGATCACTTTCAACTCGTTTTCCATCGAAAATCAACTCAAATAGCCTTGTAAACTCCCGATTCGTGACTTTCCACCATGTATAGCAATTCACATCAAATTACAACCATTTATCATACCATAAGTACACGAATCCGGGCTCGGAACTAGTGAAATTGCACACTTATCAAGTGCCCATTTTGATACCGAATGCTACACCTGTGGTTCAGAACACTCCAGAGCCATCCCAAGAGCAGAATAATGAGCTTATAGTTGAGAAGAAGTAGGAAAGAGCAAAGATGTTGAGAGCCAAGAAGCTTAGACTGCAGATGGATAATGAAGATGTGGTTTACTCTCTTGATCATGCAATGAAGATGCCCATGGAGACTCAATCATGCAAGAGCATAGATGTGGTTTCTAACTTGTTTAATGTTGATTTTAAAAGGACAGATGATTCTGAATTTGAGTGGAAGATTGACAAGGAGGTGACTAGACAACCATGGGAGGAAGGAAATTCCAAGGATCATATACTTGTTACCAAGAAAGGTGAGGTGTTGAGTGTAGACAAGAAGAGGGAAAGAAAGTATTTGAAGGTGAGGATGCGAGAAGACCATCCTCTACCGTCGTGACTCTTCGACGTTAAACATGAGTGCCTGTTGGGGGTTTGCCCTTCCATTTTAATGCTTTATTTATTTCGTGTGATTAAGAAATTTTTATATTTAAGGTGCTTACTAATCGGCAATTACATCTCTTTGCAAACTTAGTTTCAACTTATGTTTTTACTAAGTTTGGGGGGTGTGATGTTCTTACCTCATTGAAGCACCAAGAGTATAATCTTTTCTTTGTAATGTTTGCTAAGAGAGCTGATTTTTGCGGTATGTTGAAACTTTAATCGGTTTTGATGTGTTGATTTTTTTGCAATTTACCTAGTGTTCAGTGGTGTTTCTAGTGTGTGGAGTCGATTAGATAGTCAATTGATTCTTTCTTATAGTTCTCCTATTTTATTAATGATGAATCCTGTGATGATGAGTGTGTTTGAGCTTTGATTCTTTCTTATAGTTCTCCTATTTTATTAATGATGAATCATGTGATGATGAGTGTGTTTGAGCTTTGATGATAGAAAAGGTAAAAGAGTGGCAAGACGAGCTCTACATTGAGGCTTGACCTGACCGAGTTGAACAACTCGAGGAGCTTGTGCATACGTCGAAGAAAAATTAGGTGCCCTCGTTTTTCTTTTCTAATTTCTATGTGTATTTGTGGGATATTACTTACCTTGAAAGTGCTATGTTACCTGTTAATACCCATGTGAGATTTTGTGCCTCGTTGATCATGTACATAATCACATGATATTTCTTTTCTGGTGAGTATCGTTCTTGTGCGTGTATTCTATAACTTGTCTCTTGTCTTACTTGAAACTACATGTGTGTTAGATTATGGGAGATGATTTTAGGCCATCCTTGAATATATAACTCACTTAGCCAAATAATTTCCTACCAATAATGTTTATCCGTAGTTAGCCCCGTTGAGCCTAAAACCTCATTCTTTGGCAGTCTACGAGAAATAACCACTTTGAGCATCTGCATTTTTTGAGCCTTGATTGTCCTTCTAGAAGAGAATTAATGGCTTTTCAAAGTGTGTTGATGAAGCTTGATAACAATTTTGGAAGGAATGAAATTGGTATTGAAATAGTGATGGATTTTGATAATGCATCTAAGGAGAAGCATGGAGTAGTGCTTAAATCTAGTACTCCATTGAACTAAACACCCTAGGGTAGTGCTTAAATCTAGTACCCTATGGAGGACGCGCGAGGTATTGTCCAAAACTGGTACCTCAAGGAAAAAAGAAAAAAGAAAAAAGAAGAAGGAAAAAATGTTGTGTTTGAAAAAAAAAAGTGAAAGAGAGGAGGATGATGTGCTTAATTGAAGTGAGTAAGAAGAATGAAAGATCATAATGGAGTGCACGCTTGATTGATCCAAGTTTTGAGTCACTTATCCATATATTTTCTACCTTAAGCAAAGAGCCAACATTACATCCAAAAGAAAATTCCTTTTTGATCTCGTTGTCGAATCATAATTTTAGTGGTAGAGAGTTTGAGACTTTTGGCAAGCTTATGGTTACGCATGCACTTGAATTGAATCTGAGCATAAATACCTTAACCCATAAGTGTACATATTTTACACTTGAGTGAGAGTGATATATACTTCCCGTGAGAACATCTTAATGGAGCATTTGAATTTGTGGTGATTGTCTTAACTTGTATGCTATGAAGTGATTATTAGATGTAATGGGAGTTGCATGACCCAAGTTGAGGACAATTGTATTGTGAATGGGGTATTGGTCATAGTCCTTGTTTCCACGCTAATTTTCTTAATCTCTCTCTTTATTTCTATTTTGTTGCCTCGGGACGAGCAACAGGTAAGTTTGGGGGATTGTTGAGAGTAGAAATTAGCATGTTTGAGTATCCAATTTAACACCTTCTTAATTGGAATTGTTGTCATATATTAGCATAAGTGTCTTATATTCAATATATATGAGAAAAAAGTGCACTTTGTGCAATAATACAGAAAAACGCACGTCCAACTTGTGTAATTTTTTTGTATTCGTGTGGAGCTCCGAATTGGAAGTGTGATACATGTAGGAAAGCCACAGAAGAGAGGGTTGTTTTGGCGTAAAGAACACCTCAATCGGATTCCAAACGAGAAAGTTATGATCAAAGTGGTGACATCGCGCGAGCTGTGCCGAACAGAACAACTATGTCAATTTCCATGGCTTGTTACACATACAAATCTTAGAGTTTCTGTGAGTTCTTTATATGGACAGAAAGCCGAGGAAGAGAGGATCACTTGGCCGTAAGAATTACTCAAATCGAAGGTCGGATGTGGAAGTTATGTGTGAAACGGTGAGACTACGCAAGTTTGCTCGACCATTGCTTGACCAGAATCATCTTGGTCGAGCGGAGGAAGTTTGGTCGAGTAAAATGTGCAAAACTTACAGAGAGCTTGCTCGACCATTGCTCGACTTGAAGGCCTTGCTCGACTTCTAAAGGCTTGGTCGAACGGAATGTCGCTGATGCTATTTTTGGTAATTTCGGGTTTTTTTACCAAATTTAGCGTATATCCCAAGTAAAAGCCTATCCAAGATCCATGAGGAGCACTTTATAAGTATAAAAAGGGAAATAGAGCACATTATATAGAAGAGATTAGTCAGATTGGATTGGAGAGAACCACAACACAATACTACACCCTACAAGGGGGGATCACCCCCCATCCATCATCCACATCCTTTCCTCCATCCATCCATCCATCACTTTGAAGATTCGTCTACGGAATCAAGAAGAGAACCAAGAGGAGGATTCAAGACGAAGAAGGACGCGACGACTCCCAAATCTAGGGTTTATTTCATTTCCTAATTTATCTTGTAATTTTTCAGATATCCGGGTAAGATCTATCCAACACCCATGATTGTTCTTCGTAACATCATGGGCTAGAGCCTTCTTAGTAGAACTAGGGTTGTGAAGGTTTTTATGAATTAATTGAACTTTCGTGTATAAACTCCGTACAACACTACTTGTGGATTTATTTTATATATGATTGTGCTTTCTTAATCCATATTCACGGTCGTTTTGTGCATCTTCAATTGGTATATAGAGTCTTAATATATATCTTAGTTGTAGATTGAGTGCGTTCACCGCTGAACAGGATTCCATGTTAAGATTCTAAGTGAGGGGACTCCGAAATTTCATTGGAACTATCATATATGAATACTTATTAATTGAATTGAATTTGGGTTATTAAGTAGGATAAAGATGATAATTCTATAGTACCTATAAAGGGAGATCATATCAGGTTAGAGTACCAATTGGCAAGGAAAATAATTTATACTGATAGTATCTAGAAAGGGGGTGGAGTTATATCTCTTGCTCCGAGGTTATTCACACGTATTACACGCATGTTTACTTGGGTCTATAGAGTAGATATGCATGGTATAGTGATGCGTCCATATTCCACAAGGCAGAGTCGGACATCAACACACGAAAGAGAAATTAATGAGTGAAACTGGATTATTATAGAGCTACCTATTCTCCTACTTGATCCACTTTCGTATTCAATAAGTGATCTTTTATTTTATTTGTTATTTAATTTAATTGTTAGTAGATTAATAATTAAACCTTCAATCTTATTGCTACTTGTCTTAATTAATTTAGTAAATAATTGATAATACGCCGTCCTTTGGGTTCGATATTCACTTGGTCGCTTGCTTAAGCTGCAATTGATATCCTTAATACTTGGTGATTAATTTTGCGTGCAAAGAAAACACGTATCAAAATTTCAAACACAAAAGATTGAATCTCACTCTCAATTCCCTTTATGTACTATGATAATAAGATTATTCTTCTCACTCAATTAATCAATCAAATATGATAAACCAATTAAATGTTCTCACATGAATGTTCTAACATATAAAGATGTGACCACATACTTCACACACTAACATACAAAATCCATATTATAACATGATTCAATCAAAACCCTAATCACAATATTGGAATGGCCATCCTAATATCACAAATAGAGAATTCAACTACACATATTACAATACAAATCAAGCAAATCAAAGATCAAGTAAGAAATTCCAAAAATCACATCAATTAAACCATCTAAAATTCAACAAATCCATAGATCCCTAATCCATCAAGTGGATAGTCTCACAAGAGGTCTAGCCAACAACAAACATCATTAAAACATCCTCAAAATGCTTACACAAATTCATTGTTGCAAATAAAACAAAGAAATTACAAATTAAAGGCAAAATATATTCCCTTCTTAAGTTGGGTTGAATTTCTTCCTTCAAGATGCTCTCCTTCCTCCAAGTGCCTCTCTCCCCTTTAAATATGTGATGAGTGAGTAAAAATATGAAGATTGATGGGTTAAAGTGTGAAAATGGTGGAGAAATGGAGTGAAATTTGGGTAGAGATGGTAGTGTGTGTAGGAAATGGTGTAGAGTGTGTGTGTCTTTCACGAAAATGGAGGCTAGGGTTGATTCTTCAATCCAAACTTGGAGAAAAAGAAGCTAAAATGGGAATTAAAACTGATTTTCTGGACAGGCGGCTATTTTCACAAAATTTTTGTGAGGGACATCGAATTTTTCTGCAATTTTGCAGAAAAATTCGACCGAATTTTTCTGTTGCTGGTCGAATTTCTCTGCCAGTATGCTCAGCCTCCGTTGCCCTGTTTTTCCCCTGATTCAGCACAAAAATTCGATCGAATTTTTATGATGATGGTCGAATTTTTATGTCAATTTACTATTCTTCACTCTTTTTGCACTATTTTCTCCGTTTCTGCTCGTTTTCTCCATCGTGACACCTGTATGTGCATATTTTGACGTTAGAAGTATATTTTTCACCTTTTCTAACACAAAAGAAACAAAATACAACATGAAAACAAACAAAATAAACACAAAACAATGTAAAATCTAGGTGAATTCAACGACGATCAAACCCCCAAACTTAGAGCGTTGTTCGTTCCCGAACAAAACGAAATAAAAGAACTAGGAGGGGAATTCACCTAGGAAAAGGAATCATGAAAACACAAGTCACAATATACAACAATAATCCTCTTTAACTAACTTAATCAAATGGCTCAACGTGAACAATGTCAATCACATACAAGGTTAACAAGTTCAAAAGTCAAAGAAAGCGAAGTAATGTTACCCTTCTATCTCAATCTTTACGGGAGTATGAAGAACACTCAACGCTCTTTGAAGTATGTAGGGATAATGCACTCATCGAGAAATAATGCTTGACTCACCATAAGCTTGCAAACGAACTACCCTTCTCAAGCCACCAAAACTCAATATAAAGATAAAAAGGACTTTCATTTGGATGTAAAGTATGGCTCTTTGGTAGGGTAGGGTGAATTTGGATAAAAGTGACTCATTGTTATGAGGGTGATCAAAGAGATGATCCTCAATCATTCTTGATATCATTCTTGCTTTATCTCCAACTTCCTTCCCCTTTCTTTTCACTTTATCACTTGAGTGATCATGTTAGCTCCTCAATTTTATTCTTCTTTTTATCCACATATAGCTTTTTGATTCTTTTAGTAGATCCACTCATTTCTCATTGCCTTGGAAGTGGCTCTTTAGCTCTTGCTTTTTCTAGAATATGAGCATGCCTTATTTTTCAAAGAGTATCACTTCCTTCCATCTTTTATCAACTCACTAACTTTCTTCTTGTTCTCTTTTCATCTTTACCTCTTTTCTTATGATTTTCTTCACTTCTTTCAACTTAAAACCAACTCTTTAATCACCCACATGAAAGGTTTTATAAGGCCAAAAGTGAGATTTTTCTAGGCTTGTAATGAGCTTTTTAATCAAAGAAAAAAGCTTAAGGTTCAAAGTGGTTTTCAAGGGAGTATTGTAGGGTAGGATATGATTTGGCTAGTAGCTTGATCAAAAATGGCCTAAGATCATTTCTAGATGTTTCCATTCATTGGGCTCGTTCTGAAAGTCCGCAAGCAAATTCTAGTTTGTCTAAAGCAAGATTGACCCACTCCAAATGAAATTACATACCGTATGTGTGTGCACGGTTGAGGCTCAAACCTTACTTGCTTTTACTCGAGATCTAAGGGTACATTACCCTTTTTCCGTTTTCTCTTTGAACGAGTTATTCCTTGCATGTTTCAACATCATAGAGTTCAACCATTTAATCAAATCAGTCATCAATCATTTAAAAGCATTATATCATCACTCATATTTCCAATTCAAAGAAAAAGAAAACGAGAAAGAAAATCTACCCCACAACACAAAGATAAACAAAACAAACAAGCAACACAATAGCAAGAAATAAAGAAAAGAAAAGAACAACACAAAAAGAGGAACAAAAACATCCATACATCCCAAGATCTAGAAATCCTATTACAACCCGATTGAATCCAATGTCTACCACAATCCCAAAACCAAAACAAACAACCAAATATCCACAGTAAGAGTTTAAGAATACAATCCAACCAGAGTCAAATCAAATCACAGTTTAAGGATAGATAAAGAGATAGAGAGAGAGATTGAGAGAGAGAGAGAGAGAGAGAGAGAGAAAGTAAGAGGATCGAGCATGCAACAACTCTGGCTCCTAGGACTCCTCGGTGTCATTGCCATGTTTATCCTCACCGATCTCCTCGGTGTCCTCATCCTCACCAATCACCTCGGTGTCCTCGTCCTCACCTACTTCATCAGGTGTATCTTCATACTCTTGAGTTAGGATATACTCGGGCCAAGGCTGGAACACACGGGGAGCCTGAGGGTTGCTTTGATTATACATCCAAATCATCATTTCCTCCATGTTTTGCATGCTCCTCTCCATGTTGTCCATCCTGAATTCTGTCCTATACTGATGCCTCTGTATCTGTTTGATCTCAATGCTCCACTCACTCCAATCATCTCCTCCTACACCTCGCTGAGCTGCTGTCTGTGAGCTCTCTCCATGCTCAAAGGTAGTACGAGGTGCTCTCTCATTTTCTGGGATCAACTTAGGATCCTCAACTATCTCTGTATCCTTTACATGTCTCCCTAATAGATGTTCTGCATTGTCTGTAAGGAACTTCTGGAGAGCTCTGTAATGATCTAGACCAATGACTGCAAGATTTCATTCTGGGCATTCAGGGTAGATCGTCCTAAGACTGGTAGGCCGTAGTGGGAAGAACTCAGCCATTGAAAATACAATCACATAGTTTTCCTCTATCTTCTCTATCACCCGAGCCCGCTTCATACTCTCCACATCCAGATTTGCTCCACGAATGAGCCCTTGATCTGTCACGTCCAAGCCGAGCCCTTCTGCTATTATGGTTACCAACCCTCCTATCACAATTTTCTGAGGGCTCTTGCGCTTGACAACCTTCTTAGCAGTGGACATCCAATATGCTCAAGCACTAAAAGTTTCTCCCTCTAAAATGCAGCTGGGGACATTAAACACTTTCTTCCCCACACATGAACCCTCTGACCTCCCAAATAGAGTGTGTGCTAAGAATTTTTCTATGTTTCGTACAGCTGGGTTCTTTATCTGTGTTGCTCTGGAGCCGGATGTGTCATACTTCAGTGTCTTTTTAAGTGGGACTCGATGCGTTACAGAGTGCTAGAAATCTTGCTTATTGAAGTCATGTCTCGTTTCCCAGTCCTTCAGCAATTCTTTCCTAGGGCTGTGAAAGAATTCATTCATGTCCTTTGATGCGAAAGTGTACTCAGTATTCCGAAGCCGAAACTTCATTATCCTTGGAAATGAAAATCTTTCATAATTCTTCACCTCTAGAGTTACCAATAACTCTAAAGTGAGCCCTCTGTATGTCTGATGCACATTTTCTTTGCACGCAAAATTAATCCCCAAGTATTAAGGATATCAGTTGCATCTTAAGCAAGCAACCAAGTGATTATCGAACCCAAATGACGGCGTATTATTAATTTAATTATTTACTATATTAATTAAGACGTAAGGCAATAACGTTCCAGGATTGAATGATTAACCTACTAACAAAAATATAAAATAACAATTAAAATAAAATAAACACTAGAAGAATTACGAAAGTGGATCAAGTAGGAGAATAGGTAGCCCTAGGATAATCCAGTTTCACTCATTAATTTCCTTTCCGTGTGTTGATGTCCGACTCTGCCTTGTGGAATATGGACGCATTACTAAACCATGCATATCTACTCTATAGACACAAGTAAACATGCATGTAACACGTGTGAATAACCTCGGAGCAAGAGATATAATTCCACCCCCTTTCTAGGTACTATTAGTATCAATTATTTTCCTGGCCAACTGGTACTCTAACCCGATATTATCTCCCTTTATAGGTACTATAAAATTATCCTCTTTATCCTACTTAATAACCCGAATTCAATTCAATTAATAAGTATTCATATATGATAGTTCTAATGAAGCTTCGGAGTCCCCTCACTTAGAATCATAATATGGAATTCTGCTCAGTAGTGAACGCACTCAATCAATAACCAAGATATGTATTCAGACTCTACATAACAGTTAATGATGCACAAAATGACCGTAAGTATGATTTTAAAAGGCACAATCATATATAAAATAAATCCACAAGTAGTGTTGTACGGAGTTTACACAAGAAAGTTCAATTAATTGGTAAAAACCTTCACAACCCTAGTTCTACCAAACAGGCTCTAGCTCATGATGTTGCGAAGAACAATCATGGGTCTTGGATAGATCTTACCCGGATGTCTGGAAAATTACAAGATAAATTAGGAAACGAAATAAACCCTAGATGCGGGAGTCGTCGCGTCCTTCTCCATCTTGAATCCACCTCTTGGTTCTCCTCTTGATTCCACAAACGAATCTTCAAAGTGATGGATGGATGGAGGAAAGGATGTGGATGATGGTTGGGGGGTGATCCCCCCTTGTGGGGTGATCCCCCCTTGTGGGGTATAGTATTGTTGTGGTCTATCTCCAATCCAATATGATTCTATGATGATTAATAATGTGATCTACATCCCCTTTTATACTTGTAAGTTCTCCTTATAGGCCTTGGATGGGCTTTTACTTGAGACATACGCCAAATTTGGTAAAAGAAATCTGAAACTACCAAAAATAGCATTAGCGCAATTCTGTTCGACCAAGCCTTCAGAAGTCGAGCAAGGCCTCCAAGTCGAGCAATGATCAAGCAAGCTCTCTATAAGCTTTTGGTCATTTTGCTCGACCAAACTTCATCCGCTCAACCAAGGTAATTTTGGTCGAGCAAGATGATTCTGGTCGAGCAAGCTTGCGCAGTCTCACCGTTTCGCACATTACTTTCACATCCGACCTCTGATTAGCATAATTCTTATGCTCACGCGATCCTCTATTCCTTGACTTTCTATCCATATAAAGAACTCACAGAAACTCTAACATTTGAATATATAACAAGTCACGGAAAGTGGCACAACCCTTCTGTTCGACATAGCTTGCGCGATGTCACCACTTTTATAATAACTTTCTCGTTTGGAATCCGATTGGGGTGTTCTTTATGCCAAAACGACCCTCTCTTATGTGGATTTCCGTCCTTGTATCACACTTAATTTTAGAGCTCCATACAAATACATAATAATTACACAAGTTGGACGTAGGTTTCAGAGCATCCTTGCACAAATTGCACCTTTTCTCCAACTTGGCACTTTTGATCCCTTTTTCCATCTAAAACACAATAAAACACCTCAAGTGCACCTTTTTCTCATATATATTGAATATAAAATACTTGTGCTAATATATGACAACAATATCTATCAAAAAGGTGCTAAATTGGACACTAAAATATGCTTATTTTCACTCTAATCAATGTCTCATGCCATCTCGTGGCGAACCAATCCAATCCGACTCTTTTCATCATCCTAAGAACCTCATTTTGAATTCCCATTACTTCCATGCATCATGGATCTAACCATCTTGTTTTTATATTTAAGGGGTAAGCATTCTCCACCTTTGGCATTTGTCTGACCATTCTTCTTCTGAGAATTCAACCCCATAGTCAGTCGGATGCCACCCTTTTCTCAAGAGATAAGCGTTGATTCTATCAAATTTGGCTTGAGTTAATTCTTCCCGCCAATCTGGTTGTCTCACCTACAAATAAGCAAATTGCTCAATTCATCTCCAAATAAAACAACCAAAAGGCATCAAGCTTCATTTGCAATCAACACACTTCATTTCAAAGCAAAACAAGAGTATTTCTTTCAATATTCTTGGTAAGCATTGTGCATGACAATCACACATCATTTAAGTGCCAAACATTACATCAATAATCCCAAGACAAACAGTAAAATACATGCTTCAATTTCTTCAAAATTTTCTCACAACTTAACAAGTTCAAAGCATGCGTCTAACACTCCAAACACACTTCATACATAACACTTTGCCAAGCTTATCAATCACATTCCACAAGTAAGCTCAAAATGCACAAAATTTTCACTTAGGCATTTTTACGAACACATGGTGGGCATGAATTTCAAGCTTTACTTCCAACACATATATACAGCCCCATATCTGCTCATTATCCCTCATACAGTTCAAGTGTACTTCAAGAACAACATTCATCTTACTCAATTTCAACACAACAATCACAGATTGAACAAGATCAGTATGCATTTCACATTTTTCTCTAACTCAACTTCTTCACAGTTCAACCAAAATTTCGGCCCAACATTCAAACAACTCACCACCCATTCTTAAACATTGAAGTACTAACCCAATCCCTCCAATTACCAACAGATTCAACAAGATATTTGAAGTTTCAAACCACTTTGAAATAGGGATTAGTACTTACCATCTTCTCTTCAAAAAGGGTGAAAGATGACAGTTATGGACTGGGGCAAAAATTGAGTTCCAACGTCGAACTCTGGCTGGAATTAGGGCAGTCGTGTGTGCGTGCAGTGAGTGAGGAAGAGAGAAATTGAAAGTGAAGTGTGTGAGAGTGAGGGAGAAGAACAGGGAGTCGGGTTTTAAAAACTGCCTACTGACATAAAAATTCGACTGAATATTTGTGCAGGGGGCCGAATTTTTATGCAGTCTTGACTTTTGCTTACCTGGGCCATTACTCACAAAAATTTGACTGAATATTTCTGCGGGGGTCAAATTTTTGTGAGTTTATTGACTTTTCCATGCGCTGGTCGATTGTAGAGAAATTCGAGCACCCTCACGAAAATTCGACCGAATTTTCATGAATATGTGCCCAAATTTGCAGAACACACTATAAGGAAAATTCGACGTGATGAGGTCGAATTTTTCTGCCAGAATCACCAAAAAATTTCTTCCCCTGTTTTCTCAACATTAATCCAACATATCATCATATATGATCAAATGTACCCAAAAACTCAAGCTATAGATCAAAACATACACCAAAAATAATCCAAAAACACAATCGTGCTTGTCAAGAAAATTTTTAAAATTAACCATAAATTACGAGAAACTTATCAAACGCACAATGAGCAACCACAAACTACGAAACACACTCAAATGGTGAGTCTCACCACGCACTCTCCCCCCAAACTTAAATCACAACATAAGTGAAGACTTTAAGTTTGCAAAAAGTGGTGGGACTTACCCTCGAAGCATCCAACGTAGCGCTTCTCGTAATCCAATCCTTTAATCTCCCTCAACGATCATGATCAACCTACACCACCAAAAATACAAACAACACATGAAAAAATAAATTAGAAGAAAAACCTACTCTACTAGATATCATGATGAGTTTAAGAAGAAAGAGTGTCCACATACACTATCTCCTTTTGAGAAGGAGATATGTAATGCTTAACTCGATGTCCATTTTTGACGAACTCATCATTGGGCCCTTTAAGCTTCAACGTGTATCCTCCTAGAACTTCCGACACCTCAAACGGACCCATCCACTTAGACTTGAGCTTTCCCGAAAATAATTTGAGTCTTGAATTAAACACGAGCACTTTATCTCTGGGAGCAAATGTTTTCTCTTTCCACATGGAATTATGCCACTTTTTCACTTTCTCCTTGTAAATGGTTGAGTTCTCATATGCCTTTTCACGAAACTTTTCCAACTCTATTATCATCAACAACCTTGTTTGTCCAGCTTCCTCCTCATCCATATTGAGCCTTTTAATTGCCCATAAAGCACGGTGCTGCAACTCGATAGGAAGGTGACAAGCTTTTCCATACACCAATTGGTAAGAAGAAACACCTAAGATTGTTTTGAACGCTGTTCAATATGCCCACAAGGCATCATCGAGCTTCTCCGTCCAATCCTTTATTCCCTCATTAATTGTTTTCTCCAAAACTAGCTTGATTTGGCGATTTGAAACTTCCGCCAACCCATTTGCCTGGGGATGATAAGGTGTGGCAATCCGGTGTTTTATTCCATACTTCTTCAAAAGCCCTTCCATCAACTTGTTCACAAAATGTATGCCTCCATCACTTACTAGAGCTGGTGGGACTCCAAATCAAGAAAATATGTTTCTTTTCAAGAACCTTTGAACAACAAAAGCATCATTCGTCTTCGTGGGGATTGCCTCCACCCACTTAGACACATAGTCCATGGCCAACAAGATATATAAGTACCCTTGAGAGGAAGGAAATGGGCCCATAAAGTCAATGCCCCATACATAAAAAAATTCCACTTCGATCCTCAAAGCCATAGGCATCTCATCCTTTTTTTCTATTACTCCAACTCGTTGGCCCCTATCACAACTATCCACAAACTTCTTAGCATCTCCAAATATGTTGGGCCACACAAATCCCGATTGAAGGACCTTTGTTCCAGTCTTGTGGTGACCAAAATGCCCACCACAAAGAGACGAATGACACAACTCTATAATCCCTTTAATCTCCTCATTGGACACACATCTGCGAATAACTCCATCTACACAAGTTTTAAACAAGAATGGCTCATCCCACAAATACTTCTTCACTTCCATGTAGACTTTCTTCAACTTGTACTCATTAAGAAGCATGGGTCTAATGCCACAAGCAAGATAGTTAGGAGACAAACTAACTATGAGAGCAAACACTTGGTCAACCTCCATCTTAAGGATCTCCTCATTCGGAAATTTATCACCAATCATAGTCAAATCTTCATCCCCCTCTTCTCTTTCAAGTCTTGATAGGTGATCTGCTATCACATTTTCAAACCCCTTTCTTGTCTTTAATCTCCACATCGAACTCTTGTAGAAGTAATACCCACCGAATAAATCTTGGCTTAGCGTCCTTTTTGTTAATTAGATCCTTAATGGCCGCATGTTCAGTGAAGACTACCGTTCGAGTACCAACTAAGTAGGGGCGAAACTTTTCAAAGGCACAGACCACCGCTAGGAATTCCTTTTCCGTGGTTGTGTAGTTCACTTGGCAAGAATTCAATGTCTTAGAGGCATAGTAAATAACTCTAAACTTCTTCTCCTTTGTTTGCCCAAGCACCACTCCAATAGCTTGATCACTTGCATCACAATGCAACTCAAAGTGTACACTCCAATCCGGTGCTACAAGTATGGGATATGAAATCAAAGCCTCCTTGAGTACCTGAAACGAAGCAAGACAAACATCATCAAATTTAAATTTAGTATCCTTTTCAAGAAGCTTACACAATGGCTTATCAATTTTTGAAAATCCTTAATAAAGCGGTGTAGAAGCCTGCGTGGCCTAAGAACGATCAAACTCCCTTCTCACTAGTGGGAGGAGAAAGACGTTCTATGGCTACGACTTTTGCTCTATCCACTCTCAAGCCATGCTCCAAAATGTGGTGCCCTAACACGATTCCATCGGTGACCATAAAATGACATTTCTTCCAATTAAGCACAAGGTTTGTCTCCTCACAACGCTGCAAAACTATAGATAGATTAATCAAGCAAAAATCATATGAAGAACTATAAACGGAGAAATCACCCATGAAAACCTCCATGATGTTCTCTATCAACCCATCGAAAATGGCCATCATACATCTTTGAAACATGGCTGGAGCATTACACAAACCAAATGGCATCATTCTAAATGCAAAGGTTCCATAGGGACAAGTAAATGTTGTTTTCTCTTGGTCTTCCAGGGCTATCAAAATTTGATGTACCCCTAGTAACCATCGAGAAAATAATAATACTTATGTCCCGCTAGTCTATCAAGTATCTGATCAATGAAAGAGAGTGGAAAATAGTCTTTACGGGTGTTATCATTAAGTTTGAGGTAATCCACACAAACCCTCCAACCGATGACAGTCCTCGTGGCAATTGTCTCATTCGTATCAGATCTCACGATGGTCATACCACCCTTCTTTGCCACCACATGCAAAGGACTCACGTATGAACTGCCACTAATCGAAAAAGTAATACCCGCATCAAGCCACTTCAACACTTCATTTCTTACTACCTCTTGCATTATAGGATTGAGCCGACATTGGCTTTGCACACAAGATTTATCCTCTTCCATTAAATGAATTTTATGCATGCATAGAGAGGGGTTTATACCTTTCAAGTCCTTAATGGTCCAACCAATGGCGGATTTATGCTCTCTTAAGATTCTCAATAACTTTTCCAATTCTAAATCATTTAAAGATGAAGATACAATTACAGGATAAGTGTCATTTTCTCCCAAGTATGCATACTTCAAGTGCTCCAGTAAAGGGTTTAACTCCTCATTTTTCTCTTCTTTTTCTTCTTCTTTAGGGTCCTCTTCAAGCTTCTTTTCTAGCACTTCCCTTGCTTCTTCCAATGTGAGTTCACTACAAGAATTCAAGCAATGCAAATCATCAATTATTTCATCATCATTAAAACAACAAGGAGAATTAGATAAATCAAAGGAATAAGAGTGGCTCATTATGGATTCCAAAGGATCCTTGGAATGGAAACAATGTAGATGCTCTTCAAGAAGATCCTTCATCACGTCTACTCGTCTACACTCTTCATTCCCCCTAGGATACCTCATAGCCTCTTTCAATGAGAACACCACTTCTTCTTCATTAACCCTTAAGGTCAATTCCCCTTTCTCCACATCAATTAAGGCCTTTCCCGTGGCTAGAAATGGACGTACAACAATTAATGGAACATTTGAGTCCTCGTCCATATCTAAAACCACGAAATCAACGGGGAAGACAATTTTGTCAACCTTTACCAAGACATCCTCCACAATCCCTTTTGGATACGTCATAGACCTATCGGCTAATTGTAAAGTGACCGATGTAGGCTTGACCTCTCCAATTTCTAATTTCTTGAAAATCGACAAAGGCATTAAGTTGATACTTGCACCCAAGTCACATAGAGCTTTGTAGCACTCATGCTTCCCCATCTCACACGGTATAGTAAAACTACCCGGATCTTTCAACTTAGGTGGGAGCTTCTTTTGTAATATAGCGCTGCACTCCTCCGTGAGATTCACCATTTCATGCTCACCTAAGCTCCTCTTCTTTGCCAATATATCCTAAAAAAATTTTGCATAGTTGGGCATTTGTAGAAGGGCATCCGCAAAAGGGATATTGATGTGGATATTCTTTAGCATTTCCACAAACTTTGCAAATTTTTCATCTAAGCCTTTCTTCAAGCATCTTTGAGGAAATGGGATTGGTATGGGTAATTTAGGAATTCCCCATTCATCCCTTTCGAAGTTTTCTTCCTTCTCTTTCCATTTAACTTCCTTTCTTCTTTCCCACTTCTTTGGAGACTTCACTACTTCTTCCTCAAGTGTGGGGTTACTTCATCATTTTTCTCAAGTCCATTTCCTTTCTCAATCCCTTCTTCATCCTCAACTACCATGGGCTCTCGTTCACATGCTACCCCCTCAACTTCCTTTGGCATCGGAGGTCCATCATATTTTGTTCAACTTCAAAGTAAGATGGCCTTACATTGCTCCTTAGGATTAGTGACAGTAGTAGACGGAAACTTCCCTGGTTGATGAACATCCCCCTTTTCACTTGCCATTTGGCTCATTTGCATCTCTAATGCTTTAAATCTCCGATCATTCACTTCCTTCTCTTGCCATCGTTCCTCTTTTTCCAATTTCCTTTCATCTCGCTCATACTTCATAAGTTCAAACATTTTACCCATTTGGTCCTCCACCATAGCCTTTCCTTCACTATTTGGAGCTTTCTCTCCTGCTTTGATCCCCGGTGGAAGAGTAAGAGCATTGCCTTGATTTCCATAAGATAAATTTTCAAACCTACGAGGTTAGTGAAAGTTTCCACCAAAACCTCTTTGGCCAAATCCTCCTTGTCTCGGTGGATAACCTCCTCCTTGGTGTCCAAAATTTCCTCCATAGTTCTCTTGGATGTTCCTTCTTTGGATGAAGGCAACTTCCTCGAGTGACATTTCGGGTTGTCCCTAAGATTCTTGAAATCTCATATTGGAGGTCATACCTTGGTGAGGCATTTGAGATGTATGCAACTGAACATTTGAACTTGGAAATGGCTGACTCATGATGGGCATAGGCATAAAGTTCTGAGACACTTGTACATTAGCATTCATCCTCTTGAGTTTCTCCGAGACAGCCTTTTCAGTGACATCTTCTTTCGGTGCTTCCACTTGTTTCATGCACACTTCCTCCATCTTTGCTATCCTTTCCATCTCATACATCCCTGGAGAACGATCCAAAGGCCACTATCTTGAGTTCAAAACAATTTCTTCACAAATAGCTGCAGCCCTCTCCGATATTTGCCCCAATACAGATCCTCCCGACAAAGCATCAATAAGTATCCTCGAACCTCCATTCAATCCGGCATAGAAAAATTCTACTTGCTGATCCAATGGGAACCCATGCTGTGACACATCCGAAACATCTCCTTAAAGCGATCACATGCCTCGCTAAAGGTTTCAAGTGGCAATTGCCTGAACTGTATGATTAAGCCCTTCAGATGCAACATTTTTTTATGGTGGAAAGAACTTGTTCAGGAACCTCTCAGCTAACTCTCTCCATATAGTGCAAGATCCCAGAGGTATAGTATTATACCAAGCCTTAGCTCGATCCCTTAATGAGAAGGAAAAGAGCTTCATCTTGATAGTATCCTCACTCACTCCGTTGATCTTGATAGTATTGGCTAACTCCGTGAACTGAGATAAGTGAGCATTTGGGTCTTCCATTCCACCACCCCAAACTGATTCGCTTGCAGTACCATATTAATCAACCCTGTTTTGATCTCGAAATTGTTGACATTTAATGGCGGCCCCATAGCATAATTTCCCACTTGTGGTAGGAAGTGATCTCTAATATTCATGTCGACTCTATTATGCCCTAGAACTTGAGGTTGTTGTACTACTGGAGGAGCTTGTGGATTATTTCTAGCCTCTTGTTGTACTAGCAATTGTTGTATAGTGGCTTGCAACTGTTGATTGTGCAAATGCACTTGGTGGAAATTTGCTTGTTGCATAAGCTCCGGATTCACTTGAACACCATGTGCATTTTCCACAGCATGCTGGAAATTTTGTCCATTCCTCTAACTCCAAATCCAAAGGCTCGGTAGATTGAGACCTTGAACGAGTGTGCATACACCTACAAGATTTACAAAGTTAGATCACAAAACAAACAAAATAAAAGAAATAAAAAGAAAGCAAGTAAAAGTACTCCCAGTAAAGCTAATTAAATGCAAACTCGTTACTCCCAAGATTTAATCTCTCCCGTCGCAATGAACTTAGACTCAATTTTGGTATAAATTGACAAGAGTAAGCGTACTCTATCGTTTGTAGTGAGTGACCAAGTTTAAATATCGAACAAAGGGAGATTTAAATCAAGAGTGTATCCGTGTTTGTTTTCAATCATACTTTATAGGAATGATCGTATTTTGAGTTTTGAAAATTGAAAAGAGCAATTTACCTACAAGTTATCTAAGCAAGTAGCAAATAAGAACAATTAATAACTAAAGATGATCAATTAGAGTGTCAAGTAACCAAAATGAAAATGAAATGGATGTAGAACAATCTAAAGTGGAGTAAGGCTAACCACATTCAAGATCAAGGAGACAACATGGACTTGTTAAATTTAAATGGCAAATATCAATGATCATTGGAATAGAAGCAATCACAAATATTCCCCTAATCCCTTTGGCTAAGGTGATGAGGTTCTCAACTCAATACAAGTTTCAAACACAAAAGATTGAATCTCACTCTCAATTCCCTTTATGTACTATGATAACAAGATTAGTTTCCTTGCTCAATTAATCAATCAAATATGAAAAACCAATTAAATGTTCTCATATGAATGTTCTAAGCATATAAAGATGTGACCACATACTTCACACACTAACATACAAAGCCATATTATAACATGATTCAATCAAAACCCTAATCAAAATATTGGAATGGTCATCCTAATATCACAAATTGAGATTTCAACCACACATATTACAATACAAATCATGCGAATCAAAGATCAAGTAAGAAATTTCAAAAATCACATCAATTAAACCATCTAAAATTCAACAAATTCATTGATCCCTAATCCATTAAGTGGCTAGCCTCACAAGAGGTCTAGCCAACAACAAACATCATGAAAACATTGTCAAAATGCTTACACAAATTCATTGTTGCAAATAAAACAAAGAAATTACAAATTAAAGGTAAAATATCTTTCCTTCTTGAGTTGGGTTGAATTTCTTCCTTCAAGATGCTTTTCTCCCTCCAAGTGCCTCTCTCCCCTTTAGATATGTGATGAGTGAGTAAAAACATGAAGATTGATGGGTGAAAGTGTGAAAATGGTAGAGAAATGGAGTGAAATTTGCGTGGAGATGGTAGTGTGTTAGGAACTGGTGTAGAGTGTGTGTCTTTCAAAAAAATGGAGGCTAGGGTTGATTCTCCAATCCAAACTTGGAGAAAAAGTAGCCAAAATGGGAATTAAAACTGATTTTCTAGACAAGTGGCTTTTTTCACAAAAATTCGACCGAATTTTTGTGAGGGGTGTCTAATTTTTCTGCAATTTTGCAGGAAAATTCCAATGAATTTTTCTGTTGCTGGTCGAATTTCTCTATTAGTGTGCTCAGCCTCTGTTGTCCTGTTTTTTCCCTGATTCTGCACAAAAATTCGACCGAATTTTTGTGATGATGCTCAAAATTTTGGGTCAGTTTACTATTCTTCATTCTTTTTACACTATTTTCTCTATTTTTGCTCGTTTTCTCCATCGTGACACTTGTATGTGCATATTTTGACGTTAGAAGTATATTTTCCACCTTTTTCTAACACAAAAGAAACAAAATACAACACAAAAACAAACACAAAACAACGTAAAATCTAAGTGAATTCAACGATGATCACCAACCCTGAAGGTCTAATCACGGTCGAAGCGACCTGTACGAGGGATTTCGAATTTTTTGATGCTCGGTTTGACCACTACACACCTGGTTCGACCAGTACTCATGGTCGAACCGAGGTCGAACCACCTCATATAGTACCATTTTCCTCGCAGAATGCTTTACCTGATGTTGATGCTACTCCAGTACCATCTAAAAAGCAGAATACTGAGCTTATAGCGGAAAAGAAATGGGAAACAACAAAGAGATTGAGAGTCGAGAAGGATAAAGTGGAGAAGGTTGAACGTGATGAATGGGGAATTCCTAAGATAAAGATACCTCCTCCGTTTCCTTTCACGTTAGTGAAGAAGGGATTGGAAGTAAAGTTCAAGAAGTTTTCAGATATCATAAAATAGATAAGCTTGAGCATTCATTTCTCTAAAGCAATCTTAGAGATGCCATAATATGCCCGCTTTCTGAAATATATACTTTTGAAGAAGAGAAGTTTTAACAGAATTGAAAAGGTGAATTTGTCTGAGAAAGGATCCGGGAAGCTTCACTATTCTATGTGAAATTGGAAAGGGATCAGCACGACGATCCTTGTGTGATCTTGGGGCAAAGATCAATTTGATGCCCTTTTCAATATTTCAAAGGCTTGGTTTGGGGGAGTTAACTCCCACAACAGTTGCTCTACAATTGGCGGATAGGTCTATAACTTTTTCGAAGGGTGTGATTGAAGATGTTCTTGTGAGAGTAGATAAACTGGTCTTTCTTGTGGATTTTCTAGTGCTAGAAATGGAAGATGACAAGGATAATGTCACTCTTATCTTAGGGAGACCATTCCTTGCCACTGCTGGAGCTATGATTGATGTTCAAAAGGGTGAGCTAAGGCTGCAGATGGATAAAGAAGAGGTTCTTTTCAACCTTGATAAAGTAATGAATATGCCAATGGAGACGCAATGTCACAACATTGATGTGGTGGAGGAGATCGTGAAGGAAGATATGTCATTGATTCTCTCAAAGGATCCCTTGGAGACATACTTGGCGGAATCTCTTACTTTTCTCACCACAGAGCTAGAAAGGAAAATTAATGATCAAGAACTTGATGAGCGTTTTCTCAACACACAAAATTAATCCTCAAGTGTAAGGAAATCAATTGTAGTTTCGATAGGTGACCAAGTGATTATCGTACCCAAGGGACGGATTATTATCAATTTAACTATATTCTAGTTAACTAAGACTCTGTTGGCAAATTGGTTTGGAATAGTTACTAAACTAAATAACTTAAATAGCAAATCAAATAGACAAGCAATAGAGAAAATACGACTGTAATCTAGTGAGAAATTATGTAGTTCTTTGGGTCATCCAGTTTTACTAATTAATTTCCTTTCCATGTGTTGATGTCTGACTCTGCCTTGTGGTTTATGGACGCATCACTAAACCATGCAAGTTCACTCTATAGACACAAGCAAACAAGCGTATGACATGTATGAATATCCTTTGAGTAAGAGATATAATTCACCCTCTTTCTAGGTACTATCAATATCAATTATTTTCCGTGCACTTAGTACTCTAACCCGATATGATCTCCCTTTTTAGGTACTATGAAGTTATACTCTTTATCCTACTTATTAACCCGAATATTATTCAATTAACAAGTATTCATATACGATAGTTCTAACAAGACTTCGTAATCCCTTCACTTAAAATTATAACATGTAATCCTGTTCAGCAATGAACACACTCAATCAATAACTAGGATATGTATTCAGACTTTACATAACAGTTAATGATGCACAAAACGATTGTGAATATGGATTAAGAAAGCACAATCATATATAAAATCAATCCACAAGTAGTGTTGTACGAAGTTTACACACGAAAGTTTAATTAATTCGTAAAAATATTCACAACCCTAGTTCTACCAAAAAAGCTCTAGCCCATGATGTTACGAAGAACAATCATGGGTGTTGGATAGATCTTACCCGGATGTCTGGAAAATTACTAGATAAATTAGGAAACGAAATAAACCCTAGATGTGGCGTCGTCGCGTCCTTCTCCATCTTGAATTTTTCTCTTGGTTCTCCTCTTGATTCCACAAATGAATCTTCAAATTGATGGATGGATGGAGGAAAGGATGTGGATGAAGGTTGAGGGTGATCTCCCCTTGTGGGGTGTAGTAATGTTGTGGCCGCTCTCTATCAAATCTGATTATACGACGAATAATGATGTAATCTACATTCCCTTTTATACTTGTAAGCTCTCCTTATAGGCCTTGGATGGGATTTTACTTGCGACATACGTCAAATTTGGTAAAAGAAATCCAAAACTACCAAAAATAGCGTCAACGACATTCTGCTAGACCAAACCTCCACTGGTCGAGCAATGTTCGAGCAAACCTTCTGTAAGAATTTGGTCATTTTACTCGACCAAACTTCATCCGCTCGACCAAGATGATTCTGGTCAAGCGGACTCCCGTGGTCGAGCAAACTTGCGCAGTCTCACCGTTTCACATATAACTTCCACATCCGACCTCCGATTTGAGTAATTCTTGTGCTCACGTGATCCTCTCTTCCTTGGATTTCTATCCATATAAAGAACTCCCAGAAAATCCAACATTTGAATATATAACAAGTCATGCAAAGTGGAATAGTCATTCTGTGCGGCACTGCTTGCATGACGTCACCACTTTGGTCATAATTTTCTCATTTGGAATTCGATTGGGGTGTTCTTTATGCCAAAACGACCCTCTTTTCTGTGGCTTTCAAATCCACGTAAAATCTCCAAAAGAACAAAGAAAAATTACACAAGTTAGACGTGCATTTTTCAGCATCCTTGCACAATTTGCACCTTTTCTCCAACTTTACACTTTTGATCCCTTTTTACATCTAAAAACAATAAAACACCTCAAGTGCACCTTTTTATCACATATATTGAATATAATATACTTGTGCTAATATATGATAACAATTCTCATCACAAAGGTGTTAAATTAGACAATCAAACACGCTTATTTGCACTCTCATCAATGAGCTCTCTAATGATGTACGTGTTGAATTTCTTGAAAATTTACTTGCTTTGGGTGATGACAGGTATGAATCGAAAATAACCAAGTTTGAAGAGGTGAAGTGGACTAGAAAGTACTTACCATTGGATAGAGAGAGCACAACAAAAGAGGAAAAGAAAGAGGATTTAATACCGCTACCGGAACATTTGAAGTATGCCTATTTAGGTGATAATGAAATATATCCGGTAATTGTATCTTCTTCTCTAACTGATTATCAACTCGAAGAGTTATTAGATGTGCTTAGGAAGTATAAGTATGCGATTGGTTGGTCTCTTGATGATTTGAAAGGCATTAATCCTTCATATTTCATGCATAAGATTAGGTTGTTAGATGAGGCTAAGGATAGCATTCAGAATCAGCGGAGGGTAAATCCTGCTATTCAAGAAGCGATAAGGAAGCAAATCCTAACATGGTTAGATGCAGGAATTATATATCCAATTAGTGATAGTCCTCATGTGAGTCCATTGCATGTTGTAGCTAAGAAGGAGGGAATGACTATTGTCAAGTCAGATGATGGAGAGGCATTAGCCACTAGGATTTTTACGGGGTGGCGTGTGTGTACGGATTATAGGAAACTAAATGAAAATACACGGAAAGACCACTTCCCACTTCCTTTCATGGATCAAATGCTTGATCGTCTTGCAGGGTATAACTTTTATTATTTCTTGAATGGGTACTCGGGTATAATCAAATCATGATTGCACTCGAGGATCAAGAAAAGACCACTTTTACTTGCCCTTATGGAACTTTTGCCTTTAGGAAGATGCCTTTTAGGTTTTGTAATGCGCCTGCTACATTTCAGCATTGCATGATGACGATATTTGATGGCTTGATAAAAAGATCATAAAGTGTTTATGGATAATTTTTCTGTTTTTGGTTCCTCCTTTGATATATGTTTGACTAACCTGTCTACTATTTTGAAGAGATGTGTTGATACTAACCTGGTTTTGAATTGGGAGAAGTGTCACTTCATGGTAAGAGGTGGGATTGTTTTGGGACATCATCTTTCAGCCAAAGAATTGCAAGTTGATAGAGCAAAGGTGGTGACAATAGAGAAGCTTCCACCACCCACTAATGAAAAGGGAGTGCGGTCCTTCCTTGGACACACATGATTTTATAGAAGATGAATGTCTTGAAAAGGATGTTCCTTTTAATTTTGATGATGAATGTCTAATAGCTTTTCAGGTTTTGAAGGAGGCACTTATTCTTGCACCTATCTTGATCACACCGGATTGGACTCAGCCGTTTATACTTATGTGTGATGCAAGTGATTTAGCACTTGGAGTGGTGCTTGGGCAGATGAGAGAGAAGAAGTTCTGCGCCATTTACTATGCGAGTAAGACTTTTGATGCAGCACAAAAGAACTACACTATCACTGAAAATGAGTTTTTAGCTGTTGTGTACGCATTCAATAAGTTTCAATAGTTTTTGGTTGGCATGAAGACTATAATGTAGACGAATCATTTTGTGATCCGGTATTTGATAGAGAAGAAGGAAGCGAAGCCAAGGATCATTAGATGAATCCTTCTTCTGCAGGAGTTTGAGACAAGGGAGCATTGTGATGATTCTTTTGATTACATAGAGGAGATGTTCCATGATGAGAAGATTATGACTGTGTTTGCTGAAAGAGCAGAGAGAGCTTGTGTAGTCGCTGCTCAAGGAATGGATCCATGGTATGTGGATTATGTCAATTACATTGTTGTAGGTGAAATTCTAAAAGATCTCAATAGGTATCGACTTGCAAAGTTTAAGAGGGATGCTGAAACTTTTATATGGTGTGATCCATTCGTCTACAAGATTTGTACGGATTCTATCGTCCGTAGATGTGTGCCCGAGATGGGGATGGAGAGTGTTCTTGATTTTTTCCATGCACACCCTAACGAGGGGCACTTCGGAGCTCAAAAGACTGCAGCGAAGGTACTTCAATCTGCTTTTTATTGGCCTACTTTGTTTAAAGACTGTGAATCCTATGTAGCGACATGCGATAGATGTCAAAGGATGGGAAACATAAGTTGAAGAGATGAGATGCTACTTTAGCCAAGCATTTTTGTTGAAATCTTTGATGTATGGGAAATCGATTTTATGGGAGCTTTTTCCCCATTTAATGGATTTCTCTACATCCTTCTAGTAGAGGATTATATTTCGAAGTGGGTGGAAGTCATTCCTACTCGCATGAATGATGCTAAGATAGTGTTGTCTTTCTTGAAGAAATATATTTTTGCCCGCTATGGAGTTCCTAGAGCACTTGTAAGTGATGGAGGTTCCCACTTTGTCAACAAGCTTATTGAAAGAGTTCTCAAGGAGTATGGTGTTAAGCATAGGGTCACTACACCCTATCATCCTCAAGCTAATGGACAAGCCAAAGTCTCCAACCGATAAGTGAAATAAATTTAGGAGAAGGTAGTCGGAACTAATAGGAAGGATTTGGCTATGAAGCTCGATGATGTTTTGTGGGGGTTTTGAACTGCATACAAGATTGTGCTAGACATGTCACCTTATCAAATTGTCTGTGGGAAGTTGTTCCACTTACCCTTGGAGATTCAACATAAGTCTCTTTGGGCATTAAGAAGTTTGAACTTATGTCTTAAGGAGCAAAAAGAGTTGAGGTTTACTCATATCAATCAACTAAACGAGTTAAAAAATCAAGCTTTCGAGAATTTGGTGATCTACAAGGAAAGAATGAAGAAATGACATGATTCGAATATCACTTACAAGGAATTCAAGCAAGGTGATGAGGTATTACTATTTAAATCTCGTTTGAAGCTCTTTGCAGGAAAATTGAAATCGAAGTGGATGAGACCGTTCATTATCCATAGAGCCTGTAGAGGGGGGAGTTTTGAGATCATGGACAAAGATGGAGACATCATAGCGGCAAATGGGCATCGATTGAAGCATTACAAGTCACCGGATGATGCTTGCATCGTATTTGAGGATACCTTACATTGATTTGGTACCGTCATGACTCTCCGACGTTAAACAAGAGTGCCTGTTGGGGGCTTTTCCTCCTATTTTATTGCTTTATTTCATTAGTGTGAGTAAGGAATTTTTATATTTGATGTGCTTACTTATCGAAAACTACATCTCTTTGCAAACTAAGTTTTGACTATAGTTTCTACTAAGTTTGGGGGTGTGATGTACTTACCTCATCATAGCACCGAGAGTATAATCTTTTCTTTGTAAAGTTTGTTAGGGGAGTTGATTTTTTGCGGCGTATTAAAACTTTAATCGATTTTAATGTGTCGATTTTTTGCAATTTGCCTAATGTTCAGTGGTTTTATTTATTGTGTCGTATGCGAAGTATATATACATTGATTATTGAGTCTTAATGGTGGTTCTCTAGCTATAGTTTTGCTCTGTTTTGGTACCTAATGATCGTTTTTGAGCTTGAAGTTTGTAGGGGATAAAAAAGAATCAAGTTTGAAGGAGCAGCAGCGTGGTTCGACCACTAGCGTAGGTCGAATTAGATGGTTCAACCCGAACCAGAGATCAGAGAAAATTTTACAGGCTAGTCCGACCAGTGGTTCTAGTAGAACCAGCCATCTGAAAGTTTGTTACAGGCTGGTTCGACCTTGACGTCCTGGTTCGACCAATGGTTTGAGTCGAACTAGATCATAAATTCATCCAGAAGCACAGTTCGACCACGATGAGGTGGTTTGACTACCTGGTTCGAGTCGAACCAGCCCAGAAAAAGGGAAGGCAACTGAAATTCATTCCAAAATGAGTGAGGATATGCCACCTCATGAAGACGAAGTTACTAAGAAGTTACATCTTAAAGAGATGTTGTCGAGGTACTTTCATATACAAATGGAGAATTGAGAGGAGATTAAGGATCGATGGGGTACGATGTCATACAAGATAACTCGCACGAGGTACCAGGATGATGATGCAATGAGGACGATGAATATCCGTAATGATATCATGTGGATGTTTGATCAAGTGGGAATCCGTCACTTCATGGAGCTGAAAAGGCCTACATACTTTCATGTTACTGTGGAGGTGTTGTGTTTGATCACAATCAAGAAGGGTTCTGTTCTCTTCCATACGAGTGTTCATTCCAGCTTGGAGGCGAAAAGTGAACATGAACAGCTGAGGATTTTAACGTGCTGCTAGGAACTCCGAGTGGGATTTCTAGGCATGAGAATGGGCACTTCAGATCGAATGATTTTTGGAGAGCTATTTCAGGAGAGGATATGGATTTCAAGACGAAGGAGGCTCGTGCTGCTTTGATTCGGAACCAGTCATTAGATACATGGATAGAGTTTTGGGAAATACATTGTTTGCACGATCTGAAGGAAGTTGCATATCCAGGGGAGAGTTGTATGTTATGTGGTGTATGTTGAATGGAGTGCAGTTTAATGTGGGCTCATATCTGATTTAGTAGCTCTACAGATTCAGGAGTTCCTCTTTTCAAAGAGTGAATATTGGAGGATTACTTACTCCTGTGACTGAGTCATACCACATGGATTTCGCTGGCATCACCCTTATTACGGAGGATCCCGATCTAGTGATGAGTGTGTGTGTGCGAGCTGGATTCGCTTTTCATCGAGATGGAGACTGGTTTTACACTAGTGGTTCTAACCCCTATTCTTTTATATTTCCATATGATGTGAGGGCTTTGACTAGGATCCAGGGTGATAGAAACGTGTTGATGGACTCATTAGCACACGAGGCGATATCAATAACGTGCTTGAGGAGAGGAGATTGGAGGACTGTTGCTCTGATATATGCTGCGGGGATGTATCAAGAGCTACAGAGGATAGTAGATAATGTGCCACAGCTGCAAAAAGAGCAGCAGCAGCAGCCTCAGCATGATGAGGAGACGCATGAAGCGGAGCTGATTGAGCATCCGGAGATAGAGATACTGCAGCAGCATAAGATGCCACCACCACAACAGCAGCAACAACAGCATTGGGGCGGTCCTGATGATTATTACAGGGAGAAGTTTTGGTTGATGCATGAGCACCTTGTCAACCTGAACAACAATCAGAAGAAGACAAATCGCCAATTGGGCTTGTTGACGATGAGCTATGCCGCGCTCAATATGCGTTACAACGTGCTGCATGCCAACTATGTGATTATGGATCAGAGGTTGGGAGATTTGAGTGATAATTATGAAGGTTTGGATAGAAATGTGGATAGCCTACAGAGAGATTTTGATGACTAGCCTAGGGGAGATAGTGATGATGATGCTCCACAGGAGTAGAGGGCGCCAGGTTTTCATCTTTATCTGCTTCATCTCATCCCCCTTCTCTTTTCTCTTGACAGGTTGGGTATTTGGTGGTGTGAGTGGCATGTACTAATATTCTATACTGATTCTGATGTTGGATTTGATTGGTGATACTTGATTTGGATTGTTTTGATGGGTTCTTTGATAAGTATATTGCATTCGTATTTTGCATGTGTTGATTTTGTTGATGAGAAACATGTATAACTTGTTAAATATGTGGAGTCCATTGTGGAATTGATCTTGATTATATGCAATGAGGAGTGCTTAGGAATTTATTACCCATGTGAGAATTTTAGCCTCTGAAATCATGCTACATCAATGCATGATAGTTTATTCTTGTGAGAATCGTTCATATGACTGTATTCTAGAACTTGGCTTGGAGTCTTGTGTGAGACTTATGATTGTTAGTTATTTGGACATGATCTTAGACCATTATTATTTATTTGAGTTACTTGGCCAAATTTTACCTTTCCCTTATACTGTATAAATCATTGGAAGCCCTGTTGAGCCTTTAAAAGCTTTTTCTTTAGCAAGCCTTGATAAAAAGCCTTATTCATCCTTTGCTTGAGCCTTGTTGAATACCCTATTCATTAGTAGAGAGTTGAGGTAAATATATGCTAGCTTGAATGTGAAGAAAAAAGGAAGATAAATTGGGTTGAGTGTTATGAAGTGAAAAAAAGAATTTATGGTTAAATCTTGTTTAGGGGTAGTGCCTAAAATCGGTACCCCGACTGCTAAGAAGGGTAGTGCCCGAAATTGGTACTCTTGTACTTTGAAGGAAGAAGATGTTGAATCCAAGGAAAAGAAGGAAAAAGGAGAATCATAAAAGATCATGAGAATAAGATGGAGAAGACGAAGCTGTTTGATGAAAAGCAAAGCTCCAAGGTAATTCTCTACTAGTGAATTAGTTACTTTGTCTAGATTTTCCTACCTTTACCAAAGAGTCAACATTACAACCCAAGATTACTTTTTCTTATGGTTACGCGGAAATATGAATTGAATATGAGAGTATATGTTAACCTTTTTAAGTGTATTTCACACTTGAGTGCAAGAGTAAATACTTATCTTGTGAGCTAGATGACTTAGTACTTCGAAGCGTATTATAATTGAGTGATGTTTTTGCATGAATGAAATGTATGATGCGAGTGGTACTTGTTTTAAATTGATAGAATTGCATGTGTTCGTGAATTTTACACTTACTCTTGTGGTTTTGATTTCGTTGCCTCGGGACGAGCAATATGTAAGTTTGGGGGGTTTGATTAGAGTGTAAATTCACATATTTGAGCTCTGATTTATATGGTAATGATGTATGATTTAATCTTAAGATGAGATAAATCGAGATATGTAGTGGAAAGTCACGAATCAGGTGCATTTGAGGCCGTTTGAGCGGATTTTCGAAGGAAAACAGGACAGAAGTGCTCGGAACTGGAAAAAGGGTGTTTAAGCACCTGGTTCGACCATAAGAGAGGTGGTTCAACCAGCCATGAAGGTCGAACCATGGTCGAACAAAATGCATGAAGTTTTACAAAGATGATTCGACCCCGATGCTTCTGATTCGACTAGTGGTTCGAGTCGAACCAGCCACCTGCAGATTCATTACAGGCTAGTTCGACCAGGCCATGAATGGTTCGACCAAGGGCTTTGGTCGAACCGATACGCGGAAAGCTTCTGGATCCATATTTTTACACCTTCAGTACGTGTTTTCACTCAAACAGCACATTAGAGGTCCGTTGGAGGAGCTGAAAGTATAAAAGGAAGACCCTACATCAGAAGGAGAAGTTAACCACCACCTTCATTCTACACAACACCCAAAACCCTATCCATGGAGATGTGGAGAGAGATTCGTCTGTCGAATCAAGTGAGAACCAAGTAAAGATTCAAGACGGAGAGAGACGCGATGGCGCCCATATCTAGGGTTTACTTCGCTTCTTAATTTATCTTGTGATTTTCAAGACTATGGGTAAGATCTATCCACCCAACATGATTGTTCTTCGATCAATCATGGGCTAGAACAGCTTTAGTAGTTCTATGGTTTATGAAGGTTTTATGATTTAATTGAACTTCCGTGTGTATACTCCGTACAGCACTACTTGTAGTTTATTTTATATAAGACAATGTTTTATTAATTCATACTCAGAGTTGTTTTGTGCATCATTAATTGTTATGTAGAGTCTGAATACGTATCTTGATTATTGATTGAGTGTGTTTACTGGTGAGCAGGATTACATGTTATGATTCTAAGTGAGGGGACTCCAAAGCTTCATTAGAACTATCTTATATAAATACTTGTTAATTGAATCTGATTCGGGTTGATAAGTAGGACGAAGAGAATAACTTCATAGTACCTATAAAGGGAGATCATATCTGGTTAGAGTACTTAGTGCACGGGAAATAATTGATACTGATAGTACCTAGAAAGGGGGTGAATTATATCTCTTGCTCCAAGGATATTCACACGTGTCACATACTTATTACTTGTGTCTATAGAGTAGATTTGCATGGTTTAGTGATGCGTCCATACTCTACAAGGCAGAGTCGGACATTGATATATGAAAAGGAAGTTAATAAGTAAAACTGGATGGCCCGAAGAACTACTTAATTTTTCACTTATTCACATTCGTTTAATCTCTACTGCTTGTTTACTTTATTTGCTATTTAAATTACTTGTTTATTAGTTACTTCGTTGTTCCACCAATTTATTGCCAACCTAGTCTTAATAAGTTAGAATATAATTAGATTAATAATAATACGTCCCTTGGGTTCGATAATCACTTGGTTGTTTATCAAAGCTACAATAACATCCTTTATACTTGAGGATTAATTGTGTGTTGAGAAAACGTCCATCAGAGTGCATAGTCATCTAGCTCATAAGATAAGTGTTTACTCTCGCTCTCAAGTGTGAAGTACACTTAAACCTGTTAACATATACGCTCATATTCAAATCATATTTATGTGTAACCATAAGCTTGACAAGGGTCTCAAAAATCAACTCATAATTGCTTCATTACTAGGATCACAAAGGACTTGTTCTTGGGTTGTAATGTTGGCTCTTTGGTAAAGGTAGAAAAATATAGATAAAATGACTAATTCACTAGTAGAGAGTTACCTTGGAGCTTTGCTTTTCATTAAAAACAGCTTCCTTTTCTCCGTCTTATTCTCATGATCTTTGCGATTCATCTTTCTCCTTCTTTTCCTTGGAATCAACATCTTCTTTCTTCAAAGTACAAGGTTACCAATTTCGGGCACTACCTTTCTAAGCAGTCGGGGTACCAGTTTCAGGCTCTACCCCTAAATAAGATTTAACCATATTTTTCTTTTCTTTATACCACCCAACCAATTTTTCCTTCCTTTTCATTCAAGTTAGCATATATTAACCTCAACTCTCTACTATGAATAGGGTACTCAGAAGGCTCAAGTAAAGGATGAATAAAGGCTTTTTATCAAGGCTTGCCAAAGAAAAAGCTTTTAAAGGCTCAACGAGGCTTCCAATTATTTATATAGTATAAGAGAAAGGTAAAATTTGGCTAAGTAACTCAAATAAACAATAATGGCCTAAGATCATGTCCTAATAACTAACAATCATAAGTCTCACACAAGACTCCAAGCCAAGTTCTAGAATACAGTCATATGAACGATTCTCACAAGAATAAACTATCATGCATAGACATAGCATGATTTCATAAGGCTCAAATTCTCACATAGGTAATAGATTCCTAAACACTTCTCATAGCATATAATCAAGATCAATTCCACAATGAACTCCACATATTAACAAGTTATACATGCTTCTCATCAACAAAATCAACACATGCAAAATACGAATGCAACTTACTTATTAAAAAGTTAACTACCCATCATAACAATCCAAAGAAAATCTCACAAATCAATCCAATCTCAGAATCAGTATATCAATACATGCCACTCACACCACCAAGTACCCAACCTGTCAAGAGAAAAGAGAAGGGGGATGAGATGAAGCTGATAAAGATGAAAACTTGACGCCCTCTACTCCTGTGGAGCATCATCATCACTATCTCCCCTGCGCCAATCATCAAAATCTCTCTGCAGGCTATCCACCTTTCTATCCAAGGCTTTATAATTGTCATTCAAATCTCCCAACCTCTGATCCATAACCACATAGTTGGCATGCAGCGTATTGTAACGCATATCAAGTGCGGCAAAGCTCATTGTCAGCAGGCCAAATTGGCGGTTCGTCTCCTTCTGATTGTTATTCAAGTTGACAAGGTGCTCATTCATCAACCGAAACTGCTCCCTATAGAACTCATTAGGACCGCCCCAATGCAGCTGCTGTGGCTGTGGTGGTGGCATCTCATTTTGCTGCGGCATACCCATATCTGGATGCCCGAGAGGCTCTTCTACATGCATCTCCTCACCGTGCTCTACTTGCTGAGGATGTTCTTGCTGCTGCTGCTGCTGTTGTGGCTGATCTACAATCCTTTGCAACTCCTGATACATCCCAGATCTCCTCTTCTCAAACACGTTATTGATATCTCCTCGTGTGCTAAAGTGTCCATCAACAAATTCTCATTCCCTTGAATTCGAATCAAAGCCCTCACATCATATGGAAATATGAAAAAATAGGGATTAGATACCCTAGTGAAAAACTAGTCTCCATCTCGATGAAAAGCAAATCCAGCTCAAACACACACACTTATCACTAGATCAGGATCCTACGTAATAGTGGTAATACCAGTAAATCCATGTGGTATGACTCAGCCACATGAGTAAGCAATCCTCCAATATTCATTCTTTAAAAAGAGGAACTCCTGAATCTGTAAAGCTGCTGAATGAGATATGAACCCACATTAAACTGTACTCCATTCAACATACACCATAAAGCATACAACTCTCCCCTAGATACGCAACTTCCCTCAGATCGAGCAAATAATGTATTGCTCAAGACTCTATCCATGTATCTAATGACTGGGTTGCGAATCAATGCAGCACGAGCTTTCTTCGTCTTGAAGTCCATATCCTCTCCTGAAATAGATCTCCAAAAATCATTTGCTTTGAAATGCCCATTCTCATGCCTAGAAATCCCCCTCGGATTTCCTAGGAACACATTAAAATCCTCAGATGTCCATGTTCTCTTTTCACCACCAAGCTGGAATGAACACTCGTACGGCAAAGAAGTAGCACCCTTCTTGATTGTGATAGAACACAACACCTCCGCAGTAACATGAAAGTACGTAGGCCTCTTCAGCTCCATGAAATGACAGATGCCCACTTGATCGAACATCCACATAATGTCATCACGGATATTCATCGTCCTCATGGCATCATCATTCTTGTACCTCAAGCGAGTTATCTTAATAGACATTGCAGCCCTTCGATCCTTAATCTCCTCCCAATTCTCCATTTGTATATTAAAGTTCCTCGGCAGCCTCTCCTTGAGACGCAACTTCTTAATAACCTCATCCTCACGAGGCTGCCTATCCTCCTTCCTCTTTGAGCGGATTTCATTCGCCTTTCCTTTTCCTACAAGAGTACTACTTCAATACCAAACAAATAAAAGGAAAGCATACCAATCGAATTCCAAGTATAATCATACACCAAACTCTAATCAAGACTTCAAGTTATTCACGTATAATCAATTTCAAACAAGCATGCTTCCAACTCCATCTAAATAATGAGTCCATAAACATGCTATTCCAATTTTCATTCACTTCACTTTCTTCTCTTATGCCTGTAATTATCAACTTCACAAACTCATTTAATCTAACATGCTTCTCTTCACCACACAAATTCCACATAGAACATCTAAGTCTAACATCAAATCAACAATTAAAATCAGACCCATCACTTGTTCATAAGAAATTTCAAATAAAAATCCAAATTACACTATGAATCCATATAAAAACTAGTTCAATCAACTTACCCATTTAAAATCAAGCAATATACTTTCAATCCTAGGGTAATAGAGTCCAGAGAACATACCTTTCGATCCAGCCATGGCTTAGTATGAACAAGAGATGAAAATCCCCAAATTGAATGGAAAACCCTAGTTTTGCAACTAGAAAGCTCCAAATCCGAGAGAAATCAAGTGTGGGAAGGGTGGAAAGTGGTTCAATCAGAGTAGAATAAAGTAAAATCGAAGTTTGGAAGAGAGGGTTTTTGGTTCGGAAAGGATTCGAGTGCGGGTGGTGTGAAGAATGTACGGAACATGGGCAAAAATCAGATTTAAACATGACTTACCTGGGCTGGTTCGACTCGAAGCAGGTGGTCGAACCACCTCGTCGTGGTCGAACCACGCTTCTGGACAAATTTAGCATTTGGTTTGACTTGAACCATTGGTCGAACCATATGTAACAAACTTTTAGGTGGTTGGTTCGACTCGAACCCTTGGTCGAACCATAAGCCCCTAGGTCGAACCGGCCTGTAACTATTTCTTTGAGTGCTAGTTCGATTCAAAACATCTAGTTTGACTTTCTCCTATGGTCGAACCGGCCTGCTGTTCCTTCAAACACGATTCTTCTTCGTCCCCTGCAAACTTCAAGCTCAAAAACGATCATTAGGTACCAAAACAGAGCAAAACTATAGCTAGAGAACCACAATAAGACTCAATAATTCATGTATATATACTCCACATACGACACAATAGATAAAACACCACTGAACATTAGGCAAATTGCAAAAAATCGACACATCAACACCGATTAAAGTTTTAATATAACCCAAAAAATCAACTCATCTAACAAACGTTACAAAGAAAAGATTATAATCTCAGTGCTACGATGAGGTAAGTACATCACACCCCCTAAACTTAGTAGAAACTATAGTCGAAACTAAGTTTGCAAAGAGATATAATTTTTGATAAGTAAACACGTCAAATATAAAAATTTATTACTCGCACTAATAAAATAAAATAATAAAACATGAGGGAAAGCCCCCAACAGACGCTCTTGTTTAATGTCGGAGAGTCACGATGGTACTATATCAATGCAAGGTATCCTCAAAGATGATGCAAGCATCATCCGGCGACTTATAATGCTTCAATCAATGCCCATTCGCCGCTATGATGTCTCCGTCCTTGTCCATGATCTCAAAACTCCCCCCTTCGTAGGTTTTATGGATAATAAACGGTCCCGTCCACTTCGATTTTAATTTTCCTGCAAAGAGGTTCAAACGAGAGTTAAAGAGTAATACCTCATCACCTTGCTTGAATTCCTTGTAAGTGATCTTCGAATCATGCCATTTCTTCATTATTTCCTAGTAGATCACCGAATTCTTGAAAGCTTGATTTTTGAACTCGTCTAGTTGATTGATATGAGTCAACGTCAACTCCTTTTGCTCCTTAAGACATAAGTTCAAACTTCTCAATACCCAAAAAGAGTTATGTTGAATCTCCACGGGTAAGTGGCACGGCTTCCCACAGCAATTTGATAAGGTTACATGTCTAACACAGTCTTGTATGCAGTACGAAACCCCCACAAAACATCATCGAGCTTCATAGCCCAATCTTTCCTATTAGTTCCGACTACCTTCTCCAAAATTTATTTCACTTGTCGGTTGGAGACTTTGGCTTGCCCATTAGCTTGAGGATGATAGGGTGTATTAACCCTATGCTTAACGCCATACTCCTTGAGAACTCTTTCAATAAGCTTATTGACGAAGTGGGAACCTCCATCACTTACAAGTGCTCTAGGAACTCCATAGCGGGCAAAAATATGTTTCTTCAAGAATGATAACACTGCCTTTGCATCATTCATGCGAGTAGGAATGACTTCCACCCACTTAGAAACATAATCCACTACTAGAAAGATGTAGAGAAATCCATTAGATGGGGGAAAAGACCCCATAAAATCGATTCCCCATACATCAAAGATTTCAACAGCAATGCTTGGCTGAAGTGGCATCTCAACTCTTCTACTTATATTTCTCATCCTTTGACATTTATCGCATGTCGCTACATAGGATTCACAATCTTTAAACAAAGTAGGCTAATAAAGAGCAGATTGAAGTACCTTCGATGCAGTCTTTTGAGCTTCAAAATGCCCCCTGTTAGGTTGTGCATGGAAAAAATCAAGAACACTCTCCATCTCCATCTCGGGCACACACCACGGACGATAGAATCCGTACAGATCTTGTAGAAAAATGGATCATACCATATAAAAGTTTCAACATCCCTCTTAAACTTCACAAGTTAATACCTATTGAGATCTTTTAAAATTTCACCTACAACAATGTAATTGACATAATCGCATACCATGAATTCATTCCTTGAGCAGCTACTACGCAAGCTCTCTTCGCTCCTGCAGCAAAAATCGTCATAATCTTCTCATCAGGGAACATCTCCTCTTTGTAATCAAAAGAATCATCACAATGCTCCATTGTCTCCAATCTTGATAGGTGATCCGCCAACACATTTTCCATACCCTTCTTATCCCGGATCTCCATATCAAATTCTTGCAGAAGAAGGATCCATCTAATGATCCTTGGCTTCGCTTCCTTCTTCTCCATCATGTACCGGATCGCAGAATAATCCGTATACACTATAGTTTTCATGCCAACCAAATACTGTTGAAACTTATTGAATGCATACACAATAGCTAGAAACTCCTTTTCAGTGACAGTGTAGTTCTTTTGTGCTGCATCAAAAGTTTTACTCGCATAGTAAATGGCGCAGAATTTCTTCTCTCTCATCTGCACAAGCACCACTCCAACTGCTAAATCACTTGCATCACACATAAGTACAAACGGCTAAGTCCAATCCAGTGTGATCAAGATAGGTGCTGTAATAAGTGCCTCCTTCAAACCCTAAAAAGTTGTTAGACATTCATCATCAAAATTAAAAGGAACATCCTTTTCAAGTAAGTGAGACAACGACTTGGAGTATTTTGAGAAGTCCTTGATAAATCTTCTATAGAATCCTGCGTGTTCAAGGAAGGACCGCACTCCCTTCTCATTAGTGTCTGGTGGAAGCTCTCAATCACCACCACCTTTGCTCTATCCATTTGCAATCTTTTGGCTGAAATATGATGTCCCAAAATAATCTCATCTCTTACAATGAAGTGACACTTCTCCCAATTCAAAACTAGGTTAGTATCAACACATCTCTTCAAAACAGTAGACATGTTAGTCAAACATATATCAAAAGAGGAACAGAAAACATAAAAATTATCCATAAACACCTCCATTATATTTTTTATCAAGCCATCAAATATCGTCATCATGCAACACTGAAATGTAGCAGGTGCATTACACAACTCAAAAGACATCTTCCTAAAGGCAAAAGTTCCATAAGGACAGGTAAAAGTAGTCTTTTCCTGGTCCTTTGGTGCAATCACGATTTGATTATACCCCGAGTACCCATTCAAGAAATAATAAAAATCATACCCTGCAAGAAGATCAAATATTTGATCCATGAAAGGAAGTGGGAAGTGGTCTTTCCGTGTATTTTTATTTAGTTTCCTATAATCTGTACACACACGCCACCCCTTAGGAATCTTAGTAGCTAATGCCTCACCATCATCAGACTTGACAATAGTCATTCCTCCTTTCTTAGTTTTTTATGATAAAATAAATAAAAAAATTTAAATAAAATTTCAAAATATAATTAGTTTCAAAACTGGAAATGTAAAATTACAATTACATTTAGACAATATCTCTTATGAGATGATTCATAAGAAATATTAAAATATAATTGTTAACCAAGTGGGCTAGCCTACTTGGCCACCAGGCTTCTCACACAAATGAGTGACCCGGGTTCGATTCCCATTGGGAACGAATATGAGGGGGAGTTATAAGGATTCTTGGGAGAATAATGCAATGGACTCACATGAGGACTATCACTAATTGGATATATAATTCCTGTATCTAGTCATGTTAGGATTTGCTTCCTAATCACTTCTTGAATAGCGGGATTCACCCTCCGCTGATTCTGAATGCTACACTTAGCCTCATCCAATAACCTAATCTTATGCATGCAATATAATGGATTAATACCCTTTAAATCATCAAGAGACCAACCAATCGCAGACTTATACTTCCTAAGCACATCTAATAACTTATCCAGTTGATAATCAGTTAGAGAAGAAAATACAATTACCAGATAGGTTTCATTGTCACCTAAATAGGCATACTTCAAGTGCTCCGGTAGCGGTTTCAACTCCTCTTTCTTATCCTCTTTTGTTGTGCTCTACCTATCCAATGGCAAGTATTTTCTAGTCCACTTCACCTCTTCAAACTTGGTTCTCTTTGATTCATGTCTGTCATCACCAAAAGTAAGTAAATTTTCAAGAAATTCGACACATACCTCATTAGAGAGCTCATCTAGCTCGGTGGTGGGAAAAGTAAGAGACTCCGCCAAGCATGTCTCCAAAGGATCCTTTGAAAGGATCAGGGACATATCTTCCTTCACGATCTCCTCCACCACATCAATGCTGTGACACTGCGTCTCCATTGACATCTTCATTTTTCTTTATCAAGGTTGAACAGAACCTCTTCTTTATCCATCCTCAACCTAAGCTCACCCTTTTGAACATCAATCATAGCTCCAGTAGTGGCAAAGAATGGTCTCCCTAAGATAAGAGGGATATTATCCTTGTCATCTTCCATCTCAAGCACTAGAAAATCCACAGGAAAGACCAGTTTATCTATTTTCACTAAAACATCTTCAATCACACCCTTCGAAAAAGTCATAGACCTATCATCCAATTGTAGAGCAACTGTTGTGGGAGTTAACTCCCCCAAACCAAGGCTTTGAAATATTGACAAGGGCAAAAATTGATGCTGGCCCCAAGGTCATACAGAGCTTGTCGTACCGGTCCCTTTCTAATTTCAAATAGAATAGTGAAGCTTCCCGAATCCTTTAACTTAGCTGACAGCTTCCTCTGAATGATCGAGCTACAGTTCTCAGACAAATTCACCATTTCAATTCCGTTCAAGCTTCTCTTCTTTAAAATTATATCCTTTAGAAATCGGGCATAGTATGGCATTTCCAAGATTGCTTCCGAGAAATGAATGCTCAAGCTTATCTTGTTTATAATATCTGAAAATTTCTTGAACTTTTCTTCCAATCCCTTCTTCACTAACCTGAAAGGAAACGGAGGAGGTATCTTTGTCTTTGGAATTCCCCATTCATCATGTTCAACCTTCTCCGCTTTATCCTTCTCGACTCTCAATCTCTTCGCTCTCTCCCATTTCTTTTCCACTATAAGCTCAGTATTCTGCCCCTTGTATGGTACTGGAGTAGCATCAACATCAGGTAAAACATTCGGCGGGAATAACAGTACTAAACGAGGTAGTTCGACCTCGGTTCGACCATGAGTGTTGGTCGAACCAAGTGTGTAGTGGTCGAACCGAGCATCAAAAAATTTGGCAACCCACATATAGGTCGGTTCGACCGTAGTTCGTCCTTCAAGGTTGGTCGAACCATAGCTGGGTTGGTCGAACCAGACATCAGAGAATTCTGGATAGGTTGGTTCGACCGTGGTTCGACCTTCAGGGTTGGTCAAACAAGGGTAGTTTTGGTCAAACCAACCATCTAATCGCTCTGGAGGTTGTCCAGGTGCTTGGTTCGTCTTAGGCAGTGTGGTCGAACCCTGGTCGAATCAAGCTCTTGGAGCTCCAGAATTCATTTCTGGCATCATCGGTCCATCATACTGTGTTCCAAACCTTAACGTGATGGCATGGCACTCCTTTGGGTTAGTTATACTTTGAGATGGGAACTTCCACTTCTCTACCGTTTGCGTCAATTGATTCACATTTCTGGCCATCTGCCCCATCAACAACGTCAAGTCCTTCATCTTCATAGATATATCCTTATGATTTTTATCAATCTTAGCCTCTAGCTTTACCTCTAGATGATCCACTCTTGTATCATTCCTCGTCATGTACCTGTTCACCGTATCCTCAAAACCAAGTTTTCCTTCTTCGATCTTAGCACCCGGATCAACACCCACAGAAGGTTGTACTGCCGCATTTGGATTACTCTATGAAAACTCCAATCTTCTTGGTTGTTAGTAATTATCAGGGGGACCACGATTATTGTAGTTCCCTTCATAATTCCGATTTTCTTGATTTTGGAACCTAGTTCCTTGAATACTTTGACCCATGGCGTAGTTTGCCTCTTCTAATTCCTCTTGGCTAGCTCCTTCATTACCAACATTCTGCTGCATAATTGGTACTCGTTGTGCTATATCAGTAATCTTCTTTTGCTGAGACTCAAGTAACTTGTTGATATTAGTCAAACTAGAAACGATCTCATCTTCTCTACTCGACTTAACCATGGTGTGCTCAACCTGCACTACTTGAATTCATCGAAATATCCTCAAAGAGCTTTTCGGCCTCAACGGATGTCTTTGTAAACAGTGCTCCATTAGAAGAAGCATCAAGTAACACTCTAGAATCACAATCCAACATGTTGTAGAAAATACTGATGTATTGAGCTTTAGATAGCCAATGCTATGGACACTTTCGAAGCATGTCATTGAATCTGTCCCAAGCCTCATGAAACTTCTCCCCACTACCGATAGCAAATTGATTTATGTCTTGCTTCATCCTAAACACCTTGGAAGGTGGTATATATCTCTCTAAGAACTTTAATTTCAATTGCTCCGAGGTAGTGCATTCAGCAGCATTAAGAGTATCGTACCAATCTCTCACTCTTTCAGTAAGCGAGAACTTAACAATCCTCCTCGCATCCTCATGATCTCCTGCGCTCTTTTGTGTACTTGCATACACCAGGAATTTATTCAGATGATGTTGAGGATCTTCAAAGGTTTCCCCAGAGAAGGGACTCCTTTCTATCATGCTGATCAGAGCAAGGTAAAGATCAAAATCCCCATCGGCCCCTCTTGCTCCTAACAGCCCCAAGTTTCCTCCTCCGTTGTTCTTGAAGACTTTACGGATGGCAACATTATCCGAATTTGTCCTTTCTTGGGCCATGTTGACTGCTTCTGCTTCTGACTTATTTCCGGTTGCAGCTTCAATCGCTTCTGAGTTCAGCACGTCAACTTCAACTCCTAGATCAAGAGCTTCAGTTGGTTCTACGTTCTTGTTCTTCTTCTTCTTTGCCTTCTTCTTCTCGACGATGCACCAATTTCTGAATTAAAAGGAGCTAATGTTCCTACCTTCGATCTAGTGTGCATAGATCTAAGAAAAATAAGCGTTAGAAATTAAAGAAAAGAATCAATAGTCTCAATTAAACTAGAAATAATAAATTAATAATTAATGCCGTCCCCGGAAAAGGCGCCAAGAACTTGATGAGCATTTTCTCAACACACAATTAATCCCCAAGTATGAAGGATGTTATTGCAGCATAGATAAGCGACCAAGTGATTATCGAACCCACGAGACATATTATTATTAATCTAATTAAAATCTACCTTATTAAGACTAGGTTGGCAAATAGTTGGTGAAATAATTAATTAACTAATAAACAAGTAATTTAAATAACAAATAAAGTAAACAAGCAGTATAGATTAAACGAAAGTGAATAAGTGAGAAATTAGGTAGTTCTTCAGGTCATCTAGTTTTACTCATTAACTTCTCTTCCGTGTATCAATGTCCGACTCTGTCTTGTGTAGTATGGACGCATCACTAAACCATACAAATCTACTTTATAGACATAAGTAAATAAGCGTGTGACACGTGTGAATATACTTGGAGCAAGAGATATAATTCACCCCTCTTTCTAGGTACTATCAGTATCAATTATTTCCCGTGCACTAAGTATTCTTACCCGATATGATCTCCCTTTATAAGTACTATGAAGTTATTCTCTTTGTCCTATTTATTAAACCGAATAAGATTTAATTTAAAAATATCTATATAAGATAGTTCTAATGAGACTTTGGAGTCCCCTCACTTAGAATCATAACATGTAATCCTGCTCAGCAGTGAACGCACCAATCAATAATCAAGATATGTATTCAGACTCTACATAAAAATTAATGATTCACAAAACAACTCTGAGTATGAATTAAAAGGGCATAGTCTTATATAAAATAAACCACAAGTAGTGTTGTACGGAGTATACACACGGAAGTTCAATTAAATCATAAAACCTTCATAAACTCTAGAACTACCGAAGCGGTTCTAGCACATGATTGATCGAAGAACAATCATGGTGGTTGGATAGATCTTACCCATAGTTTTGAAAATTACAAGACAAATTAAGAAACAAAGTAAACCCTAGATGCGGGCGTCGTCGCGTCTCTCTCCGTCTTGAATCTTCACTTGGTTCTCACTTGATTCAACAGACGAATCTCTCTCCACAGCTCTGTAGGATGATGTAGGGTTTTGGATGTTTTATAGAATGAAGGTGGTGGTCGTGTCCATTTCTGCAGCGTAGAGTCTTCCTTTTATACTTTTAGCTTCTCTAACGGACCTCTAATGGGTTTTTTGAGCGAAAACACGTACTGAAGGTTTAAAAATATGGATCCGGAAGCTTCCCGCGTATTGGTTCGACCAAAGCCCTTGGTCGAACCATTCAAGCCCTGGTCGAACCAGCCAATAATGAATCTGCAGATGGCTGGTTCGACCCGAACCGCTTGTCGAATAAAAAGCATTGCGGTTGAACCGCTCTTGCACCACTTTAGGCATTTGGTTCAACCACGGTTCGACCTTCATGCCTAGTCGAACCACATCATCGTGGTCGAACCACTCTGTAGCTCATTTTCAGGTGCTTGGTTCGACCCGAATCGGTGTCAAACCAGGTGCTTAAACACCCCTTTTCAGGTTCCGAGCACTTTTGCCCTGTTTTCCTTCGAAAATCCGCTCAAACGGCCTTAAACGCACTTGATTCGTGACTTTCCACTACATATCTCGATTTATCACGACTTAGGATCAAATCACACATCATTATCATATATATCAGAGCTCAAATTAAGTGAATTTACACTCTCATCACAGTTAAATCAAGATGTCCTGCTACTTTTCCCTGGACAAAAGAAAGGAAGATAACTCACAATAAAATAAATTTATATATATACATTTGTGTATCATGTACGTATATATATAATTTTTTTCGAGTATTACACATACCATAAGTTCGGTACGAATTTTTAAAATAGAAAATCGAATACCGTAATGAATTTCAGTTCGGTAAAGGTTCGATTTTCTTATAATTCTGTACGATTCAGAATGGATTTTAGATTGTATTTGGATCGGTGCGGTTTGGTATAATGGATTTACCAAACAAATGCATATACAAAAATATTTAATTTTTTTAATGTTTATTATTAAAATAATATGTAAATGTTGAATTATGATAAGTACATTTAAAATAAATTAAAATATTATATGTAAATATATTTCTTAAAAATATTATAGATAATAATATATACAATCAATTATTTAATATACTAATCTTTATCATATTATATAATATATTATATAATTAAAGAAAATAAATTTATAGAAGTAAGAATTTATGCATTTATAAAATAAAAATTAAATAATTAATAATATTTTAATATCTAAAGTAAGGGATGTTCAATTTTTATAATATTATTTTATTAGAAAGATATTAATATAAAGTAGAATATAATGTTTATTTTTCATTATTGAATTTTAATAAGGTATAGAACTTTATTTTAAAGTATATTTGTATTTGATTTTTTGGTTCGGTGCGATTCGAATTTTGGTACAGTTCGGTACGGTTTGTTAGGCGATATCCAAGTGGACCGAGTCCATAATGTAAAATATTTTGGTTTTTTTCGATTTGGGAAAGTCAAATAATCAACGAATTTTTTTCAATTCAAAACTTTTTCGGTTTGATTTCGATACGAATTTGGTAATATCCAATTACCTGCACAACCCTAGTTTACAATGTATTTTCAATTATGATGGAATACGAAAAATGTATTTATAGCAAGGTCAAATGATGTAGTAGACTACGACGATTGATGACACCGTAGACTGCGAAGGTAGGACAACGGTATAGATGGTGACGGTCAAACAAAAATTAATGTACATGACCAATTCAGTTCACATCTGTAAAAATTCATGTCCGTAAAACAGTAGAAATGAAGACTTATAATTAAAGACAAAGACTTGAATGAGACCGTCTCACATAACGGCTTATTTGAGATGGACAGAAAGTAATAACTTTTATAATGAAAAGTAATAATACTATTTCATTAATAATTTATAGTATAGTATAAATAAAAAGTGATAACATTTATAGAGTAACTGATAGCGTTTTATAGTAAAAACGATAAATATTTTAAAAAGTGTAAAATGATCTCACGTAAGACGATCTACTCATAATTTAATTGCCATAATTTAATTGTTGATTTGATAAATTTAACGAAATTTTAAAGTTCCTAGGAATTTCCTACCCATAATTTAATTGTTGATTTGAAAATTAGAAAGTTCGTAGATATTTCCTATAATTAAAGAGGTAGACTAACGAACGTAAACGAATACCAATTATTATTAAATTAATAACTAATAAATAGATTTGATCTGTCTCACCATCTCATCCATCCGATTAAATTTCCTGCGGTTTGGTGTTTAATAATATATAAAAAAAACTATATTAAATCCTTGGGCATGCGGTGAATTTTGAGTATCTATATCTATATATATTATATATAAAAGCATACAAAGTCAACTTAAGTTTTCCCGCTCAAATTTTGATCAAAATCTCTACATAATATCTTTTCAATTTCTCGATTCTCTTCAATTTCTCCTCAATTTCTCTCATCCTAATTATACTGATTTTCCTTTTTAATGTATGATTTAAATATATTATTAATTTTATGACAATTTATTTCAACCATCAATTATTTAATTATTTAAAATCTATCACATTTTATAATTCTAATAATTTTATATTCAACAAAATAATTAAAATTAAAGATATTCTTATATATTTTTTTATCAATTAACATGTTAAAATTTGTTTCAATTTAAGTTAATTATTGAAAAATTTTGGGTTGTATTTGAAAATAATGTTGAGTAATTAAAATCATTGTTTGAAATTGTTTATACGTTAACATATAATTATGTAATGAAATATAAATATTAATAAAATTTTTAAAAATGTTGATTTTTTATAATTACATTAATTTGTTGTACACAAAAAATGAATAAAGGTCGTATAACATCAATTCAACTAAATACTATTTAATTCATTAAAAATAAAGAACTAAACTACATATACATACCATCACAATATAAAACCCCATACATATGTATTTCCTTGTTATATTCTAATAGTTATATTTATTTTTTGCACAGGGATTAAGAAATTTAGTATTTTAATATGTAATGAGGTGAGATAAATAATATTTTAATGTATAGTGGATGATTGTATTAATGTAGCGGATGAGTCATATTAAAGATATTTTAATTACTTAATTGTGTGGCTCTCATAGAAAAAAAAATGTAACCGTTAAAATAAAATACCCAATTTAAAAATATTTAATTATTAGGATGAGACGGAGGGAATACGTAATTATATGTGTTTATGTGTCCAATATATATATATATATATATATATATATATATATATATATAAATTTACTATTACAAAAAAATCTATATTTATATAATTTTATTTTTTAAAATCTATCCCCGTGCAACGCACGGGTTAAAGAGCTTGTTGATTATGACAAAATTTTAATAAATGAAATAGGAAATAAAATATGAAAATGGAATAGATGATCTTATTTGCTCATCTGAATGAATATATTGTAAAAGATTTTGTATAATTTCTGTATGTATAAGATATTGTTTTTAGTTATTTATTATATTAATTCTCTATAATATAAAGTTCATGATATCTTTTTATAAAGAATTTATTGCATTAAAATACACAATCTTTTCTCATTTTTTCAATTTAATCACGTACTATTTTTTTTATCTGAAAAATTCATGACCTTCTCTTATTTTTTCAATTTAATCACGAATTTTAATTTTAGTTTTCTAAATTAAATACATATTTTTTTGTGTTTTATAATTTAATTACAAATTCTTCTATTTATAAAATATATGATTATCTTAATTAATAAATAATAATATACAATATTAAATATTTAAAATAAATTAAATTAATTAAATATAAAAACTTATAAACAATTTTTTTTCTCGACCAAAAAAATGGAAGTGATAGTTATTACGTATATTTTCGAAGGAAAAAAAAATGGTGTGTCGATCAACTAACAAAAGTTAAAAAAATATAAAAAAATTAAACAAATTTGTTTTCGAAAAAATTACGCATTTATAAATCTTTTATATTGTATAAATAATTTATGGGTTATAATTTAAACATTATTAGATTTTATTAAATTTTGAATACATTAAATGTGTATTGGTTTTTATTCATAATTAACATTAGGAATGTATTAATTAATAAAAGACATTGTTATTAAATTTTGAAAAAGAAACATATATTTAATTGGATAAAAATCGTGATTAAATTCAGAAAATAAATTAAAATCATGTATTTAATTGATAAATGAAAATTTTGTGATTAAATTGACATAGATGAGAAGGTCATGTAATTTTTTTTAAAAAATAATTCATGATTAAATTGAAAAAATAAGTAAAGGTCATGTATTTTATTGTAATTAACCCTAATATAAATATATATATATATATATATATATATATTAAAAATAATATTATTATTCATAAATCTATTATATTTTACTAATTCATAAATCTAAATTAGGTAAAATTTATTTTGGAGTTAAATTATTAAAAAATAAAATTGTATAATAATCCATAAGACTTTACTATTTATAAATCTAAATTAGGTATAATTTATTATTAATAATATTATTATAATAATATTTTAATTTTAAATAATTTATTCACTTTTCTATTTAGTTTTTTTATTCATAAATCTAAATTAGGTTTTACTAATTCATGGTAAAATTTAAATTGGAGTTAGATTAAAAAATAAAATCATATAATCAATAAGATTTTACTATTCATAATAACTAGATATTACACATCTGTTTGTTGCAATGAAAGAATTATATTACAATTATGTAATTTATATTTATTTTTTTATTTTAACCATAATATATATATATATATATATATATATATATATATATATATATATATATATATATATATATATATATTATATAATTACTTATTTATTTATTGGGTTTATTACTCTCAGATACACACTTTTAAGCATATTTACTATTAGATACATGTGATTTAAATAATTACTCACACATACAAAATATTAAAGTAAAATACCAAATATAACTTTATACTCCATACACTTTTAAACCAAGAACCCTACCCCTCACCCACCCACCGGTGTTGACCGGCCATTGACCAGCGTTGCCCTGCGTTGGCCAGCCGTTGACCGCCGTCACCTGCTGCCGGAATTTAAAATGTGCAAATATAAAATTGTGCTGAACGAAATTGTGCAGAACCAAATTGTGCAGAACAATTGTACAAATACATAGGGGTATTTATAGTATCACAATCATAATTGTGTAGTTATGAGTAATAGTGTTTTGAGTCATGTAGTTTATAGCAATTATGCATTTTTTTTGTACCTACTAGTAAGTGACCCTTATTTATTTGAATTTATGTATTTTATAAAAACTAATAATTATTCATGTATAATATATATAAATGTATTTTTTAATATAACATAATTTTATATTTATAAGTATATATTAACTTTTTATTATTAATTATATTATTTTTTTACTTTAATTGATATCTATTTATTTTTTAAAAAAATAGATATAATCTCTCTGTAAAGCTCAATTACTTTTTTTAAGAAAGGTATAGTATACTATAATTTATATTTTATTTTATTTGAATAACATATGGATAAAATAAAATATGAAATATTATTTAATATAATAAATTATAAATATTAAAATAATATTTTTGGAGGCGATCCTAATGAAAATATAATTGAAAGAAAAATTAAAATAAATCACAAAATTTTGAATATAAATTTCATACATTGATTAATCCTAAAGATTTAATTAAAAGAATATTTATAGAGACAATCCTAATGGAAATATAATTGCTTTGAATTTTCGATTCTAAATTTTTTGAAATTAATTATAGATTGTCCAAATTTATCACTCCAAATACTGGTGACTTTTTTTAATGTTTGAAGCTGCAAATAAGATCAAATAAAAATAAGAACAGTAAGGTTAAAAAATTATAAAAAATAAATTTTATAAAATATAAAGAAAATAATAAAAACGAAGAAAAATCATAAATAATAACATAAACGAAAAATTTAAAAAAAAGAATGATACCTCAAAGTTGAATGGTTGAATCTGAAATTAAGATCAAACAAAATTATAAAAGATAAAAAAATTAAAGTATAAAAATAGAGTTTATATAAAATTATAAAGAAAACATTCTGAAATTAATTATGGATTGTTCAAATTCAAACTATCACTCCAAATATTGAGGACTTTTTTTAATGATTGAAGCTGAAAATAAGATCAAATAAATATATAAAATCAATAAAATTAAAAAAAAATTATAAGACATGGTTTATAGATTATGAAGAATACACAAAAAAAGAAGAAAAAAATATAAATCATAAGATAAACGAAAAATAGAAAAGAAGAATGATACCTCAAATGGAATGATTGAACCTAAAAATAAGATAAAATAAAAGTATAAAAAATAAAATAAATTAAAGTATATAAATAAGGTTTATAGAATTATAAAGAAAATACAAAAATCGTAAAGATACGAAAATAAGATAACAAAAACTAAAAAGAAGAATGATATTTCAAATGAGAATTATTGAACATGCACATAAGATCAAATATGATAATTATTGAACATAAAAATAAGATCAAATAATAAGATCAAATAAAAGTATAAAAGATAAAATAAATTAAAGTATATAAATATGATTTATAGAATTATAAATAAAATAAAAAAAACGAAGATAAAAAAAAATAGAAGAATGATACCTCAGATAATGATTGAAACTTTACATAAGATCAAATAAAATAAAAGTAAAGTATAAAATATAAAACAAATTAAAGTAGATTAGAAATAGTATGAAAGTGAAATAAAGAAGAAAAAGAAGAAGCACCAAAAAAGAATAAAGTAAGGATTTTATTATTAGGTAATGAAAATGTTTATATCGAATGATTTGAAAGAATGAATGATCGTGATTGAAATCAATCTACGACGTAGGAAAATAGGTGAAAATTTATCAAAGATAGCGTTGATATTATTATTAAAATTAGTATATCGATTGACAATGGTAGAATATATGCCAATAATATTTTTCATATTCATCAAATTTATATTTATATTATTAATAAAAATAAATAAATAATTTATTATTAGCATAAATAGGATCCAGGATTGAGATAAGAAGTATGAAATGGACGGTTAAGATTAAAATTGAATGAAAACTAAATTTACTAAAATTGAAAAGATGGAGAAAAATTGAAGATAAAAATAGAAATTAAGTTTGTTATATATATATATATATATATATATATATATATATATATATATATATATATATATATATTCTCCCATATTTACCAAATTCATTATTAGTATAATTAAATTAAATTTTATAATTGAAAAATCAAAAATATTAATTGGATGGTCAAGATTAAAATTGAATTATTTCTAAATAAAGTAAAATTGAAAACAAAAGTAAAAGTTTAGGTTTGCTATTATATATGTATAAATTCTATATTAGGTAAAATTTATTTTGGAGTTAGACTAAAAAATTGTATAATCAGAATAAGTCAGCCCAATACACGTTATACTCCATTATTATTAATATTAATATTATATTATAATATACAATAAAATTTGTGTGGATACTAATTCTATTATTTTAAAATTATTATCATAAATAAATATCTCCTCCTATTATATATAAAATACATCGTCATTATAATTTCAATATTCAAAACAATCGAGATAAAAAAAAGTTGAGTGATTCATTATAATCAATAATATAATAACTACACATCACACTTCGAGTGTTGATTTAACTCCTGCGAGGGCACTATGAACAATTACGGAGAGGGTTATTCAATAATGGGTGATGAGAGTGAAAATAAATGTGTTTTAGTGTCCAATTTAACACATTTTTGATAGGAATTGTTGTTATTTATTAGCACAAGTGTCTTATATTTTATAAATGTGAGAAAAAAGTGCGTTTGAGGTGTTTTATTGTATTTTAGGTGGAAAAAAGATCAAAACTGCAAAGTTGGAAGAAAAGGTGCAACTAAAAGTAGGAATGCTGAAAAACGCACGTTCAACTTGGGTAATTTTTCTGTGTTTGTGTGGAGTTCTAAACTGGAAGTGTGAATATGGTTGGAAAGCCACAGAAGATAGGATCGTTTTGGCATAAGGAACACTTCAATCGGAGTCCAAACGAGAAAGTTATAATCAAAATGTGACGTCGTGCAAGCTGTGACGAACAGAACAGCTTTGCTAATTTTCATGACTTGTTACACCTTCAAATTTTAGAGTTTTTGGAAGTTCTTTAAATAATAGAAAGCCAAGGAAAAGAGAATCGCGTGAGCGCAAGAATCACTCAAATCGAAGTTTGGATATGAAAGTTATGTGCGAAACGGTGACACTGCGCTTGCAGTTCGACCGTGGTTCGACCAAGCCATTTTGGTCGAACTACAACAGTCAAGTCTAACTGGAAATTTCAACTTACAGACATCCAATTTTCCTTCGAAAATCCGCTCAAACGGCCTTAAACGCACCTGATTCGTGACTTTCCACTACATATCTCGATTTATCACGACTTATAATCAAATCACACATCATTATCACATATATCAGAGCTCAAATTAAGTGAATTTACACTCTCATCACAGTTAAATCAAGATGTCCTGCTACTTTTCCCTGGACAAAAGAAAGGAAGATAACTCACAATAAAATAAATTTATATATATATATTTGTGTACCATGTACGTATATATATAATTTTTTTCGGGTATTACACATACCAGAAGTTCGGTACGAATTTTTAAAATAGAAAATCGAATACCGTAATGAATTTCAGTTCGGTAAAGGTTCGATTTTTTTATAATTCTGTACGATTCAGAATGGATTTTCGATTGTATTTGGATCGGTGCGGTTCGGTATAATGGATTTACCAAACAAATGCATTTACAAAAATATTTAATTTCTTTAATGTTTATTATTAAAATAAGATGTAAATGTTGAATTATGATAAGTACATTTAAAATAAATTAAAATATTATGTGTAAATATATTTTAAATTTTATTTAAAAATATTATAGATAATACTATATACAAACAATTATTTATTATACTAATCTTTATCATATTATATAATATATTATATAATTAAAGAAAATAAATTTATAGAAGTAAGAATTTATGCATTTATAAAATAAAAATTAAATAATTAATAATATTTTAATATCTAAAGTAAGGGATGTTCAATTTTTATAATATATAATATAAATTATTAAAAAATATAATATTATTTTAGTAGAAAGATATTAATATAAAGTAGAATATAATGTTTATTTTTCATTATTGAATTTTAATAAGGTATAGAACTTTATTTTAAAGTATATTTGTATTTGATTTTTTGGTTCGGTACGATTCGAATTTTGGTACAGTTCGGTACGGTTTGTTAGGCGATATCCAAGTGGACCGAGTCCATAATGTAAAATATTTTGGTTTTTTTCGATTTGGGAAAGTCAAATAATCAACGAATTTTTTTCAATTCAAAACTTTTTCGGTTTGATTTCGATACGAATTTGGTAATATCCAATTACCTGCACAACCCTAGTTTACAATGTATTTTCAATTATGATGGAATACGAAAAATGTATTTATAGCAAGGTCAAATGATATAGTAGACTACGACGATTGATGACACCGTAGACTGCGGAGGTAGGACGAAGGTATAGATGGTGATGGTCAAACAAAAATTAATGTACATGATCAACTCAGTTCATATCTGTAAAAATTTATGTCCGTAAAACAGTAGAAAGGAAGACTTATAATTAAAGACAAAGACTTGAATGAGACCGTCTCACATAACGGCTTATTTGAGATGGACAGAAAGTGATAACTTTTATAATGAAAAGTAATAATACTATTTCATGAATAATTTATAGTATAATATAAATAAAAAGTGATAACATTTATAGAGTAACTGATAGCATTTTATAGTAAAAGCGATAAATATTTTAAAAAGTGTAAAATGATTTCACGTAAGACGATCTCAATGAGATCTAATCATAATTTAATTGCCATAATTTAATTGTTGATTTGATAAATTCAACGAAATTTTAAAGTTCCTAGGAATTTCCTACCCATAATTTAATTGTTGATTTGAAAATTAGAAAGTTCCTGGATATTTCCTATAATTAAAGAGGTAGACTAACGTACGTAAACGAATACCAATTATTATTAAATTAATAACTAATAAATAGATTTGATCTGTCTCACCATCTCATCCATCCGATTGAATTTCCTGCGGTTTGGTGTTTAATAATATATAAAAAAACTATATTAAATCCTTGGGCATGCGGTGAATTTTGAGTATCTATGTATATATATTATATATAAAAGTATACAGGGTCAACTTAAGTTTTCCCGCTCAAATTTTGGTCAAAATCTCTACATAATATCTTTTCAATTTCTCGATTCTCTTCAATTTCTCCTCAATTTCTCTCATCCTAACTATACTGATTTTCCTTTTTAATGTATGATTTAAATATAGTATTAATTTTAGGACAATTTATTTCAACCATCAATTATTTAATTATTTAAAATCTATCACATTTTATAATTCTAATAATTTTATGTTCAACAAAATAATTAAAATTACAGATATTTTTTATATGTTTTTTTTATCAATTAACATGTTAAAATTTTTTCAATTTGAGTTAATTATTGAAAGAATTTGGGTTGTATTTGAAAATAATGTTGAGTAATTAAAATCATTGTTTGAAATTGTTTATACGTTAACATATAATTATGTAATGAAATATAAATATTAATAAAAATTTTAAAAATGTTGATTTTTTATAATTACATTAATTTGTTGTACACAAAAAACGAATAAAGGTCGTATAACATCAATTCAACTAAATATTATTTAATTCATTAAAAATAAAGAACTAAACTACATATACATATCATCACAATATAAAACCTCATACATATGTATTTCCTTCGTCACATTCTAATAGTTATATTTATTTTTTGCACAGGGATTAAGAAATTTAGTATTTTAATGTGTATTGAGGTTAGATAAATAATATTTTAATGTATAGTGGATGATTGTATTAATGTAGCGGATGAGTCATATTAAAGATATTTTAATTACTTAATTGTGTGGCTCTCATAGAAAAAAAATGTAACCGTTAAAATAAAATTCCAAATTTAAAAATATTTAATTATTAGGATGAGACGGAGGGAATACGTAATTATATGTGTTTATGTGTCCACGATATATATATATATATATATAAATTTACTATTACAAAAAAATCTATATTTATATAATTTTATTTTTTAAAATCTATCCCCGTGCAACGCACGGGTTAAAGTGCTTGTTGATTATGACAAATTTTAATAAATGAAATAGGAAATAAAATATAAAAATGGAATAGATGATCTTATTTGCTCATCTGAATGAATATATTGTAAAAGATTTTGTATAATTTCTCTATGTATAACATATTTTTTGTAGTTATTTATTATATTAATTCTCTATAATATAAAGTTCATAATATCTTTTTATAAAGAATTTATTGCATTAAAATACACAATCTTTTCTCATTTTTTCAATTTAATCACGTACTATTTTTTTTATCTGAAAAATTCATGACCTTCTCTTATTTTTTCAATTTAATCACGAATTTATATTTTTATCATAAATACAATCACGAATTTTAATTTTAGTTTTTTAAATTAAATACATATTTTTTTGTGACATAGATGAGAAGGTCATGTAATTTTTTGATAAAAAAATAATTCATGATTAAATTGAGAAAATAAGTAAAGGTCATGTATTTTATTGTAATTAACCCTAATATAAATATATATATATATATATATATATATATATTAAAAATAATATTATTAATCATAAATCTATTATATTTTACTAATTCATAAATCTAAATTAGGTAAAATTTATTTTGGAGTTAAATTATTAAAAAATAAAATTGTATAATAATCCATAAGACTTTACTATTTATAAATCTAAATTAGGTATAATTTATTATTAATAATATTATTATAATAATATTTTAATTTTAAATAATTTATTCACTTTTCTATTTAGTTTTTTATTCATAAATCTATATTAGGTTTACTAATTCATATTTCTATATTAGGTAAAATTTAAATTGGAGTTAGATTAAAAAATAAAATCATATAATCAATAAGACTTTACTATTCATAATAACTAGATATTAAACATCTGTGCGTTGCACAGAAAGAATTATATTACAATTATGTAATTTATATTTATTTTTTTATTTTAACCAATATATATATATATATATATATATATATATATATTATATAATTACTTATTTATTTATTGGGTTTATTACTATCAGATACACACTTTTAAGCATATTTACTATTAGATACATGTGATTTAAATAATTACTCTCACATACAAAATATTAGTAAAATACCAAATATAACATTATACTCTATACACTTTTAAACCAACAACCCTACCACTCACCCACCCACCGGCGTTGACCGGCCGTTGACCGCCGTCGCCTGCTGCCGGAATTTAAAATGTGCAAATAAAATGTGCAAAAATAAAATTGTGCAGAACCAAATTGTGCAGAACCAAATTGTGCAGAATCAAATTGTGCAGAACAATTGTGCAAATACATAGGGGTATTTATGGTATCACAATTATAATTGTGTAGTTATGAGTAATAGTGCTTTGACTCATGTAGTTTATAGCAATTATGCATTTTTTGTGTACCTCCTAATAAGTGACCCTTATTTATTTGAATTTATGTATTTTATAAAAACTAATAATTATTCATGTATAATATATATAAATGTATTTTTTTAATATAACATAATTTTATATTTATAAGTATATATTAACTTTTTATTATTAATTATATTAATTTTTTACTTTAATTGATATCAATTTATTTTTTTAAAAAATAGATATAATCTCTCAGTAAAACTCAATTACTTTTTTTAAGAAAGATATAGTATACTATAATTTATATTTTATTTTAATTGAATAACATATGGATAAAATAAAATATGAAATATTATTTAATATAATAAATTATAAATATTAAAATAATATTTTTGGAGATGATCCTAATGAAAATATAATTGAAAGAGAAATTAAAATAAATCACAAAATTTTGAATATAAATTTCATACATTAATTAATCTTAAAGATTTAATTAAAAGAATATTTATAGAGACAATCCTAATGGAAATATAATTACTTTGAATTTTCGATTCTAAAATATTTGAAATTAATTATAGATTGTCCAAATTTATCACTCCAAATACTGGTGACTTTTTTTAATGTTTGAAGCTGCAAATAAGATCAAATAAAAATAAAAACAATAAGGTTAAAAAATTATAAAAAATAGATTTTATAAAATATAAAGAAAATAATAAAAACGAAGTAAAATCATAAATAATAACATAAATGAAAAATTAAAAAAAAAAGAATGATACCTCAAAGTTGAATGGTTGAATCTGAAATTAAGATCAAATAAAATTTTAAAAGATAAAAAAAAATTAAAGTATAAAAATAGAGTTTATATAAAATTATAAAGAAAACATTCTGAAATTAATTATGGATTGCTCAAATTCAAACTATCACTCCAAATATTGATGACTTTTTTTAATGATTGAAGTTGAAAATAAGATCAAATAAATATATAAAATCAATAAAATTAAAAAAAATTATAAGACATGGTTTATAGATTATGAAGAATACACAAAAAAGAAGAAAAAATATAAATCATAAGATAAACGAAAAATAGAAAAGAAGAATGATACCTCAAATGGAATGATTGAACCTAAAAATAAGATAAAATAAAAGTATTAAAGATAAAATAAATTAAATTATATAAATAAGGTTTTTATAATTATAAAGAAAATACAAAAATCATAAAGATACGAAAATAAGATAACAAAAACTAAAAAAGAAGAATGATATTTCAAATGAGAATTATTGAACATGCAAATAAGATCAAATATGATAATTATTGAAAATAAAAATAAGATCAAATAATAAGATCAAATAAAAGTATAAAAGATAAAATAAATTAAAGTAAATATATATGATTTATATAATTATAAATAAAATAAAAAAATCGAAGATAAAAAAAATAAAAAAGAAGAATGATACCTCAGATAATGATTGAAACTTTACATCAGATCAAATAAAATAAAAGTAAAGTATAAAATATAAAACAAATTAAAGTAGATTAGAAATAGTATGAAAGTGAAATAGAGAAGAAAAAGAAGAAGCACCAAAAAAGAATAAAGTAAGGATTTTATTATTAGGTAATGAAAAGGTTTATATCGAATGATTTGAAAGAATGAATGATCGTGATTGAAATCAATCTACGACGTAGGAAAATAGTTGAAAATTTATCAAAGATAGCGTTGATATTATTATTAAAATTAGTATATTGATTGACAATGGTAGAATATATGCCAATAATATTTTTCATATTCATCAAATTTATATTTATATTATTAATAAAAATAAATAAATAATTTATTATTAGCATAAATAGGATCCAGGATTGAGATAAGAAGTATGAAATGGACGGTTATGATTAAAATTGAATGAAAACTAAATTTACTAAAATTGAAAAGATGGAGAAAAATTGAAGATAAAAATAGAAATTAAGTTTGTTATATATATATATATATATATATATATATATATATATATATATATATATATATATATATATATATATATATATATATATATATATATATATATATATATATATATATATATATATATATATATATATATATATATATATATATATATTCTCCCATATTTCCCAAATTTATATTGTAATAAAATAAAAATGTAAAATTTTAATAATAAAATTCATTATTAGTATAATTAAATTAAATTTTATAATTAAAAAATCAAAAATATTAATTGGATGGTCAAAATTAAAATTGAATTATTTCTAAATAAAGTAAAATTGAAAACAAAAGTAAAAGTTTAGTTATATTAGGTAAAATTTATTTTGGAGTTAGACTAAAAAATTGTATAATCAAAATAAGTCAGCCCAATACATGTTATACTCCATTATTATTAATATTATATTATAATATAAAATAAAATTTGTGTGGATACTAATTCTATTATTTTAAAATTATTATCATAAATAAATATCTCCTCCTATTATATATAAAATACATCGTCATTATAATTTCAACATTCAAAACAATCGAGATAAAAAAAAGTTGAGTGATTCATTATAATCAATAATATAATAACTACACATCACACTTCGAGTGTTGATTTAACTCCTGCGAGGGCACTATGAACAATTACGGAGAGGGTTGTTTAATAATGGGTGATGAGAGTGAAAATAAACGTGTTTTAGTGTCCAATTTAACACCTTTTTGATAGGAATTGTTGTTATTTATTAGCACAAGTATCTTATATTTTATAAATGTGAGAAAAATGTGTGTTTGAGGTGTTTTATTGTATTTTAGGTGGAAAAAGGATCAAAAGTGCAAAGTTGGAAGAAAATGTGCAACTAAAAGTAGGAATGCTGAAAAACGCACGTCCAACTTGGGTAATTTTTCTGTGTTTGTGTGGAGTTCTAAACTGGAAGTGTGAATATGGTTGGAAAGCCACAGAAGAGAGAATCGTGTTGGCATAAAGAATACTTCAATCGGAGTCCAAACGAGAATGCTATAATCAAAATGGTGACGTCGTGCAAGCTGTGACGAACAGAACAACTTTGCTAATTTTCATGACTTGTTACACCTTCAAATTTTAGAGTTTTTGGAATTTCTTTAAATAATAGAAAGCCAAGAAAAAGAGAATCGCGTGAGCGCAAGAATCACTCAAATCGGAGTTTGGATATGGAAGTTATGTGCGAAACGGTGACACTGCGCATGCAGTTCGACCGTGGTTCGACCAAGCCATTTTGGTCGAACTACAACTGTCAAGTCTAAATGGAAATTTCAACTTACAGACATCCAGTTCGACCAAGGCCTTCCAGTTCGACCAAAACCACTTTTGGTCGAACTGGGACACGCAGATCTGTTTTCTATGGGTTTTACACCTCCAGTGCGTGTATTTTCATATTTTCTAAGAAAAAGCTCATCCAATGTCCATAAGGAGAGCTTACAAGTATAAAAGGGGATGTAGATCACACCAAGAGTACAACACCGCAACACAATCATCCTACATCCCACAAGGGGGGATCACCCCCCAACCATCATCCACATCCTTTTCTCCATCCATCCATCACTTTGAAGATTCGTCTATGAAATCAAGAGGAGAACCAAGAGGAGGATTCAAGACGAAGAAGGACGCGACGACTCCCACATCTAGGGTTTTATTTGTTTCCTAATTTATCTTGTAATTTTTCAAGACATATGGGTAAGATTTATCCAACCCCATGAGTGTTCTTCGCAATATCATTGGCTAGAACTTCTTTCGTAGATCTAGGATTTTGAAGGTTTTTATAAATTAATTGAACTTTCGTGTGTATATTCCGTACAACACTACTTGTGAATTTATTTTATATAAGACTATGCTTTCTTAATTCATACTCAGAGTTGTTTTGTGCATCATTAACTATTATTTAGAGTCTGAATACATATCTTGATTATTGATTGAGTGCGTTCACTGCTGAGCAGGATTCAATGTTATGATTCTAAGTGAGGGGACTCCGAATCTTCATTAGAACTATCTTATATGAATACTTATTAATTGAATTGAATTCGGGTTAGTTCGTAGGATAAAGAGGATAATTGTATAGTACCTATAAAGGGAGATCATATCAGGTTAGAGTACCAATTGGTCAGGAAAATAATTAATACCGATAATACCTAGAAAGGGGGGTGAAATTATATCTCTTGCTCCAAGGTTATTCACACGTGTTACATGCATATTTACTTGTGTCTATATAGTAGATTTGTATGGCTTAGTGATGCGTCCATATTCCACAAGGTAGAGTCGGACATTGATACACAGAAGGGAAATTAATGATTGAAACTGGATTATCTTAGAGTTACCTATTCTTCTACTTGATTCACTTTCGTATTTTTTAGTGTTTAATTTATTTTAATTATCATTTTAATTAA